>CM070784.1:46604219-47246850 GCA_036346955.1 Dipus sagitta
CAAAGTCATTATAGGAAAATAACACTAAGCTTGTTATAGTCATGTCTCAATTTGTCTTCTTGGTCATTTGGGTACAAATAGATGAACATGCATTTATTGACTTATTCATTTAATGAAGTATTTTTTAACTCCTTGTTAGGCACCATTCCAGATGCTGGGAAATATGATATTAAGCAAGTTTAACATGTTTTCTCTCCTTTTGGGGCTGGCATATCAGTGAATATCCATACCCTTGCATGTGTATATCCCTGCCTTCACAAACAACATGTATTTGTATACTGACCATTACTCTCCATAGTCTATATGATGAGTCCATTTTATCTTACATTTTCTCAAAGTTTGATAAATAATTCCACATAATATTACTTCTAGTATCACACATAATTTCTTCACTATCTTACTGCTGAACAGTGACTTCTACTGTCTGGATAGAAATGTAATTTGAGGTCTTCATCAGATCAGTACAGCAGACCTTTGCCTCAGAGAAGCCCACCACTGCCTGGCAAGCCTCTAGCTCAACCTGCTTCTGCACAGCCCTCTATCTTCACCTTCTTCCATCTTTGCCTTGTCCCCTCCCATTCTGTCCTTGCCTGTATTTCTAGATTGCCAGGCTTATTTCACTGACAGACTTTTGCACTACCTGTTCCTTCTGCCTAGTGACTTCCCCCTACCCAGCATGCTGAGCATAGAGGTCTGTCACATCTCTGAGTGGGTGTCACTGCTTTAGACAAATTGTCCCTGAAATCCAGCCCCTTTAAAAAAGCCACCCATCTCTCTCCACCCTAGTCCTCCATTTTGGAGTTTGCTATAAAATTTATCAGTGGTTTGTTTAAATTTTTATTCCTAAAGTATCTGCCTCCCACTCCAAGGGGGCTGAGTCCCAGAAAGGCAAGAACCTTGGCTCTCTTGCTTGTTGCTGTCTCCAAGCATCCAGCATAAGCTTTCTAGAAGGATCTGTTGAATCAGCAAAGGAGGACTCTGAGGTACACCTTGCTTTCAAATCATAAAGATTTATATGAGAAGAAGCTATGCTAAATTATATGCAAATGATTGTTTCTGCAATAATTGATGTCCAAGATATAAATTTCCCTTCTAAAACACAAATACTTTGGTAATAAAAGACTTTTATTTCCATTTATTTTGCATAATAAAAGTTTTGTATCCAGATTTAGAGATTAAAGAAAAATAATATTTTTTAAAAAGGAAAGGAAAAGAATATGCATTCTTGCCTATTTCAGCTGTAACAACAGATAGTGCATTAACAATGTCCTAGAGTGTTGACATAATAATATGATTGGAGGTCATATCTAGGACTCACATCTATGAAGCCCTTTTCCTGGCCAGCTTTATTATGAGGATTCCTGCCCAGCTGAGAAACAATCTGCCACACTGTGAGCTGCAGGGAACCTTAACTATGATCCCATCACAGTTCTTTGGTGGCTCTTCTGATGGGGAAAATGAGACCAAGAGAGGTGAAGAGAAGTTCACGGCAGCCATGGAGCAGCCAGTGTCAGTTCTGAAAGTCTCTGCTGGCTCAGGGAGCTGTGAAGCATGGCATACTGGCTAGCCTGGGTCCCCCAGTCCTCATTAGTCCTGTGTCCCTTCCATTGCTTTACCATGGCCTGACATGAAGGCCAAGACTTGCCTCCAAAAGCAAACTGGCCAGAAAGGGTGTGACACAGCCTTTAGACATGCTAGGTGCCTTAGCTAGCGTTAGTATTAACATCACTGTTAGTTCTCATTAATAATGTCAACAGTGGGCTGGAGAGATGGCTTAGCGGTTAAGCGCTTGCCTGTGAAGCCTAAGGACCACGGTTCGAGGCTCGATTCCCCAGGACCCACGTTAGCCAGATGCATAAGGGGGTGCACACATCTGGAGTTCGTTTGCAGTGGCTAGAGGCCCTGCCGTGTCTGTTCTCTCTCTCTCTCTCTCTCTCTCTCCTTTCTCTGTCTGTCGCTCTCAAATAAATAAATAAATTTTTAAAAAATTATAAAAAAATAATATCAACAGTGAGAGCATTTTCTGAGTTGCTATACTATATATGCAGAATTCATGTAGATAAAAGTATAGTTTTCAAGGGGTTCAAAATGATTCACCCGGACTATTTATGACCGGTTAGTGTCATGTCCATGTGAAATATATATATATATATATATATATATATATATATATATATATATATATATATATATCTTAAAACATCCAAATTTGAAATATCTATTGGAATTCTGTATACCCACTTGACAAATCTGGCAAATACTATATATTTAAACAAATTAAAAATGATTCATATTCAATTCTCTGTTGTCTTTTTTTTAAAATGAGCATTTAGGATTTCAGTGACTTGCCAATTACTTGGGGATCAGTGACTCAGAAAGGTGGGTTACCCTTCTCCTTTCTCTTTTCTGATTTAACTGTTTAATCTCAGACTGGAGAGAAAAGGTTAGTGGTTAAGGCACTTGCCTGTGAAACCTAAGGATCCAGGTTTGATTCCTCAGTACCCATGTAAGCCATATGCACAAGGTGGTTAGTGCATCTGGAGTTCGTTTGCAGTAGCTGGAGGCCCTGCCATACCTATTATCTCTCTCCTTCTCTCTGTTTCTCTCTGTCTCTCTCTCTCTCTGTGTCTCTCTGTCTCTCTGTCTCTCTCTCTCTGTCTCTCTCTCTCTCTCTCTCTCTATATATATATATATATATACACACACAAATAGATAGATATAGATCTCTCTCTCAAATAAGTAAATAAAATAAAATTTAACTATTAAATCTCTATTTCACATGAGTGTGTGTGTGTGTGTGTGTGTGTGTGTGTGTGTAAGATGCACATGTATGATGTATATGTATGTGGTTGTGGGCACATGTGTATTGTGGTGTGCGTGTGGAGGTCAGAGGATAATTTCAGTTGTAGGTCTTTGTCTTCCAGCTTGTTTAGAGTCAGGGTTTTTTGTTGTTTGCTACTGCATATGCCAGGCTAGCCTGTTTTTCTCCTGTCTCCATTTCCCATTTCACTGTAGGTACTTTGGGATTACAGACAGGTGCTACCATGTCCAACTTTTATGTTTTTGCTGGGGATATAAACCCCAGTTCTCATGCTCAGTCCACTGAGCAATGTCCCAAGCCCCAGTGGATTATGACGAAATGGGAGAAACCAGTACATCTGTAGCCATGTGATGGAACATGTACTCATCCTGGGTAGGTTCCAGAGAACTGTCTTTTTTTCCTTGTTGAACTCTCCTTTCTTCATGGGACTGTCCTCTGCCTTAACTGGGCAATATAGTCCTTTTATAGGCCACAAGGTCTTTAATTGCTTGTATCAATTTCTTTACAAGAGAATTACCTGGGTTTTGGTGTCACATACCATATATTAAGCTGCTTTCCATTACTATACTGACTATAAAGACAAAGGGTTTATTTCACTTACAGTTCCAGGGATTCAAGAGCATGGCATCATTATCAGCTCAGTTCATGATAGAAGCTATGGCAGGGAGAGCCTGTAGGAGGAAGAGATGATATGATGAGACAGGAAGACAGAGGATGACCAGGGTGGAGCCAGTGACAATCTCCCATTAAGCCCTACCTCTTAAAGGTCTTACTGCCTCTTAAGTTGTTCATATTGGGTCCAAGCTTCTGAGACATGAACCAGTGGAGGACTGCTACTTGCAAACCATAGCATGTCCTGTCTTGCCTTCTCTTCATGATATAACAATGTTTCAAAGCACAAAGCAAATATCTTAGAAAGATGATGTGAGGGCTACAGAGCACTTAACCACTGCAGTTCTGGGTTAAATAGCTATAATAGATGAACTGTTGACAACCTCCATATGTATATGTATATATAATGTACCCTGGTCTTAACCTCCTCCTAGTAACCTCCTTTGTCCCCCCTCTCTTGACCTCCCTCTTCTGAACCCCTACTTCTTTCCAGCTAGTCCCTCTTCTATTTTGATGTCATCAATTTTTTTTTTTTTTTGCCCTCATATTATGCAGGTAGCAACAACTGCTGTGAGACCCTTTGTGTCTGGGAGACAATGTTCCAAAGCATTCCTTACCTCTCCTTTGCATCTGTCATTTTTTTCTGCCACCTCTCCTGCAATGGTCCCTGAGCCTTAGAGGTGTGACAGAAATGTCTTACTTACTGCTGAACACTTATTCTTAGCACTTTAATGAGCTTTGAGTCTCTCTAGTAGTCACTTCCATCTGAAAAGAGAAAATTCTGTAGATACAATTGAGAGCTACATTAAAATATGGGTATAACTATAAATATTTAGAGGTCAATTTAATGAGAATAATATATATCTTTAGCTAGACAACAAGAGAGCTCGTGACCTTCCCAGTCTAAGGCTTTTGGCTAATTTTTTAGTATCAAGCATGAATTTCTTTCCATGGAGTGGGCTTCAAACTCAGTCAGAAAGCTGTTGCTTACCCCCATTTCAAGTCATGCCATTATTGCACTAGTGGGCACATCTTGTCTGGCTGGTTGTGTAGCTTGTAGGACCTACTGCTAGTTAAGAATGTTGATGACTTTTCTCCCCAGCAGCCTGCATAGAGCTTTCCAGCACTATATGACAGCTAGTCAACCACGAGGAGACTTCCAGCTAAGTTCTAGTTTGATTTTCTTAATGTCTTACAGCCAAAGCATGTGGTGTCTTCAGCAATAGGGTCTTACCATCTAGTTCTGATGGGCAGTCAAGAACCTTGATGGTAGACTGTATTGTTTGGGGGCCTCAGGAGAGCCTCCATAACCAACAACTTACTGGGAGGTATCCCACCCCTAACACAGGGAATTTTCTGTAACAACTATGGCTTCTGGGCACAGCATCATTTATCCCTACAGAGTACTTCTGCCAAACTCTTTTTTTTTAAAAAAAAAGAATTTGAATTAGCTAACACGTAAGTTGATTTTCATATGGCTGATTTATGCCATATTTAGTTTGGATTAAGCATCTTCCCACCGTATCCTCTCCTCCATCCCCCCTCTTGACCCCACTTTACTTTTCCACCCCAGTATTCTGCCCCATACGTACATTTACATTATTACATTTACATTATCTCTTCCCCTTAAGCCTTCCCCTTTTTCCCCCTCTCCCTCATGACACCTTTCTAGCTTCTTGGCCTCTACTACTACTAACTCTTGCTCCAACTCACATATAAATTAAAAATTTTAGAAACCGAGAGAAAGAGAGGATTATTTTAATTTTTTCCTATCGCCTGACCAGTTGAAAATAGATCCAAAAACCTGTGACAGGAAGACTAAGATACATAAATGGCTGATGCTTCTCTTGTGGACCCCACCTCTCCCTGCCCTGTAGGCAGCAGCCAAGGGCAGAAGCTGTGTAAGACACTCTCTCATTCCAGGCAGAGGTGTTAATTGGCTTCATAATTATTTTGTTTTAAGCTCACAACATGAGCAGCCAGTGAGTATGTACTGTATGTTGCTGACATTGAAATGTACAAGCATCCATCCAGCTGAAAGATTTTCAGAAACCAGAACAACTTCTGAGAAGCTCTTGACTGGAGTTGTAGTCTACTCAGGGTATTGACTGAACAGGCGATCATGATGTATAAATATGTGTGGTTGCTAAACTAAGCAAGTTGCCCTTTGTCACTTCTAGATACTAATTTTAATGGAAAAGTAAATATTCTTCCTTCCCTCCTCCCTGTCACACCCTCTTCAGCTGTAGGTTTAATATTCCTGTGCCCTTGCCTGTGTTTCTCTCTGAAATCTTCTTCTCAAGCCATCATTTCCATTCTGAAAGGAATGGGGTCGTGTTGGAAACCTGCCCTGAGACACACCTCTCGTATACCCTTGCAATCTGCTTCTAAGACCTGTGCATCCTCATCTCCCAGTGACACATCAGTTTACGTGCTGTCATGGTTTCTCTTTTGAACACTCTTCCCTCTGATTTTGCCCCCATGAGGCTCAAAATGCTCAGCAGCTCCACGAGAGAATCCAGTCATCGAGCATGGATGCCAAGCTGGAAGCCCTGAAGGACTTGGCCAGCCTCTCCCGGGACGTCACCTTTGCTCAGGAGTTCATAAACCTGGATGGCATCTCTCTCCTCACCCACATGGTGGAGAGCGGCACTGAGTAAGCATCTTCAGTCCTTATGTCCTCTGTTTTCTCCACTTCAGTGCTGTGACACCGGCCACGTTCTTTATCTTGGCAGTTTCTAGCTTTAAAGACCACAGGCCGAGGCCAGGCGTGGTGGCGCACATCTTTAATCCCAGCACTCGGGAGGCAGAGGTAGGAGAATCGCCGTGAGTTCAAGGCCACCTTGAGACTACGTAGTTAATTGCAGGACAGCCTGAGCTAGAGTGAAGCCCTACCTCAGGGGAAAAAAAAATAGAGATAGAGAGAGACCACTGGCCTGGTGAAGCTGGAGAAAGCTCATTTAAAATTTTTTTAAAAGTGGTAGATTTGTAATTTACTACCTACTTCCTCTACCCTCCAGCTTTTCTGAAATATGGTAAAGTCCATAAATATCTGAGATTATTAAGGAAAAAAAATCATGACCTCTACAGGCCTAGCCAACCTAAAATTATATAGAATATTATTCTCTAATATCCCTTCTCTATTCTAAAAGAAACTTCCCTTTTCTGCCTCATGAAAAAATTAAAATGTTAAGGGCTGGGGATATGGCTCAACAATTAAAGATGCCTGCTTACAAAGCCTGATAGCCCAGATTCAGTTCCCTAGTACCCACATAAAGCCAGATGCACAAAGTGATGCATGAATCTGGAGGTTGTCTGCAGTGTCAAGAGACCCTGGCATACCTCTATACACACATACTCTGTGTCACCCTATCTCTCTAATAAACAAATAAAATATATTTTAAAAAATCAGAATATCAATGTATTTTGAAGTATTAATTCAGGTTAATATAGCACTCCTAAAATAATTTTAAAGCAATACTTTAATGATTAAATGCATACTTTTATTTAAAGTTAAACAATGAAATATTTTATTTATTTATTTATTCATTATTTGATGGAGAGAGAGGGAGAAAGAGAAAGGCAGATAAAGAATGGGCACATCAGGGATTCCAGCCACTGCAAATAAACTTCAGATGCATGCACCATCTTGTACATCTGGCTTACATGGAAACTGGGGAATCAAACCTGGGTCCTTAGGCTTCTCAGGCAAGTACCTTAATTGCTAAGTTATCTTTCCAGCCCCCAATTTATTTTCAATGTGAGCCTTTCCTTCCAAGGAGTGATAGAGACAATTATATAGGCAGAATTTAACTGAGTATATTTACTGCCAAAGCCTAAGGGGTGAGGTACTGGGCCCGTTAGCTAGTCAGATCTCAAAGGGTCACACAGAGGACGCTCCAGTGAACTACGCCTTGGAGACCTTGAGCTCTATCATGACGGAGGAGAGGATTGGCATTTCAGGAAGGGCTTCAATTTTTTGGTGAAGACTTTGGTTTGCTGGCGTGATTAGGGACACTAAAGAGCAAGGTGGTCTTAGCTCTTGTGTGTGTAAAAGGGTAAGTTCCCTGACCACCAAATGCCAGATCAGAATGGATAAGGAGCTCTCTGTGCCCACAGGGTCTGGTTATAGTAGTGTATTAGTCAGGGTTTTCTAGAGGAGCTGAACCAATAGAATGAATATGTATCATAAAGAGTATTTACTAGATTAGCTTACAGGATTATGGGTGGGGCAGTCCAAAAATAGCTGTCTGTAGGCTGAAAAGCCAGAGAACCAAGTAGCTGCTCAATCCACAAGGCTAGATGCCTCAGCAGTCCTAAGATGGCACTGAAGGCCCAGCGTGCCACTAGTCTTCAGTTCATGCTGGAAGGCTGATGAAGCTGGGTTCCAGCATCTGAGGACAGTGGCACCAGGATAGTTGCATGCACCAGTGAGCTGCACAGACATCCAAGCAAAAGGCCCTGTTTTCTCTTGAAGTTTCTGTATGTATGCTCCACCCCTAGAAGGGCTGCCCACTCTGGGGGAAGAGCTGCCTTGCTCCATCAGTACTTCTTGTAAACCCCTCACAACCCTGCCCAAGAGGCTTATCTCCTACATGATTCCTAATCTGATCAAGCTGACACAGGAACTTAACACTGTCACAAATAACATAGAAAAGTATAACATGTGACATTGATGAAAGAGGTAATTGCATATTAGTATGCTGATATTGATGGGTATGTTTTAGTAAATAACAATAAGAAATGAGACATAAGGGAAGACTCATTGAGAGTTGTATTCTAAATTTGGCTTACTTAAGTCTCTTCTCAGTACTTAGTGATACAAAGAATGAATGAATGGATAGGTGTAAATGTTGGAGATATGTCTGTGTCCCTTTTCTCTCTTATTCCTCCCTTTTTCCCTCTTCTGTAGTCTCTTTTCTTCTCTTGTCATTATTTAAGTTATTCTATTGACACTAGTTTCTTTCTTTCTCATTTAAAGAAAGTATGTGTTGCAATCGCAAGCATATTTACCATATAATCATTCTCACTAGAGTTTATAATTTGTGGCTGGGGAGATAGTTGAGTGGGTAATATGCTTGTCTTACAAACATGAAGTCCTGACTGAGTTCAATTCTCAGAACCCATGTGCTGGCTCATACTTGTAATCTGGGGCTTGTTGGTCAGCCAGTCTAGCATAATTGATGAGCTCCAGGCCAGTGAAAAACACTGTCTCAGAAAAACATGGACAGTGTTCCTGAGGACTGACACGTAAGGATTGTCCTCTGGCCTCCATACATTCAAGCACACACATTCACATGGACCAGAACTCAAGCCTCCATGAACACACACATGCACATGCATTGAAAAGAAAAAAAAATAGAAATGTTGCTTTAAGTGAAGTATACAAAAAACTCTCTAGAATTGAATAACAAAAATCAAATCAAATCAAATCTAAGAATACCAACAAGCCTTGGTAATCTGGACAAGGTCTACTGTTGTAAGCAGGAACCTTTTAGCTGGTTTTTAAAAGCTTTTCCTTGACAACCTCCGTACATACAGACAATATACCATGATCATAATTCCCCTGCTATTACCATCATGGTCCCCCCAAAACCCTCCTTTACTGAATCTCTTCTTTCTAACTGGTCTCTGTTCTATTTTTTTAAACGTCAAATATTTTATTTATTTATCTGATGGAGAAAGAGGGGGTGTGGGAGAGAGAATGGGCGTGCCAGGGCCTCTAGTCACTGCAAATGACCTCCAGACGAATGTACCCTCTTGTGCATCTGGCTAATGTGGGTCCTGGGGACTCGAACCTGGGTCCTTTGGCTTTGCAGGCAAACGCCTTAACCACTAAGCCATCCCTCCAGCCCATCTCTGTTCTATTTTGATATCATCATTTTGTTCCCTTCTGCAGGTCTTGTGTAGGTATCATCAACCACTGTGAGGTCATGAATGTCTAGGCCACTTTGTGTCTGGAAGACAGTATTGTAAGCACTCTTCCCCTCCCTTTGTTTTTTACATTCTTTCTACCACCTCTTACCCAATGGTCCCTTAGCTTTAGAAGGTGTGATAGAGATGTCTCATTTAGTGCTAAACACTCCATTTTCTCTTCTTCTCAATACTTTGGTGAGTTTTGAGTTTGCAGTGGTCACTGCCATCTGAAAAGAGAAGCTTCTCCAACCAAAAGTGAGAATAATGTTAATATAGTGCATAAACTTAAGTAGAGAGCAGTTTGGTGGGCATTTAATATATCCATTTAGTCAGACAACAGTAGTAGTTTCACCTGTAGGGCTTGTGACCTACCCAGCCACAGGCTTTTCATTAGGTTTTTAGTACCAGGAAGGAATTCCTTTGCATGGAGCAAGCCTCAAATCTAATCAGACAGTAGTTGGTTTCCCCCATAACAAATATGTCGCCATTGTGCCAGTTGGTACATTTGGGCTAGCTGGCCAGCATAAAGCTTGTAGAGTCCACTGTTAGCTAACACTGTTGATGACTATTCTTCCCCATTGGACTGCATAGGTCTTTTCAGCATCATGAGAGCTAGTCAACAGGGAGGAGTCTTCCAGTTTAGCTCCGCTTGATTTCTCACTGACCTGCAGCCCAAGTATGTGGAATCTTCAGCAATAGGGTCTTACCATTTAGTTCTGGTTTAGCAACCAAGAATGTTAGCAATGTCCTATAATTTTGAGGGGTCAACAGGGGTCTCCCTGACTAACACCTGTCTGGAAGGTATCCCACCCATGGCACTGACATTTTCTAGTAATAATACATGTATATTTTATATATATATATATATATATATATATATATATATATATATATATATCATTGGCTAGCAAAGAAGTAGGTTTCCATATGGCTTATTTGTAACTCCTTTAATTTGATTCACCTTCCTCCCACCCTGTCCTCTCTTGATCCCACTTAGACCTTGTCTTTGTTTTTGAGTGATGACTAAAACACTTCTCCCGTTTTTGCTACAGTACATCATCTTGAAGGGAAATGCAAACTCTGAGTGTTATCAGAACTTAAAGTGCTTGCTGTGGTTGGAGGGGGACCCAGCCATGAGGAAGATCAATGAGAATGAGTTTAACATTTAAGGCATTCTACAAGGAAAAGAAGGAAAGCTCCATCTGAGCTTCAGAGACCCAAGAGCAGGTATACCTCTGTAGCCTGAGAATAGTGAAGCTCCCTTCTTTCCAGCTTCTCATTACATCCATCCTATAGTATAACAAGGTTCTCCGGGTCCAGGAAAGTCCATGAACACCAAAGGCTAGGTTTGTTTATAATTTTAATCAAAGAATTAAATTAAAAAGACTGAGAAGGATAATTATTAAGTTATTATATTTATTGAGGGAAGTACAGAGCCAAGGAAAGGCACCCACGTGGCTAGAGGTCCCACATGGAGGGCCTGGAAAAACTGTGGAAAGAAAAAAGAGAAAAGAAAGTTCAAGGAGCTCCCGCCATGTGGGAAGCTGTATGGAATAAAGAATCCATGTGGACAGTAAAGGCTAGGGAGTCCTGCTTGGCTCAACCCAGCTGGGCCTGGGCCGTCTTTGCCCACCAGAGGGAAAAACTCACCCACAGCTAGAAGCTCCCAAATGGTCAGAGAGTGTGCTCTCCTCATGCAAAGGTATTTATAATCTTATAATGTTGGGCTGTCTTCCAGCTCAAGTGAACTAGAGGGACAGCTGGTTGGTTAGAGCTAGGCGCTGTCTCAGGAAGAGGCTAATCCTGACACCAAGTTCAGGAGGCTGAACTTGACCAACTACAATGTTTAAATCCTATGAAAGACCTCCCTCCCAGGATGGGTCCTGGTTGTTTGTGGGAAAAGCAGGTCTAGAGAACTGGGCAAGAGATAAGAAGTCAGATCATCTCTGGTTTCTAGCAAGTGCAGACTTTCCTGCCATTTTTACTTTTAGGGGTCCAGGCACCCTACCTGTACTCCCTCACATTAGCATGACTCCAGAGGCTTAAACAACAAACATTGCTTTTTCCTATTGATCTGAAACATGGAAGCTCAAGATGAAGGTGTCAGCAGGGTCTTTCTCTTTGGCTTGCAGGTAGCTACCTTCTCCCTGGTCCTCACATGGTCTTATCTACATGCTGCCCATCCTGGTGTCTCCGTGTGCCCAAGTTTTCTTGTCTTAAACAAATACCAGTTAGGTTGGGTGAGAGTCCATCCTAATAGACTCATTCTAATCTAGTAAGGTCCTGATGCCAAATACAATCCCATTCTGAAGTACTGGGTTTTACAGATTCAACATACAGATTTGGGGTTGTACACAGTTCATTCCGATAACACTCCTCAAAGGGCCACTTCTGTTTCATTATTTTTTTTTACAGAGAACAGAATCATAGCATATATTTACATAGTTAATAAGCCTAGTTTTCATCAGTCTCATGGCCTTTCTTTATGGCTCATCTCAACTTGTAGCTGTCCCTTACAACAAGTCTGATCTTACCTTCAAGTTGTCCCTGTACCATGAAAGAAGCTATCAAACCAATGTTCATTCTGTGAGCTATGCTAGTCAAATACCCTTTATTTTTATTTGTTTTGTATGTGTGTGATTGGGGTCTGAATGCATGTGTGTGGAGGCCAGAAGGTGTCATCTTCATTTACATCATTTACCTCTATTTAAGACGGTGTCTCTCATTGGCCTCAGCTCATAGTTCATTAGTCTAGACTGACTAGCTAATGACTTCTAGGGATCTACCTGCCTTTGTCTTCCTAACACTGGATTACAGATGTATACCACCACTGTGCCTGGCATTGACATGGTACTAGGGCTCAAATTTAGGTCCTCACGCTTCTGAGGCAAGTGCTTTACTGATGAACTTCTCCCAGCCCCACCTGTTATTTGTAAAAAGAATATCTTGTACTTTAACATTTTAGCTATTCATAACCACCCATTGCAATTTTCTATCTATGTTCATTATATTTTGCCATTATGCCATATTTCTGGGAAGGGATAGTATCTCTGTATATCTCTGGATGTGTCCTCACTGAAAAGTTTAAAGCCATGCTACATTTTGGAGTTAGGAGAATGAAAGAAGGATCTTAAGACCTATTTCTTCCCTTCTGCCACATCTTACCCTAAGAGAGAAGTTCATTTGATCACAAGCTACTTTTTAGTTCTTTTGCTGAGATTAAATAAAAGAATTTTTTTTCTTTTAAGGAAAAATGGTTCTCAAGTTTGCAGATTAATTAATTAATTACCAGGAAACTAGAGACTCTAGGGATTGGAAAGGCATTTAGTTATGACTCCTGAGCAGACTTCCAGCTGGAGAAGGTAGAGACTTTTTAAGCCTGCAGAAAGTTTTAGGAAACATTGAAGAAACATTATTGGAACTTTCCTTCTTACTTTTAGTAGTAAAGATACTCAGAGTTCTGGCCTGCTTTCATTTCCCAAGGCTGGACTCTAAGAATCCTCTCCAGCTGGTGCCATGAGAGGCCACTGGGCAAAACTGGCAACAAAGGAGAGAGTGCAAAATACCTTTTGGGTAGAGCACAGTGTTTAAAACTTGAATTAATAATGTTATTCTTGTGGAATTTTGAAAACTCACTCCTAATTTCTGACTGAACAAGATATAGAAGCAAAGAGAATTGTGGGTCCCAAACCAAGCAATGTGAGGGATGTTAAGGGATGGTTCAAAAGAAAGACTATTGTGGTGGTTTGAACGTAAATGTATGTTCCCCATAGACTTGGGCATTTTTGATTAAGCTTTCTAATTAGTCTTCAGCAGGTAGAATCCTGATGGAGGAGTTGTCTCTCTGGGGTTGGACCTTGAGTCCAGCCCTACTAGGTGTGTAGAGAGCCAGTTTGAGCTCTGGATGCTAGTGCTTGCTGGTGTTAGCTTTTCTCTCTCTGTGCTGTGGGTGTTTACTAACGTGAGCCAGCTTCTTCTGCCATGATGATACTTCCCCTGGACAGTGTAAGCCTGAAATAAACCCTTTCCTTCCATAAGGTACTCCTGGTCAGATGCTTGCCCCAGCAATGAGAAGGTAACTGCAACAACTATTCAGAGAATTCGAAAATAATGAATCTGATTTGATCTAAGAGAAGAAGAAATATGTGCCTGCAACTTCAAGTCCACAGTAGTAAAAACTTCACCCTCCCATGGGTGTTGACAGGAGTGTTCTTTGTGCATTGTGTGCACAGACAACAGGTGCTCTCCTCTGTTCCCCTTGTGTTTGCACAGACAGCAGACACTCTTCTCAGTCCCCCTCTCCATTACAAGGTCATATATCAGTGGGGACAGACAGTGTAGGGCTTTTCCAAGAGCAAAGGGCAGAACACTTACAGTTTCCTTCCCACTTGATACTGTGGCAGGAACATGACCCCACAGACATATAAGTGTTCTGCAGCACTGCCCTGGACAGCAAATACAAGACTGAAGTGAAAGCCATGCATTTCAAAGAAATCATTAACATTCATTCCTTAATGAAAAATATTTTATTATTAAAAATATATAAACGAGCTGAAGGAAAAACTTGAGAATCTTCTGTAATCTACCCTTCCATAAGAGACCACTCAATATCTTCACATGCAACCTTTTGTATATTATTTTAAATATAAACAAATGTACAAGATTTATAAATGTAGCCTTAAAATCATTTTCTTTATAACATACTTTTTATACCTAACCATATTCCCATGGAATTGAATATGATTTCTTCCATTATTGTTGTTACTTTCACAGCATTTCATTTTAACAGATTCATTGAGGCACAGTTGATATATACATGATAGAATAATTTAAAGGATGGACAATATAGCTAATTATTCTCATATTTGTAAGACATTTCCATTATTTTCAAGTTTTTCCCCTGAACATTTTCTAATTACTTTATGTTGCAAACATGTTATATCAGAAACATAGATGGAAATTTATGCCTTTCACAATGTCAAAATTTGTTGAATACAATAAATTCACAAGGTTTCCTTAGCAACAGTTTACCAGGTAGTCTTTATTCCCTTGATAGCCAAACAAAGCAAACAGAAATCATTTTATTCTCATCTTATTCAATAATATTTACTCTTAGATCACACAATAAATGTACATATGAAGGTCACAGAACAGCTACATAGTTAAAGAGGCCACAATAGAGTTCAAGGAGTTTCAAGGAGGTCGTAACTGAGAAGCAGAAAGAGGTACCCTGAGAGGAAGACAAATAGAGTGTGGGGGTGTAGCTGGGAGGTCTAGATATCCAGCTAACTCTGATGGTGGTCTGATGGAAACATTGCTGCAGAGATGAGTTGCATGGTCAGAGTTGCCTCAAGCTTCAAGATCAAGTCATGTTGCAGAACTGAGGTACCAGACTTTGGAGGCTATAGAGGCTAAAGACAAGATTGGGTTCACCTGGATAAATGATGGATGGATGGACAGATAGAGGGATGGATGGCAAGTGCAGACATACAAATGGGTAGACAGACAGGTGGCTGGCAACTCAAGTAGGCTGTGTTAACAGTGGAGACTAAGCTGCACTAAAACCCCAAAACAGTCAGTTTTCTGCCTGTGGGTCCCTTGATACACATATACAGATGACAGATCAGTGAGGGCCATCTTCATTGCAGGGTTAGATATCTTCTTCAACATGGGGGTCCAAGTGAGGGTGTTACATCCTTTCCTCAGCCTGGTGCATTTCATAAGTTCTTGGGTTCATTTTTCCTGGTATGATTTTAATAATGCACCTGTGCTTGTACAACCCCAGTTTACTTTGATGAATTTATAGGACAATGCCCTTTCTACTTTTCGGAATAAATTATTTATCAGTCTGTGCCTCATGGGTAGTGCAAGACAGATGGTTTTCTTGATATGTCCACCAAGATGCAAAGTCATCCTATTTCTACGTTTGTGCTCAAAATGTAGTCTCTCAGGGCAAGGCACACCTTGAAAACCACTGTTGAAGGATATTGAGTAACTGAGGATGGGAAACGACCTGATCTCAACAGTTTCCTTATAGCAAATCTGTGACCATTTGAATTACTTTGTTAAGAGTAAAAATTCCTGATTCAGAGGATGTGTACATCTTAAGGAAGTCTTAAAATAAGAACAGATAAATATCTTGCTGAGATATCCTGATTTATACTATCTCACTGGTGTAGAATTATGTTCATTTCCCCTTCCCTGGTCAGTACTGGGGCGGTATGCCTTTATGCTTTCTGCATTCGTAGGGAAGACAGCAGTGAGGCATTTGAGTTCTCACTAAATCTAGGAGTTAGTAAGTACTGATGTACTTGTTTAGCTGAGCTCATTTCTCTAAAATTTGGCTTTATTATGAGCAGTAGATAGAGTTTCATAATCATTTTATGGTATGGAAAACCCATATGTAATATTGTCTTAAAACTAATTATGTAAATACCTAGTCCCTCATTTCATCAAACCATGTCACGTTAGTGAGGAAATATGACTGTTTCTTGGGACATGTGCGTTTACAGCACAGATGTCATTACAGTGCCAGATTTACGCAAGTAAATCATGCAAATGATTTAAATTCTTTTCTCTCGCTCAAACCAGAGCTGTTTCTGTGGTCCTACTTGAATTGTCACCTGACTGGCAGTGCTGTAGTATAAAGCTGCTTGGCATGCACTGGAGAATGTGTGGTTAGATTTTGTTTATTCAGCCAGGCATGCATTCATTGAGTGCTGAACAGTATTCCTGACTCAAAGCTAGGCATGCATCTGATGGAAGACAGAGGGGAGATGAGATGAAAATATGTAGATATATATGACATTTTGTCTATTGGTGACCTCTTCTGAAACTTTGTTTTCACACAAAAGATGAAATAATCACAGACTGCCAGCTTCAACTTTTGAGAACTTGTTGTTTCGTATGAGCAGTGGCTGTTCTAGGAGGTCCAGGCTAGGTCATCTGGATCAGTCAGTGCACTGTCTAGTGGAGAAGCCCAGGTCACCAGCAGGCTTTGCCTTTCACCTCCCTCCCCTCCCTGCCCCACCCACATACATACAGTGTGGTTGTCCAGGCAATCCTAGCTGCGAAGACTGGCCTTTCCCTGCTCCCTCTGTGAGGCTTCTTGCAGCATGCCTTTAGTATAGCAAAGACAGTCCCCACTGGAACCCCACCCTAGGGCTCTGCAAGGAGTTGTATCACAAAGGCCCGAGTGGCCAATCTCTCTGTCTGAGGTGGCTCTGCCAAGGATTGCTTAAACAGCATGTGCCCTTCTTCACCTCCTCTTCCTCTGTCTTTACCCATTGCACTGGGAATGGAAATGGAAAGAATCATACCACCAGTTTAAAGAAAAGCTTATCTTCTACTGGTGCAAAGAATAACCCTCCTTGGGCTGGGGCAAACTGTCTGTGAAATCTTAGCATTAGCATGAACCAGTTCCGTTCTGTTCACATTTTTTAAAAAGGCAGGTATACTGGGAGAGCGAGAGAGAATTTCAGCTTGGACAGTGGGAGATAGCACTTTTCCCTTTGCCTTTTACACAGTCTGAAACAAAAGGGTGCCAAAGCATAACCACGAGAAGCAGTAACTAGGCCTGCTTGACCCATGCTGTCTGGTCAGGGAGGACTCTTGAGCTAAATATTCATATATTGCTTAATATAATAGTCATGAATGTGAGTGCATGCTTACACAGGCACACATGCATGTACACACACACACACACACACACACACACACAATTTTATTTCATACCAGAAAAGATGTAGGAATTGCACTGGGACCTTCCATTGTTCATCTAGAAACCCCACTCAAGTTTTTCAGTCATCCTGGCTGCATTTTTAAAGAATATTTTACTTATTTATTTATTTGAGAGTGACACAGAGAGAGAGAGAAAAAGAAAGAGAAAGAAAGAGGCAGAGAGAGAGAGAATGGGCACATCAGGGCCTCCAGCCACTGCAAACGAACTCCAGATGCATATGCCACCTTGTACATCTGGCTTATGTGGGTACTGGGGAATTGAGCCTCAAACCTGGGTCCTTAGGCTTCACAGGCAAGTGCTTACCACTCAGCCATCTCTCCAGCCCCTAGCTGCATTTTTTAAAATTTGTTTTACTGGCTATCATACCCAGGGCCTATTTGTGCTAGGTAAATATTCTACCATTGAGCTATACCCAAGGTTTTTTTTTTTTTTTTTACTTTGAGACAAGATCTAGGCATATAGCCTAATTTTTTAAATCTCCCTGTATCCATTTCCTAAGTGCTGAGATTACAGGTATGCAGCACACTGGTCTAGTTGCATCTTTTACTATAAAGAATATAACTTCAAGTGGCAGGCTCCTACTAGTTTTCTCCAGTCTGGAAGAGTTCCATGGCTGTTCTCTTTTCTTTTTAATATTTTATTTTTTATTTATTTATTTGACAAGAGAAAGAGGAAGAGAGAGAGAGAGCAAGAATGGGCGTGCCAGGGCTCCATCCACTGCAAACGAACTCCAGACATGTGTGCCCCCTTGTGCATCTGATTTACGTGGGTCCTGGGAAATAGAACCTAGGTCCTTTGGCTTTGCAGACAAACTCCTTAACTGCTAAGCCATCCCTCCAGCCCTGTTCTTTCTTTTCTTGTTCTTGAGTGACTGACATGTTTCAATATTGTAGGTAATCAGTTTGCTAAGTACCCTCAGATAGGGATTGTTAAAAGGCAGTTTGTTAAAAGTAATTGTTAGGTAATTAAAGTTCATTGTTAAAATGTAATTAAGATAAGTTTCAAGTAAAGGTAAAATGATGACTCTCATACAAATATACAAATTATCATGTGCTAAAAGAATTTATTTTATCTGTAGAACATGAGAGAATATGCTATAATATTGTCAGAGAGTCAAAAGAGCACAATTGATGTAGTGCGTAGGAATATGAGATGAATTGCAAATGGAGACCAAGCTGGTTTTCCTCCAGCAGGGAGGAAGCCAATTAAATTACCACCAGACTTAACAAGAATATATGTCCATCAGTTACCTGCAGCTTGCAAGGAGATTTAAAGTAGTTCAAAGTCAGGAGGGCTAGGATTGATGATGCAGAAGAGTGTATCATCAAAGCTGTGTAGTGTCCCACTGAAACACATTTTCATCTAATGTTTTCTCGTGATCAGACCCACATTTTATGTCATTAGCTGGGATATCACAGATGTCTGACTGTTTTAAGAATATGTATCTTGTTGTTTTCATATTGTAATATGTCTCTTTAGTATATTGGTCATGTTAAGTTCAGATACTTGATTAAGAACATCTAGGTGTTATTATTGAGACAGTTCTTCAAACTTTGTGATTCATTCGTAAATAATTTATAGAGAGCTACTCTGAAACCCTGTAAGATGTAGTTCCTTATCTCAACTTTACCCATCAGTTTTTTTTCTGAATTTTTTACAACTATGATGATTTACAAATGAGGATTTTTCTGATGCTATCATTTCTGTTTCATAATTCCTGATAATTATGAAGGGCCTTATAAAGTTTTAGTCTACATGTTTATGCATTTATAAGTTGCTTTCCAGTGAGAGCTTGAGATAGTTCCTAGTCACTTTTGCATTATTTCCAAACTCACAGATGACATGTTGGTATTTTAAATTGGCCAGGGGAAGTGATTAGTTACTTTCTCATTACTGGGATAAAATACCGAACCAGAAGCAAATAATGGAAGGAAAAGGGGTTTAATGTGGCTTGCAGTTCCAGAAAGTAGAATCCATCATGGTGGGGAAAACATGGCATGAACATGAAGCTGACATCACATCACTATATCATCAAGGAGGAAGGAAAGAGAGGACAGCAAGCAAGGTCAGGCTGGAACTCAGGGCCCAACCCCCACGGACACACATCCTCAGCAAGGCTCAACCTTTTAAAAAGTTCCATAACCTTCCAGAACAGTGTCACCACCTGGGGTTTAAGTATTTAAACACATGAGCCTATGTGGGGGCACTTTATATATCAATCACCACATTCCACCCCTGCCCTCCAGACGGCCTATGGCCATCTCATGATGCAAAATACATTCAGACCAATTCGAAAAGTCCTTTTACTTTTTTTTTTTTTTTTTTTTTTACCAGTCCAAGAACTATTCCAAAGTACAGTCTCATCTGAGACTCAAGGCAGTTTCTTCAACTGTGAGGCCTGCAAAATCAAAATAAAAGTTACATACTTTCAACATACAATGCTACATAATAAACATTCCCATTCCAAAATGGAGGAATGGGGCACAGCAAGGAAAGCAGGACTAAAACCCAGCCAGGGAAGACATCAAGTTCTGTGCTCCAAGCCCAGTATCTGATTCCTGATGATGTTTTACATTCAAATTACCATATGACCACATGGAAGTTTGTAAATATGTTTGTTTGCTTGGTTGGTTGTTTATTTGTTCTCAGAGATTTTTCTCTTAAACTTCAAGGCTACATCACTCTCAATAGCCATGTGGACACTTGTTCCTGTTCTGTTGATGGGCTGTCATCTGTCACTACTATTGTTTATAGGAATGCTCATTTCCTCCCAGACTTGGCCTGTGGCTGTTTCTTCAAGCAAACTGTCTTGCATTAGTTTTAGAACATTTGTTCACTCTCTGGTTTGACATGGTGTTCCCTCCTGTATGGATCTGCTCTGCCCCAGCCATGGCATGGGCCATTTTCCCTCCTGTCTGGATCTGATCTGCCCCAGCCATGGCATGGGCCATTTTCCCTCCTGTCTGGATCTGCTCTGCCCCAGCCATGGCATGGGCCATTTTCCCTCCTCTCTGGATCTGCTCTGCCCCAGCCCTGGCATTGGCCATTTTCCCTCCTCTCTGGATCTGTTCTGCCCCAGCCCTGGCATGGGCCATTTTCCCTTCTGTCTGGATCTGTTCTGCCCCAGCCCTGGCATGGGCCATTTTCCTTCCTGTCTGGATCTGCTCTGCCCCAGCCATGGCATGGGCCATTTTCCCTCCTGTCTGGATCTGCTCTGCCCCAGCCATGGCATGGGCCATTTTCCCTCCTGTCTGGATCTGCTCTGCCCCAGCCATGGCATGGGCCATTTTCCCTCCTGTCTGGATCTGCTCTGCCCCAGCCATGGCATTGGCCATTTTCCTTCCTGTCTGGATCTGCTGTGCCCCAGCCCTGGCAGTGGCCATTTTTCCTTCTGTGTGGATCTGTTCTGCCCCAGCCCTGGCATTGGCCATTTTCCTTCCTGTCTGGATCTGCTCTGCTCCATCCCTGGCATCGGCCATTTTCCCTCCTCTCTGGATCTGTTCTGCCCCAGCCCTGGCATTGGCCATTTTCCTTCCTGTCTGGATCTGCTCTGCTCCATCCCTGGCAGTGGCCATTTTCCCTTCTGTCTGGATCTGATCTGCCCCAGCCCTGGCATGGGCCATTTTCCCTTCTGTCTGGATCTGTTCTGCCTCAGCCCTGGCATGGGCCATTTTCCCTTCTGTCTGGATCTGATCTGCTCCATCCCTGGCAGTGGCCATTTTCCCTTCTGTCTGGATCTGATCTGCTCCATCCCTGGCAGTGGCCATTTTCCCTCCTCTCTGGATCTGCTCTGCCCCAGCCCTGGCATTGGCCATTTTCCTTCCTGTCTGGATCTGCTGTGCCCCAGCCCTGGCAGTGGCCATTTTTCCTTCTGTGTGGATCTGTTCTGCCCCAGCCCTGGCATTGGCCATTTTCCTTCCTGTCTGGATCTGCTCTGCTCCATCCCTGGCAGTGGCCATTTTCCCTTCTGTCTGGATCTGATCTGCTCCATCCCTGGCAGTGGCCATTTTCCCTTCTGTCTGGATCTGATCTGCCCCAGCCCTGGCATGGGCCATTTTCCCTTCTGTCTGGATCTGATCTGCCCCAGCCCTGGCATGGGCCATTTTCCCTTCTGTCTGGATCTGATCTGCTCCATCCCTGGCAGTGGCCATTTTCCCTTCTGTCTGGATCTGTTCTGCCCCAGCCCTGGCATGGGCCATTTTCCCTTCTGTCTGGATCTGATCTGCCCCAGCCCTGGCATGGGCCATTTTCCCTCCTCTCTGGATCTGTTCTGCCCCAGCCCTGGCATGGGCCATTTTCCCTTCTGTCTGGATCTGATCTGCCCCATCCCTGGCATGGGCCATTTTCCCTCCTCTCTGGATCTGTTCTGCCCCAGCCCTGGCATGGGCCATTTTCCTTCCTGTCTGGATCTGCTGTGCCCCAGCCCTGGCAGTGGCCATTTTTCCTTCTGTGTGGATCTGTTCTGCCCCAGCCCTGGCATTGGCCATTTTCCTTCCTGTCTGGATCTGCTCTGCTCCATCCCTGGCAGTGGCCATTTTCCCTTCTGTCTGGATCTGATCTGCTCCATCCCTGGCAGTGGCCATTTTCCCTTCTGTCTGGATCTGATCTGCCCCAGCCCTGGCATGGGCCATTTTCCCTTCTGTCTGGATCTGTTCTGCCCCAGCCCTGGCATGGGCCATTTTCCCTTCTGTCTGGATCTGCTCTGCCCCAGCCCTGGCATTGGCCATTTTCCTTCCTGTCTGGATCTGCTGTGCCCCAGCCCTGGCATGGGCCATTTTCCCTTCTGTGTGGATCTGTTCTGCCCCAGCCCTGGCATCGGCCATTTTCCTTTATGTCTGGATCTGCTTTGCCACAGCCCTGGCATCAGCCATTTTCCCTCCTGTCTGGATCTGCTCTGCCCCAGCCCTGGCATCGGCCATTTTCCCTTCTGTCTGGATCTGATCTGCCCCAGCCCTGGCATGGGCCATTTTCCCTCCTCTCTGGATCTGTTCTGCCTCAGCCCTGGCATTGGCCATTTTCCTTCCTGTCTGGATCTGCTCTGCTCCATCCCTGGCAGTGGCCATTTTCCCTCCTCTCTGGATCTGCTGTGCCCCAGCCCTGGCATGGGCCATTTTCCCTTCTGTCTGGATCTGATCTGCCTCAGCCCTGGCATGGGCCATTTTCCCTTCTGTCTGGATCTGCTCTGCCTCAGCCCTGGCAGTGGCCATTTTCCCTCCTGTCTGGATCTGTTCTGCCCCAGCCCTGGCATGGGCCATTTTCCCTTCTGTGTGGATCTGTTCTGCCCCAGCCCTGGCATCAGCCATTTTCCCTCCTGTCTGGATCTGCTCTGCTCCATCCCTGGCAGTGGCCATTTCCCCTTCTGTCTGGATCTGATCTGCCTCAGCCCTGGCATTGGCCATTTTCCCTCCTGTCTGGATCTGCTCTGCTCCATCCCTGGCAGTGGCCATTTCCCCTTCTGTCTGGATCTGATCTGCCTCAGCCCTGGCATCAGCCATTTTCCCTTCTGTCTGGATCTGCTCTGCTCCATCCCTGGCAGTGGCCATTTCCCCTTCTGTCTGGATCTGATCTGCTTCAGCCCTGGCATCAGCCATTTTCCCTTCTGTCTGGATCTGCTCTGCTCCATCCCTGGCAGTGGCCATTTCCCCTTCTGTCTGGATCTGATCTGCCCTAGCCCTGGCACCGGCCATTTTAAAGGAACCTTAGTTAGTTCTCTTTGATTGCACTTGGCTCTGACCATTTCCCTCGTTTCTGCCATGGCCTGCCTTCTCTGCCTCTTGCATTCTGCCAGTGGAGTTTTGATAAAGAAAGGAAAGAAAATAGTAAGCATTGTTTTAAGGGAGGCAGGCAAAGAAGGGAAGGGAAGAGGTCGAAGAAAACCTCCTTTATTTTTGCCCCATCAGGTTTACCAGTGACTAAATTTCAGTCTTCATTTAGCCATTGGAGTTTTTGAGGGGGTTTTATTTTATGTGCTTTAAAATGTCCACTATAGGTTCTTCTGAAGAATGATGTTCTTCACCAATCTCTTGAGTACCTGCTGTGTGCTTGGCATTCTGTCCTGGCCTTCAAAAACCTGGAAGGACAATGAGCTTAGAGTTCAGGCAACCCAGATCAGATGTGTTGTTCCCATCATTTTACTTGAAAAAAGAAAATCAGAGGCCAAGGCCCCCTACAGAATCTTTGAGTGAGAAGATTTCAGGGTAGGACATGACTAGTTGTAAGGAAAGAACCGTAAAGCTGAGAAATTTGTCTGACTTAAGGGATGGAAGGCAGTTTGTATAGACTGGGACCAGTTTTCTCTTTATCTTCTCATGTCTAAGTTTCTGGATTTTGTCTTGTTTTTAGCAGAGAGCCAGTCCTCATATCATATGCCACTTTTAATCCCAGTATTTTAGAAGCTGAGCTAGGAGGATTGCAAGTTCAAGGCCAGCATGGGTTGCATAATGTGATCTTGTCTCAAAACAAATGAGGAAGTATGAGAACTTTAAAATGGACAGCACAATTGAAAGCCCATTTGTCCCTTGTTGCAGCTGGGATTGCCGGTGACCGGCTCCACTCCACATTCTCTGGCTTGATGTCCTTTAATGCCATGGGTCCTTGTGGGCATTGCAGTGTCTTCTCCCAGAAGAAACACTGGTTCTCTCAAAATAAGAAGTAAAATCAGTGGTAACTTTACTGAAGACAGATAACTTATTTGTTTATAATACTTTTAGGCATGACTTTTCTCGTATGTTCCCCCACTCCTATTATTGGAGTTCCCTTGCCCCATGGAACCTGTGTTCATTCTGATTCAATGGAATTTCCTCGTTGCCTTTACTCAGAAGCACGTGCAATAGCTCCCATATGTGGATTAATCCTTATCAATATCAATTTATTATTTTGAATGATGTTTTAAAATGGACAAAGTGTTTTTACTGACCTCTTTCTAATCTTATTTTCTTCAGGATGTGTTTATTGTATAAAAATCATTGATTTGAAACATGTTCCTAACATTGTTGTTTCTTAATTTGTAGACGATACCAAAAATTGCAGAAGATTATGAAGCCTTGGTAAGAATACCTAATATATGTTATGGTTTATGTGATGGTTTCATTCTTCCTCTTTCCTCTGCATATCCTGTCTTCTGACTAATTTTGTAATGATACATCTAGGTATTTTGAATATTTTATTTGATGTTTTTATAAACTGGTTATCTGAATTTTTATTTTCCACTTCTTTTTGCTTTGTAGTAGAAAGTGTATTTTATGATTGTTACCACTAAATGGTCACGTCAGAATTGTTCTGTTCCTAGAGCAATGTTAAGCAGACTTTTATGGATTACTTTAAAAAATAACTTTCTTTTTGTAGCCTATGTGATGTTCAGAGTTTAAAAAATTGAACATTCTTCAGTGGCTGAGAAAGAAAAAGTTAAACATTTTTTTAAAAATGCAGGGTTTATACATGGAGTGAATTATTTTGGGTCTGGAAGAATGTTTGATAACTGATTACCTATATATTAAATCAGTTTCATGACATTTCTTCAAGTTTTCCTCCATGAATTAGTTCCTTATCCACTAACCACTAGAGTACAGATATGTGTAACCAACTCTGAAGTAGGCTAAACATTTCTGTGGTGCCCAGATGTCAAGTAGATAACTTCAGTTTGAGAAAGAAAACTGAAAAGCATCCCACAGTGTGGGCCTTGGTTTCAAGCCTCCAGGCAAATTCTTGTCACCTCCTTGTGGTGTGATACTGAGCTGTCATTGTCCCCCTACTCCTCTCACATAGCAAGACTGAGAGTTACAGAAAGTCCTCTGGGTATTAAGTACACAGAAAGTGGAAAGTACTGCATTTCTTAGGTCAAGCCTCCTAAATGTTATTATCCCACACATTTTTAGTAGAATAGGAGTATTTGTGTAAAGACAACAGAAGCCATCTTATGCAGGTCTGTCCTATGTGTGATGTCCCCCACATCACTTCTAACCCACATTTACTCCCCTACAGGGATTCTACACATTAACGTCACCTTTTGGGGAAAGAACATAAAATCAGATGGCAGAGCTGAGATGTAAACTTCCCATCGACCTCATACAGTTTGCCAATGTGGAGGATCAAAGATATAGGCACAATAATTTCTTTAAAATTTGCCAACCAGCAGTTTTAATCTTTTGTTGTGTGGGGGTACTGAACACTTTGATGGTTTCCATTTATCAATCATGCATACAAATCAATGATTATGAATCTGATTTTCCAAAACTGTGGTACAATCAGACTAACAGCTAAAAATTATTAAATTCTGAGCAGGGCATGGTAGCACAGGCCTTTAATCCCAGCACTTGGGAGGCAGAGGTAGGAGGATCGCCATGAGTTTGAGGCCACCCTGAGACTACATAGTGAATTCCGGATCAGTCTGAGTTAAGGTGAAACCCTACCTCAAAAAATACACACACACACACACACACACACACACACGCACGCATATATATGTATATATATGTTTCTGGAAAACCAAACATCTACAAGCAACTACTTGAGGGCACTGAAAGCATGAAGCTTACCCTTGAGATGACAGTCATTGGATGGGTTTTGTGTTTTCTTTTGCCCCAGAACACCCCCAGATCCAGGAGGGTAGGAAGACTGCAGGAGCCCCTGCATTAATCAACTCCTAGTTTTCAGGTGGCAGGCAACTAGATAATTAAGGGAAATCCCTGGAAGATGGGAAGTTGGCATTATGTAAGACCCCATATCATCACATAACCTCCATAGGACTCCATCCCTGATCACTGAAATGTCTAATGGGCATGTCTGGGGATACTGTAGAGGAACAAGGAAAAACAGTTATTCAAAATTTAAAGAATTGAGCATGGAGATGAGCTCTTAGTCACTGAAGGATTTACTTTGGTTAACTACCTACTAGAACAAAAATTAACATTTTGGAGGAACAAAATTGAATTATGAGGCCTGACTATGTCTCTAGTCTGTGATCAGTATACAAAAAGAAAAATACCATAAAATACATAGATAAATATAAAATATAAAAAAACAGAATAGGATGAGCCATAGTTAAGAGAGGAAAAATGTATTTTGTAGAAACTGATCATAAGATTACCCAGGTAATAGCCTGGCATAGCGGCACACACTTTTAACCCAGCATTCAGGAGGCTGAGGTAGGAGGATCAGTATGAGTTACAGGTCAGCCTGATCTAGAGTGAGATACTACCTTGACAAGCAAAAGATTACTCAGATAATAAACTTGGATGAAAACTTTCAAAGAATTATTTAAAAAGTATGTGTATATATGTGTGTGTGTGTGTGTGTGTGTGTGTGTGTGTGTGTGTGATAGAGATAGATCAGTACTGTAAATTTATACTTAACCTAGGAAAAATCTGAATTTATTTAGTAGAAAAAAAGAATAGAAAATGAACAATCAAGTAAATAGGCACAAGGAAAATAGCAAAAATTTAAAGCCAAAAATTATTTCAAAATATTTTGGGGGAATATAAGAAAATCACCCCAAATGTCAATACTAGGAATAAAAGAGCATATCACTGTATGTGCTACTGACTTTTAAAAATAATTTATTTATTTTTATTTGCAAGCAGAGAGAGGGTGAGGTGGCAGGCACACCAGGGCCTCTTGCTACTACAGACTCCAAGTGCATGCGCCACTGTGTGTAACTGGTTCCACATGAGTACTGGGGAATTGAACCTAAGCCATCAGGCTTTACAAGCAAGTACCTTTAACCAATCCGACTGATTTTAAAAGCAAAATAAAGGAATGTTGTAAATGATTTTATACCAGTAAGTTGTAAATTTTACATAAAATGGACAAAGAAAGGTCTTTGGAAACAGAAGTTACCAAATTATCAGTCAAAGAGATTCAAGGATCTGATCTCCCTGAGAAATAACTTACTACTTAGAAAAAAAAGAAAAGAAAGAAAATGAAAAAAGAAAAGTAAAGAATATAATTATGTGGTACATTTTAGCTACAACAGTCAAAGTCTGTGACCGCAGCTTTGAAGTGGAATTCAAGGCTACACTCTGTGCCAGGCAGCCTGTAATCAGTGAGCCTGGGAACATTCTAGGGCCTCTGTCTGCTCACCATGGGACTCCCCCACAGACATTGTCTGTCCTGGGCTTTCCCATCAGTGGGCTGTTAGGTTTACATCTATTTCCTCTCCCTCTCCTCCCTCAGATGTCTAATCTACCTCATGGCCTGTAAACTTGCTATGACCAATCCTACTTTCTGCTCTTTATCATTCACAAACATTGCCCTCTTTCCCAACACACCTCTTATTCTCCTAACACCATCTAGCTTTTAGAGGACTAAAGAAGACATATTAAAATTGACACCTGAAAAAGCAGAAAATATGAATGCCTATGGATATTAAAGTAACTGAAATCATTATCAGAAATCTTCCCATAATGTGAACTGATACCAGTGGTGAATTCTATCATGTATTTGTAGAAGAAATACTAAATGTACAATAAAGAGGAAGGGTTAGTTTTAATAATTATATGTGGCCAGTATCACTGTGATACCACCTGACAGGAAATAGAAATTAGTGGCCAAGGTCTTATTGAACAGTGGTTCGGAAACACCCAGCAGGTATTAACAAGTATAGCCAAACACTGTACCAATAATAAGACATGCTGACTATGTTGGTTAATCTTTATTTCAGCCTGATCTACCTAGGAGATTAGTATAGCACAGTCCTTAGTGTATCTTTGAGGAGATTTCCAGAGTGTTGTAACCAAGGTAAATAAAAAACCTCACCTTGAATGTGGGAGAGTACTTCCCTCGACTGAAATCACAGGTAGAATAAGAAGGAACTGAGGAAGTCGGGTAGTTCAGTCACTCATGTGCTCTTTCTTGTTTCATGTGCTCACTCCTGACTCTCTCCCTCCCTCCCCCCCTCCACTCTCTTTACCACCATGAAATAAACAGTCCCTGCCGCACATTCCCACCGCCTCACCTCAAGCTCAAAGCAGTGAATCCAGCTGACTATCAATCTTCCCTTCCATAAGTCTCTTTCCTTCCATATTTGTCACACCAGTGAAAATTCTAATAATTGACTAATAAGAATTTATTCCAGAATTGGCTCAACTTGAAAGTCACTGTAATTGAGCATTTAAGAAAATAAATACAGGAAAAACAGAAAATCATCTAATAGAGAAAAGGAACTTCATAAACAACGTTTATTCATAATAAAAGTTCCCAACAGTCTTGGACCAAGGGAGCCACTTAAACTGAAAAAGATCATCTACAAATAATAATAATAATCCTAAACTAATAACTGAGAGTCTGACTTTTTCTACCCTGATGATTAACAAGCATGTTTTCCTTCTGTGCAGCAGAGCTGTTTACTATAATGGTGAGTCAAGGAAGAAGTGTTGTAGAAATTTTTTGCAACGACTCTTACAATAACTCAGTAAATCAATTCAACTTTTAATTTCTTTTCTAACACAGAAGTACAAGGTATAGTGTCAGAAAGGAAGACATGGAACTATTTCTAGCCATAGAAGACTGTACAAAATTCTAACAAAGCTACAAAGAGACTTGTGGGTCTAATAATTCAGCAAGGTCTCAAGATATAATATCATTGTATAAAAAAACATCTATTTTCATATGTTGACATCAAACAAATATAAAATGATACTTCAAAACTTCCATTTATAAAGTATCAAAGATGATAAAATTCTTAGAAATATGTCCGAATGGAAACATGCAGTGTGTATTCACAGAACACTTTTGCTAAAGGAAATTACAGACCTAAATAAAGGGGCAGACATTCCATTTCTTGGGTTGAGAGACAATATTGAAGATTCCAGTTGTCTCTGAATGAATCTACAGAATCAATGCTATAGCAATCACTTAAAAATTATAAGACAAGTCGGGCATGGTGGCGCATGCCTTTAATCCCAGCACTGGGGAGGCAGAGGTAGGAGGATCGCTGTGAGTTCGTTCAAGGCCACCCTGAGACTACATAGTGAATTCCAGGTCAGCCTGAGCTAGAGTGAGATCCTACCTTGAAAAACCAAAAAGTAAAAAAATAAAAATAAAAATTATAAGACTAGGCCGGGCTTGGTGGCACATGCCTTTAACCCCAGTACTTGGGAAGCAGAGGTAGGAGAATCGCTGTAAGTTCAAAGCCATCCTGGAACTACAGAGCGAGTTCCAGGTCAGCCTGGGCTAGAGTGAAAACCTACCACAAAATAAAATTATAAGACACTCTTAAATTGAAACCTAGAATAGTCAAAGAGTCAACAACAATATTGTAAAATTTTATTAAGTGACTTCAAGATCTACTGTAAGGTGAGTTATCAAGACAGTGTGATATTGATATAAAGAGGTAATATTGTAGTCTACCCGAGGAGCCTACAGACATAGTTCTGGAGCATTTTAGGGGACATTGACTGTCTTCAGTTTGCATCCCCAAGGCCAGGATGAGGGTTTCGCTAGCAGGTAGTGGAGGAGCTGAGACATTTTGTCTTTGATCTGTTAGAAGGAATGCATATGATTTATTTGTGGCTTTATAAGTACCTCTTTAAGACTAATACCAAGCCTAGCCTGTAAGTGTAAGGAGCTGAGTCCAGCAGTGGCTGCTGCTGCATGCCGGAGTCTGTTTTTGAGATTACTGAAGCAGGTGTTTGGGGGCTGAGTAGAGGCCATAGGTGGCGTCCTTCCATGACAAACGTGGCAGACTCATAGCATTTGCAATCTTTTCAATGCCAGGTGTAAGCAAATACCAATTATTAGCTTTTGTATAATGATTCTTTCCAACTTAATAAACAAAATATCCAATATTGCTTCCAAATAGTGCATTATATGTAATAATGTTTTCACAGCAATATTAATGCATACCCAGCTTATTAATAATATATGTAATGATGTTTTCACAGTAATACTAATGTATTAATAAATCTTACTAATAGAATTTCAATATTACTATTTGAATGCAGTTTTTAACCTGCATTTCACCCTTTTTCCTATTTATTTTGCACTTTCAATAATTTTTCATTTTCTGGTTTGGAGTTCTTTTTGAGGCATGACCTTCTGATGCCACCTAGGGGCACATATAAGGTTGGGACTGTTTGTGATTTTCCATCGGGCAGGAATGGTCTGACTTGCTTTGCATTTTCCCCTGGTTTTAAAAACAGACAACCCTTTACACAGTGAAGGAGAAGTATTTGAAAATTGCTAACTCCGGTTGCGTTTGTGACTACTACTCTTCTGGAGGGAAATTAGCTAACCTGCACATGCTGCTGTTGGTCATACTGTCCTAAGTGCTTTTAGTCTGTTAGCTTCCTTCCTTTGTCCAGCAGTAGGATCTTTATCACTACCACCATTTTCACCCTCCTCACTGGCTTCTCATAAGTGAGGAAACTGAGGCATAGGGTGGTGAAGTATCTTGCCACATAGAGTGGGAGCTGAAATCTCTGCCTTGTGCTTCTGGAGACCATCAATGCATCCCCCACCCCCTCTCGTGGGTTTCTGCTCTTTGTTCTCTGAATTAAGACCCTTGCCTGAGACTCATGTCCCTTCTTATGGTTCCTTTCATCAATCCAACTTCCCATATGAAACAAAACTTTACAGATAATGTTGAAAAGCTACACTGAAGAGTTCAGGAAGGCCAATACAGAAGCCGTTACAGTAAACTATTTCTCTGTTTTCTGTTGTATTCATTGAAAATGGGAGGCTTTGGTCTACCTTTATTGTAACTCTTTAAAAAAATATTTTATTTATTTATTTGAGAGAGTGAAAGAGGGAGAGAGAGAGAGAGAGAGAGAGAGAAGACATACCAGGGCCTCCAGCCACTGCAAACAAACTCCAGATGCATGCACCCCCTTTTGCATCTGGCTTGCATGGGTCCTGGAGAATCAACCTGGAGAAACAAACTGGGATCCTTTGGCTTTGTAGGCAAAGCGCCTTAACCACTAAGCAATCTCCCCAGCCCTGTTGCAACTCTTTGTAATATAAAAATAATATGATGTGTAGCATAGATATGAAAAGACTGAATGACCAACTTTATTTGGTAAAAATTTAGTGTGGATATTTATGACACATGTAATGTAGTATATAAATCCTGAATGGCATATATCTGGGTATTAATAGGACAGCATTTGTATTAGTGGCTTCAGTTAATTTAGATAATAAAGATGAGTATCTAAAAAATTTGAAACAGATGGGTCTCTGTCAAAGTGCTACTTTGTAAGTACTAAACACAAGGACATTGTTTGATAAGCATCCCAGAGGAGTTGTTTTAGAAAAATGGTGCTTGAACTTGTATATATTAGTCAGCTTCCCATCATGATAACAAATGCTGAAGCTAATCCACATGCAAAAAGTGAAGGTTTATTTGGGCTCACAGATTTAGAGGTTCCATCCTATGATCAGCTGGCCCTGGAGTGCATCATGGAGGGATGGTCAATTGTCCCTGTTGCCTTGGGTGAGGTTGTGCATCATGGTGAGAGCATGTGGAGGTGGGGGGGAATCCTCACCTTATGGCCAGAAAGAGGAAGAGACTAGGGCCTCACAATCCCTTTCAAGAGAAATCTAAGACCTCTCACTTAGCTCTCATCTCTTAATGTTTCTACCATCTCCCAAGAGCATCAAGCTGGGGACCTTTGAGTTATACTTGACAAAATTTCCTGCTCTGTCTGTGAATTTCTAAAGCATGTATTAGACCCTGCACCCTCAGTGTTCTGAGTCAGCAAGGCCATTATATGGAATCATTAGTTCCATAGACATTCCATAAAACCGATTAACTAAAGATACACTCCTAGCCAGTGTAACACCAAATAAGAGTTTATTTACATACCCATTTGCATGAGCATATATGTACAAGCATCCATATAGAGCACTAGGATCCTTTCCTAGGCTAATATTCTTTTTTCTTTAATTTTCTTTTCCTTTTTATTAACAGCTTCCATATTACAAACAATAAACCATGACAATTTCCTCCCCCCCCCACTTTCCCCTTCACAAATCTACACTCCATCATATCCCCTCCCTCTCTCCATTAGTCAGTCTTTTTTTTTTTTGAGGTTGTATTCATTTGCTATTTCTTTTTTTTTTTTTTTTACTATTTTTTTTCTTTATTAGTTAGTTTTGTATTCAGCAAATACAATCAGTTTGGTACCATTATTAGGCTCATCCGTGACCTACCCCCTCCCCTTGGCCCCTCCTTGTTGAGGTATATGGGTCATGCATTATGGAGTTAGCCCACAGTTATGGGTAAGCTAAATGTCTCTGCATATCATGACCCAACATGTGACTCTGACATTCTTTCCGCCCCCTCTTCCGCAAAATTTCTCTGAGCCATGTTGGGTTCATTTTTGGTCTGCTTCAGTGATGTGGTGTTGGGGGCCTCTGAGGCTCTTGCTCTCTGATTTGGTAAGAGTTGATTTTTCTCTGTGTTGATCTCCTTCCCCCTTGTGCTGGTATCCGGTTCATCAGGAAAACAGCCCCCTTGCTTGTTTCTCCAATTTTTCTTAGTTTCAGCCGGGGCCCTTTGGAGGTATGATGGGGTGGCTGTCTCCTTAAGATCTACATCTATCTTTCTTTCCCCAGGATTTGCAGCGCAGCTAGGCAGTCGCCATCTTGGCTGGAAGAGTCAGTCTTTTATTTTGATGTATCATATTTTCCTCCTATTATGAGGGTCTTGTAAAGATAGTACTAGGTACTGCAAAGTAGATCATGGATATGAAGGCCAATTTGTGTCTGGTTGATTGCATTGTAATCAGTCCTACTCTTCTTTGGCTCTTACATTCTTTCTGCCACCTCTTCTGCAATGGACCCTGAGCCTTGGAAGGTGTGATAGGGATGTTTCAGTGCTGAACAATCCTCCATCACATCTTCTCAGCACCATGGTCATGCAAGTGGTCACCACCATCTGAAAATAGAAGCTTCTCTTTTAACCAAAAGTGAGAGTAGCATTAATATATGGGTATGAACATTAAGTACAGTGCTTACAGGGCAGTTTGGTGACCATAGTATATGCTTTTAGCCAGATAAGAGCAGACATTACATTCCTAATGTTCATGACCTCCTCTGCCATAGGCTTTTGGTGAGGTTTTCCATATCAGGCATGTTTTCCCTCCCATAGAGCAGGTCTCTAGTCCAATTAGAGAGCAATTAGTTTCCCCCATAATAGACATGCCACTATTGCACCTGTTGGCTCATTTGGCCTGGATGGCCAAACTTGAGGCTTGCAGGGTCCACTGTTTTCATGATTGATAGCTTCTGTCTTCCATAAGGCTACATGCAGTGTAGGTTTTTCCAGTTTTCTGTCAGCTGGTCTACTGGGATAAGGTTTTCAGCTCAGCCCCAGTTTGATTTCTCAGTGACCTTGCAGCCCAGGCATGTGGAGTCTTCAGCAATAGCATCTTATTATCTATTCCTGCTGGGAAACCAAGAGCCTTGACAATAGCCTGTAATGTTTTGGGGGCATCAGGGACCTCCCTGGCCAATACCTCACTGGAAGGTATCCCATTCCTGGCACTGAAATTTTTCTAGTAACAGCCTATGGCCTCTGGGTGTGCCATTATCCAAAAAAGTAGGTTACCATGTGGCTTATTCACAATATCCTAAATTTGTCTTACCCCTCCCTCCATACGCCTTTTACTCATTCTCTTCCCCTGACCTTGCTTAGGCCATTCTACCCAAAGTAATCTGTCCATCTACTTACATGTATACAGTACCATCCCCTTAAGTTCACTCCTTTCCTCCCTCCCTTATAGCACTTTTCCAGTTTACTGGCCTCTGCTACTGAGTTTTACTCCAAATCACACACAGTCTTAATAAAATTAATGAGCTCCCCTCTTATATGAAAGAAGTGCTTTGCCCTGTCTTAGTTACTCTAGCTGTCATTTGATGAGAAGTTCTTCTTTAATCTATCATTTACCTAATGATTATACCCTTAACACTTTATTAAGTGTTCATTAAACAGCCTTAGGGTTAAATACCTATTACCCAGGTTGCTTGCAGATTAAACAGGCTCAGAGGGGTTAAGTGAATTGTCCAGTGTGACACACCTCCAGAGGATGGTCAATGTGAGGCAGCCTGTCTAATTCTATAAACTCTTGCTGACTTTGAGTGATTGCCCCTTCCTATACTTTATGTGTCTGTACTCAGCTGCTTGTCCCAGTGTTCTTTGAATATTCTGCTTACCTAAAGGTGTCTCACACCTGCATCTTTCCTGATGCTTGGCTTTGGGTCCATGACTCTGTACACCTTCTGTTTTTCAGCTTTGGAGATATGTTGTCCTTCACGTTGACAGCTTTTGTGGAACTAATGGACCATGGCATCGTGTCGTGGGATACATTCTCTGTGGCATTTATTAAGAAGGTAATGTGGACTGTGCTTCCATAAGGTCGACATTATTTCTTTCTTTCACAGATACACTTTGGGGATATTTTATAATTCTAAGGTGGTGTCGTCTTTATAGAATTATATATGTAGGGTAAAGGACCCACAAATTCTATGTGAAAATGACATTTTGTCCCCACAGATATCATAAAAGAATCACATATAGGAGGCCAAAGTTACAGAGAAATAAAAAATGCCATGCTATTAATAACTACATAATTAGATAATGGATACCCTGTACATGATTACAAATATTAAGATCTAAGCAGAGCTCCTAGTGACCTTCTTCAAAGGTCTTTTCCCAGCCTGATGTCCAGGGACAGGAAAGGAAGCAAAGGATAGAGATTCCTGCATTCCTAGTTTCACCCAGGCATGAAGAGGCAGAACTGGGCCTATGCGTCTTGGGCAGAGAGTGCTGCTTACTTGTCATCATGGCCCAATAAACGGCTCAGGCATCAGCCAGCCCAGAGGGTTCCTCTTTAGAAAAGGAGAGGCCAGTGTGGACCTCGGGTAAAGAGAGAAGGGAGAAAGGAGAAGGGTTCTTACCATTCTCTGCAATTGGCAAACATAATGATGCATGCTCGCAGTTCCAATTCTGTTTCCTTTTGTTTAAGAAAGAATAACTTATCTCTCTCTCTCTCTCTCACACACACACGCACACATACACCACACAAATAAGTAAATATTTAAGCATAAAAAATTTAAACATGAAGCAGAGTTGCCCAAAAAAGTATAAAATATTCTTTTATTTCATTCATTCAGCTTCCCTTGGTATGAATATTGTGCATGGTATCACAGTTGTCAGAACTACTGTGTTAATAGAGATGTAATAATACCTTCATTTGATTTTATTGGCTTTTCCACTGACATTTTCCACTGACTTTCTCTTGTAGAGCACTGATCCAAGATCTCACTCTTATTTTTCTTGTGTTTTCCAACATGAGATGGTTCTTCAGCTTTTCCTTTGTCACTCATGATTTTCATATTTGTGTAAAGTATTGGTAATTTTGTAGAAAACTCCTGAAAATGGAAATGTCTGGTATTTCCCTCATGGTTAATTTAAGGAAGGTTATGCATTTGGGGCAAGAAGCCTACATAAATAACGGTATGCTCTCTCAGTACACTGCTTCTGAGCAAGGCACATTGGTATGTCTTCCCGACGATGATGATGTTATCATGTGTTTCTTGGTTTGGGATGGTATCTGTGTGAAGTTACTGCAACCTAATGAAATGGTTTGTACTTTGGTACCTTCAAAGCCAAAATAAGCATAGGCAGGAAATAATTGTGGAGAAAGATGGATTATCTGCAGCAGGTAAGGAGATCATGGAGGTCATTTCCAAGCAATACTCTCTCTGAACAAAGGTGTGTGGGGGATTTTATGTAGGGATATCCTATACATATTCATATAGTCTATACACATTCATATACTCTATACACATTCATATAGGAAAGCACTTTAGTGGTAGTGGTAGGCATTCCTGAGATACTCAGTTTCAGCTTATAGTTCAGCTCAAGAAGGAAAGGTGACAGACATGTTTTGAATTATGCTTAGCTCAAAGTCATAGAGCACATGTTCAAAGGGTTAGTATGGCACCCCGGGGCCTGTCCAGTTTGCATCATAAAGATGGCAAAGAAGAATGCCTCTGGGCATGCTCAGTTTTCTCCAAAAAATTTAGCTGAAAAAACTGGCAAGGATTTGTCAAAGGTGCATTAGTGCAGGAGTTACCTATGTCAAGGCCCCTGTTTGCTTGAGGGCTGACTTTGCTGGTTTGGGATTTGAAGTTCATCTTGATAAGGTGCTACATTGAATTGAAAGGCAGAAGAGAGACCTAGTCTTTTGAACAAAGATGTTGACAGCAGAGGCCCAACAAGTCAAAGAATGACTGCAAGGTGTCCTGTATTTAGGATGAAAAGAGCTCATTGGAAACTAAGGGCCTTCCTGACAAACATCTGAATATGTCCCTTTATAATTCCATGAAAGCAAAGGAGATGGGCACAGGAACTAAAAGGAAATGTTCCAAAATGGGGCAAGGACAGGGGCTTGGAGACTGATGAGGTTGCAGTGAGGGAGAATACTGGGTCACACAGACCACAGCTCGTCTGCTCTGGTGAAGAGGGGGCAGAGCCATCAGAAGCTCTGCCATCACAATGTCTCCTGTGCAACCCTAGAGCCTTCCCAGTAGACTTCAGTGATTTTGCTTCTCCCTGTCCCCTCCCATCTATCATATGCCCCTGTGCCAGCCCTTTTCCCATCTCTGTGAAGTTTTGTTCCCTTGGTTATCTCTCCTAGTAGTCCCTGAGCCCAAGAAGAAGAAATGTGACTTTCTTCATGACTTCATCCTCAGGGCCTGGTAGATAGTAGAGCCCATATACATGTCTATCAAATGTAGGAATGACATTTGCTTAGAAACATTTATTTTTAAAGAAATCCACTGAAGTTGAAAATGAGGGACTACAATGGTACTTTATTTAAATATATTTTAAGCATAATTTTGGTTGTAAGGTATAAGGAACAACCAAACTGTGGTTCTTTAAATAATGTGAGTGGCGGCTAGAGAGAATGACATTAATTTAGTTTTCTAAATATTTGAGATGATTTTATTTTACCAAAATTAAATTTAAAAAAATCATATTGAATCAAAGGAAGAAAAGGCTAACAAGCACTAACATTTTAAATGTTTGTAAAGGTCAGCAAATTAATATATTTAATGTCTTCATTTCCATTGTACTGCTACCTGTAGTACTCTACAAGAAATTGGAAAACAATCATCAGAAAATGACTTAAATTGTGGAAGGCTGACTTGTTATTCATTAGTGGGGCCAGATTCAGCACTCTGACAGGTCTGATTCAGCCACAGTCACTTAGGATGCCTGTCTCTGTGGTCTAAAGTTGGCTTCTTACTAATGCCAAATTCATGCCACTTTTCAGAAATGCTTTTCCATGCCAGCCTCTGCCTCTCCTGTGACTTCATCCTTGTTACTGTGGCTGTAGATGCTAGTTTAAAAACATTCCACAAACATGCTAAAGCTTGACATCCCTTAACAACAGTTTGTAATGTGCTTGCTAAAAACTTCACTACTTAAAGAAAAGGAAAGGCATGTTTAGAAAATAAAGGTAAGAAATAGAAATTTCTGCATTAGGAGTTGGTTTCCCCTAGCCAAGCATCACATTAGGGCTTGGTCTTAGAAGGGAAGTTTCACATATGGACTCTTGCGATGTCAGCTCTGTGGACCTAGTTCACATCTCAGATAGATACTTTTTAGGATTAGATAGGCATCCAGCCATTTTTCTTCAAAGATGAGCCCCTACCAGGGTCCTTACTAAGTCAACCACGCATTTTCATGTTGTCCATGGCTTTTTAAAGTCTAGATCACATTCAAGAAATTTAAGACCTAACAAGTGTTTATGGTTTCGGTGGTTCATATTCTGTGATATCACTTAGCTTCTCAAAAATTACCCAAATGTTGAGCCTGGGGAGATGGCTTAGCAGTTAAAGGACTTATAAAGCCTACTGGTCCAGGTTCAGATTCCCCACACCCACATAAAAACTGAATGCAAAGTGACATATATGTATGGCATTCATTTGTGGCAGAAGACCCTGGCACACACACATACACTAGTATTTGTTTAAAAAAACATTTTATTTATTGATTAGAGAGGGGATATATATATATATATATATATGGAGAGAGAGAGAGAAACAGAGACAGAGACAGAGAGAATGGGAGTGCCAGGGCCTCTAGCAACTACAAATGAACTCCAGATGCATGTGCCACCTTATGTATCTGGCTTATTTTGGGTACTGGGGAATCATACCTGGGTCCTTAGGCTTCACAGGCAAGTGTCTTAACCACTAAGCAATCTCTCCAGCCCCATATAAGTATTTTTTAAGTTACCCAAATATTCCTCTGAATTAGTAAATAAATTACTTGAGTTCATAATTATCACGAACTTCTTCAGTGCTTTCTTCTTTAGGATACAGCCCACCTTTCTGAGCCTGTGCCTTGCCCAGCTAGGCTGGCTCACCTGCCTTAGCTAAAAGTGCAGCCTTTCACAGAGGGAGAGGCCGAGTGGCAAACTATTGAGGGGTAAAGGGCACTGAAATTTAACCTGACGGGTTTATAACCTCCTATTGCTAACTCTGAAGAATAACCTTCAAACTGGATACAGAGGATGTTTACACCTTCACTAAGGAATTTGTCTCTAGTTTCCTGGAGGAAGATAGTCATTATGTTTGCTTAGATCAGCCTTCAGTGAAAGTACTGGCAATTTAAATATCTACTTACAACCACTGACACATAAAGCGAAAGAAGTCAGGTTCACAGCATGACTGGCACGTACCTCGGGACTGTGTAAGGACCTGATGAACTGAGCACACACTCTGTTATCAGGCTGCTTCTCACCTCACTGGTTTATAGAAAATGCTCACTAAATGGCAGGCTTGAAGGTTGCAGGTTATTGGTGTCACATGTCAAGGGAAAGGAGAGTTAATAGAAAAGAATTTAAAAGAATATGTTCATCAAAGTTTCATGTGAGAAAAATATAGAGAAATGGCAAATGGAAACGATGCATGGAGGTGGGTGATAACAATGATCACAGGTTATTTGACCACCACAAATAGTCCAATGGTAATAGGGAAGAATTAGTGTTTTATTAAGATTTAAAAACTCATAAGAAAGTATACTTGATCTAGGAGAATATTTGAAGAGTTTTCATTGAATATTTTGAAAACAAAAATATTGTCAAAGAATAGTTATGGAAATAGAGGATAAATTTTCATTCAGTGAAAAACTTGGCATTGGAAGCCAGGTATGGTGGCTCATGCCTGTAATCCCAGCACTCAGGAAGCTAGACCAAGAGGATCGCTGTGAGTTGTAGCCAGCCTGGGCTACATAGTAAGTTAAAGGTAGCTTGGGTTACATAGAAAGAAAAAGGGGGAGAGGGAGAAAGAACATATGAGCATATAGATGAAACTGAAGGTGGTATTTTGGGAACTCAGAAATGAGCTGGGCCAATGAGCCAGTGTTGTGTGTATACATGATGTGTGTCAAAGAGGGACATGTTAAATGTGTCCATAGGGATGAAAGATAGGGGACTTGGAACATTAACTAGTGGTGATTCTGGCGACTTGGAAAAACATGACAGCTGGAAAGGAGTAAGGAGACATATGATGGTTTTTCATGCCATGTAATTATTTTTAAGCGAGGGTCTCACTTTAGCCCAGGCTGACCTAGAGGTCACTATGTAGTCTCAGGCTGGCCTCGAACTCACAGCTTCTCAAGTGCTGGGATTAAAGACAAGCACCACCATGCCCAGCCCATGTAATTTTAAGATGTTGGAGTATTCACAATGGAGGTAATATTTTGGATGCCCAGAATAACCTAGTGTACTTCACAGTAAATATCTTTTTGTCTGTTCCTATTAGAGTATAAGGTACATAAATTAAAAATTGTATGTTTTGCTTATTGTGTCATTCTGGGTCTATGAGAATGTACAAGTCTGATGAAAACAAACCTAGTAATACAAGAGTAAATTCTTAAGGAATATAAGAATTGATGCTTAGGGTAGAGGGCTTTGTTGAAAAGCAGCAGTCTCTCAGGTGGAATGTTGGGACAGCCAAGTTTAACCATCAGAAACAGACAGGTTCACCTGTAAGGAGAAAATTAATGGAAAGAAAGTAAGCAGTATTGCCAATGAACTTCATCTGTTTCCTAATACCAGTTTCAAGAATTATACTGGGATAATAAACTTGATAGAGGGGTGGTGAGGAAGTCATGGAATTTACACTCTGGGAGTACCCTAAATATAAAACTATGAGAAGCCAGGCATGGTGACACATGTTTTTAATCCCAACACTCAGGAGGCAGAGGTAGGAGGATCACCATGAGTTTGAGGCCACCCTGAGAGTACATAGTGAATTCCAGGTCAACTTGGGCTAGAGTGAAACCATACTTCAAAAAAACCCCACAAAAGCAAAAAAAACAAACAAAAACATGAGAGCAATTTGACTTTTGTCAGAGAACAATGTTTTAGAATAAAGAGAGGTAGTGTTCTCATAGGTCTCATAGATCAGAGTAGATGTGAAGATTAAGGCAAGCACTTGCCAGGTACAGTTAATACGTTAGTGTGAAAGGAGCAGCAACAGTTCTTAGCACCTCTTAAAATTCTTGTACACTTAATGGTCTTAAAATTCTCATACTCTTCCCATATGGTTTGCACTATAAAGTGATAGCTCTCAAATTGCAAATCATCGTTTCACAGCACTACTTTACCTTCACTGCGTGAGATCCAGGTGGACCTGGGCCAGCAGGGCACCAGTTACTCATGCCCTTCCCCCTCTCCCTCCTCCACCTGCCACACACACCACTTTCACAGTGAGCCAGAATAGAGACCATGGGATGGTAACTGGAAATGCCACAGGCGCATGTGCATTTTATCAAGTACAGAGACTGAAGGAGCAGGGAGAAGGGCCCATTGAATAGTACAGAGGTGAGGGTGTGGGAGCAGGATCCATGGGACAGGACAGAGGAAGGAGGCGGGAGACGAGTCCATAGGAACAGAGAAGAGGAGGTAGGTGGTAGAGGGGTCCATGGGACAGGACTGAAGAGGGGTGGGAGATAGGTCTATGGGACAGGGCAGAGGAGGGAGGTGGGAGAGGGGCCCATGGGACAGGACAGAGGAGGGAGTGGGAGAGGGGTTTATGGGACAGGAATGAAGAGGTGGATGGGAAAGGAGTCCATGGGACACAACAGAGGAGGGGAGTGGCAGAGGGATCCATGGGACAGAACAGAGGGAGAAATTGGTACTGACAGAGAAAGCAGCAAGCGTTTAATACTCTTGGAAGTCATCTAACTTCCAAGAAAGCTCTCGTTATGTTGCTCTAGCAGTTGTGTTTTAGTATGAGTTGTTGACAGGCAGCAGTAACTTTTAACTAGATCTCTAAAATAAAATCTTTATAGTACTCATGTGTTCACGCATATTTGAGACATTGTATTTAGGTTTTTAGAGATTAATAATTTCTCAGAGGGCCTGAGAGATGGCTTAGTGGTTAAGCACTTGCCTGTGAAGCCTAAGGACCCCAGTTCAAGGCTCGATTCCCCAGGTCCCATGTTAGCCAGATGCACAAGGGGGTGCATGTGTCTGGAGTTCGTTTGCAGTGGCTGGAGGCCCTGGCGCGCCCATTCTCTCCGTGTCTCTCCCTCTCTCTCGATCTCTCTCTCTCTCTCTCTCTGCCTCTTTCTTTCTCTGTCTGTTGCTTTCAAATAAATAAGTAAAAATAAACCAAAAAAATTCCTCAGAGAATACATTTTAGAAAGTAAGCTATATAATTCTAACTTTTAGCACTGCTATATCAGTTACCTTTTCATTGCTAAGACAAAATAGCAAAAATCAGTGAAGGGAGGAGAAGTTTATTTCAGTATACAGTAGCCTCAAGTTTCAGTTCATTATGGCAAGGAAGGTATGGTAGCAAGAGCTGCTCACATTCAGCCCTACAGTGAGGAAGCAGAGTGATAAATGCTGCTGCTCAGCCAACTTTCTTCTTTTTAAAAATAGATTTTAAAAAATTCATTTATTTGCACATGTGGGGGAGAGCATACCAGGGTCTCTTGCCAATGCACACAAATGCCCGTCTTGCTTTATGTGGGTGGCTGGGGAATTGAACCCAGGCCAGAGCAAGTGCCTTTAACTGTTGAACCATCTCTCCAGCCCCTCGTCTCCCTTTTGTCTAGTCTAGGGTTCCAGACCCTGAAATGGTGCCACCCACAGTAAAGGTGACTCTTCCCATCTCAACCCAATCAAGATAAATCCCCATAGACACGCACAGAGATTAAGCTAGCCAACTTAATCACTCCCAGGGAATTCTAGATCCTGGCAAGTTGACAATCAAGACAAACCATCACAAATGCTAATTTAATTGAACTTTTTTGTTTGCTACATTGTGGAAAATAGGAAGAAAGTTCACTTTAACTGTAGGAAATTGAAAGAATCAAAGAGAGGTTTTTTTTTTTTTTAATTTTACAAATAGATGAGCAGGTGCTAAAAATCTGCTGATGGAAAAATTTGCCTTTTGAATTTTGTTGACAAGTGTAAGTCCTATATGAATTTAACAGGGACATAATAAGAACAAAAAAGTTGTTGATCTTGTGATTGAATGCCCCATGAGAATGGGAGAGGAATGATCATTGGCCTGTGTAAAAGTTGCTCTCTCAAAGAAACCAGAATCCTTACAGGGTGTGTGCTGAATGTCTAAAAGCTGAACTCAAAAGAATTATCCTGTGAAATCCAGACATAATAATTCTTTGAAGATGTCTCTTAAATAGATATTCAGTGATCATCGAATTATAAAATGAGAAAAGTAGCTTTGAAGTACTACTGCAAACAATCTCTGATCACTCACTGCATCTCTTGCTGCTCTATTGTAAGTGCCTGGTTCTCATCACTGAGCTTCCCGCTGACGTTACCTGTTCCCTTCTGACTTCTGTGTCCTGCTTACCATAGCAGTCAATTGTGTCCCAATTGGATTTCCAGATAGCGAGTTTTGTGAACAAGTCAGCCATCGACACCTCAATCCTACAGCGCTCCTTGGCCATTTTGGAGTCAATGGTACTGAACAGCCACGACCTCTACCAGAAGGTGGCACAAGAGATCACCATTGGCCAGCTCATTCCCCATCTTCAAGGGTAAGCATGCCTGGGCACCATGGGATGGGGTGGTTCCATGCTAATGGAAGACAGCCACTATGATAGCCTGGGAAACATTGTGTAATGGTTCAGTAACATGCACAGAAAGAATCTTGATTTGGTACCTAACTGAACCATGTCCTGCCCTCATCATGCTGAAATGGCATAGTGATGCCCTATGTTCCACCCCTGGGGAGCCTGTCTGTTCTTGGCACTATTCTGTCCCAAGTGCCTTGATTTTTAGGAAGCTGTCAATGTTGGTGAATTTTGGTGGATATTGATAGGGTTTTACTCTTCATAAAACACAGTATGACACTAAATTTCTTTCTCTTAAGTCAGTTACAGAATCATTTAAAAATTTTTATCATTGACATCATAAGATTTTTAGTGACAAATATCTTCCTTAATTAGAGTCAAGGCATTTATAATTACAGTGATCTTCCTTTGTTTTTTTTAAAAATAAAACATATGAAATGTTATAGAAGCCTGAGCTGTAGTGTAGAAGTTAGACAGCTGCTCTCACAGCCTGTGATCTTTGGGGGCTTTTCCCCTCCCTGCTATAAGGTAACTAGAAAGTTGCCACTGACACAGAGGACTCTTTTCTACAGTGTGGCTTGATCTATGTAAATATTAGAGCTGGCCAGGCGTGGTGGTACACACCTTTAATCCCAACACTTGGGAGGCAGAGGTAGAAGAATTGCTGTGAGTTCGAGGCCACCCTAAGACTAGAGTGAATTACAGGTCAGCCTGGGCTAGAATGAGACTCTACCTGGAAAAAACAAACAAAAAATTATATATATATATATATATATTATATATTATATTTTTTATTTTTTATACAAAAATTATATGTATATATTATATATATAATATATAATATATTATATATATTATATTTTTTATTTTATATATATATAATTTTTTGTTTGTTTTGTGTGTGTGTGTGTACGTGCTACAAGTGGCAACAAACATTGTGATTTAGCACACACAATAAGGGGAGTTTGTTGGAAGGCTATGGGGATACCTCATAGAATCCTAAAAGGATTTTAAGTGGATGTGTTTTGGAAAGCACTTTGGGGGCATTTGGTGACCAGACTACCAATGGCTCCCTCTTCTGGCCTTTCAGGTCCCATTTTCAAATTCTTAAAAGGAAATGTAACTGGCCAGTTGCACCTGTGATAGAGAAATGTGAATTTTGGGAATGCAAGGAAATACTAAGCAGTTCTAGGTACTGAAAATGTTATCTGCTACATTTGTCTTAAAACTAAAAAACAGCTTTCATTATATGTTTACTGCATTTAGAGGTGGGAGAATAAATGATCAGAAATTAGAATTTAAGTCGCAGAAGCTGTGGATGTTGGCCTCAGTGAATATTAGCTCATTTTCCAGACGATGACGTGTGTGTGTGCGTGCGCACACAAGTATGTACATATCTTGTCTTGAAGGGAGATCAGTTTCACAGACCACTGAACGTGAACTGTATTAGTGGTACAGTCTGCATCTTTCTTCTTGATATTGAGGGCTCAGAAAGATTCATTCACTGTGCACTACACTGAAGAGTTGATCTTTGCCAAGCACTGTGCTAAGGATTTTATATGTAGCAACTTATTTTATCCTCTGCACAGCAGCCCCAGGAAATAACTATATCTTTACCATGTGCTGCAGACAAGGAAACTGCCTAGAGAGACCCAGAAACTTGTTCAAGGCCTACAGGTAGCCTGGCGTGTGGTGAACTGACCCTTGAATCTCATCCTGTGGAAGGTTGTACTCAAAGCTCTGCTCCCTACCTAGCGTATTGAATTATCGTGAAGCATTGCTCATCCACTGCTCTTGGTCTCTGCCTTGGGACCTTGTTTACTTATTCTTCGTGCTCTTACAAAGTTTCTGTTTGGAAATATATTTTTAAAATATGTAATAGTGCCATGAAAACAAAACTATTTCCTTTAAGTAATCCTGGGACTGTGGAGACATATGCAGCTTCTTCATATATATCATGTATCAGACAAAAAAAATCACACACACATACACATACACCACCCCATTCTCTGGGCCCATTCTTTAAAAATCCTGTCAGAGAGGAGGGACATGGCCATCTCACTGCCTGCATTCTGGGTGGTTGCCATGGAGCGGCTGGCTGTAGTAACTGTACACCAACTGAGTGTTGGCACAGTGATGGTGGAAATACCTTCTCTGTGCTGAGTGAACTTTCTAGGTCCTGCCTTTCTTTCCTGTTGCAGGAGTGTTATATTTATATATGAGCCTTACTGTGGTCAGACTCAGATCTCACCTCTTCTGACTTTTTGTATTGCTCTAAACCTTACAGGACAGATCAAGAAATCCAGACCTACACCATTGCTGTAATTAATGCACTTTTCCTGAAGGCTCCTGATGAGAGGAGACAGGTAAGTTGCAATTCTTTAGCTTTAGGACTACATCCAGGGCTGGAAACTTCCCCTTCGGACCTGCCCTTCCTTTTCCCTTTAGGGGTTCTGTCCACAAGGGGTGCTCCAGAGCAGCCCTACCCTAGAGGCTTGCTAGGGTGGGGTGCAAAGTTGAAGATGGATAAGCTCTGATCTGAGGAAGGATGCTAGGCATGTCCTTTCATAAAATGCAGTAAAATACACGGACACTGTAGAGGGGAACTTGGAAAAAGTGGAATTTTGCAGTCTTAGAATCTGGCTCACTTTTCAAAGTCCATTCACGTGCTTTTTTTTATCAACAATTTAAAAGCCTGGTGGTCTTTCCACCATTATGAACACTGATGATGACCCCACAACAATGCTAAGGATTTGTTTCAGAAAGTGTTAGAAAGCTGACTTGCTACTACATTTTGTACCTAGCATCCTTTTCTAGTTTTGTGTCCATGGTAGGCCTCAGTGAACTTATGTGATTCTAGTTTGTTTTCATTTAGAATTGTGTGATCATTCCGGCCATTGCATTTGCACAGTGAGAGGTGCCATTTTATAGTCTCATGTGTGATTGGAATTTGATGGGAGTTAGTAAGAAGTGCCTGACATCCCTAACTTTACTGGGGGATCTAGTACCTGGGCTAGATTTTAAAGGATGGCTTTGTTGGTCTTGTGTGGGGCTCCCTTTTGATACCTGTATCCTGAGTTTGTGATGATCCCAGGCAGCTTAAGAAAATGCCTGGCAGCTTTCAGGGTGCCCCGTCCTAGGCTGAGTCCAGGTCATCTCGTCAAACCACAACTCCTGAGTTAGTGTGGTTAGTCCTGGTTAGGACATTTGCATTCTAGTCTGAACTCTTTGGAGTTTCCTTTTTCTATCTGAATAAGAAAAGGTTACATCTGAGGAAATGAAAGTCCATGACTGCCCAAGGGCTGTGGTTTCACCTGGATGTCTGGTTCTACATAAGGCAGATGCTCATACCTGCAGCCTTTGCATCTCATTTTACTGTTAGGTTGTTGAATTGGGTTGTTGTGGCCATGAACAAATAGAGAATCTGTTGTCTATCTATACTGATTTGGAAGACTGATAATAATGGGAAATAATATAACATTAGGTTTGAAGTCTATGAATCATTCTTTTAAATTATGCAACATAGCATAAATAAGACAAAATTTACTTTATGTTGCTATAATAGAAGTAAACTACCATAAAGAGTAGTCTAGTAACCTCTATTTCCTAGTATAATCCAACTAACAGAGAATATGAATAATCCAGCAAAAATTTACAGAGTATTATATGACTCATTCAGTCTTTGAAACAAATTAGCCAAAAGGTTTTTACTTGCTTATGGAAAAATCAAGGCTGACTTTATAAATCATTAAATTTAAGACTTGCTTATCAAAACAAAATATTGTGATTTTTAAAGTAAAAATATTTGAAGATCTAGAGAGATGGCTCAGTGGTTAAAAGTGCTTGCTTGTAGATCCCAAAAGCCCAAGTTCAATTCCCCAGTACCCACTTAAAGCCAGATGCACAAAGCGGCACATGCATCTGGAGTCTGTGCAGTGTCAAGAGGCCCTGATATGCCTATTAATTCATTTTCTCTTTCCCTCCCCCCTCCTTAAAAATAAATAAAAATAAAATGTTTGAGTGAGTTAGGATAAATAACTCCAAAATAGATTGTAATTTTACAATGAAAAAAGTTGGTTTGCAGTCAGTGGAGGCCATAAGTGGGAAATAAAGGTAATTATAATATTTCCTGGGTTGATATAGATTATATCAACAGCTGACAGTATGTGCCTTTATGTGAACTCCACCTTAGATGTAAAATAGCATCTTAGCTGGGGTAAATTCAATGTTGACAGTATTATTAGCATATGTGCTAAAATTTTAATTCCTTAATTTTATTGGAAAGGAAAATTTACCAAACTAAGACTCAGGCATCAATGACAGTGTTATCAAGAGCCGGCCATATTCAGGTGTGCTGGCACCTTTGAGTGATGGCTGCACCTTCTCCTCCTTCTAGACAGACATTCTCTCTTTCCTCACAGATGAAGGCAGACGTGCTTTGGTTTTTCGAGGAAAGGGTTGCTGTTCAACTGGCAGAATTATTTTTTTCCCTTATAGCTTCTTGGCATTATTGTGTTTGCTATATTATTATATTTATTTGCCCTATAGCTTCTTGCCATTATTGGGTTTACTATGTTATTATATTTATTTGAGAGAAAAGAGAGAGAGTGAGTATGGGTATGCCAAGTAATTTGCCGCTATAAACAAGCTTCAGACACATGCCCCACACTGTGCATCAGGCTTTATGTGGGTATTAGGGGACTCTGGCAAACATGCTTTGCAAGCAAATCCTTTTAACCACTGAGCCATCTCTCCAGCCCCCAGGTTACTATTTTAAATGGCAAGTATGTTGAAAGGAAGCTTCACAGACTCCCTTATCACTTCCCCACAGACACCCCCTGCAGTCACTCACCTCTCTGCTCCTTCATGGTATAGCTTGCTTTCTTCTGCTCACATATTCCCCTTCTTGTATCACTACTTTACCAAAGTCAGGCATTCCACATGATTTATTTTTATGTAAAAACTACTTTTAAAACTAGCAAAAATAGACCTTTTTGTGGACATCTTTCCACATCAGTATGGCTATGTATTTATCTCCATCTGGATGTGAATATAATTTTAATGCTATAAAATATTTCCTGTAGGTTCTCATGTTTAATGAAACAATTTCCTAGCATTGGACATACATTCATGATGTGGATAAGGATACTTGTTTCCCTCTGTCCAAGTTCCTGTTCATTAGGAGAATTGTATAAAATATTTATTTGATCTTTTATCAAACATGTATTGTCTGCTGTGTGCTAGAGACCATAACTAGGCTTGGAATATAAAGAGAGACATCCTCTGTACCTCTGAGGAGCCCAATGAGATAAATATTGTAAGAAAATAAATAATACTCTAGTAGATGATAAAACTACCCTCTTCCTTTGCATTTTTAATCTTCCCTTTTAAAATGTATTTTTATTTGTTTGTGTTTGAGAGACAGAGAGGAGAGAGAGAGAAACGGGTAAACCAGGGTCTCTTGCCACTGCAAACGAATTACAGACACATGCACCACTTTGTGCACCTGGCTTTATGTGGGTATTGGGGAATCAAACCTGGACCAATAGGCTTTGCAGGCGAGTGTCTTTAACCACTGAGCCATATTCCCAGACCGCTTTCAAATCTTGTAAACCTGGATGCTAATATAAACACAGAGCACACGCTGTTTTCATTTTGCATGTGTGATGATTATTGAGCAGTATTTTCGTTTTGTAAATAAGCTGATAAAGGTTGTTAAAAATGATTAAAAGAACTACAGGATCCTTTGTCCCTGTCTGATATCTGGTCCAAGAAGATGAAACCAAAACAGAGTCCATGTGCCTTCTTGTTTCCATTAGAAAGAGAGAAAGCACTGCTTTCTCCAGTGTGGAAGGTCAGGTCTTCTGAGCATTCATCAGCTGGTTTCTGAAGGTCTTCTTGGCCCATGTTCTTGCCTCGTGTAGACAAGAGCACAGAAAAGGACCTAGTCCCAGATTTGTACTGTAATACCCTCTAGCCCTTTCAAATCGCTGGATAGTGTATAAACCCTTTTCAGTGCACAGGGTCTGCAGGAGGCATCATTAAAGCTGCCAGCTTCTAACAGTGCTCTGAATTTCCATCCCTTCTTTCCTGCTTGCCTTCCTTTCTGTGTGACGATGGCGCTGTTAGGTTGATGTAGAGAGCAATGTTGACATCCTTGATTGTCCTCTGACTGTAAGTCACCCATGTGCCCTTTGCCAGGAGAAATAAATGGGCCCTGATCTACCATTCTGCTGTCTACCTTGCCTGTATGTCCCTTGTAGCTCCTCCCCTTAGTTCTCCCCATGTAGCTCCTCCCCCTTAGCTTTCCCAGCTCTCTGCAGATGCACTTTGGCCTCAGTAGCATTTAGTTTAATTTATTTTCTGCTTAATTAGAGTTGCAACACCAAAAATACTCCCTAAGGGGCAACAAACGTAGTGTCTTCCTGAATATGAGCAGTATTTTTACTTTTTTGAAAATATATAACAAGACCGTTTTTGACTATTTAAATTTCCCTTTCACCTGCTTGTCAATATTTATAAAGTCTATTAATCATTGAATTTAATAAAATCACCCCCAGATCTTCTGTACCATTCAGAAATGCCAGAGCACATATCACAACCTCCAGACAAGAGGCTGAGCAGAGTGTGAACTCCACAGGGCATGCTTGCACAGCCACGTCCTAGCCGTGGCCCATGTGCTCCTCACTCTAGCTCCACACAGGTTAAGATGGACTGGCTTTTAGCAGACCTGGTCTCTGCACCATTGGTGCGGACACTGGCAGGCCTGTGTGGTGTCACTGAACCTGTCTGTACATTGGTTACCGGAAGAAAGATGGTCCTGAGCCTTTTTCATGGAGAAGCACTACTTCACTTGGGATGTTTGCTTTTCATTCTTTCGTAGAAGGAAGAAGTTGTCTAGGAGGGGAAATGAAGGTTACAAGTGCCTGATATCTCCTTCTTTGCCTTTGGTCCTGGCTTTTATAATTCAAATTGAATCTCCAAACAATAATTTAAATACCACTGTTTGTTGGTGTTTTCTCGGAAATACTGCTGATATACAGCTATGAAGCACACTCCAGGACAAAGTCATTCTTTGCCCTGTTGAGCCAGTCTCTCTAACGGAAACCTTTGGTGGTGTTTTTCTCTCACAGGAGATGGCAAATATTTTGGCTCAGAAGCAGCTGCGCTCCATCATTTTAACAGTGAGTACCTGAGGGCAGGAGCTGCAGTGCTGGGAAGGGATCACCTGGTATTTCTGGGCTGGGCTGTGGTGATGGAGAGAAATATGTCTTGTGGCCGGAGGCACAGGGACTGTGGTCTTGGGACCTGCTGTAGGAAGCCAGAGGCAGCAGCTGCCCCTCCCCCACTCAATGCAATAGACTTAATACATGCAACTCAGCCTTGGCTTTATAAGGGGTTCAGGGGCTTTGTGGCATAAAAACAAAGTCCTCTGCTATGAGCTTCTACTGTTGTTAATGAGGAAGCAAGGCAGAAACACACAAGGTCCAAAGAGAAGTCCTCAAAATATTGTCATCATTTCCTCTGCCCCTTTGAAAGAGGAAGGAAACAGGTACATAGGAACCAGTCATTCACTGCAATGCAAAAATGACCTTAAGCCTCAGTGGGAAAGAAGTGCTCGATATCGCCATTTGAATGTTCAGAAATGAACCAAACAGCAAGATTTCCTAAGGCCTTACCAGCTCCTTTACCAGTTATTGGAAGGAAGTAGGTCTGCTGTTAACAAACAACTGAAATTCTGATACTGTAATTCCAGAGAGTTTAAAAACTTTAAAATTCACATTTATTCTCTTTCCCAAATAAGTAAATTAGTAAATAAATAAAAAATATTGTTTAATAAAGCTTAAAATTTTTCTGTAGCCAAATGCTCTACCCTGAGCTATACCCATCCCCACTCAAAAAAAAAAAAAAAAAAAACTTGAAACTTTCTAAGGGCAAAGAAACTAAATAGCACAGAACCCCAGGCTAATGGCTTGGACTTCAGTCTGTCGTCAGGCTTGGTTTTTAGATTTCCTATCTTTTGGGGAGGAAGAAAGACATGAGAATGATTTCCATAAGAATGGTACCCCCTTCTGCTGTCCGGACTGAAATTGAAATGTGTCTTGATAGAGCATCCTGACAGATTTTGTGTATCATGATGGTTTTAGGGAAAAAGGAGTTCACAGTAGAATGCACTTTATATCGCTTCTCAAAAGAAATAGAAGCTACAGTATAACAGTAAAGTTCAATGAGGTTTGTTGGAGAGTGGGAAGGGGAAGGCTTAGAAATGATGAAGGCCTTGACTTCTCTTGATTTTTACCTTGGTGAGACAGTTGACGTTCACATGTCCAGGAAAATGGGTGTGAGGAGTGACCGTAGCCACTCTGCCTTACAAATGACATTACTAGCACTTCTTTTATGATACTTTGATATTTAAAATGTTCAAAGATGATATTTGCTCACAATGTGGAGTGCAGATACTTTTGGGATTGTTAACAGAATAAATGACTGCATGCTTTGGACAATAACCTTCTATTCCAATGAGTGAAATCTAGTCTTATCACTTCTCCTTTCCATTCTATTGCCTAGCTTCTCCCTCCCCAATAATTTTGCTTCAGAGACTTTGTGTTACATTATTTTTCTTCTCCTCTCCTTTCTTTCCCTCAGTCTTCTCCCATCCTCCTTCTCTAATTGACTATTTCTGCATGTGCTCATTGCCAGTGTGGGGAATGCAGGTGCACACCAGGTCAGGGGACAAGCAGACAGCACCCTCCAGTCCTGACGACAAGATAATTTATTCCATTCTGAAGAGTACTGACATTCAAGGAGCACTTAGAACTTAATTTCTAGAAATCTACCAACAAGTTAATGGCAAAAGAATGTACTCATTCAGCTAGACTGGTTGGCATAGCTTGTATGAAACCATGAACTTGAATGATGTTTCACCACAATGACCAGTTGTTTGGCATTTTCAAGGTGTAATCAAGTTCTATCCCATATATATATATATATATACACACACACACACACACATATATAATGAGTGTTGAATGGGCAGCACCTATTCCATTCCTGTCCCAAACCTGGCTGTCCTGGGAGCAAAACTCGTGAATCCTGCTTCCTGTACTATTTCCAGGGTAGGGAAGAGCCATTTTACTTTTGTATGTTTAATCTACAACTTTAGCCCATTTGCAAATGGGATCATGTGGCCAAGGCTATCCTGGGTTGAGATGAGTCTGAAATTGCTTATAATATAGAGACACTGTTGTTCCCTCTGCTACAGCAAGGACTGCTTAGGCTATAGGGACAAACCCAGGGCTGTCATCCAGATACTCATTTCTAGCACATATTCCCTAGAAATGCCTCTCTTTTTGCTCTCCTTCCAACACACAGTAGGCCTTTTTGTGGATTGCTGAACCCTGTGTTGTCATGGATAATATGCCCTGACTTTACTTCTGAAAAGTAGATCCACTCTTTTGTCCCCATTCTTTGTGCCTTTAAATGAAAACTACTAATGTTCTGTTTGGCATAGTAACAAGGTTAAACCTTGTGGTTTGCATTGCTTTCTTTACTAACTTTTTTTTTTCAAATGTCATCTGTGAACCATCTCTCTAGCATGTCATCCGAGCCCAGCGAGCCATTAACAATGAGATGGCACACCAGTTGTATGTCCTCCAAGTGCTCACCTTTAACCTCCTGGAAGACAGGATGATGACCAAGATGGACCCCCAGGACCAGGTGGGTGCTCCAGACAGCAGTGAAAGCACTGAGAAAACGTGTCATCAAAAGTCTTTCATTGAGTGACCCTGAAGCCAGGAGTTTTAGATAGCAGTGTGATTCTTTCATTATCATCTCAGAACTTGGGGCATGGCTTTAAAATTTAGGTGACCCCAGAATCAGAGAATAAGATAAATGGATTCTTCCACAAGGCTCCAAACGCATGCATAGCCTTCTTTGTTGTATGAGAAAGCTCAATGGGCAAGGCATGGTGGTGCATGCCTTTAATCCCAGCACTTGGGAGGCAGCGGTAGGAAGATCGCTGTTCAAGGCCAGCCTGGGACCACAGAGTGAATTCCAGGTCAGCCTGGGCTAGAGCGAGACCCAATCTCAAAAAACAAAATAACAACAACAAAGAAAGAAAGAAAGAGAGAAAGCAAGCAAGCAAGCTTGCTCAATGGCCCATGGCTACAGACGTTGGCACTTAGCCACATTATCTTCAAGTAGCCACAGTACCTTGGAGTCACGTTGCCAGACAACAGGGCCCAAGGATGGCTCTGGGTGGGAATTCTGTAGGTGGAAAATAATTTCCATTCTCTAGTGACCAGGGCCAGGGTTAGGTTCTTACCCATCCCACACCCAGTAAGACCTGATTTCTTGGCTGATATTTTTGATGACTGGTCATTTGGTATAACTCCCTGCTGGGTCTCTGGCTGTTGTGCATGAAGGCTTTGGGGAAGTTTCACTGTGTGAGGGTAGAGTGAGAGGAAACATCTGGGAATCTTGTCCCTGATATATACATTTTCACCTTACATAGCACTGCAGCTTTGGAAAGGAAAACCCTCACTATTGGCACATGAGGGTCTGATCTAGTGCACATGTGGGCTGCACATGTGGGGTGGGTAGCTGCTGAAACTTTTCCATCATGGTGTAAGACCATGAAATTCAGAGTGATGGAGAGGCTTGGACAGCCCAGTGACTGTGCCCACTGCTTTTGGAAGGACTGAGTATAGTCCTCATGGGAAGACAAGACTGTCCTCTTACCCCTTCTAAGGACCAAGAACCATGCATCTTAATATCAAGTATAGAGTCTTCTTCTAGTTCAACAGAACCTGGCACTGTGTTAAAATACACATAACATAAAGTTTACCATTTTTATCATTTAACATTCACATTGTTGTGCAATGTCACCACATCCATCTCCACATCTTAAATTTTGTCACACTGAATTTCTTTGTCCATTAGATAATAACTCTCCCTTTGCTCTCCTCCCCTCCAGCTCCTCTGACCACCATACTGCTTTCTATCTCTATGAGTTTTACCACTGTAGGAAGTTACGTGGAAAAAAGACAGTATTTGTCGTTTTGTGTCTGGCTTACTTTATTCGGCATACTTTTAAGGTTCTTGAATATAGTAGATAATATGTCAGAATTTTGTTCCTTTCTAAGGCTGAATAATCCACTGCATGACCATTCCACATGTTTATCAACTCCGCCTTGGATGGACATTGGCATTGTTTCCACCATTTAGATCTTCCTTAATTTTTTTCCTGTGTTAATTATCATGAAGTCACTCCTTTCTCAAGTACTGCCCAAGAATCTTATGTACCTCTCTATTTGAAACAGAATATTGCAGTCAGATTCTGTAACATAGCTTCCTTCAGTTGCAACCCTTCCATCATATTTGGAGCTTTCATGAAGGACTGCCCTGGAACATTGACATTAGCACTTTAAATGACTTGGCTAAAGTATCATTGGGGATTAATGCCAAGCCCCAGCAGTGGGGAGAGTGGCAGGAGGAATAAGGTCTGCAAAGCCCTAGCTTAGAACATTGGTTTCCTTTTATCTGTTTCTCTCTGCCTGAATAAGTTACTCATTTAGACCCTAGGGAAAGAGGGAGTCTATGGCACATCACACAATTAAAGCATCTTTCCCTCCCTTCCTAACTCTTTCAGGCTCAAAGAGACATCATATTTGAACTTCGAAGAATTGCTTTTGATGCAGAGTCTGAACCAAATAACAGCAGCGGCAGCATGGAGAAACGCAAGTCCATGTACACCCGGGATTATAAAAAACTTGGCTTCATTGTAAGTAAGCTGTCTCCAGTAAGCTCTCTCCTCCCAACTTCCCCGATTGACCTCAGCCACATCGAGCGTGTGGTCCTCGTGTGCTTTACAGAATAGTTTCCACATTTCCAGATGTTTAGCTGGTTTAAACAGGATCACATGAAATCTCTTCTGGCTGCAGCGAAGTGGAATAATTTACACAAGTGTGACTAATACTGCGTTTGTTTATTCAGTTATGATCAAGTGTTACCAAGCACGGTTAGCCCAGAATGCATCTAGCCTTCGTCAGTCCTACTTCACAGGATGCTTGAGGTCCTGTTTGAATTGAATGGATAATGTCAGTTCCGAGTCGTTCTTATTATTGGGTTAGTTATTGGAGTACTTATATGTATTAATTTCATATCAAGAGAAAGCTTGAAGTCTCTTGAAATTTAATTATGATGATATATATACAGTTGATATTTCTCTTGGTTTGTCTTGCTACAAATGCTAATAGGGTATTTCCTACATTTTTTTCCACTATGAAACTCAGAGCATAACTTGCCCTGAGTCTCATCTCTTGTCATTATGTTTGCATTACACTCTTACCCTCCTCACCACCAGTTTTGGAATGACTTTTAGTTAACCTAAAATTCTGCAGTTGTAAAATTGGGTTTCCATTTTAACTTGAATCATAAATGACATGGATGAAGTTTGAGATCCAGTGATTAGAAACCACTAGGCAGTATTTTCTAAATTCAAATACTCTTCCCTGGGGGGGGGGGGAGTATAAAGTAGGCTTTTGATAATGCCACTTTGCTTGCCTTAATTATCCAGTAGTTTCTAGTTCATCTACAGTGCATTAAGGTGACCAGTATTTAATCCTTTTTGATAGTATCTGTGAAATTTAAAAATCTAAGCTATTGAATTATATCATTGGTATTTTTCCTAGTAAGAATATTTGTTGGACTGGGGAGATGGCTCAGAGGTTAAAGGTGCTTGCTTGCAAAGCCTGGCTGCCTGGGTTCAGTTTCCCAGTACCCACATAAAGCCAGATGCACAAAGTGGTACATGTATTTTTAGCTCATTTGCAATCGCAAGAGGTCCTGGTATGCCCATTCTCTTTCTCTCTTCCTCTCTCCCTTTCTCTCAAGTAACTTAATAAAAATATTCTTTAAAAAAGAGCATTTATAGGCAACATATTCTGCTTCACAGTTTGCTTTACAGAGACATTCTTGTAATATTTGTATTCTGCCATATCCCATTTTTGACCTTAACATTCCACTTGATCTTTTAGTCGAATTGAATTGAGAGTTTGTACTGTGCTGTTTGTCAGTGACCAAGGCCCTGGCCTCATCCACCCATGGGAGATCCCTTTCCCAGAGATGCAGCCAGGAAAGGTGGACAGGATTCCTCTTGTGCCTCACTTCTACTTCCTTCTAAGTTTTCTTTCTGTGTTCTGAACAAGGCCTATTTATTTCAATCAGGAAGCTTTGCAGGATCAACTAGTCTCTCTTACAGCCCAAATTATCAAAATCACCAGAGAAAAGATCAAAGTGTATGAAGTTTTAAACTGCTCCCAGGTGATTCTGTTCCCTTGTTTTGACTCATAGCCTGGATCTAGCATGCCTCTGCCTAGACCTCTTTTGAATTACATGTAACATGCCAATCCAGAGCTTTTTCTGCATCCTGCCTCCAGGATTCATTGTGGCATCATGAGGCCTTGGTGGATTTTAGTGGGTAAAATTGGATCCCAGAATGCACAGTATGGAAAGGCAGAGAGAAGAAAACAGGAGGGAGTGGGAGGAGAACTATGAGGAGACCTGGGATTCCTGCAGACCTTGGGTCTCTATAAAGGTGAGAGGGTGGCAGGCCTGAAACAAGGTGGCATTCTTTTATAAAATCATATGTCTACATTATGAGCCAGGATCTGAGAGATTCTCTTCGATGTAGCTCCATCTGTTCTCACGTTATTATTAATTCTGTCCCTACTTCAGTCTTAGGGAGTCTTTGTCTTCATTTTCTGAAGAACTCTGCTTCATGAGTGCTTGATAAAGAATGGTTTAGATTTTTTTCAATGAAAGTCATTTTGAAGTGATCCTAAGTCTTTAGTATTTATGGGGCACCTTCCCTCAAGGACTTGCAAGTTATTTTAGAAAGAAAAAAAAAAAGACCTTTAGTAGAGAATAATGGAATGAGAACATTGTTTCCCTTAGTTTTCCATAATTCACTTTCAGCTTTCAATTTTAAAACTTCCCCCACAGCTTCTCCCAGGCCATGGTCTTGCATCAGAGAGTTGAGAAGCTGGAAAGGTTGTTGAGTAATGTTCATGCTGAAAATGATCCAAATGCTTTGACAAGCTGATGTTTTCACTTTTGTATACCCAGCCAGGCTGACATGAGCCTCAGTGCATGGAATCACTAGCCTATTCTGCCATCTAGTGACATTTACAGAAATACCATGAGCTGGCTGAGCACCGAAGTCCAGCGAGCCACAATGGTATGAAGGCGCCTATGCCAAATTCTCTTTGTGCTTCCAACAGAAAAATCATTCTGCTTGTCAGACTCCTTACTGAACTTGAAAGAGCAATTTTAGGTTTGGATTATCTTTTGGATCTCTTGGAAGAAAAGTTCAATTTGTAAGAGGAATTGAATTTCTACTTTGCTTGTCCCAATGCTCAGAGAGCATTAAATGACTAGTCCTTGGAGTCCGGGGGCGGGGGGTGTCTAGATTTTAACTTTCGTTTTCCTATTTCTGAGCCATGGGCCAGTGGGTCTGTCATTTAATATATGTGGGATCAGTTTCCTCATCCTAGGCAACAGCACTTTTTTTTTTTTTTAAATCTCAAGGTTATTGAAGATCCCTGCAAGACAGGCTGCTGGCGGCTAGCACAGAACTGTAAGCAGGAGCGCTGCCCTCCTTCCTTCTGGGAAGCACAGGCATGGAAATAGCAGGCATGGTTTTGAGTTTTCCAGAGGAGAAGGGGCCAGTGCTCCCACGTACCTTTGAGGTGGCAGATGCTCCACACCTTCTCAGTACAGCATCTCCAAAGAGGAGATTTTTCTGCTAAAACAATTCCAAAGGCTAGATCTAAGTGGTCTATGAGCTTAGTAGTGACACAGAAAGGCACCTGCTTTTAAAATACGGCTGCTTGATCTTGTAAGACTATTATTGCTATTCTTAGTTTCAAGGTGGACAGACCTCTGTAGGTTCCTTGTGAGAGGAGGGCACAGAAGAATCTGGAAGGCTACAATCTTGCCAGGATCCTAGTATGGAAGGTTGCCTATGTCCCCTGAGATGTGAGGCAGCCTCTGCATTTCAGAATGACTGGCTGTGTACAGACTATGCCTGGCTGATTGTAATGACCAATAGCTGTGCAAAAAGGCCTTCAGATGTGGGGAAGGTTGTGTTCCTAGACAGAGTCCTGTCTCATCTGTCTTTGACTTGAGTTTGAACTCATAATTTGTGAACTGAAAATTTGTTTTGCTCAGTCTTTGGCACAAGTATTAGAAAGAAACTGTATTAACTTATCTTCCAGCTTTCTTCTGAACCAAGGCAGATGCTAAAATTGAACAAAATTGGTTTTCTGTAGAGGTCTTCCTTCCCATTCCTTTACCTTGACTGAGGACAAAACAGTGTTAAAAACATGCTTAAAATGTTTTGGAATCACATGATTTTATTCAACCTAAAAAGTTTCAAACATTTCCCTTAACTTATTCTGACACATCCTAAGAGGAAAAAAATGAATAAGACTAAAAAGTAGAAAAGATAATAGGTAATGGGATATGTAACTTCTAAATTAAGATTCATGCTCAGAATTTTAAATATATTTTTATTTATTTGTATGTGCATGTGTATGGGCTGTGTGTGTGAAAGAGAGAGAGAGAGAGAGAGAGAGAGAGAGAGAGACTATAGATGCATCAAGGCTTCTTGAATCTGCAAACAAACTCCAGAAACATGCCACATTGTGCATCTGGCTTTACGTGGGCACTGCAGAATCAAACCCAGGAAGTCAAGCTTTGCAATCAAGTACTTTTAACCTCTAAGCCAACTCCCCAGTCCTTCATATTCAAAAATTTAAGAAAATTTCTACCTTCTTAGGTAATGGAGAATAATTATGCACAGTTACACAAATATAAGTATACATAATCCCATATGCAATGCTTGGTATCATTTTAATATATTTTTCCTGGATGCTCATGGCAGGGAATAAAGTGAACTGTGTACTTATTTATTCCTTCTTCCCTCTCCATCCCAGTTCTCAGATTACAGAAGGAAGGCCTTGATGTGCTGAATAGACTACAGACACAAATATATGTTTTAGGAAAGCTTCATGTGAGCATGAGTTACAGCACAGTTGATTGTCAATTGAATATAACAAATGAGCAATATATATATATATATATATATAGTATTATATATGTAAAATAGAATCACATTTAACTTAGGTAACATAGTATTAACTAATTAACAAATCTGCTGTGATGTATTCATATACTGCCTGGTGTAATTACTTTCTCATTGCTAGGACAAAAACCTGACCAGAAGCAGCTTTTGGCAGTAAAGGGTTTATTTTGGCTTACAAACTCAATGGGAAGCTCCATAACGGCAGGTGAAATCATGGCATGAGCAAAGGCTGGACATCACCTTTGCCATAGCAGGTGGAAAACAACAGCAGAGAGTGAGGCAAAATCTGGCCAGGGGGCAGGCTATAATATCCCACCAACAACACACCTCCTCCAGCAGGGCTCCACCTCCCAAGTTACCATCATCTGAAGACCAAGCATTCAGAATACATGAGTTTATGGGGAGCATCTGATTCAAACCACCACACTGCCCATAGACGCCATGCAGTTGTGAACCTGGGATTATTTGTGACATAAAACAGCTGCTGCCACTAAGGAGCATGTGCTATATTTGGCTTCCCTGCAGAGTAATATGGCAATAGTCTCTCACAAAAATGAGGATTGGGCTAGAAAATGGTTCAGTGGTTAAAGGCACTTGTTTGCAAAGTCTCATGAGCCCAGATCTGATTCCCCAGTACTCCCATAAAGCCAAACACACAAAGTGGCACATGCATCTAGAGTTGATCTGCAATGGCAATAGGTTCTGGTATGTCCATACTTTCTGTCTGCCTCTTTCTCTCTGACTCTCAAATAAGTAAATAAAATATTTACAAAATGAGAGTCCCAGAGGCTCCCATCTGGTAGGTGGAAAAGAGAAAGCCTACTCCTAAGTGGCACATGCATGTGTAAAAATGATTTAAGAGTTTCTGCAAGTCACTCTGCTTGTAACTTAGTTACGGATTTAGCCAATAAACACATATTTGCAGTCCACGTTTTCTGAAATTGTGTAAATTTTAGCTATATAGAATTCTAGAGGCCCTTGGGTGCTCTGCAGGAAAGTTCTCACCAGCACTAGGGAGCAAAGCGGCTCCATCCAGTCCCTTCAATCCAAGGGCCTTTCGGGTAAAGGGCAAAGGGAACAAAGCCTTGTGTGGGGGAGGCTAAGAAGACGGTCTAGTGGTGAAATTCTCACCACTTCAAACATGAGGACCTGTAATCCTCAGTACTTATATAAAGTGCCAGGCATGGTGGTATGTGTCTATAATCCCAGTGCTGGGGTGGCAGTAACAAGGAACCCCTAGGGCTCCTTGGCCAACTAGTTAGTCTAGCCAAATTGGTGAGCCGCAGGTCCAGTGAGATACCCTGTCTCAAAGGGTAAGGTGGAGAGCAATTGGTCTTCTAGTAGTGAATTAGTCCTGGATATCTTAAGTTGCCCGTCTTCTGCTTAACTTGAAGTAGCTACGCTTGGTTATCAGGGAGACCGAATCTGATTGGTATTAACAAGTAGTTATTACTGGTTAGTTATGGATTGTTACTGGATTATGATTACTGGATTAGTTATGATTCAGCCTGCAAGGCTTATTCATTCATTCCTTCAAGTACTTATTGAGACCTGCTATTCTTCTAAATTAGGTGAGTGGTGATATTTGCGCATGGCTTTCTACTAAGACCATCCTAGGGCTGGGAGAGAGCTCTGCAAGCATGAGAGCATCAGATTGAGTGTCAGTATCCACAGAATATGCCAGGTGTGGTGGCACACATCTGTAATTCCAGAGCTGAGAAAGCAAAAGTAAGTGGATCCTCAGAGCTTGCTGGTGCTGGCCAGCCCATCTAGCCAAATTGGTGCACTCCAGCCCAATGAGCAAACTTTTGCAGAAAAAAAAAGGTGGATGGCAGGAGGCTGGAGAGATGGCTCAGTGGTTAAGGTGCTTGCCTACAAAACCTAACAACTTTGGATTGATTCCCTGGTACCCATGTAAAGCAAGATGCACAAAGTGGTGCATGCATTTGGAGTTCATTTGCAGTGGCTAGAAGCTCTGGTACACCCATTCTCTTTGTCTCTCTCCTATCTCCCCCCCCCCCCCCCGCCGCTCACAAATAAATAAAAATGGTGAAAAAAGAGGTGGGTGTCATACCTGAGGATGACACCTAAGTTGTTCTCTGACCACCTCATATATGCAAGCGTAGGCGCGTGCGCGCACACACTCACACACACACACTCACACACACCATGCAGTGTAAATGGTCAAGCAGACAGTGGCCAAGTCCTTGGGGACCAGATCTTTCATTTTCTACCTACGTGGTGCTTCATTCTGAGCAGACACCCTCTTTTCCTATGGGAAATCCTGAAGACCCTGGCTCTAGTAATTTCTAGGCTCAGTCATTGAACCAATGCTTATTTGACACAGCCTGTAAACTCCTCAGTGAAGTCAGACCAGAAATCACCACTAGGTGGCACAAAACCACAGCTCTGGCTGGGATGCCAGGTGCTTGGCAGTCTGCTTTCCAGGGTGCAGGATTCACAGGTGTGGGGATAAATCAGTGGCTTCAGAGTCACCCCAGAGGGCTCTGAAGCCTTCTCTGGGGCCCAGGCATGTGATAGAAGCATTCTGAGGTATCCAACTCTCCTCCTTTAGCGGAACTTGCTACTCTCAGCAGATGAGCTTTTACCATTACTCATTTCTTGAGTCTCATTTCCAATTATTTTTTCTTATGCTGCTATGAAAGTCTTGTAATTGTGGTAGAGTAAATCTAGTATGTTTTTTCTGTCTTAATATGAAAATGCACTGGAAATAAAAAAAATCTAAATACTGTGAAGCAATAATAATGTATTTTGCAGTTTAAAAATATGTATCATTACAATACATGCCAGTACTGCCATAGAGGAAATAAGAGTTAGTGAGTCAAAGTGAGCCAGCATTGCTGGAAAGCAGAGCAAAGTGGTCTGTGAAACCTTGGCTTTATGATTGGCAGCATTTCTTAGGTAGCTATCATGTATTAGAATCACTTTTCAACATTTACCTTAAGTGGACACTTTTGGACTTCAGCAGTATCTTTCTTGGATGATTTCCATAGCATCACACAGAGCCCAGTGTGGCCTATCTTCACGTATGTGCAATAGACCATAGTTATCTTAAAGTCGTAGCTGCCAAGGTAAAGACAGAAGTAAGCTTTGGAACTCTCTTATGTACAACCCAAGAAGAAATGATGAGCAATGTTGTTTCCAGTGAGTGAACTGAGTTCAATTCCTCTGTGGGCAGGGCTCCCAACCAGTATTTCACTGATGCTCAAGGTCATTGTAACATCATCTTATGCCTTAGTGATGTAGGAAGGGGTGGAAATTCTTCCAACAGTGCTTGAAGTCTGCTCTGCCCCACCCACCTTTGTTGTTCAGTTGCCACGGGCACAGGCACCTCAGACTGTCCTTGTCTAAGTTTTAGGTTGGGCCCCATTTCTCCACTCGTTGCAGGCATGTTTTCTCTTTGTCATTTTTACCCATTTGGTTATTTTACATATGTGTTGTGTTATTTCTTTCTTCCTGTCTCAGCAGGGGGAAAGAACAGAGCAGTGTGACTGTGGAGTAATCCCATTTCAGAGCCACTCCATCACCTCTGGTTGATAACCTAGGAAAAGTGAGCACATGAATAACTATATCTTTTTTTTTTTTTTTTGGTTTTCCGAGGTAGGGTCTCACTCTAGTCCAGGCTGACCTGGAATTCACTATGGAGTCTCAGGGTGGCCTCGAACTCACGGCGATCCTCCTACCTCTGCCTCCCGAGTGCTGGGATTAAAGGCGTGCGCCACCACGCCCGGCTCTAACTATATCTTTTAAACATACTGATGTTTTTTAAAGGAAGCATTTTAAAGGAAAGCTTGTAAAAAAGTGAACTGTGATTCATCACCATGACACATTTTGTAAAAAAATATATTTTATTTATTTATTTGAGAGAAACAGAGAGAATGGGCACTCTAGGGCCTCCAGCCACTGCAAATGAACTCGAGACACTTGCACCCCCTCAGCATCTGGCTTACGTGGGTCCTGGAAAATCGAACCGGGGTCCTTTGGCTTTGCAGGCTAACACCTTAGCTGCTAAGCCATCTCTCCAGTCCATAAGCCATCTCTCCAGCCCCATGACACATTTGGAGTTTCACTCTCCTTGTATTTTGTTGTTGTTGTTGCTGCTGCAATTAATTTTAAGTATAGACTAGGTTTCCTAGGAATGGTTATTGAAAATATGGTGAGAAGACAGGTTTATTCCACTTCTGGTTTTCCCATCTGCTTTCTTGTGTGGACTCATTCATGGCCTGAGGACATTTCTTTCCTTTTGAATGGATCTGCTTTCTGGCTCCCTAGGGGTGCACCTGCAAAGCCATGCAAATTGGGAACCACAGGATGATGGTGGTCTTATTAAGAGCACCTCTGATATGATTGAAAAGGTAGAGTACTTAAGCTTCAATAAATGTAATCTTAAAAGGCTCAGGAAAAAAATTTCCCAAATATAATCTTCATCCTTCCATTTTTAGCTTAAAATCCACAAGAATTTTTCCCCTTTAAAACATGGCTTCTGTAACCCCAGCACCCCAGCAAGAAGGGAGGCAGAAACAGGAGAATTTCCAGGAAGCCTTAAGAACAGCTAGCCTGGCAAATATATTAGCAATGAACAAGAGACCCCTGCCTCAAAACAAGGTGAAAGGCAAGGACTGACCCCAGAAAGTTGTCCTTTGACCTCCACACACTTCTATGGAACATATACTTCTATACTCACACACAGAAGCACACATACACCAAAAAAATATTTAAAAAACATGGATGTGGCAGAAAGAAACAACTTATCAGCAAGGTTCATTTTTCACCTCTTAGTGAAATGTGAAAACCTTCCCAGCGTCTCTTCTGTGTATATAGGACTTTAGAGCAAAAGACATCATTCGGCAAATGCAAGGATGATATATGAGATGAAGGCAAGGAAATAGGAAGGACTAGTAGAGTACTTAGAAGCAAGCCAGTTTTCCTTGAGACTGAAATGGCATAGCTCTGTGGCCCCACAGCCTCTGAAACCAGACTCCAGATTTTGCAACTCACTTCCATTCCTCTTTAGTTGTGTGACCTTGCACAGTCTGTTCAACCTTCTGGTGACTCATCAGCAAGTACAGGATAATAGCCATCCCTACTTAGGCTTGTACTGGAGGTTAATGAGTTAATAGTTATCAAAAAGTCTTAATATCAGCATTGCCATTTGGATCTGATGGTCAGAATGAGTCAGGGGTCTGCATTGTTCTGCCTGGATAACTGAAGAGTTCTACATGTGACCAGAACCAACTGAGTTAGAGTAGACGCAGAAGGCTCTAACTCCAGAGCTGATCCCTAAATCCTGAATTCTGGGGAAGTGTCCTAAGAGTGCTTAATAGGGCAGGACTTTTGGGCTGGAGAGATGGCTTAGCCGTCAAGCGCTTTCCTGTGAAGCCTAAGGACCCTGGTTTGAGGCTCGATTCCCCAGGACCCACGTTAGCCAGATGCACAAGGAGGCGCACATGTCTGGAGTTCGTTTGCAGTGGCTGGAGGCCCTGGCGCGCCCATTCTCTCTCTCTCTCTCTTTCTCTCTCCCTCTCTCCCTCTCTTTCTCTCTCTCTGCCTTTCTCTCAGTGTCTGTTGCTCTCAAATAAATAAATAAATAATGAACAAAAATAAATTTAAAAAATAGGGCAGGACTTTTGTCATCTAACAAACACCTTTTATGAAGAAAGCAGTGGCTTTGTTTATTCCTCTTTATTTAATCTAGTGAGGAACCACTGTTAGAGGGTCTGGTCTTGAGAAAAGGAGGTCAAAAGTAAGAAAGGCTGAGAACCATAGCATATATTAAGTTGATTTTCCTGTCCACGATAGGAAGTATGTAGAATTGAATGACTTTACCCATAAAATATTTTTATTTGTTTTAGAGGCAGGGTCTTTTTGTATAGCCCAGGCTAACTTCTAACTCACAATCCTCCTGCCTCGCTTCCCAAGTGCTGGAATTCCAGGTGCACAGGCATTCAGCATGATGCTTAGCTTCCTGGTACTTTATTTTTGAGAGCACCTTGGCCTAATGCTGGACAGCACTAGGACCAGTGTGTAGAATGAGAGTGGGCTAGGCTGAGCATTCTAAGTTCTGGCTCCTGTGATGGGTCCTATGCCCTAGCAGCAGTTTGTTCTGCTTGCCTGGTGGTAGTTTGAATAGATGGCCCCCAATTTATTCAATGTTTTATTAGTTTGTAGTTTGTATCTGCAGCCACCTAGCTGGGGTTAGTATCACTAGGAGGAATCTTAGGGTCCAGCCCTAAGGTGTAGTGGTAGATTTGCAATTCCAATCTAAAGATATGCAAAGTGCATAGTTCCACCTGGAGTTCCTGAAGTGTGCTGTGGCTCTTTGTCTCTTTCTGTGCTTGCACCTGTGAAAGCAGACCAGCTTCTTCTGCCATTATAGAACTTCCCCTGGATCCGTAAACTTCAGTAAATACCCCTTCTTTCATAACTGTGCTTGGTTTGGAAGTTCATCTCAGCAAACCTGAAGCTGTCTGCTACACTGCTGGTGGTTTTGCCTTAGAGGGTCATATTAGGGCAACCCTGAGAACAGTGTTGGGTGTTTTTTGGGTACAGACAAGAGGTTGAAAAAATGGATAGATCAGAGAGTCATCCGGCCACCATAGAACCCGCTGATCTTGAATTTAACCACCTTGAACCCCATAGCATGTTTTTGAGTTTTGTCCTTTTCCCTGAGACTTTGTGCAGTTACAATACTTGTTTTCTATTTTCCAAGGCAGAATGTTCTTCATAACTGAATTCCATGTGATGCAACTTCATGGGGTGTGGGGAGGGTCTTAACATCTAGACTCAGGCATGTCTTTCATGTCTGTGAGGAAGCAATTTATACACCAGGAGCTGGCTGCATGGTGTGGGATTCTAATTCTGGGGATGGCATTTTGTATGTGTAGGAAGACTGTCAAAACCTTTCCACTGAGAAGGGACAGAACCAATTTGAGAATAACATAGTTATGTAAGAACTAGCCTCATGTAGGCATCTTGGCACACCTTCTGTTCTTATTCATGTTGAAGAGGAGAGAGGTGCAGGAGGAATTTTCCATGTACTCCTGAAAACCTGTTGATGTTCAGATGTGTGCTCTGAGACAGTGCTTGGGACAACATCTTAGAAATATGATATCCCTGTGATTTCTTACTATTCTCCCACCTTCTCTTTAAAAGTTTACCTAAGTGACTCACTCATGAGCATAGATCATGGGAGTTTCATTGGACTTATATCAGTAAGTAAAAAGCTTATAGATGCCCCCAGGAACAGGAGCATTTAGGGTGCCTTTTTGGTCTTTAGTCGTGTGGGTCCTCTGCGCATCTCACTTCATGTCCATGAGACACAGGTGTGTAATCTGGTTCACAGATGAGGAAAGCATGGTTTCACAGTTGTAGCTCACTCTGAGGCTCTCAGGTTCAACAGGACAAGGACACAAGAAAACTGTTTTCATTCTGGAGTTGTTCAGCAAAGGGTGCATACTACCATGGAGGCAAAGTGAAAAGTATGTGAAGGAGTTTATCTCTGTGTGCTTCACAGGCATTCTAAAGATATACCTAGGGCATTCTCCACTTCTGGGAGTCCTTGAGAAAACCACTGGTAGCTTGTGAGACTGAGCATGACGATGGCACTGATGAGAACCAGACAGCAACACCTTGCTTCTCTTTAAGGGAACATGAACATACAGTTCTCAAGCTGATGTGCACAGGAGCAAGGATACAGGTTTGTCTGGGGTCAAAAGCAGGAGCATGCTTGCTGGTCACTGCAGATAGTCTTCTCTCCAGCTTGGGAAAGACCATCCCAAATGCTCATGGCAGCAGGTGACACCACTTATGTCTGACTCCAGGATCCCTGCTGATTGGCCTGTAAACTAGGCTGTTGCTCCTTGGGGCAGAGAAGATGTTCTGGGTGAAAGGACTTAGTCTCTGCAGGGTGCACTCCCAAAGGGAGGGAGGATGTTTCTTTCTTTGCTTGGCTTGCTTCTGCTGTTCTCAACATTTTCATTCATTCACATTTTATTTTCTCACTTTCTGAATTTTCTTTGTCCTCCTCCTTCTTCCTGTCAGTTTTGAGATGCTTTCTCTCTAGTATACTCATTCACCATCCTGCACAGAGAGTGCAGTGAAGGAAGTTAGACATTGTGATTACTGAGGTTCAAAATGCCCATCACCCTTTATTCCATGGTAACCCTGAAACTGGCCTTGCTGTTTTTTTCCTACTGTTTATTTTGGCTCTCTTGACTGCTTGCTAGCCCTTTCCTGTATTTATCTAAGAAAGCATTTACTAAGATTGTTAGAGCCACAAGTTGGGACATTATGCACAGAGACATTGCCTGTTCCCCAAAACTGATGGTTACCCCCACAATGCATGACCCACAGTCCCCAGTGGGGAGGGTCCCAGCAGAGGGGGAAGGACAGGGAGGAGGCTAACATTGGTACCAACATGGCTGATTACACACTGAGTATGTACATAACTAATAAAGAAAAATAATTACATTAAAAAAGATATGTTCTTACCTCCATGAAGAGGCTTTCCCATAGAGCAGAGCAGCTATTTTTTGTTACTCATGCACATTAGAGAAAAGAAGGGCTGGAGTGTGGTGGCCAATATGGTTGCTGGCCTAATGCGGTCACCACAGTCTATTAAGACAAAGAGAACTGGGTTAACCCTGCCAGACAGGAAAGCTTGGGATGTGGAGAGGACACACATCTCCATTATCTAAGAAGAACATTATAAGTCCTGCATCTCACTGGAGGGTACCTGCCCCAAGCTGGCTGGGCATGGCTGAGCATCCACCCCCAGTTTCCAAGGCAAGAAGAATGAGGCTGTGCATTCCAGCTGCCTGGACCATAGAAAGATGGCTTCTCTATTGGCCACCTATAGAGTGTGCTGGGAGCTGCCCTGGCTTCTGGTCCTCCTCCTTCCCATTTTAGCACCTATCACCTTGCATTGTTGCTACGTATTTACCAACCTGGTGTTCCTCTGTGGCCATAGGACCTTGTCTGCTTGGCATACCATTGTATTCCTTGCAGCAAGCATAGTTTCTAACATTGAACAAACATATGGTGACTGAAAAGCAAATGAATGAAGGGATAAGTTAATGGATCTCCATTCTAAAATGATGTTTACTTTTGAGTGTGTATATGATAACAAGTTTTCCTTCGATTCATGTTCCTTTGACTTTGAGTCCTGGAAGAACATGTGTTGGCCATTGATGTTTGATAATTTTGAGAGTAGGAAACAATTTAAAAATAGTATAGCTAGAGCTGAGAATTTCACTGTGTTGTAAGTATAAAGTTGATAGGAAGTTGGAAGACTGCAGGCAGTATCAGCCAAAACCAGAAATAGAAACAAAATCAGTGTCAGAAGAAAGCAGAAGATGCTGGGTTTTGGTGATTGATGGAAAATAGCAGAACTAGTGTGGATAGGATGAACACGTATCTCTTTGTGCATACAAGAAAGCTCTGGGAAGTAGATGGTTTATTCTGTTTTGGAAATAGAATTCTGTGGATTGAATTTCTCTCCCTAAACTCATTTCTTGGCATCTAATCCCTAATGTGGTACTCAGAAGTACAGCTTTTGAGGGATGCTTAGTGCTCTTATGAAAGAGGCCATGGGGAGTGTATTTGCCTTTCTACCATGTAGCAACAGTGATCAGGGAGCCATCTTTGAAGCTGACAGCCCTTGCCAGGTGCTGAATTTACTGGCACTTCTGTCTTAGACTTCTCAATCTCCACGCATATGAGAGAACTTTCTATTGCTTGTGTTGCTCAGTCTAGAGTATTTTGTCATAGCAGCCCAAAAATCCTAGGACATTTGAATGAGGGGTGGGACTTTGACAGGAGCTATCAAGATGACCGTTCAGGGTTGGGGAGATTTCTCAGTGGTTAAAGGTTCTTGCTTGCAAAATTGGACAACCTGGGTTCAGTTGCTCAGAACCCATATAAAACCAAAAGCTCAAAGTGGCACATGTGTCTGGAGTTTGCAGTGGTCTGAGCCCTCCCATCATCATACTCTGTCTCCCTCTCTCTCTCCTTAATGAATGAATAAAAATATTTTTAGGGCTGGAGAGATGGCTTAAGCACTTGCCTGTGAAGCCTAAGAACCCTGGTTCGAGGCTTGATTCCCCAGGACCTATGTTAGCCAGATGCACAAGGGGGCGCACACATCTGGAGTTTGTATGCAGTGGCTGGAGGCCCTGGCATGCCCATTCTCTCTCTCTCTGCCTCTTTCTCTGTCTGTCTGTCGCTGTAAAATAAATAAATAAATATTAAAAAGTATATATTTAAAAATATATATATATTTTAAAGACCATTCAAAGTACACATATTACATGCCATATCGTGTTCTGTTAGACACACAATAATGTCACCAGTCTTATATTATTTTAAAGAAAAATAAACGAGGAAACTGATAGAAAGAGAAAAAAAGAATTGTCCACATCTTATATGTAAATGGGGCTTAGGGTTCCTTCCTATTTTTACCTCTCCAAGGCCTAGCCTTGCTTTTGAGAACATCCCAGGTAATGCCAGGGCCAGAGCATACAAGTGAGACGTTCCAGTGTGATGTGTTTACAGAGGGAAACGTTGTTGAAAGAACCTGAATGAGACATTTGGCCACAATTGAGAGCTTACTAGAAGGAAAGGAGTCAATGCCACCTGCGTTGAGGGTTATGGGCACCCATGTGGAGTAGAAAAGCCAGAGGAGAAAGTCCTCATGGAAGTGGGCCAACAGCGGGAGTGCTGCCACAGAAATGAGCCAGGACTACAATGGCCAATACTGTGGAAGAAGCAGGGATATGGGAAAGAACACAGAAGAAAGTAGAGAAGCAACTGAAAAATTTAGAAGGGAGCCAGTCAGAAGAGGCCTTGGTGGGCTTTGGGAGAGTAGATTCAGAAATGTAGAAGAGACATGTATCAGTCCTACAGAGCATGTGATATGAATCAGTTGGCAATGTCAAGAGTTTCTATATGCCTAGCTATATTTCTCTTAAAATAAAGTGTATTTGTATTCTTCTTGTTATAGTTCAAGTGTACTTATGTTATGAAAAGCTGAGGAAATACTGATAAGCAACAACAACAAATCACATAAAAGTGTTTAGCTTTTGTCTATATTACTTCTATCTCCTTCCTATCTATGCATGCATGTCCTTCCATCTCCTTCCTGTCTGTACACACACAACCTTCCATCTCCTTCCTTTCTGTGCACATATGACTTTCCATCTCCTTCCTGTCTGTGCACACACAACCTTCCATCTCCTTCCTGTCTGTGCACATATGACTTTCCATCTCCTTCCTGTCTGTACACACACAACCTTCCATCTCCTTCCTGTCTGTGCACATGTGTTCTTCCATCTACTTCCTGTCTTTTACATGTATCCCTCCATCTCCCATCTATGTACATATGTCCTTCCATTCTTTCTGTCAATGCACACATGTCCTTCCATCTCCTTCATGTCTGTACACACATGTTCTACCATCTCCTTCCTGTCTGTGCACACATGTTCTACCATTTCCTTCCTGTCTGTACACACATGTTCTACCATCTCCTTCCTGTCTGTACACACATGTTCTACCATTTCTTTCCTGTCTGTACACACATGTTCTACCATCTCCTTCCTGTCTGTACACACATGTTCTACCATCTCCTTCCTGTCTGTACACACGTTTTACCATTTCCTTCCTCTCTGTACACACATGTTCTACCATTTCCTTCCTGTCTGTACACACGTTTTACCATTTCCTTCCTGTCAGTACACACATGTTCTACCATTTCCTTCCTGTCTGTACACACATGTCCTACCATCTCCATCCTGTCTGTACACACATGTTCTACCATCTCCTTCCTGTCTGTACACACATGTTCTACCATCTCCTTCCTGTCTGTACACACATGTTCTACCATCTCCTTCCTGTCTGTACACACATGTTCTACCATCTCCTTCCTGTCTGTACACACGTTTTACCATTTCCTTCCTGTCTGTACACACATGTTCTACCATCTCCTTCCTGTCTGTACACACGTTTTACCATTTCCTTCCTGTCTGTGCACACATGTTCTACCATTTCCTTCCTGTCTGTACACACATGTTCTACCATCTCCTTCCTGTCTGTACACACGTTTTACCATTTCCTTCCTGTCTGTACACACATGTTCTACCATTTCCTTCCTGTCTGTACACATGTTCTACCATCTCCTTCCTGTCTGTACACACGTTTTACCATTTCCTTCCTGTCTGTACACACATGTTCTACCATCTCCTTCCTGTCTGTACACACGTTTTACCATTTCCTTCCTGTCTGTACACACATGTTCTACCATCTCCTTCCTGTCTGTACACACATGTTCTACCATCTCCTTCCTGTCTGTACACACGTTTTACCATTTCCTTCCTCTCTGTACACACATGTTCTACCATTTCCTTCCTGTCTGTACACACGTTTTACCATTTCCTTCCTGTCAGTACACACATGTTCTACCATTTCCTTCCTGTCTGTACACACATGTCCTACCATCTCCATCCTGTCTGTACACACATGTTCTACCATCTCCTTCCTGTCTGTACACACATGTTCTACCATCTCCTTCCTGTCTGTACACACATGTTCTACCATCTCCTTCCTGTCTGTACACACATGTTCTACCATCTCCTTCCTGTCTGTACACACGTTTTACCATTTCCTTCCTGTCTGTACACACATGTTCTACCATCTCCTTCCTGTCTGTACACACGTTTTACCATTTCCTTCCTGTCTGTGCACACATGTTCTACCATTTCCTTCCTGTCTGTACACACATGTTCTACCATCTCCTTCCTGTCTGTACACACGTTTTACCATTTCCTTCCTGTCTGTACACACATGTTCTACCATTTCCTTCCTGTCTGTACACATGTTCTACCATCTCCTTCCTGTCTGTACACACGTTTTACCATTTCCTTCCTGTCTGTACACACATGTTCTACCATCTCCTTCCTGTCTGTACACACATGTTCTACCATTTCCTTCCTGTCTGTACACACATGTTCTACCATCTCCTTCCTGTCTGTGCACACGTTTTACCATTTCCTTCCTGTCTGTACACACATGTTTTACCATCTCCTTCCTGTCTGTACACACATGTTCTACCATTTCCTTCCTGTCTGTGCACACATGTTTTACCATCTCCTTCCTGTCTGTGCACACATGTTCTTCCTTCTCCTTCCTGTCTGTACACACGTTTTACCATCTCCTTCCTGTCTGTACACACATGTTCTACCATCTCCTTCCTGTCTGTACACACATGTTCTACCATCTCCTTCCTGTCTGGACACACATGTTCTACCATCTCCTTCCTGTCTGTACACACGTTCTACCATTTCCTTCCGGTCTGTACACACATGTTCTACCATCTCCTTCCTGTCTGTACACACGTTTTACCATTTCCTTCCTGTCTGTGCACACATGTTCTACCATCTCCTTCCTGTCTGTACACACGTTCTACCATTTCCTTCCGGTCTGTACACACATGTTCTACCATCTCCTTCCTGTCTGTACACACGTTTTACCATTTCCTTCCTGTCTGTACACACATGTTCTACCATTTCCTTCCTGTCTGTGCACACATGTTCTACCATTTCCTTCCTGTCTGTACACACATGTTCTACCATTTCCTTCCTGTCTGTGCACACGTTTTACCATTTCCTTCCTGTCTGTACACACATGTTCTACCATCTCCTTCCTGTCTGTACACACATGTTCTACCATCTCCTTCCTGTCTGTACACACATGTTCTACCATCTCCTTCCTGTCTGTACACACATGTCCTTCCATCTCCTTCCTGTCTGTACACACATGTTCTACCTTCTCCTTCCTGTCTGTACACACATGTTCTACCATCTCCTTCCTGTCTGTACACACATGTTCTACCATCTCCTTCCTGTCTGTACACACATGTTCTACCATCTCCTTCCTGTCTGTACACACATGTTCTACCATCTCCTTCCTGTCTGTACACACGTTTTACCATTTCCTTCCTGTCTGTACACACATGTTCTACCATTTCCTTCCTGTCTGTACACACATGTTCTACCATCTCCTTCCTGTCTGTACACACATGTTCTACCATCTCCTTCCTGTCTGTGCACACGTTTTACCATTTCCTTCCTGTTTGTTCACACATGTTCTACCATCTCCTTCCTGTCTGTACACACATGTTCTACCATCTCCTTCCTGTCTGTACACACATGTTCTACCATCTCCTTCCTGTCTGTACACACGTTTTACCATTTCCTTCCTGTCTGTACACACATGTTCTACCATCTCCTTCCTGTCTGTGTACACATGTTTTACCATTTCCTTCCTGTCTGTACACACATGTTCTACCATCTCCTTCCTGTCTGTACACGTGTTCTACCATCTCCTTCCTGTCTGTACACACATGTTCTACCATCTCCTTCCTGTCTGTACACACATGTTCTACCATCTCCTTCCTGTCTGGACACACGTTTTACCATTTCCTTCCTGTCTGTACACATGTTCTACCATCTCCTTCCTGTCTGTACACACGTTTTACCATTTCCTTCCTGTCTGTACACACATGTTCTACCATCTCCTTCCTGTCTGTACACACATGTTCTACCATCTCCTTCCTGTCTGTACACACATGTTCTACCATCTCCTTCCTGTCTGTACACACGTTTTACCATTTCCTTCCTGTCTGTACACACATGTTCTACCATCTCCTTCCTGTCTGTACACACATGTTCTACCATCTCCTTCCTGTCTGTACACACATGTTCTACCATCTCCTTCCTGTCTGTACACACGTTTTACCATTTCCTTCCTGTCTGTACACACATGTTCTACCATCTCCTTCCTGTCTGTACACACATGTTTTACCATCTCCTTCCTGTCTGTGCACACGTTTTACCATTTCCTTCCTGTCTGTACACACCTGTTCTACCATTTCCTTCCTGTCTGTACACACATGTTTTACCATTTCCTTCCTGTCTGTACACACATGTTCTACCATCTCCTTCCTGTCTGTACACACATGTTCTACCATATCCTTCCTGTCTGTACACACGTTTTACCATTTCCTTCCTGTCTGTACACATGTTCTACCATCTCCTTCCTGTCTGTACACATGTTCTACCATCTCCTTCCTGTCTGTACACACATGTTCTACCATCTCCTTCCTGTCTGTACACACATGTTCTACCATCTCCTTCCTGTCTGTACACACATGTTCTACCATCTCCTTCCTGTCTGTACACACATGTTCTACCATCTCCTTCCTGTCTGTACACACGTTTTACCGTCTCCTTCCTGTCTGCACACACATGTTCTACCATCTCCTTCCTGTCTGTACACACATGTTCTACCATCTCCTTCCTGTCTGTACACACGTTTTACCATTTCCTTCCTGTCTGTACACACATGTTCTACCATTTCCTTCCTGTCTGTACACACATGTTTTACCATTTCCTTCCTGTCTGTACACACATGTTTTACCATTTCCTTCCTGTCTGTGCACACATGTTCTTCCTTCTCCTTCCTGTTTGTGCACATGTCTCCTTTGGTCTCCTTCCTATCTACACACATGACCTTCCATCTCCCTGTCTTTGTACATCTGTCGTTCCATCTACATCCTGTGTATTCACACAGGTCCTTCAATCTCCTTCCTGTCTATGTACATGTGGCCCTCCATCTCCTTCCTGTCTGCACACATGTTCTACCATTTCCTTCCTGTCTGTGCACACGTGTCCTTCTATCTCTTTCCTGTCTGTGTACAATGTCTCTCCATCTCTATGCACGTTTGTCCTTCAATCTCCCTCCTTTTACACAGTTCTTTTCATCTCTTTTCCTATACACATATGTGAGAGAACTAGATTTAGCCCCAAGGTGAGTTCTGAGCAGAAGGTGAGATGCACATTTACATGTGCTCTCGTGTGCATGCATGTGTGCCTGCACAAGGCTGTGTGCCCATGCATGTACCCCTTGACTAGAACAAGATAGCATGATAAAAAAATTGAAATTGGGTAGTCTACAACTTCGATTTGTTTGTAAGAGCTAGGAAACAAAACTGATATTCTTCCTATAAAAAGCCATTGCCACAGTCCTACTTCTAGTGTTTCCTAGTGACTCAACATGGAATATATGGTGCTGCCTTATTTTTAGTACTGAGTATGAGTAAGTGTGCTGTGTAAAGCTGCTGGTCCCAAGAGCTAACTCCTGGCTCTGTAGGGAGTTACTCTAAGTTGATACTTCTGGCTATATCATTCTCTGATATTCCTCATTAACCCATGTGGTCAACACCTCTCTATCTCCATCTTCCATTCCTGATCTTATAATAGTGTTTTTGTGTTCACTCAGTTTACATGTTGAAAAGTTAGCTCTATCCTAAAAAAGATGTCTCCTTTTTTTTTTGGTATTTTTATTTACTTGGGGTAGAAAGAGAGAGGTAGGGGAGAACACACCAGGGCCTCCTGCCACTGCAGACATACTCCAAACACATGCACCACATTATGCATATGGCTTTACATGGGTATTGAAAAATCAAACCTTGGCTGGAATGCTTTGCAAGCAAACATCTTTAACCACTGAACTATCTCCTCAGCACCTAAAAGATATTTCTATGAACACATCAACCTGGTTTAGTCACAGATAGCCATAGCCTCTGTTGGATAAGCATCAAGGTTTAGGATTGGCAGTTCAGCCTCTGTCTAGTACAGGGGCTTTGAGCTCCAGCTTATTCATTCTTTACCTTCCTTCCAAAGAAGCCAGAAGAAAGGCTGTCACAGCACTCACAAATGGTAAGACAGTGCAAACTCCATATACAGGTCACTGTCAGATTGAATTCTTCAGGTCCTTCACAAAAATTCCCTCCTCATGTCTAAGGACACATCTGCAGGGTTTAAATTTGAGTTTTTTTAAACATGTTTCTTTCCAAATTTTAACAATATTTACTTGTGGTACTCAGCCTAATTATATAGTCTGGGAGAGGAAATTATGAAAAAGCCAAACAGACACATGAGAAAACCGAGCCTATTCTTTTCCAGGCGGCCAGTGATGCCCACCAACAGATCAGCAGCTAGACCTGTCCATTTTTTCCGTGACCTGTGATTTGTTGTCTTTTTTGGGGGCGGGGGGGGGCGAGCTAAGGTCTTGCTCTAGGCCAGGCTGACCTGGAATTCACTATATAATCTCAGGGAGGCCTCTAAAGTACTGTGATCCTCCTAGCTTTGCCTCCCAAGTTCTGGGATTAAAAGCAAGTGCCACCATCCCAAATTTGTCTTTCTTTTTTGTTTAGTTTGTTTCTCTGCTTGCTTGCTTGCTTGTATTGGCAGTGTACCTCTATGAAGCCCAGGCTGGCTTCTTGTCTCACCCTCTTGAGTGCCTAGATAACAGCTATATACCACCATTCAGTCTCCTAAATGGTGTTCTTTATATACTTGAGCTTGACTAACTAAAATTATCATAAGTTATCAATCAACCTTGCTATAAGTACAATGGCTAGATCGTATTTCACTAAGTTTTTGGACCATAAAGTTTTAAAAATTTTCCTATATATTTAGAGGTTTTTTTTTTTTTATTATAAGAGAGGATTCCAGGAGGCTGGGCTCAGTTGATGGCTCAATGGATAAAGTGTTTACCTTGCAAGTATGAGGAACTGAGTTCTGTCCCCAGATCTGTTGTCAAAATTCAGGGCATGATGGCACACACTGGGGAGGCAGAGACATGCAGATCCCTGAGGCTCAGCGACAAGCCAGTCTAGTCTCATTGACAAGCTCTGGGCCAATGAGAGACCCTATCTCAAAAAAAAAAAAAAAAAAAAGTGAATGCTGTTTCTGAGGAATGGCACCTGAGATTGCCCTCTGGTGTCCATACACACTCATACACATGTATTATCCCCAACACACACACACACACACACACACACACACACTACCTACATTAGCAGAAAAGGATTCTGGGGATACAGAGATGGCTCAGTGGTTAAAGACACTTGTTTACAAGGCTGCTGACTCAAGTTCAGTTCCCCACGAAAAGCTGGATGCAAAGTTGTCCATGTGTCTGTAATCCCAGTGTGCCTGTGGCAATGGGATGTGAAGCCAAGAGAATCTGAAGCTTGTGGGCCTGATCATCTGTTGTCTGCAGTGAAAGAAGACCGTGTCTCAAGGAGGGTGGGCAGAAGAGCACAGACTCATCAAGGTTGTCCTCTGACTCTACACACATATACATATGGACACTCTTGCAAATAAATCATGGAAAAGCAAATACCTTCTAAATGATCAAATCATATGCTGAAAGCATACTCATTTTGTTCCACAGAAACCTTCCACCATTTATTTTATTTCAATTTTCAAGTGTAGTAGTAATTTATCAGACAATATTTTCTGAATTCTTCCTAGGAAATGTGTCTCTTCCTTCACTTGAGAGATTATCACTTAACTAGGAAACCATCTAATTTCATGTAGGAACTGAAAGTCAGCTTTGGGGTACCACAGCTAATAACCACATAGCCCTCCAGGGCAGCTAGCTGGCCCTCCTCACACCTTCTAAGCCTTAGTCCTCATGGATCTCAGCATTGATTATCTCTTTCCTCAGAGTCCCATGAACTCCCACTGTGTCTTTTTTAATAATGTCATGTGATATAGAGACTTTGTTTTAGCTTCGGTGTCAGGTCTTCTTTGCATGAGTCCCATGAATTTCTGTAGGAATACAAAAGCCAATATTTTTAATTTTTGAGGCAGGATCTCACTCTAGCCCAGGTTATCTGGAATTCACTCCCTATCTGTCCCATGTTGGCCTCAAACTCACAGGGATCATCTTACCTCAGCCTCCCAAATGCTGAGTTGCCGGCCTGGGCTACCATGGCCAGCTTAGTAACCAACATTTTAAAATAAATTTCTCTTCCTTTATACATGTTCATGTGAGAGTTTCTATCTCTCTTTTTATGATTGCATGTCTGGTTCTAAAAAATGTGTGCGACACCTCCACTATCTGCTCATGGGAATTCTTTTTTGTCCTACCACAATGTATTTTGAATCTGTTTCATATAATGAAACATTCCAACATCTATGCATTGTCAGATTTCTTATATGACATAGAATTTTTCCCCAAATTCACATGTTATCAATGCAAAACTATTATCTATAGTGGCATAGTGAAAACATTTGTATTTTAGTTTCTAGTTTTGAAGGGCATGCTCAGTTGTAATTGTTATGAACTTAATGGACATCTCAGAAACATAAGAGCTAGGCTAAACTGATGATGAACTTTGTATTTTTGTATGCTTTGGGAGACTTCAAGTAGAAAGTCAATTATAGAGTTGATTATTGCAGCCACAGCTAAGAATTCTGTTCCCAGCTTCAGTAATATGTAGTTATATGTAAGTGATATTTGTAAGGATTTTGATGTGTGTGGTAATATCTTCCAAAAGAACCATGGTAGCAATGTCAGTCCCATCATTGACCTGAGAAAGTGCTCACCAGACTGACTACTCAATAATTCTGAAGACTTAGTGTATTTCACTAAGAGTGTCTTAATGTGCCTTTCTCTATCTCTTACCTTCAGACTATAGTCATCTCTTACTCTCAAGTATTATTTATATGTTACCTTTTCCCACTAGCCTGTGAATTTGTTTTTTTTTTTAAACAAAAGGAACAATACATAAAGCACTTCTCTTCCTTGAATACATGATTCTAAGGTGTTACCTCATACCTAAGCATAGCGGAGTAATCCAATTCCAAGAACCAGCTCCCCAGTATCATCTGGAGCCAGGTCAGGGCTCCATCATCTCCAGTCCCAACTGAAACTTTTGATCAAAACCTTAACTAATATTTTTACAAAGTGGTGATGGTGATTTTATACTCCTCCTTTCATGTTTGGTAGAAATCAATGAGTGTATGCGTACTTCACAACTTCTGAAGCACTAGCAAATGACTATAATTACCCCTGGAAACAAGATTTTGAGGACTATTTTGTTAAGTTCTGAGAATGAAGCTACTTGTCACAAGATGAAATAAAATATTAGACTGAAAAGCACTGACTAACCAGAGTTGTTCAGATCCTCCAATTTGGGTAATATAGAAATTTCCAGAAACTTAATATTCCAAAAATTCTCTTGACAAGTCAGCTTATTGAAAAAAGACTTCCTATTCACTATGGAGTCATGCTTGATATGATTTTTGCATAAAATTGGCTATTCCTTAAAGGAAATAGTCAACACATTGGGATCACAGATGCATGCATTGCTTTGCTTATGACTTTGTGAGTGATGGGGAATTGAACCTGGGCTAGCAGGTTTTGCAAGCAACCACCTTTAACCACTGAGCCATTCCCCCAGCCCCTAAGCTCTCATTATACAGAAGGATAAGTGTGTAGTATTCTGCCTACTTTACTGCTCTTTTACTACTGAAATAGTATCATACAGAATAATTCATTTTCACCAGAATTATATTAATCACTGACATGATTTTTTTTTTTACTGAATATGAATGGCAGGATGTTTACCATTTTTAGTAACCAGATTTAAAAACTATATTTATTTATTTATTTATTTATTTATTAGAGAGAAACACTAAAGTAGACTTAAAACACACCCACCATGGCTCAGGGAGAAAGAGGGGGCAGAAAGATTATAAGAGCCACAGAGTGGAAGGAAATGTCCAGAGACACTGCCCCGCCCCTTACAATGACTGACTGAGGCTCCCACATCTCATAACCTGCAACTGTAGGGGAATACCATCAATGCCACTGAGGAGGGTCCTCAGTGGAATGGGGTTGGGGGAGGGAAACAATGGTACTAACATATGATGTGTCCATACAACTTTCTACTTAGAGGCTTTCTTTGCTAATGCAGCCAAGCTGTCAAGAGAGTGGGAAATGATCTTCCTATGCAGATCTTACTCCTTGAAATGCCACCAGAGGGCAGAATATTAGCATATTTTGTGCATGTACTGACCTAAAAGCTGTGCTGTAGGATGCTAAGCCCGTCTTATCTGTTCTACCGTTAAACCCCAGTTTAGGCACTTGCTAGCAATGTGACCTTGGGCAAGTAATTTACCATCTCTGAAGATTGCATGTTCATCTGTTACATGAGGACTATAGCTAATTCTCCTTTCTTCATTTAATAAGTATTTACAGAATTTTTCTTCTTTGTGGAGTGTGATCTTCTGCTCTAGATATAACAGTCTTCATGTGTAATCCTGATTCCTTTCAAACTACCTGACCTATTGTTTATGTAACTAGATTCACATCTGTCAGAAGCTGTGCTCATAGAGGATGCTTCCTAGAGGCATCTGTGCATCTAGCTGCCTCTGGGAATGGCAGATTATTTAAACTTTGTAGAGGAACACACAGAGAGGGCAGCTTGGTGAACCTCTGCTCTGACCTGTGAGGAGTGAGGCAGGCATCCTTCTTCGTAGCTGATCCTGGTCTGGCAAGAGAAAGCAAGGCAAGCAGCTTCTGAGCTGGGCCTCAAGGTGAAGAAATAACCTGTTTTAGGCAGGCTGTCCATGTCCATGTCCCCTGGGCATGCCAGTGGCTTCCCATGGAAGTTAACGTCTGTTCCTTGTGCCCATATGTGACTGGGCAACTGTGCCCCCTGAAATTATGGATTTTGAGACTCTCATTTTTATTTTTATTGAGGTAAACTTTGCATAATATACCTATTTTAAACAATTCAGTGTGTTCACAATGTGCTGTAATAACCCTCTCATATTTTTAACTTTTTATTTTTGATGTAATTCTAGATTAGAGAAAAGTTCAAGAATAGTACAAGGAAATCCTTTATCACCTTCAGCCAGATTTACTCTTTATATTACTCATTTATTTGTTGGTCCGTGTGTCTGTCCACGTAGATGTGTGTGGTGAGACATTGCACCCCTGTATCTTAAAGACCTTAGCTTATATGTGTTTCCTTATGAGGATCACCAGCAAAATTCTAAGGCCCTGCAAGTTTAACATTAACACAGTTTTTTTTTCTCACATCTCAGTAATTTTTTCCTGTACTAAAGTCATACTCACTTTTCATTGTGCCCTCCTTGCCCAGAGCAGTTCTGCTTTACTTCATATTCCTTGACCTTGACATTCTTGCCACATGCAGGCCAAATGCTTTTTGCATTGTCTTTTTCAAGTTGAGTTTGTCAGGCTACATTCAGGTTCTTCGCATATTTCAGACTGTCCTCTCCCTATGAACACATGAGTCCTGAGTTTCAGATGCTGTAAACATTTTTCATTACGCTGCCTCAAAACAGTGAGCATTTGTGTGCCATGTCTTAGTTTTACTATGTAGAGTGGCTGCTATCCTATGGGCTATGGTGATAATAGGTCGTGTTTCTTCAAGAACACACTGAAAATCTCAAGTATAACTTCGGCTTCTGGAATCCTCTAGGGGAAGTTTATGGGGCAGGCAGGATGGAAAGGCCTGGGTGTGGTGCTCTGGGTAAGCCATAGCTCTTGATGCTGTGTGGCCCATGGAGGCTCATTTATTTGTCAGATGCTGTGGAGATGGCAATTTTCTATGGCACAGTGACTCTGAGGCGATGGGATGGGCTCCTCTGCCTATCCTAAGCAGTTTGTATTTTATTTTATTTTTATTTATTTGAGAGAGAGAAAGAGGGAGGGGAAGAGAGAGAGAAAGAGAATGGAACTCCAGACACATGCACCCCCTTGTGCATCTGGCTTACGTGGGTCCTGGAGAGTCCAACCAGGATTCTTTGGCTTTGCAGACAAATTCCTTAACCGCTAAGCCATCTCTCCAGCCCTATCTTAGGCAGTTTGGACCAGGGATCTTCCCAGCAGTTTGATTTCCCTCTGCCAGGCAGAGCCATGTTACTGCCTTGAGAATAAAATGCAATCCCAGTCTTAATATGTGGCTCACTTCTTCTGATTGTTTGTTATTTTACAGCTAACAGCAGAAGCAGATCTGGTGAAGAAGCAACTTAGCTTCATACCCTTTTCTCAAGCCTCTGCCTTCAGCTTCTCCTAAATATTTGCTTCTTTTCATCCCATCCTGATTTACCTGATAACTCAGCCTTTACTTTAAAAGCATTTGAGCTTTTGTTGTTGAAATGCAAAAGCTAAATGTAAGTGTACAGATTAAATTTAGATTATGTGGCTAAAACTGTCACCTCTTCAGTCTGTTCCTAAAGAAAATTTCTGTGTTTTTTAAACTTTTAAAACTTTTAATTTGAGACTAACTGAACTGATGCCATAATAGTATAAACAGCTACTGTACCCCCTGTTCCTTCCCTTTGCCCAGCATCTGATCGTGCTAACATCTTACATTACATAGTCAGAGTGCACCGTAAACTTCAGGTACAGTTGAAGAGTTTCGCTAGCTTCCCACAAAGCTCCTTTACCTTTCCCAGGATTCTCTGTAGTATTCTTGTCAAACTTCGTATCCTTTAGCCCACAAGAGTAAGTGTGAGTGTGAGTGTGAGTGTGAGTGCTCCCCAGCCTTTCCGTTTGTCGGCAGCTTGACCCTTTCTGGTAAAATCGAGTTAGCAATTTTGAGAATATTTTTCAATTTGAGTTTATTTTCTTATGGTTAAACTGGAGTTACTTTTTTTGCCTGTGTGTGTGTGCACATGCATATGTGTGTGTGTAAGATGTGGTATGGTGTATTATGTGTGGCATGTGCATGTATGTGTAGATGCACACACTATGAACATCATGCAGCAGCCAGAGGCGAGCTTCAGGTGTGCTTTGAGATGGGACCTCTCCCTCAATTCTGAGCTTCCGGTTTTGGTTAGCTGGCCCCAACAGTCTGCGGTTTGTCTGCGCCACCTGCCCCCATACTGCAGTCACAGACCTGCGTGCCCGTTACACGGCTTCTGGGGAAAGTAAGTGAACTGAAGTATCTCAGGGTCTCCCAGGCCTCACAGCTTAAGTAGCAAGCACTTTTCACCTCCGAGCCCTCTCCACAGCCCTGCAATTAGTTTTTTTTTTAAAGAACACCAGAGATAAAGTGCCCTTCTCATCAGAGCATAAGAAGAGAACATGATATTTTTCTTGATGTCAACAGTTTTCTTATTTCTCTCCTCTGCCCCATAGTTTATGGTTCAAATGTGGGTTTTTTATAAAGTGAAGTGCTGTGAACTGGTTACTTAGTCATTCATGGTTCAAATTATCTGCATCAAATGGTGTGTCACCATCATGAAAGTCAAATCAGAACTTTGCTGCTTCTTCCCCAAATCATTTGGCAAACTCACTTCTAAGTGCAAAGCATGGACATATGACTTTGTGAAATATTTAGAGACTCTTAGACAAAGTCTTGAGAGTTTTTCTAGAGTTACTTTCAGAGACTCATTAACTGGACTTATACACATAATGCAAGAGGAAATGAGGTGTCTGAGTGAGTATAAACAGAACACATGTGAGATACAGCCAATATTAATAAGCAATATCATGAGGAGTTGGCTACACAAGGCTTTAGGGCTGAGGAGTTTCTTGATCTGCTGCCTACTGACTGGAGGAGACACACAACAGCTAGTGTGTTGGTAGAAATCCCAAGCACTGGAGTGATAGCTGGTAGCATGAGTCTGAAGGTGTGAAAAACAGAAGCACTGGGACCAAAGGCCCATGCCCACACCAAATGTAGAAGGCTATCTGCTTCACACCAAGGATTCAAGTTTAACCATTTTACCCAAGTTTAATCCTTGAGTCTAGTCAGCTTGATAACTAGGATTAACTTTTGTACCTTGAACATTTCCTCCTAAATAGGTTGAATTTTAATTGCTGTTAGACTAGTAATAAGAGGAAGGCCTTGTAAAGGCATTAGGCCATGAAGCTCCACTCATGGATGAATCACAGCAGCTATTGAAAGGGAGGGCCACTTGTCACAGGAGTGTACAACTACTGAAAAGAGTGTATGGGGCCCATTTTTCTATTTCTGCCATGTGCTTCCACTGTGTTATGATTTAGTATGGAACCTCTTTAGATGTGATCCCCTTAGTCTTCGACTTCCAATCCTCCAAAATAGTGGGCCAAATGAATTTTTATTACTTGTAACTTGCTGGAACTGCGATGTAACTGAATGAGTGAGTGAATCCTCCAGTTTCTGACTACTTACAGGAGCTACGCTGACTATCTTGGGATTTAGTTTGAGGCTTCTGTGAATCATGCAGGAAGCCAATTTCAATCCATAAGATAAGCTTCCCCTTCCAATGGAGCAAACGTTGAAGTGGATTATGTCGTACTTCTTTCATTTATGAGCTGTCTTGTCCCAGTATATAGACTGGTAAGTGGTTAGTCCAGTAATACAGCTGGAATATCCCACAGCTTTGCTCAATCCATAACCAGCCAGCGGCTAAAACAGCCACTCATCAGCAGGACATCCCAGAAGGTGTCACAGTAGCATCCTCTCGGCACAGTGGCAGGATGAGACAGAACACACAGTAAAGGGAACCAAATTTGTGTATGGTTTTTTTTTCTAATTTTTAAAATTTAGTTTATCTTTAGAAGGTCACCTTTGTTTGTTTCATAAGATTTAATTCTACTTGTGATTCCTGGAACATATTCTAAATTATGGTGCTGTAACTTGAATATCACTAATTATCTGTGCTTCCAGTTGGAAAGGGAAAAGTTTAATTAGCTCTATAGTTTGAGAAAGGTGGAAACAAGCACCATCCCCTCACTGCTTCTGCACCTCCTGTGCTTCTGGTGTCTGCAATTGCTCATTTTTTGCTTGATATGTGACTTTGGCAACCGTGGCCATAGAATGACATATCTGGAGCCACACAAGTGCAGAAGGCTTCTTGACAGGCCAGAGAAAATAACATCTATTTGCTTAGTCCACAGTCTTCTGCTAAACACTCTATGTTTGGAGTACTGGTTATAAAAGAGTCTAACTGGCAACCTGTGACTCCTTGAGGCTCTTGATTTCAATTCCACTGAGAACGCTTTCACTTTTTACCTTGTTTGAAACATACCAGGTATGTCCATTTCTGTGCAGGGTTCCATTCCCCATGGAGTAATTTCCACACTAGCCTAGAACTTACCACATAGGTTAGACTGATTGGCCAGTGAGGCCTAGGAAACCACCTGTCTCTGCCTCCCTACTGCTTGTATTACCAACAACCACCATGACCTTGAGCATTTTTTATGTGGATTCCGGGGATGAAACTCAGGTCCTTGTTCTCGCAGAGCAAGCACTTTCCTGACTGGGTTATCTTCCCAGCCTCCCCTCTTCCTTAGATCCTACTTCCCTCTTGTTTTGGGGCATTCTTAACTCCATTCCTTTTCCTCCGGGAAAACAGGTTTAAATTTGGAGTATACTAAGAAGATGTCATTTTTGAGTGAAGAAATTGCAGGATTCATGGACTGAATTTGTGGCTTATGGAGTGAGGCTATGGGAGCTGCTGCGTGAACGTGATCTCAGCACGACAGTGAGGAGAGACGCAGGTGCATCTGATTACACTGCACGACAGCTGATGGCATTCCAGCAAGAATTTACCTCTTCTTGACATGTAGCTAATAGTATGGCAGCCACTGTTTGTAAAGAATACTACCATGCATTAGTGCCTGTAGTTTCTTACCCGAGGGATCCAGTCGGCATGAGGCCACCTGAATATCTAGCTTGGAGTGGCATCTAAACTCACTTGCTGCTGCTGGATTCTGAGAGCTCTGACATGCATCCCCAGACAGCTGCTCAATAACAGATGGCTGATGGGTTCTGAAGCTTCAGTCTGACGTGCCTAGTCACCCAGGAGCAAACTGACCTCTTTAGGCACAACATCAGTGTTGGGTGTTTAGAAAATCATCAGAAAATATTTCAACTTATTTTTCAGCTAGAGCTTAAGGGGCTCCAGTTTGGATGATTAAATTAGGTGACTAAATGCATTTCCCCAAGCCCTAGACACCATTAACAGAGAGTATACATGAGAACAGTTTTGCCTCCCTGGATCTGTGTCTCAGTGAAGTCAGACGTTTCCAGGTCGTCTACATTGTGCACTGGCTGCAGACAATCCATGGGAGAGGGGTGAGGCAGGCATAGAGCTCATGAGATGTATAACTGATGTGCTGAGATGCACAGGAAGTTGGGAGTAGCCTGGGGAGGGGGAAAGACAGAAGCTCACCTTGCAGATTCAGAGTGCAGAGGGGAACAAAGTGCACACTCTCTTCCAGTTCCTCCTATGGTATTATTTAGAACACAAACAGACCACTTGACTTTCACCAAAAGATGGACAGAGGAGCCTATGTGGGCTTGGAATCGCCTGCACTTGGAGATGCCACCACCACAGCATTTTTTCCTCTCAAAGGTCCCATTTAGGCCATGCTGGACAGGCTTTCAGAGAAGGGGGGGAGTTTAAGTGGAGCCTGCAGGGGAGGGGAGCCTTTAAGAATACATTTTTTTGTTTTGAATGTAACAAGCTGAGATCAAAGGTGGGTTCACCCTGCTCTTATGCCTTGAGCCTACCTGAAGCACTGCTGCTGGGCCTTACGGAGGGCAGAGAGGATGGGAGGCCTGGCCATCCTGGATGCCCTTCAGAACCTGCTTTGGTTCACCCAGAAACCTTGTCCAGACTCAGGAGCTAGTAGAGATTTTGAGGTATGCTTCCGTATTTAATTTGAAGTATAGCTTCTCAATTTAATTTGAAGTAAAGCTTCCCCATTTAACTAGAAATAAATTCCCTGACAGTTGGTCCCATGTACAATCAAAGGCAGATTTGATAAAACACATTGAAATGCAAATCACAAGGAGTTTCCAATGATCTAATCCCTTGCTACCTCCCTTCAGTGGGCACTGAGGTGTCTGGCCTATCTTTCTTCATTTGTTCTTCTTAGAATCACAGCTCTTGATAGGGCCAGCAGCAGGTGTAGCATATACAAGAAGAGATGGGAGATGGGCCACTCTCCTGGGCACCCTACAGGTGAGACTGGAGAACCAGAGGGTTTAGAGGATACTGCCGTCCCTTAGTCTGACTTCATCTCTAAAGTTAAAAAATGTTTGTTTTAAATACTGTGCTGCTGCAAATGATGTAAGTCTTCCAGACATTTTACTAGGCAGGTTAAATTACAATACACGAAATAGCATCTCACATTTCACTGAAGAGGAAATAAAGTCCAATCTCCTGAAAATTGTTTACTGTAACAGAAGGTTTCCACCTGTCCATTTCAACTGACTTTCCACATTGTTTTCAAGCTCCAAATTCCACACTGCCCCTTACTGCTCCCATAGTAGAAAGATAACCTGTTCCAAGCCCACTGGGAAGCAGGGAGGCTCAGTGACAACTACCAATGGAAACCTGTTGGCCATATCAAGCACGAGGTGCTTTCATACACACCTAGAGCCTATTTGTGTGGCACCATCATCCAAAAGAGCCTAACACTTTTCTTTCTCAGTACGCATGTACTTCTGTGCCCATGAGCTGTATGGTAATTGAGCAGCAGATTTAAGTTCCATATCATCAGTGATGTTTCCACCTAAGAAAAGTCACTGAACCACTAGCTACAGGCTAAAGTCCTAACCAAAGTTAATAGTTCCTCCTGGGTCCAACTTAGTGCCTCTGTTTTTATAAATCTTGTGCCAAATTTTACCTTTTCTTCATGTAACTGATGAGGCTTATGAGAGGATGGGGATAATAATATCAACTGGTTTGAGGCTGTAATGTTCTGCATGAGAGTTCCTGGAGGATATAGATGAGGCGACATTGAGATGCTTCTTAGTCTTTCTCCTGTTAAAATCAATAACAGGAGCATTTCCATCATATTATAGGTACAGTTCTTTCCTGAAACATCTTAAGTGGCATAGAAGAGGACTACTGTTTGAAATGACCTTTGAAAATAAAAGCATGGACAATTTCTGTCCAACCACAACCTTTACAAAATTCAAACAAACAATGAGTTTCCAAGGAGAGGGGAAATGGAAATGAAGTTGACAAGAGAATCCATCTAAAATTAATGTTCTCCATACAGAATGACTTTTTCTTTTCTTCTGATGCTGTCCTTACTCTGGGACCTAGAACTCAGTTGTGTTTGAGACTTTTCTTACAGGAGGGTCATTGGAGACTCTGGTCTCCTCTGGCTTTTGTTACTGTCAGATGATTTATATTATCCATGTGATAGAAATGTGTTCTGCCAGGTAACATGATTTTTATGTTAACAACATGGTTATAATAGAATTACCATACTACTACCATAACCCAGACTGAACAGCGAGTGGTCACAAGTTCCAAAGGCACAACACAGCAAATGTCCATTGTGTCTCTTTGCCCCCTTCTTCCATATTTTCTTTTCTCTTCCAGAGGCAAATTGTTTCCAATGTTAGTCTTGAAGTTTAGTCTTTGGTTTGGATCTAATTGTGTTTAGGAGAAGATGAGATATAAACATATTCTTTAAGGGGCTGGAGAGATGGCTTAGCAGTTAAGGTGCTTGCTGGCGAAGCCTAAGCTTAGATCCATGTTTGACTCTCCAGATCCCATGTAAGCCAGATGCACAAAGGTGAGACAAGTGCAAGGGAACACATACCTACTAGGTGGCACATGCATCTGAACTGTGATTTTAGTGGCTGAGGCCCTGGCATGCCAACTCTCTCCCTCTCTCTCTCACTCTCAGTCTCTCTAAAAAAATATTTTTTAATATTCTTTAAGCTAAATTGTTTTATAGGTCCCCACAATCTGAAAATGTATTAGAAGAGATAGTAAGACTTGAGTAATGGATTATGTTTAGCTAATACATTGATGTTCTGGCTACTGTATCTACATTTATATGGTCATATGTCATTGTCCAAGATGCCTGTGAATTGTAAATACACATTTTATGTTCAACTAGGAAAATAATAAAAACCCTAGCCCTTAAAACTATTACCCAATACCTACAATTATTTAGGTATTTAAAAATATTAGATTTATCGAACAAGCTCTACTGGACTTTTGATGGCACACTGATGTCTATTTTAACACTCCTATAGACACAAACAAATACAATGAAAAGACAACAGATAGAACCTGTTTCTGAAACCTTTATCTCTGAAGTACTGCTTTTTGAAATAACTTGGCTCAGCCTCAGCTTGCCGCAATCCTGCCTGAGTCTTAGGTGATGCTTTTTAGAATCTGAAAAGGGCTGGAACTTCCATCCCCCAACACCCAGTGCTTCATCTGTATATGTCATTGGTTTTTCATAGATATAGTTAGCCCACTTTTGAGAGCTGCTGAGCAAGGGATGTAGAGAAACAGGCCAGGATGATGCGGTTTTTACCATACTAATGACCATGTGGAGCTTGGGATTAACACTGTGCTGTGTGTCTTGGGGTTATTATCTGGACCTCAATTTCCAATCTGCTAATTTGATGTTGGGATTGTTAATTTCACACATGGCCATTTGATGAAAATTACAATCTACCTTATAGCAATTGAAAGATGAAATTGATTGCAAAGTCCTTCCCAAAGTAACGATTAAAATTTGAAGAAAATTCTATAGAATCAACAAAGTAGTAATATTGGGCTGGAGGAATGGCTAAGCCATTAAGGCATTGCCTGCAAAACCAAAGGACCCAGGTTCGATTCCCCAGGACCCATGTTAACCAGATGCAGAAGGGGCACATGTGTCTGAAGTTCGTTTGCAGTGGCTGGATGCCTTGGCACACCCATTCTCTCCCCCCCCCTTTCTCTCTGTCAAATAAATAAATAATTTTTTTAAAGTAGTAATATCAATTCTGGGTCTTAGTAAGTAAAACAGAAATTCTAGAACTTTGGATGTTTAGGTGATAATTATATCTAGGTTATAGACTTTCGTAATACCTTTAAACTAAACTCATAAGTCAAAAGCTTTGAGATTTAAATTATTTTCAGTTTCTAATGTAAGCCATCTTCTCTCAGAGCTCACAAATATCAATAATGTATTTATTTTTCAAACATTTGTAGTGAGTCATTTTGAATATTTAAATGGAAGGTTAAGAATCCCTTCCCTAATGAATCAGCTGTTTGTTTTCCTAGAAAAAAATGATCTAAAGATACTCTCCAAATTAATAAAGGGAAAAGCAAAAACTATTTGCAATCCAACATGACTCAACTCAGCTAGTTTTTCCTTTCTTAGAAATATTTAGTGTTACAGTCATAACTTATGAATTTTTTCAGCAATGTACATAAAACAAAAATATTACTGATGTATGACTGTCTCATTACATTTTCAAATAAGGTTGGCCCAGGATTATTTAATTCTCCCTAGTAGTCTTGTGTTTGACTTTGTTTTTATGTGTTCACCAAACCTGACAGCCAAAATGTGAAGGTCAGTGTGCAGACATTTGCCTGGTACAGTAGGCAAGCTAACCCTACACATTGTAACATCCCACTGACATTCTAGCTTTCTAACTAAGCTAGCAAACCTTGACAGAAACCCTTCTTGAAAATACTGTAGACACTTTCTCCTGCAAAAACTGGCTTTTTTAAACCATCCTGCCAGGCTTTTCATTCTTGAGTTATATATCTTTACACATGCTTATTCTGTGTTTTCAAGAGTCTCGTGTTTAGCTTTTAGAAAATGCTACTTTATCAAGACTTAAACACAGAGTTATGTCCATCACCATGATCCATATTTATATTGTAACAAGTATGTGTCTTCCCTATAACTTGTGGCAATGTGTTGACCATCTTTAGGAGTGGATGGCTGTTGGAGCATTAGACTTTCTCCAGAGGTTCCATTATGATCAACCAGTGAGTCTCTATGTGTGGAGAAACGAGTTTTGGGAGACAGGCCTGGAACATAAGAGGTATTGTCTACAGAGTGTGAAACTGTCTTCAAGAAGGCAGCCTGTGAGTGTGAGAAGCAGCTGTTTGCACTTGCTCCTTTCGCTCCTGGAGCTGGTGGGCCTTCTGCTCTGTCAGTCAAAGTCCTCACCTGTCCCTCAGGGAATCTGAAACCGTTCTTCTATTTCATAGGCTCCTGAAACCCTTGGTTGGGTCTGCAGAATGGTCTCTTAAGAAAAGCATTCTGCTAGGAGACATTAAACTTAGTGAGAATCTATGTACACTGTGATGTTCGTCTCCTCGTCCATCATCCCATTTCTATCCTTCCCTCCCAATTTCCTCTCTCCCTGCCTCCTGCCATTTACAAATGCTACCTTGCTTGAAATGGTGTAGAAGATGGCATCTTGTCTAACTAAGATGGATATTTATTTGGTAACTCGGAGTTTTCTCATAATGCCTTGGTGAAATCCTTTTGCTTGGTGTAGTGGATGAAATCCTTTATAGTGAAGCATATAGAAACCAGGGAAGATAAGTTTCCAGTGGGTTTTAACATTGTTCTAGTTCTGTTACTTTATGTGCTTAGCCATTGCCCCAAGTTAGTATGGGCAGGAAGCTGGGCATTGTGATGCATGCTTTTACTCCCAACACTTGGGAGACTGAGGTAGGAGGATCACTGTGAGTTCAAGGCCATCCTAGGACTTCAGAGTGAGTTCCAGGTCAACCTGGGCTAGAGTGAGACACTGCCTCACAAAACAACAACAACAAAAGAAAAAAAAAGTGTGGGCAGGGTATCCTTATGCTTGGGAACAGGGGTGTTTCAGGTTCAGAAGTGTTTTGATTTTGAATGTTTGCAAATATTTTATTGGTTGAGCACCCTTAATCTTAAATATGATATATACTTCAAAAGCAGAAACTTTTTGAGTGTCATTTGGGGCTCCAAAAAGTTCCTAATTTTGAAGCATTTCAGATTTTGGGTATTGAGATTATGACTTTTCAATTTGTAATTCAAGTGCTTCACACTGAGCTGATTTAGGTTGCTAATTTTGATCTGAATCTACTGCATCCCAGTGCCACAGTGTCTGTGTAACTCAGTGCCTGGAAATTAGGTAAAATGTGGCTCAATCAAAATGAGAAATGTTATAGAATCTTCTTTGCCAACAATCTTTCAAAGTAGAACAAGTTACCATCCACATGGGACACTGGAAACTTCCATCTTTGATCACAGAGAGAAAAAGAAGGAAGAAGATCCCTCCAATCTTTAGGGATCTTTGATTTTCTTAAATTTTTTTCTTATTTATTTTTATTTTTTTATTTATAAGAGACAGAGAGAAGGACAGAGAGAGAGAGAGTGTGTGTGTGTGTGTGTGAGAATGGGCATGCCAGGGCCTCTAGCCACTGCAAACAAACTCCAGACCCATGTGCCTCCATGTGCATCTGTCTTACATGGAACCTGGAGAATCAAACCTGGGTTCTTAGGCTTCACAGGCAAGTGCCTTAACCAGTAAGCCACTTCTCCAGCCTGATCTCTGATTTTTAATCAGCTGTCTTCTTCCTTGTGGAAGAAGCGTGGGAAGAGGATAATGCAACAGTGTCAAGAAAGAGTCCCCATACCAGCACAAGGGGGAAGGAGATCAGCACAGAGAAAAATCAACTCCTACCAAATCAGAGAGCCAGAGCCTCAGAGGCCCCCAACACCTCATCACTGAAGCAGACCAAAAATGAACCCAACATGGCTCAGGGAAATTTTGCGGAAGAGGGGGCGGAAAGAATGTCAGAGTCACATGTTGGGTCATGATATGCAGAGACATTTAGCTTACCCATAACTGTGGGCTAACTCCACAATGCATGACCCGTATACCTCAACAAGGAGGGGCCAAGGGGAGGGGGTAGGTCATGGATGAGCCTAATAATGGTACCAAACTGACTGTATTTGCTGAATACAGAACTGACTAATAAAAAATAAAATAAAATAAAAAATAAAATAAAATAAAATAAAAAAAGAAAGAGTCCCCATTAGTAAGACATTTGTGTAATCCAGAGGTGTCAGGTCAGAGCAATTCATGCAATCAGAACCTTGAGGTCAGTGAAAAAAGTTAAATATTTACATCAAAACAGAAAAGAGACAAGTTGGTAAGAAGTAGGGATTCAGTGGAGGGGGGTCTTGGGAGGGGAAAAAAGAATGGTGTGAGGGGATTATGCTCATTGTATGTTGTCTATATTTATGAAAGTTGTCAATAGAGTTGTTCTTTTTGTTTTTTATTTTTATTTTTTTTAAATATTTTTATTAATTAGTTTTGTACTCAGTGAATACAGTCAACTTGGTACCATTGTTAGGCTCATCCATGACCTACCCCCTCCCCTTGGCCCCTCCTTGTTGAGGTATATGGGTCATGCATTGTGGAGTTAGCCCACAGTTATGGGTAGGAGAAATGTCTCTGTACATCATGACCCAACATGTGGCTCTGACATTCTTTCTGCCCCCTCTTCTGCAAAATTTCCCTGAGCCATGTTGGGTTCATTTTTGGTCTGCTTCAGTGATGAGGTGTTGGGGGCCTCTGAGTCTCTGGATCTCTGATTTGGTAGGAATTGATTTTTCTCTGTGTTGATCTCCTTCACCCTTGTGCTGGTACTCGGTTCATCAGGAAAACAGCCCCCTTGCTTGTTTCTCCAATTTTTCTTAGTTTCAGCCGGGGCCCTTTTGAGGTATGATGGGGTGGCTCTCTCCTTAGGATCTGCATCTATCTGAGAAAGAGAAGCAGATTCTCCAACGGAGAGTAAGTTAGCACCAGACAAATGAGATAATCCTTACTTTTTTTTTTATAGAGAATTTAATAGGTGTAGGCCCTCTTATAGCCCATGATTGGTGGTAGCTTGATAATGGAGAGCAGGCTTATATTTGGATATGGTTCTGACTTGTTTCCCAGCTCCAGCTATGGGTCCCGTACCACTGAGGGGATCAGTTAGCCAAATCAAGAATAGTTGGTTTTCCACAATGGCTGTGTGCCACTATTGCACTTGTGTGAGCATCACGACAGGTTATTTGCTGCTATGTAGGTTAGACCATGAGTTGCTTGGACAGATATTGGTCATTTTCCCCCAGTTGCCCATGTAGCACACTCTGGCTCTAGACGAGCTGACTGTCTGGGGACTGACTCTCTTCCAGCTTCCAGCAAGCCAAACTGTGAACTAATTTCTAAAGCCTAAGAGGTCAGATGAGTTCAGATAAGGGCCAGTATTTGCACACTGGGAGCTGTGGCCAAGAGCAGTGGAGGGCAGTGAGGTTGGGAAGTACTCCCACTGACAGCTGATATATACTTCTTAGAGGCCTGCTGTTCTCTGCATTGTGTTGCTTGACTACATGCCAGGCCAGCAGAGAGGCAGGGAGGCAGTACCTCCTCAGTAGTCCAAATAGAGAAGTGGGTGAAGGCGAAGCTTCTAGAAGTGAACTTTCCTTTCTTAGAGCAGCATTTAATGTAGGTGATTGCACTGGACAGAGTCATGTGAGCACGGTAAGCAAGCACTGACAAGTGATTGTCCTAGGCGCCCACACTCCTATGGGAGGGCCTTTTGGGGGCCAGTAGTGCTTTCTTGTAAGATGTTCTTGCTAGTCCTCTCCACCTTGCCCCCCAGAGAGGGGGACTCATGAAGAATGAGTACTTGTGCTATTGGCTTCCTCTGGGTTTTATCTGACAGTGTGAGAAGCCCATAGAAGCTTTTTCACATCAGGTGCCAAAGAGAAAACACAATCATTGAGTATGCTGAGATAGTACTATGAAGGAAACTGTGTTCTTCTGTGAGTGTGGGGATATAACTCTACCACAGATGGGAGAGTAATATAACTCTACCACAGATGGGTAGAAGGACTGTAACTCTTCCATGGACAGGTGTGTATGAGGGGGAATAATTATTCCCCAAATGGGTGGAGAGGTATCTTCCATACAGGGAGGGGGATATCTTCTGAGGACAAGTGTGTGGGGAGGTATTGTCCATAGAAAGGGGGGAATCTTCCACAAATGCGTGGGGGTATCTTTCATAGAAGTGGGGGTATCTTCACAGAGAAGAGCATCTTCCACAGATGGGGGTTATATATCTCTTCTGCAGAAAGGTGGGAAGGCATTTTCTGTGATAGGGGCCAAATAACACTTCCGTGGACAGGTGGGGTGGGTATATAAATGTGTTCAGAGAGATTTGACAAATATTTCACATGCATGCACCAAGTCTGTTCAGACGAGTCATTTGTGGAGGACTGAAATATTCCTGTTAATGCTTCTTATCTGAAAGGAGCAGAGGCATCTAGTGGGTGACAGAAAATATAACATGAAAACTGATTTCCAAAGGTCTTCTTTAACATTTTCCTTCATCCATTGTTAAAGACGTATTTCAGCTTTCCTTTACATACTGGCCTATAGCAAAAGGAAAGCCTGTAGAATCAGTATGAAAGTACAATCAAATGTAAGCATCTATTTGGATTCCTGGCAAAACCACTTTTGATTTTCTATTATTGTATTACTCACGGATATTTAAAGTACAAAGTCCTGAAGTAATTAAACCTACTTCAGTTTGCTGTAGTTATAAACTGATTTAAATAGGCTCTAAAGCAATGCAGTATAAATTTTTGAAACTACAGTTTTCATTATGAATATTTTAACCATTGGGAAAAGATAATGCAAATAATACTCACATGTGTTCCCACTACTCAAATAGAATAGCATCTTGCTATACTTTCTTCAACTGTGACTATCTTGTGACAATTAAGGAAACAAGACAAGATAGATATGGATGTTGTCTAGCCTTTTCCAGTTCTCTTTCTCACTCATGTCTACATTTTCCACAACATAGTTTCATATTTTGAAAAGTGAATGTGGTAATATTAACAGAAATTTTCTTTAAAATTGCATTCTATAGGCATAGCATCAATTCAGAGCCATAAGAATATTTTGATGTTATTTTTCTGTGAGGTATAATTTTTTTATTATTAATTAGTTTTTTACTCAGCGAATACAGTCAATTTGGTACCATTGTTAGGCTCATCCATGTCCTACCCCCTCCCCTGGCCCCTCCTTGTTGAGGTATATGGGTCATGCATTCTTTTTTTTTTTTTTTAAGTGAACCCATTTTTTTTTTCTTTATTAGTCAGTTCTGTATTCAGCAAATACAGTCAGTTTGGTACCATTATTAGGCTCATCCGTGACCTACCCCCTCCCCTTGGCCCCTCCTTGTTGAGGTATACGGGTCATGCATTGTGGAGTTAGCCCACAGTTATGGGTAAGCTAAATGTCTCTGCATATCATGACCCAACATGTGACTCTGACATTCTTTCCGCCCCCTCTTCCGCAAAATTTCCCTGAGCCATGTTGGGTTCATTTTTGGTCTGCTTCAGTGATGAGGTGTTGGGGGCCTCTGAGGCTCTGGCTCTCTGATTTGGTAGGAATTGATTTTTCTCTGTGCTGATCTCCTTCCCCCTTGTGCTGGTATCCGGTTCATCAGGAAAACAGCCCCCTTGCTTATTTCTCCAATTTTTCTTAGTTTCAGCCGGGGCCCTTTTGAGGTATGACGGGGTGGCTCTCTCCTTAGGATCTACATCTATCTGAAAAAGAGAAGCAGATTCTCCAACGGAGAGTAAGTTAGCACCAAGACAAATGAGATAACCCTTACTTTTTTTTTTTAATAGAGAATTTAATACGTGTAGGCCCTTTTGTAGCCCACAATTAATGGTAGCTTGATATTGGAGAATGGGTTTACGTTTGGATCTGGTTCTGACTTGTTTCCCAGCTCCAGCTATGGGTCCCATACCAGTGAGGGGGTCAGTTAGCCAAACTGAGAGCAGTTGGTTCCCCACCATGGCTGTGTGCCACCACTGCACTTGTGTGGGCATCACAAGTTATTTGCTGCTAAGTAGGTTAGCCCATGCGTTGCTTCGACAGATATTGGTCAATTTCCCCCAGTTGCCCATGTAGCACCTTCTGGCAGTAGACGCGCTGACTGTCTGGGGACTGTGGGTCATGCATTCTTGAGTTAGCCCACAGTTATGGGTAGGATAAACGTCTCTGCATATCATGACCCAACATGTGGCTCTGACATTCTTTCCACGCCCTCTTCCACAAAATTTGGGTTCATTTCTGGTCTGCTTCAGTGATGAGGTGTTGGGGGCCTCTGGAACTCTGGATCTCTGATTTGGTAAGAGTTGATTTTTCTCTGTGTTGATCTCCTTCACCCTTGTGCTGGTACCTGGTTCACCAAGAAAACAGCACCCTTGCTTGTTTCACCAATTGTACTTAGTTTCAGCCGGGGCCCTTTTGAGGTATGATGGGGTGGCTCTCTTCTTGCCGACCCACCAAAGGTTAGTGGTAAGACCCTACTGCTGAAGACACCTTATGTGGTTGACACATAAAATGGGATGGCATGGCTGGAAGCTGGAAGAGAGTCAGTCCCCAGACAGTCAGCTCGTCTAGAGCCAGAAGGTGCTACATGGGCGACTGGGGGAAAATGACCAATATCTGTCCAAGCAACTCATGGTCTAACCTACATAGCAGCAAATATCCTGTCGTGATGCTCAACAAGCACAATAGTGGCACACAGCCATGGTGGGAAACCAACTATTCTTGATTTGGCTAACTGATCCCCTCAGTGGTACGGGACCCATAACTGGAGCTGGGAAACAAGTCAGAACCATATCCAAATATAAGCCTGCTCTCCATTATCAAGCTACCACCAATCATGGGCTACAAGAGGGTCATTACCTATTAAATTCTCTATAAAAAATGTAAGGGTTATCTAACTTACTCTCTGTTGGAGAATCTGCTTCTCTTTCTCAGATAGATGTAGATCCTAAGGAGAGAGCCACCCCATCATACCTCAAGAGGTATAATTTTTGAAATTTCTCCTGAGAGAAGGTTAAATTCAGTAAAATAACAAACAAGGGCTGGGGAAATGGCTTAGCAGTTAAGGAGTTTGCCTGTGAAGCCTAAGGACCTGGGTTCAATTCGCCAGGAGCCACGTAATCCAAATGCAGATGGTGTCACATGCATCTATAATTTGTTTGCAGTGGCTGGAGGCCCTGGTGTGCCCATTCTTTCTTTCTCTCTGCTTCTTCCTCTCTCTCTCTCTCTCTCTCTCTAATAAATAAAGATGTGAAGTATTTTTTAAAAAGGAATGTTTATAAAAAAAATAACAACCAAAAGAAAGTTAGTTGAACTTGAAGAAGTTAATTCTCCTTTCTTTTGCCATTACACCCTCCTCTGAGCCACCAGCAGAGCCTTCCATACATGTTCCATGGGGTCCCTTATGACCAGGTCACATAACAAACTCTGCTGTTTTTACCTTCTTTAAAAAGAAAATAATCTCTCTCTTTGATGGCATGAGCTAAAACTGTCTCTTTGCTTCAGGCCCTACCCTCTTTCCACTCAGTCATTGCTATACCAACATGGAACCCAGCACACGGTATCACTTGATACATTCTCTATACTAACTGCCTATTACTGTTGAGGCTTGAAAAACAGTTTTAAAACATTTTATGAGTAGAGTTTTTCTTAAGGTGCCATGATAAGCTTGGCAGAGCCCAAACTGTCCTAGACCTTCTCGGCAAGGCTTCTTCCCCATGTCTTAGCTTCCGTGGGAACCCACATTAGCCTCTGTGGATCCTTCAGACCTTCTCTGACCTACACTGCCCGATTCCAGGCTCCTGAGGTCAGGTTCCATGCTGCTTAGGACCCTCATCACATGAGGCTCACCAGGACAGACAAAGCTTTCAAACAGTTCTTAATTCTGTTTAATCCATTTGCTAAGGTTAGGAGCCACTTGGAATTCCCATGATATTTACCTAACATTTCCAGCATGTCTCATCTTTTTTTTTTTCCAGGTTTTTTGCTTCTGTATTCCCAGTCTGAGAGAGGCATGTGGCTCTGTTTGTAGATGCAACAGATTTTTATAGGCCAAACTGAAATTGCTGGCCTTAAGTAGTAATATGGCAAAAGGCCTTTGTTATCTCCGTGTTTGTTAGTTTTTTGTTTGGTTGTTTTAATATTCTTATTTATTTACTTACCTGCAGGCTGGCAGGCTTTGCAAGCAAACTCGTTTAACTACTGAGCCATCTGCTCAGCCCCATTTTTGTTAGTTTTGTAGTACAGTGTCATAAAAACAACCTAAAAAAGTTTATTTTAAAATTATTTTACTACTTATTTTTAAACAAAAACTATAGGTATTTCTGTGTTGTTTTCCTCTGTTCTCTGACTTTTCCTCCACAATTGCTTCCATTTCTCCAGAAAGCCATTACCTCAGCACCTTTATATCCCAGGGGGTGATTATATGGATTTATAATTTTGTGTATGAGGTGTACATAGATGTGTGTTTGTATGTTTGTGGGCACATAGTAGGTGTTTCCTCAATCACTCATCATTGCCTCCTGATTCTGTGAGACAAGGTCTCTAGCTAAACATAGAGCTCGCTGATTTGGTTAATCTAGCTAGCCAACAAGTCCTAAGTATTCTCCCCAAACAGTCTCCCTAGTGCTGGGAATACAGGTGTGCACGTCCATGCCCAGCATTTTACTTGGAAACCGTGGGTCAAAACCCAGGTCCTTATGTTTGTACAGTAAGTACTTTACACACTGAGCAATTCCCGAGGTTGAACTATATAAAATTTTGTTTTTGAGGGTAAAAAAATGGCTGGTTATTGGCAGTTCATTGATCATACTTGTGGAATCCTGAATATGCAGGTTAGAGGGGTTTGCAGCTGGAAAGGAAAGTTGCATTACATTCATGCTGTCCAGTGCTCAACATTGACAGGTAATCACTGAAGGCTGGGCTTGGATTACACAGTTGGAGGAGAAGTGATACGTCAAGAGGAGAGCCCTGATCCTACAATCCCCTGACAAATCATGAAGTGTGGTGGTATGAGCTGACAGGCTCCTGAAAAGACTGGCTTAAAAGTCCAGGATAAAAGAGGCTAGTCCCTTAATGTTCCTCTGGGCTGTAACTTAGCAAATCAGGCAGATTGAACAAATGCCCTTTTGTGGCCCAAGTCCATGAGGCTTCAGAAACTGATAATGAATTTGTCTTCTTGTGAGCGAGCTGTGGAACAACCCTGGTCAATTATAAGTAAAAATCAATGTACCTTCATTAGGAAAATATGGACACTACAAATCATTATTGATACTTTGGTGAATTTTCTTCCATTTTTAATGCGTTGTAAAATACCCCATGGAATAGAGTTTCCATCATGTAGCTAACCGCTTTTCCCCTTAAGGTGTTAGTTTGCAACATAGACTTGGGACTGTTGAGTTAAACTCCCAGCATACTGGTTGTTTATGTGGGCAAGATGCTTAACCTCTAAGTGCCAGAGTTTGTTAATGTTTTGCATGAGCATAAGAATTATATTTGGCCTGCTATGGGAAAGGAATCATGCTTTCTAAATTTAAAGGCCAAACTGCCATCTTTTATGAGATTTATTGAAACGAAAAAATAAAACACTTACCAGGCACAACCTAGATCCCTAGTACATCAAAGTTATGGGTTGTCATTTATATCTGAATACATGGAAAGCCTTGTGGTCCTTTGAATGCACAGCACTCCCCACATGCTCATGTGTTTGAATAATTGATCCCCAGAGGGCAATGCTATGTGGGAAGGTTATGGAACCTTTAGGAGGTGGATTCTTGCTGGAGGAAGTATGCCCCTGGGGATAGGTCTTGAGATGTGACAGCCCAGTGGTGTTCTCTGCCTCCCTATTTCCTCCCTGCTACTGTGATGCCAGCTTTTCTGCTCGTGTCATACTTTCTCCACCATGATAGATTGCCCCCTAGAATTGTAAGCCAAATTAACCCCCTTTCCGGTTGGGTAGTTTGCCCCATTAATAAGAAAGTAAATGACACAAGGCCTTGTCTGAGGTTTACTTTCAGATAATAATAAAAATGTGTCCAGGCACACTAAGGCTGGACACTGAATCACTGTGATAGTGATTGGAGGTGAAAAGGGAAGGGTGAATGTCAGGGACAAGTGAAGGCTACTAAACACACTCTTTTCAACCTGACATTTAAAGATTTTGTTCAGTTGAACACCCAGGAATCAGCAGTGCCATTACAACATTTCATGAATTAGGTAAAAGACTGAACATATCCAAAGATTCATGGTGTTTTCCAGGGGGCAAAATATTAGCATTTCTTGATTAACTGAAAATTTTAATTTTTGGTTAAGGAGTACTCTTTTTCTAACCAACCCGTAGAGCTGCCATGAGGACCAAATGCTTAGAATAAGGGTTGTCAGATACCATCTATAAAAGCCAAGCAGCAGTGTTTTAGTCTTTGTGAGTCACCTGGAGGCCTGTGTCACATCTTGGCTCTGCTGGTTCTGTCGCATCGTGTGAAAGCAGCCATGGCCACCATGAGCGTAACTGACTCCATAAAGCATCTGTGACAGGCACGGGGATTTGAACTCATGTGATTTGCAAGCCACAGTTTATTCCCTTCTTGACTATAAAAAAATATTCTGTTTGAAAATGTAAAACAAAAGTATTAGGATGCTAAGCTATACAGAAACAAATAGTGGACCTGGTTTGGCTCCTAAGCAGTAGATTTTGCCAATCCCAGGCTTGAAATAGTGCCAGCCAGCCATTCAAGTTGTAAATGTGTTGTTTTCCCTCCAGGACGGGAGTTCTTGGCTGTTGTCACCATCTAAAGCCTTTCTGTTCTTTTAAACAAAGCCCAGAAGAACATTAGTTTAGGGAGAATCTAAAAATTATGGCCTGTGCTCCCAGGAAGGACATTGGTATAGGGGAGGCTCTGATGATGGATTCCCAGGAAGGACACTGGTATAGGGGAGGCTCTGATGATGGACTCCCAGGAAGGACATTGGTATAGGGGGAGGCTCTGATGATGGATTCCCAGGAAGGACATTGGTATAGGGGGAGGCTCTGATGATGGATTCCCAGGAAGGACATTGGTATAGGGGAGGCTCTGATGATGGACTCCCAGGAAGGACATTGGTATAGGGGAGGCTCTGATGATGGACTCCCAGGAAGGACATTGGTATAGGGGGAGGCTCTGATGATGGACTCCCAGGAAGGACATTGGTATAGGGGAGGCTCTGATGATGGACTCCCAGGAAGGACATTGGTATAGGGGGAGGCTCTGATGATGGACTCCCAGGAAGGACATTGGTATAGGGGAGGCTCTGATGATGGACTCCCAGGAAGGACATTGGTATAGGGGAGGCTCTGATGATGGACTCCCAGGAAGGACGTTGGTATAGGGGAGGCTCTGATGATGGATTCCCAGGAAGGACACTGGTATAGGGGAGGCTCTGATGATGGACTCCCAGGAAGGACATTGGTATAGGGGGAGGCTCTGATGATGGATTCCCAAGAAGGACATTGGTATAGGGGAGGCTCTGATGATGGATTCCCAGGAAGGACATTGGTATAGGGGAGGCTCTGATGATGGACTCCCAGGAAGGACATTGGTATAGGGGAGGCTCTGATGATGGACTCCCAGGAAGGACATTGGTATAGGGGGAGGCTCTGATGATGGATTCCCAGGAAGGACATTGGTATAGGGGGAGGCTCTGATGATGGACTCCCAGGAAGGACATTGGTATAGGGGAGGCTCTGATGATGGACTCCCAGGAAGGACATTGGTATAGGGGAGGCTCTGATGATGGATTCCCAGGAAGGACATTGGTATAGGGGGAGGCTCTGATGATGGATTCCCAGGAAGGACATTGGTATAGGGGGAGGCTCTGATGATGGATTCCCAGGAAGGACATTGGTATAGGGGGAGGCTCTGATGATGGATTCCCAGGAAGGACATTGGTATAGGGGAGGCTCTGATGATGGACTCCCAGGAAGGACATTGGTATAGGGGGAGGCTCTGATGATGGATTCCCAGGAAGGACATTGGTATAGGGGAGGCTCTGATGATGGACTCCCAGGAAGGACATTGGTATAGGGGGAGGCTCTGATGATGGATTCCCAGGAAGGACATTGGTATAGGGGAGGCTCTGATGATGGACTCCCAGGAAGGACATTGGTATAGGGGGAGGCTCTGATGATGGATTCCCAGGAAGGACATTGGTATAGGGGGAGGCTCTGATGATGGATTCCCAGGAAGGACATTGGTATAGGGGAGGCTCTGATGATGGATTCCCAGGAAGGACATTGGTATAGGGGAGGCTCTGATGATGGACTCCCAGGAAGGACATTGGTATAGGGGAGGCTCTGATGATGGACTCCCAGGAAGGACATTGGTATAGGGGGAGGCTCTGATGATGGATTCCCAGGAAGGACATTGGTATAGGGGAGGCTCTGATGATGGATTCCCAGGAAGGACAATGGTATAGGGGGAGGCTCTGATGATGGACTCCCAGGAAGGACATTGGTATAGGGGAGGCTCTGATGATGGACTCCCAGGAAGGACATTGGTATAGGGGAGGCTCTGATGATGGATTCCCAGGAAGGACATTGGTATAGGGGGAGGCTCTGATGATGGATTCCCAGGAAGGACATTGGTATAGGGGGAGGCTCTGATGATGGATTCCCAGGAAGGACATTGGTATAGGGGGAGGCTCTGATGATGGATTCCCAGGAAGGACATTGGTATAGGGGAGGCTCTGATGATGGACTCCCAGGAAGGACATTGGTATAGGGGGAGGCTCTGATGATGGATTCCTAGGAAGGACATTGGTATAGGGGAGGCTCTGATGATGGATTCCCAGGAAGGACATTGGTATAGGGGGAGGCTCTGATGATGGATTCCCAGGAAGGACATTGGTATAGGGGAGGCTCTGATGATGGACTCCCAGGAAGGACATTGGTATAGGTGGAGGCTCTGATGATGGATTCCCAGGAAGGACATTGGTATAGGGGGAGGCTCTGATGATGGATTCCCAGGAAGGACATTGGTATAGGGGAGGCTCTGATGATGGACTCCCAGGAAGGACATTGGTATAGGGGGAGGCTCTGATGATGGATTCCCAGGAAGGACATTGGTATAGGGGAGGCTCTGATGATGGACTCCCAGGAAGGACATTGGTATAGGGGGAGGCTCTGATGATGGATTCCCAGGAAGGACATTGGTATAGGGGAGGCTCTGATAGTGGACTTCCAGGAAGGACATTGGTATAGGGGGAGGATCCGATGATGGACTCCCAGGAAGGACATAAGTGTAGGGGGAGGCAACATTTGGTCCTCCAGAAAGGATGTAGGTGTAGGGAGAGGCTGAAGATACTGGGCTCCCAGGTCCATAAGATCATAGAAGTTTTGCTTTATTTCCTCATACCAGTGGCAGCCCTTCATCAGAGACTTCTGGGACAGGTGGACAGCTGTCCTTGGCACCATGGAAAGGGGTTGCAATGAACAAATCAGGCCTACTCTGCAGCAGTGGTTGCATGTGAGGTGCATTCTTTGCTGAATGGTTTAGCCTGCACCCTTCCTGGGGATGGAGCTAGAGGACCGCTATACATGATTTCCAACCACTTCTACTTCACTCCTTGTTTTCAAGTGATTTGGAAGAAAGGAGTGGGACAGAAAGGAGATGGGAGGGAAGAGAAGAAAAGTCTGGCACCATATTTGGATTGTTCACTGTCCTGTTTGTGCTCAGCTGAGTAGAAGAATCACAGCTGTCTTTATAAACCTTGACAGCTCCATTTCATTATTCAGAAGACTTTTTAAAAAATAACCAGCTTCATCTTAAAGAAAAATTTATTCCCAAGGCATTTTAATTCAGTTTTTATGGTAATTCTGTGTGCTGACTATTGAGTCAATATAACAAATAAACTTTGCCCCCATTTATCCTTTTATTCAGTGAATCTCAGCTTTGTTTCTTCATAATAATGAAGTGAGAATCAACACAGATTTTTCACAAATTGTATGTGTGATGAGTCACAGCCTTTTCTGATGTTTTGCAAGTAGTTTACAACATTATTTTTCACCTGCGGAAGTTTACCTTGAATGCAGAATTTGTGTCTCTGTGGGTGTTTAGAACATGTGTATATGTGTGTTCATATACGTGAATGTGGATATGCACATATCAATGGCACATATGTAGAGGTCAGAAGGGAACCTCGGGTGTGTGTTCTCACCTTCTACCTTGTTTAAAACAGGGTTTGTCATTGTCAGCCACTACATTTGCCAGTTTAGTGGGTCTGTGAACTTCTAGAGATCCTCCTGTCTTCACTTCCCACAGGCACTTCCCACAGCTTTAGGTGGGTTCTAAAAATCCCAAGTCAAGGAGTCACACTTGCACAGCAAGTATTTTACCCACTGGGCCATCTTCTCAACCCCTGAATGCAGAGTTTTGCTTTCCAGTGTACATTTGTGAAGTCTCCTGCATGTGAGTGTACTTTTGTGTGCCTGGGTGCATGCCTGGACATTTCAAAGCTGCATTGAAAATACATTTCTGAAATAGAAGGTATTGTTTGGTTTTAAGTTCATCTTCAAATGAAATGCGTCATTTCTGAATTGCACAATGATCCCCACAGGAATAAGCCTTAGAAGTCAGGCAATGAAAGACTAGGCCAGGAATCATGAAGACCTGATCAGGGTCTTCCACTCCAGCCTTCTGCTCTGTGCCCTCCTGCTTTGTCTCTAGCCTCTCCTTTAGTGTTTCAAAGGTTAGAAACTTTTCTGCTAATCTTGTGTTCTATAGTAGCACAGAATTGTCTCTGCACTTTTTCAGATGTCTAGGGACAATAGATGGTTTGAATCCCCCCACCCCTTACATGCATACTTTTCCTTTTACCTTGGATAAAATCTAAAGTTTTTTCATTCTTTTCTGACATGCTTCTCTATTAACATTTCTGCTGCTTTTAGCGTCCTTTTGGTGCATGATTTCCATTGTCAGGAGCTGAATCTGAGTGTGGCCTTTTTTAAAATGCCCTGTCCTCATATGACCTGCCCCAGCTACTGGCATAGTGGAATCAATTCTGTCCTTCTCGTTACCCTTCATGAAATCCAGTATGCCAGAGCCTTCCGACTGTCTAATGATCTTGACCTTCTTGGACTTAGTGCCCACTCTGAACTTTTAGTTCTTAATAGTAGAGGTGGATATGGACTCTCTTAGGCTGTGGAACATTCCCAGGGAAGAGGTTACCTTCATGACACTGGGACTATTGAAGATAGTCCAGGGTTCAGTTGAGCTAAGGTTATCATTCAATCGCTTATTTTGAAATCACCAAGCCAAAAGACACACAGCTGGGGTTGGAGGCCAGGAGGGGGCAGGAGGGTAAAAGGAAGTAGAGGGAGCTTCAGAGGTCCTAGGGAGGCTAGGCAAAAAGAAGAAAAACCACAGCTCAGAGAAAGGGTCACTGTGCTGTTGGCAGGCTTAGAATGTGTGAGCTGAGTCTTCAGCATCTTCCTCGATTTGTGTCTCATGAGGATCTTTGTGCTTCACAAAGAATTAATGATGAGGAATCTTATATTCACAAGCCATATTTTCCTTGTTCTGTAGAGGTGTGCTTAAATTTCTGAAAATCATTTTTATATTTCACTACCTAAATTCTCTATGCTAATGTGGCCTGTACTCCTAGTTTCTATAGACTTTCTAGTTCCCAAGTGAGGGGGGCAAAAAGCTGTGGAATAGAGGAAGTGACTGCCACTTAATAACTCTGATCTGTGCAAGATATAGGTTCTGACCTTCATTCTTATCCTTATAAGAATTGCATCTACCTTTTTCCTCATACTTGCCTCTTTGGGGAGTTGGAGGATTAACTGAACTTCTGCCTTTATAGTAGCTGACATGATACCCACCAGTACTAATGCATTTCTCTATGCTTGAACATCCTTGCCATCTCTTAAGTCAGATTTGATAGGTTGCCATCTTTGTTTTCATCCTATTATATGTTTTGTTTTTGAGGTAGAATCTTACCGTATAGTCCAGACTAGTCTCAAACTTAGCAGTCCCCTGATTCAGCTCCCCACAGACTAGAATTAAAGGTGTGAGCCTTTATACCCAGAAAAACCTAAGTTTTTATTGAATTTAATGGAGAGGGAGCAAAGCTAAAATGGGAAGATTTTTTTGAGACTACTTGTCGATCTTGAGGATGCCAGCCTATGCCAGATATTATGAAGTCTGTTGTTTTCAGGAACCTCATTATACAGATGTCTTGGGCCACAAGTGGCACAGTGGTGATCATATGTTAACTCAGAGAATGCTTGTCCTGCCTAAAGCAGCCATTCCAATAAAATTTGCTGCTTAACACAATGCCTTGTGCATGGCATGGAAAACTCAGCTGCATCCACTGGGACAGAGGTCCGTAACCTCTTTTCCATTTAGTTGCTGTGGCTTTAGAACAATAATTCTCACAGTGTGTTCCAAACATCAGCTGAACATGGGAACTTGTTTGACTGACAGTTCTTGAGCTCTACCCAGACCTACTACTACCCAAAACCCTCTAGAAGGTTCAGATTCTCATTCAAGTTTAGGAATCACTGATTTGGAAAAATGGTTTTCAGAATCACCTGGTGAGCTTGAAGAATTCAGTCACTAATCTCCCAGTAGTACAGATTTGGAGTATCTCCTGCACATTAGGACTTTTAAGAGTTCCCCAGTGAAAGTGCAGGTACATCCCAGGTGGAGAACTGAAGCTATAGGCAGTTTGCTAAAATATCAGCATACTACTTCTTCTGAGTGGGAAGGTGGAAGAGGATAAAGATGTGGTTTAGAGCTCCTATGTGGTCACTTTCATCCCCTTTGGAGAAAGTGGTGTTAAACTGCCAGACTCAGCAGTATCTTTGGATGGGGCATTTCGTGGACTAAGTGAATATTCAACAATGTGAATTGTTTTAAATTTTGATTTTAACAGTGTATTTTTGAGCAGTTGTAGGCACTGTATAGCACAAATATTAATGTCTAAATCCTCAAAGGTTTTCCTTGTGACATGCCATCTGGCAGGCATTATTGTAATCATTTCTTTATTATACTCACTAATGAAAGTCTAGCATGGTATTGGTAATTGAAAAACACAGAACATTTTAAAAAATCATTCAGCTAGTACTGGCTCTGCTTCCCCACCCAGAATATACTCAAGTAGAAGATACTGACTGATATCAGCTTCTCACAAAAGTACTAATACATAATATTTTTGTTAGAAATTTGTGCATAGAATAAGGGAGAGATTTCTAAATTACAGTTCTCTGTTCTGAATGAATGAGTTTGTTTTATCGACAAAAGACTGAACTCCAGGAAGATGAATATAAGGTAAATTTAATGTTTAGCCAGTGATCTGTACAGTGGGATATAATGTGTGCTGCGTGGGATCCAGGATATTGGTCAATTCAGATTCTAGATCTTCTGATATTTGCTATGTTGTCAGAGATGACCCATTGTATCATCCAGTGGGTCTCAAAATACAGTTCCCAACTAGCAGTAGATTATTGTCTGGGAAATTGTGAGAGATGCAAGTTTTTGACTCACCCCAGTGCTAACAAATGAGAGGTTCGCCTCAGCAGCTGTTGCTTCAGCCAGGCCCCCATGAGATCCAGGTGCCTGCTTAGTGTGAGCACTGCTCTTCTCCACCAGAGGCACATCTGTGTAAGGAACTGGCCTGGGTTACATTGATGGCCCAACCCTCTCCAGAAGGTTTGTATCCAGATCAGGTTAGAGATTTTCTGTCTTACAGGTTATAAACTTCCTTGCATGTGGTTAAGATAATTCAGCCAAAATCTCACCCATGGATAAAAGAGACTTTGACCCCAAGACCTAGATGTTGAACTGCACATGGGATCCTCACTGTAAAATAACTTGTGATATCTCTAGCTGTTTGGTACCAAGTTCCCCAAGTGCAAACTCTGGTGCTTTGGAGCAGGAAGCAGCCTTTCCTCTCCCCTAGGATCTGAGAGCTGTCCACTATGATTCATTGAACAACACTTTAGAAGGAGTGAGCCACATTTCAGAAGGATGTACGGAGGTACACAGGATTTGCAGTAAAACAAGGGGGGATTTCAGGCTCTTTTAGCTTCCATTTTAAGATAGGTGGAAAAAAAATAACATGGAACAAGAAAAGAAAATAAATTTTTGCCCAGAGCATCTCATAAATAAGGAAAGAGAAGAGTAGCCCTTGGCCTTGCTGAGATCTCAGAATGTTTTTGTCATCATGCAGAAAGCTTTCAAATATTTAGACCTATTACTCTTCTCTTTTACATATTTTCAAAACTGCATGATTGTAAGATTATTTCACTATTGTTGCAGTCAGGTTCACATTGCTGGTAGAAATCACCCAACCAGGAGCAGCTTGTGGGAAAAAAGAGGTTTATTTTGGCTTACAGTCTCGAGGGGGAAGCTCCATGATGGCAGGGGAAAACGATGGCATGAGCAGAGGGTGGATATCACCCCCTGGCCAATATAAGGAGGACAATAGCAACAGGAGAGTATGCCAAACACTGATACGGGGAAATCGGCTATTACACCCATAAGCCCCCCACACACAATACACTGCCTCCAGAAGGTGTTAATTCTCAAATCTCTATCAGTTGAGAACCTAGCATTCAGAACACCTAAGTTTACGGGGGACACCTGAATCAAACCACCACATTCTGCCCCTGACCCGCATAAACTGATAGCTATACATGATATAAAATGCAGTGCATTCATACAGCTTTAAAAGTCCCCATATTTTTATCAATTCCAATGATGTTCATATATCCCCATAGTCCAAGATCTTTTAACTGAGCCATAATACCAAAAAATAACCTCAAAAAACCCATAGTGGAACAGAATAAACATTCACACTGCAAAAGATGGCATTGGACATAGCAAAGAAATACTCAAGCAATACATGATTTAAATGGGGCAAACACCAAGCTCTATAGCTCCAAGTCCAACAACTCTAGTCAATGACAAGTCTCCAAGTCCGATAACTCTGACCAGCAACAAGTCTCTGGAGTTCTAATTCTACCCCTTCAGCTAGGCTTTTCACAGTACTGGAAAACTTCATCTGGGGCTTGCAGATTTCCTTAGCAGCCATCTCATGGTCCCAGCATCTCCACTGGGTGTCCACTGCAATCCACGATTCATCCTCATCCTCATGGCCCCATGGGGTCTCCATGCAGGCATCCACCAAACCTGCTTCACACTGCCCATGGCCGTTTCCAAAACACAAGATCATGTTGCAAACTCAGTGACCTTCTCTTTCCTGCATCTCTTATACTCCACAATACCAGGTAGGCTAATTTGTTAATCCAGGGGGGAATAAAGCAGACTTTGAAGAACAGGACACTCCTTGAGCACTCCAACCCCTTCAAAAGTGCTTGCATTCTTCCTGTTGCCCCAGTGCAGGTCAACTGGCCCAATCTCAAAGGTTGTAATCTCTCAATTGCAGTTGAACAGGCAGCAGTTAGCCCAAAGATTTCATTTTTTTTCTGTGCCATATCCCTCTGCTCACACCAGTTCATTTCTACACAAAGCAACCCTGCACAAGTTCTCAGGACACAGGCATAACAGCAAGCTTTTCACACAAACTGCTAGCCTAGCCCATGCAAAGATCTTTCTCACCCTCATAAGCCAAACCTCACAGTCCATAGTTCTTATTGCATTCAGGTCTTTCAACTCTGATCAGAATAGTCCATCAAACTGTACTTACAGCACTCCAAGGCATCTCTTAGGCCAAGGTTTCAAATCCTTCCACATTCCTCTGAAAATCAGCTCCAAAAGGCCAAAGCCACACAGTCAGGTGTCTAGCAGCAGTCCCACTCCTCAGTACCACTTTATTGTTGCAGTCAGGTTCACATTGCTGGTAGAAATCACCCAACCAAGAGCAGCTTGTTGGAAAAAAGAGGTTTATTTTGGCTTACAGGCTCGAGGGGGAAGCTCCATGATGGCAGGCGCAAACAATGGCATAAGCATAGGTGGACATCATCCCCTGGCCAACATAAGGTGGACAATAGCAACAGGAAAGTGTGCCAAACACTGGCTTGGGGAAACTGGCTATAACACCCATAAGCCAGCCCCCAATAACACTGCCTCCAGAAGGCGTTAATTCTCAAATCTCCATCAGTTGGGAACCTAGCATTCAGAACACCTAAGTTTATGGGGACACCTGAATCAAACCACCATGACTATTAAAACAAGAAAAAGAATGAATGCAAAAACCATTATTTCAGTAGAGGCTGAGAAGATGACATAAAGAGTAAGAGCCAGAGAATGGGGAGGAGTGTTTTGGGACACTGTATGCTGGACATGAAGTGGCTTGACTAATGGTGCTGTCATTACCTGATGAAAATACATTATATTCATGTATTAAAATTGTTAATAGCAAAGTTTTTAAAAAGAGACAAAGTAAAGGCAGGCATGGTAGTTCACACCTTCAATCCCAGCACTCAGGAGGCAGAGATAGGAAGATTGTTGTGAAGGTAAGGCCACCCTGAGACTGCATAGTGAATTCCAGGTCAGCCTGAGCTAGAGAGCAAGACCCTGCCTCGAAAGAGAGAGAGAGAGAAATAAAGAGAGAGAAAGTATAATTTACTCCTATCTACAAAAAATGGATTCTTTTCATCTACAATGTAGGGCTATTTCATACTGTAGAGGAAATCCCTAAAAACAAAAGACAACTTCTCATTAGCTTTTGTGAGATAAGATTTGTATATTGATGACAATGAAGACATAGGTCATCACACATGAGAGAAACTTCAGTGTACTGTAATGTCTGGAAGGGATGGAAAAATGATAGCTCTTACTAAAAAGGATGGATCACAAGCCAGTCTTTGTGAAGGAATAATGTTGATTGACAGGATCAGACTGCATGCCTCTGTGAAATGTGTAGCAATGTCAGGTATTCAGCAACCTAACACCACAAAATCCAGCTTCAAAACCTATGCTGTGAGTTGACCTTGTTGCTCTAAAACTCTGGACAAATTAATCAGGCTCTCAGTACGTCAGCTTCCTTCTCATGAAGAGAAGACAATGATAGCATCCCTCTCAGGAGAGTTTGATGAGGATTAAGAGCTAGTGCATGCAGGGCACTTTGCACATTGTTGGCAACCCGAGTAGGTATTACTAGCTGTATGGTACTTTAAAAGGACTCTGACCATCAGTTACAGTCAGCATTCCATATCCATGTCATCCCCACGCACAGATTCAACCAAACATGGATTGAAAATATTTGAGAAAAATTGCATCAGTACTGACAGACCTTTGGCCTATTATTATTCTCTAAATAATATCAACAATTACAGTCTCCATAGCACTTACATTGCATTAGATAATGTAAAGTAGTCCAGAGACAACTTAATGTGTATGGTTAATGTGTATGGAGGCATGAGTTTGGATATATGCAAATACTACGCTATTTTACATAAAGGACTTTAATACTGAATATTGAATGCAGAGCCTCCCACATGCTAGGCAAGCATTCTGCCACTGACCTATATCTCCATCCCTCTTTATACATACAAAACCTTCACTGAGAGTTTCTTTTAGGATGAAATCTCTGTTGATGATTCACAATACTTGGATTTTTTTTCTTTTCCTACTAGTCACTATAAGGTGGGACTTTTTATGATGAACTTACTTTGTGTGGCCACATCATGTGTTGGTACTATTTCTTTTCTCTTCTTCCTCCCTCGTTCTGCTGGGGGACTCTTCTCAGTGGGGTTGCTGCTATTCCTCATGGGGTGGGAGCAGCAGTCAGTTATTCAGGGAAGGGTATGCCTCTGGGTATGACATCCCAACTAGTGGCACTAAAAATCTTTCCATCCCCTCTTCTACCAAATTCCCTGAACCTTGCTGGGTATGTCTACTTCAGTGATGAGCTCTTAGGAGCCTCTGGATATCTGCTGTGTTACGTGGTATTGAGTGTCCTCAGCATCTGTCTCCTTTACCATGGTGCTGATTGTCAGGCTCATTGGTGGAAGCAACACTCTTGCTTGTCTCCCCAGTTCCTCTGTGGTTTCACTTGGGCCTTGGCTAAAATGTGGGGGGTGGTTTATCTCCTTGGGTCTTGCTACCTTCTGAAAAAGACAAACAGATTCTTCAATGGAGAGTGAAGGCAGCATAGGTTAAATAGGATAAGCGTTATTAATTTAGGGAGATTTTTTAGCCAAAGACTAGTGGAAGCTTGACATTGGAGAGAATACTCTTTGTCTCCATAGAATTCTGACCTGGTTCCCAGTTCCAGATATGGGTTCTCTTCCCATATTTCTTAGCCAATGAGAAAGCTATTGGTTACCAACCAAGGCTGTGTGCCACTATTGCACTGGTGTGTACTTCTCATCAGGGTGGTTGCTTGACTAGCTTAGACCCCTGCTTGTTCACACCATTGTTGGCCACTTTCCCCCAGTAACTCATGAAGTGCTTTCCAGCACTAGACAGGCTGGCTGGGGACTGGCTCTCTTCCAGACTCCAGCCAGGTCTCTCTGTCTTCCATGTTGGCAGCATATGGTGTCTTCAGCAATAGGGTCTTACCTTTTACTTCAGGCGGATAATCAAGTGCTTTAACAGAACCCTGTTTGGTTTTGGGGACCTCAAATTTCTCTATGATCAAAACCTCAATTAGCACCAATTTCTGGTACTGTGAGTAGTAGGACAGAGCCAAGCTTTTTTAAGGTTAGGCTTCATCCCACCCTGTCTAGAACTCTTCAGAAACTCCCCCTATACTCCTTAGAGGGTTAAATCATATAGTCTACTTTCAATGAGGAAGATTCATATGGTACCAGTCCATTTTACGTTTATTTTTGGATTTATTTTTGCCACCTTACTCTTTCCCTAAACCCTTCCATTCCTGTTGTCTGGGCCTGAAGTTGCCTATCAGGTATGCCAGCAACTCAGGCTGACCCAGGTTAGGAACCACAGGTGAGTGAGAATATGCAGCGTTTGTCTTTCTGTGATTGCTGTGTTCTTTGAGTATGATCTGTTCCAAGAACATCCATTTTTCTACGAATTTCATTGTATCACTTTTTTCTTACTGCTGAGTAGAATTCTATTGTGTATATGTACCACAACTTCTTTATCCATTTGTCCATTGATGGGCACCTGGGTTGATACCAGTTCTTAGCTATTATGAATTGAGCAGCTGTAAACATGCTTGAGCAATTATCTCTGTAGTGAAGCATGGAGCACTTAGGGCAAATGCCAAGTAAGGAAATAACTGGTCTATTGGTACTTCTATATTCATTTTTTTCAAAAATATCCATATTGATTTCCATAGCATTGTACAAGTTTGCATTCCCACCATCAGTGAATGAGGGTTCTTCTTTCCCACATCCTCGCCAACATTTGTTGTTGATTTTTTAGTGATTGTCATCCTGACTGGAATAAGGTGGAATCTCATAGTTGTTTAATTTGAATTTCCTTGATGGTTAGGGATTTTGAACATTTTATTAAGTGTGTGTTAGCCATTTGTATTTCTTCCATTGAGAACTCCCTATTCAGTTCTCTACTCCATTTTTCAGAGAGGTATTTAATTTTTTATTGCTTAGTTTTTTGAGTTTTTTGTAGATTCTAGATATTAGGCCTCTGTCTGTGGTATAGCTGGCAAAAATTTTCTCCCATTCTGTGGGTAGTCTGTTGGTTCTGCTTATAGTATGTTTGTCTGTGCAAAATCTTTTAGCTTCATGAGATCTCATTACTTGAGTGATTGTTATATTTACAGATAATACTATGTGATTTTTATCATATACAACATGATGTTTCAAAGTATTTATACATTGTGAATAACTGATTCTATCTAATTAACATACCTATCATTTTTGTGCTGGAACAAGATACTCATTTCCACAGCTCTTGTTCACCATAGTACTGGAAGTGCTAGCCAGAGCAATTATGCAAGAGAAAGGAATGCAAGCCTACAAACTAGAAAAGAAGATATCAAATCACCCCTATTTGAAGATGACACCATCTTATGTAGAGAAAACCCAGATGGCTTCACAAAAGAGAAACAACTATCAAACCTGTTAGTGAATTCATCACAGTTGAAGGTTATATAGTCAGCATGCAAAAGCCAATAGCATTTCTAGACAGCAACAACAATTGTCTCTGACATTCTTTTCGTGTTTTGAAAATGCAGCAAGAAAAAAGCATGACTTCTAAGTCATTCACTATTTAGCTCTTCATGGTCAGGATAGTTTTTGGTGATTTATAGGAGAGAATGGTTGGCCCCCTGAATAGGTGTCCTGGTAGTGCATAGTGGATGGTGTCAAGCATATGAAGAGGCATACCAGCCAGGCCTGAACCTCTGTTTGACATATTTACAACTATTAAGTCATCACTATATTGTATGTAGTGACTGTAAAACCAGATACCTCCCTGAGAGAAGCAGATGTCATGACCCTGTGTACATGTGAATTGTACCCAGTATCTGTGCTTCGGCCTACATAACCTTGACAGTTCACAAGCCCACCAACAAGTATGGCTATACCTAGTCTTGAAATGGAAATTTGGAAGTTCCTTACCATTATGCCAACATACCAATACATTTAGGGTATTCTGAATTCTTGTCTTATGAATTTAATGAATTAAAATCCATAAACCAGAGGGCAAGGTTTAAAGAGACTATTAGATTAAGAGAAGAAAGCACGGAGAGTTCCTGCCATGTGGAGGGCAGGGGAAGTAGAGAGCTCATGTGGGGGAGTGTGTGGGGTTTGGTTTTCCCTTGTCTCAGCCCTGCTGGGCTGACCAGAACCTGGAAGATAAGGAGCCAGCCAAGAGAGTTTGTCCCCCTAGCAAGGGTCTATTTATAACCTCATGGTGGCGGGCTTTACCTTTAGGCTCAGGTGAACCAGAGTGAGGGCTGACTGGTTTAGTTCAGGGGCTGGCTCAAGAAGAGGCCAGGCATGATGCCAAATTCTCTATCTGAGCTTCACCAACCACAATGTCAGGATCATAGTTAAATTTTAGAAAAGAGGAAATCCCTCCCAGGGAGAGGCTCAGTTTGTTCATAGAAAAATAGGTCTAGGGAACTCCTTTAGGCAAGAGGTAAGAAGTCAGATCATTCTTTGATCTCTAGCAAAGTAGAGATTGTAAGGGCAGACTTAAGGACATTCCTGGCCTTACTTTTGGGGGCCCAGTCACCCTAAGTGCCTCAGCATCACACACGAGAGTGAAGAAGTTAAAATGATTGCTAATGACTTACTGGATTTAGCTTCTGAGGTAAATGGCAGAGCTGTGGCTTCATCCACACTTCACCTCCTGTGTGCCCTTGGTTGCATTTCTATGAAGCCACCAGAAAAATAAAACTTCTGTGCTCTTTTTTTTAAATGCTATGTGTCTAAGAATAATTCTACATTTTGACCTTCAGCTAGCTCTCTTAACCTCAGGTATAAAAAAAGGCTAGTTCTCTTGAGCCTGCTGGAAGTCCTTCCCTCAACCTAGTAGATTCATGTTGAGACAGAAAATATCATCATTTAGAGCTCACCTTATGATATTTCATTCTCTTGTGGTCTGTGACTTCTGCTGAAAAGTTAACCTTACAAAACAATCTCTCCTCACAGAATCACGTTAACCCTGCCATGGACTTTACTCAAACTCCTCCTGGGATGCTGGCATTAGACAACATGCTCTACTTTGCTAAGCACCACCAGGATGCATACATCCGGGTAAGCATGCCAGTCTTTCTCAAAAGATTATTATGAGCTATGTGAATATTTTTGCTCTCACTAATAGGCAAACTTAAAAAATTAATTAATTGAAATTGATCAAGGGAATAAAAATGAAGATGTTCATGTATATATTTTTCCCCACATGATGATGTTTCAAAAGATATACTTGGTTTTGGGAACATTATATATAGTTCAGTATTGAAATATGACAGAAACTCTTAAATAACAACAGAAATAAACCACTTGAAGAGAAACCTACATGACCTCAAATTTAATAGAAACACCTTTTCCTTTATTTCTATACTTGAAAAGATGTCCTAGGTTCTTGCTGGTACATTGCTTTATTTCAATCTTGTGCTGGAGATTCAATAAAATAAAAAATGGGAGAGGTTGGAGGACACATTCTCATATGTATAGCAGACTGAGCACATGCCAGCCACCAAGTTAGACATTTGGTGAGAGGCAGAAGGAAGTAGAGGCCTGTATTGTTTTCTGTGGAATAGCAAATGCCATCAGCTACCTGGGCAGTGCCATGTGGAGAAGACAAAGTGTGAGTGGCTAGAGTTTTGGGTGACAGTGACATAGAAAGCTTGTCCATTTGGTAGCACATTTGCCCTGGATTCATGGTGACATAATTTCTATGTCCTCAGGGCATAGCTGGGATAAGGGAGATCCAAGACTGAAGTCAGGGAGGGATATGGTTAAAAGGGTGAGGGGATTAACTAGTAGTTACAATGATGACTAGCTGTACAGTTAGAAAGTATTTGATGGGCTGGAGAGGTGGCTTAGCAGTTAAGCACTTGCCTGTGAAGCCTAAGGACCCTGGTTCGAGGCTCGATTCCCCAGGACCCACGTTAGCCAGATTCTCTCTCTCTCTCTCTATCTCTGTCTCTGTCTATCTGTCTGTCTGTCTTTCTCTCTGTCTGTCGCTCTCAAATAAACAAATAAAATTAAACAAAAAAGAAAGTATTTTATGAACAAATTGCCCAAAGCAGGAAGTGCAAGGCTGAGCTGACAGTCAACTCAGAGCAAGTCCTACATGTATTCTGACATTCTCTGCTGGGTTCTCTGTAGCACTGGTTTCCAAGAGACCCAACTTCCAGACCTGGTGCCCATACTACCAAGTGATTTAAATGTGGGCAGTGCCTTTTGTCTAAGCTAAAATTTCTTCAGTTCAGCAAGGGAGACATGAGGCTCTCAGCCATGCCTGTGCTTTCCTAGAGGGTATTTGGGAATTAATTGCCATGTTTCCTTGGTTTTCACCATGTCTAGTAGCAAGCTGCTAGCCAAAACTTGAGGTATGGGCAATCTACAGTGAAAAACTATACTTCCCAGAAGTGGCCCCCTTGAATGAAGTCATGCCAAGATTCCATGTGCTCTGTCAGCCATATGCTATAAATGAATGTGATTTTCTATTAATGTGCTTTAGAAACATTCATTATTCTGAATCATTATTTGTAATTTGAGTATATAAGATTTTATTGTCATGTTTCTAAAAGGTTTGAAATCAGGTGCTTGGTCAGAAATTCAATCCTCTCTAAGATAAGACTTTCTTTCCATAAAACATCTGTCTTGCCTACTATTGTATAGCCATTTCTAGATTCTAATCTTTCATAGTAGACATATTAGTATTTGGGTGATACCATGTGACATGGAGCCTTGGAGAATTAACTGTGAAAAGCAGAAGCTGGATAGAAATAAATTTACCATCCCCTGATTGATGGTTATAGATAAATGTCTTTAAAATTAGAGCTTTTGATGCCAAACATATTGTTAATTGCATAAGAAACATATGTTTTATGAAAAGTAATTTAATGTTTTAAGCTTTATCTTGTCAATGCATTCTTCAAACTGTTTTAAATGAAATTAATACCATGTCAACCTGAAAGAACTTTATATCTAGTGGAGATTTAAAGAAAAACCTGTGTGTAAAGACCATCATGGTTCTTTTTGTTCCCCTGAACTTTTCTGTCTTGGTTAGGATTTATACTCCTCAGATGTCTTTAATTTTTCTTGAGTCCCTTCTGTGATAATTTCCAGGTTGCCTTTGACTTTGAGGCATTGACCACTAGATGGAAAGCCAAAGCTCTATTGCCATTAGTGGGTCATATGGAAAATTTAAGGCTTCCTGCAGGGCAGTGTTTGGCAGCTGTGGAGGTTGGAGTAGAGGTGTTCTACAGTGCAAACAGATCTCAGACAGCTGGTTGAGTTTCATCTATTAGCTGGAGGGGACTCTTCTAAAACATAAGAAGGGATTTTGTTTAAGTTTACATTTTGATAAAAGTTTATTCCTCTTTTGACAAGGTCAAGCTCCTGTATCAATGCAGCTAGTCATTTATTATTTATACATCCCACTTGTTGCATGTTCATTCTGTGCCTGGATACACACTTGCCATTCACTTGCTTTACCAGGAAGATTTATGATTGATTTTTTTAAAGGCATATTCTCTCTCTTTCTCTCTCTCTCTCTCTCTCTCTCTCTCTCTCTCTCACACACACACACACACCATATACACACATTCCCTTTCCTCTAAAGCTCCACCACCCCCAGACTTCATCCTTTCTCAGTCACTCTGTTGTCACATGTTGTCTTACCCTCTGTTTTACCGCCCTTGTCTCTCCCTTGGTGGCACTGGGCCCCCACACTTGCACCCGTTGCTCTCCAAAGGTGGCTCCCTGCAGCCTGTAGTCTGTCCTGCTTCTCAGCTGAACTATTGATAAGCCTCCCTGATGGCTTCTTTGCCTGCACCTGCGTGTCACTTACATATGACTTCCAGAGCTCTGGCTGTGGACATTTGCTATTTTCACGTGTTTCATGAATAACTAAAGTTACCCAGCAGTGAGCCAAGTGGTATTCCTCATGGAGCATGTTGTTCATGGGTACTGGCACTGAGGAATACTGTCTAGGATGGACAGGAAAGGTACAGGTGGAGTGCTAGACAAGTAGCAGGCAGTTTCTAAGCCACTTGGAACATACTACCTTAATAGGAACAGAGGGTACTGAATAGAGGAAAGTCCCCAGCACAATATGGGGTGGTGTCAGATGGGGAAAGCTTCCTGGAGGATGTGGTGTTAACCAGGCAGGAGAAAACCTAAGCAGTGTGCCAAGTGGAGGGAACAATGAGAGTGAAGTGTGATGGTGTGTTCCTTATTCACACAGCCAGCCAAGATAACACAGCTAAGCTAGGAGTGGTACAGAGGGTGCTGATCTGAGGCAAATGTGGGAAGGACATCACGGGCATGTGAAGCCATAGTAAGGCACTTGTTGGAATCTAGACACAGTGAAGAATTTCTGAAGCCTGTTTAGTACAAATGGTAAGAACTCATTTTAGAAAAATCTTTCATGCTAAAATATCAGCATGAGAAATCTGGCTAAGGAGAAAGGGGAAGGAAAGCGGGTAGGCAGTAAGAGCCATACATGGTGTAAAAGGTGGGTTTGGAAAATTGTAGAGAAGTAATGGTAACCTGAACTAGGTAAGTGAGCATAGCAGTGGAGAGAAGCAGTTTAGTTACAGGCAAAATCACCTAAGCTCTCCAAGAAAGAGGGTGATTCCTAGCTTGAGGGGATGGGTGAACAGTGGTGCCTTCTAGAGACAGAGAGTGTGGGACTATGAGAATGGGTCTTTGGAGCATCCCGGGTCTTCTGCACTTGTGGTCTCTCTGCCTGAGTGAACTGTGCAGAGGCAGAGATAGAGAACCAGAGCCAGAACTCCCAGGCTACTGCTCCTCTGTATTCCACCTCCTTATACGTTCATATCTCCTATGATCGAGTCATCCTCCATATGGCTGTATTTTATCACAATGGTTTCCCTGCTAAGCCACTTTCTTCACAATCTCAATGTCTTTTGCCCTCACTGCACACCTTATCTCTCTTCTATCCTACACTGCTACCTAACCCTTTGCCCCTACAGAATGTTGGCAGGCCATAAATATGCCAGACAGATCCCCAATTATGGGTCTTTGCCAGCACCCTTCCTTGTGCCTGGATATTTCAGGCCATCTGCCTGCTGAACAGCTTTTAAGGCAAAGCTCATCTCTTTGAAAAACATTCTGGCTTTCTCTCTGCATGATATTATAGACTGTGCACCTTGTACACACTTACAATTTAAAGTCTGTGACCTTTTATGACTTTAAATGTATCTACTGTGTCTCCCATAATTGACCAAAATAAACTCTGTATAAGCAGGAACCATAATTCACTTATGCTTCCCGCCCCTGACCCAGTGTATAGTACATGTGACTTTAAATTTTTTATTAATTGAGCAAGCAATGGATTTCTTTAGTTTATGTAAATGATCTATTTTCAATGATATTTTTGTCACATCTGAAAATCATGACCTTCATTCCTCATAATAGTATAAAGGTATTTTTACCACATTAATTTCTTAATGGGTGATTGGTTTCTTGTATAATGTTTTAACAAACCATGGGAACTGTGTGCTAATGAAGGCAGTTGATGTAATTGAATTACCCTACACTTGACAGACCCAGAACATGAGGAGGAATTGCAAATCTGAGCATCCCATTCTGTGTGGAGGAATATCTGGAGGCATCACATGATTTCAGACTTTGAGTCTTACTTACTCTGGGCATAATTGCTCCCCATTTTTCATGAGATATTATACTCCCTAGCTCTCTCACCTAGGGAGTCGCACTAAGCACTCTCTATGAGGAAACAGGTAGAAGGTGCATGCTCAGCCTGCTGCCCTGATCCTGTTGTCAGCACCACAGAGACAGTACAGTAGGAAAGTGCTGAGTATGTTGTACATTTTTTGTTATAATCCACATTTTTTAAAAGTCACTATACTTACTCATTGTACATGTCATTATGTTACATAAGAACATTTTTATGCACGTATATATTGTACATTGAGCATTTTCCCCCATCCCCGGAGTGGCATTTCCCAGTGTCTTGGAAGACAGAAGGCATGTGACTTCCTTATAAATAAAACTTAGAACCTATGGTCATGGTGTATTCAACTGTTGGTTGAGCACTACCAAGAAACCCAAGTAAGTAGTTGGTCCTTAGCTCTGATACATCCTGGGAACCAAAACTCAGCCACAGAGCAGGAAGTAATAGCAGAAAGACCTCAGGCCTCTAAGAGCCAAGAAAAGAGTGATACTTAACAGAAAGGGTAGTTATAGGTAGTCCTTCCTGATGCTAATATCTGCCTTTCCATTTGATTAGCAAAAATGAGTGCCAAGTGTGGGTTAGATAACATACAAGACATTTTACACAGGTTAGATCAATTTCCTAGAACCTGTAGGAAATAAGCACTGCTGTCATCATCTTGTAGATTCAGGAGCTGAGATGTAAGACAAAGGCAGCGCTCCAGCATCAAGTGAAATCTGAGCTTGTCTCTCTGGATGTTGTTATGGTTTGAAATGGGATGCTTCGTACAGATTTATGGATAGTATGTTTGGTCCTTGGTGGATGGTGCTGTTTGGGGAGACTCCAGAAATTTGGGATGTTGGGAACTGGCTGTGGAAAGTGAGTCACTGAAAATGAGACCTTGGGGAACTACTATCCCTGGCCATTTCCTGTCTCTCTGCTTCCCACATGCCATATGGTAAACAACTCGCTTCCCTACACACTTCCACTACTACAGTTGTTCTGCCCAAGCACATGGGCCCTAGTGGCCATGGACTGAGCCCAAAAAACAATCTTCCCTCCCTAGGGCCTGTCCTAGGCTTGGGGTTTGATAGATACAACAATTCTATCCTTGACATAGAAGGAAAGGGAGCAGCGTCAGAGTAGAAGACAAAGGAAACCCACAGGAGCACCATTCCAGGAAGTTCAGTTAAGATCTTCCTGAATCCAGTCTGGTTGGAAAGCCATTTTTAAAAACAAGGGAAGCCATATTGTCCCTCTCTTTCTCTTTTAATAGACTTTTAATATCCACTAATCTCCATTACATTTTTAAACACTGTCTTGTTCCTATATATCACCATCAAATATTTGATTGATACCACTCAGTGTTATTTCAAGGAATGAAGGAACGCAGTGGAGGGATCATTGCAGAGCTTTCCTCATTTCATAGGTGGTCTTCCATTTCAGACTAGTGACATGTACTTCAGACATGGAACCTATTGCCAGTCATTGCCCCCCCCCCTTGGCATTATAGCCAGATCAAAACGCACTGTGCATTAATTTCAGACTTTTAAAAAATCAGGTAAGCATGTAATGTCCAACAATAAAAGTCAAATGTATGGAAATAATATGTTTATATTATTATTTGTTTCTTTGTCAGAGAATAAAAAAGCCACAGAAAACAAAAATAATCTGTTTTCTTAGTCACTAAAGAAAATATAACTAAAGGAAGAAAACTCTTCTAATACAACCATTCATTAATGGACCCATTCAAGAAATATTATCAAACATTTACCAAGCAGAGGCAGTATGTCCAATGGATGTAGTGTTAAGAAAGAAAGCTGGGGTTTGGCTCTTACATCACAGAAATATAAAAACAAGCAAGGCAAATAAGTAGCAACTTGCTTTTTGTTTGAGATACCCCTTGTTACCTTTGGGATTTTTAGATTTTTTTTTTACACACAAAAATTAGTAGCATTTGATACCAGCACTCAGGAGACAGAGGTAGGAGGATAATCGTGAGCTCAAGGCCACCCTGACACTACATAGTGAATTCTAGATTAGCCTGGGCTAGAGTAAAACCTTACCTTGAAAAAAAAAAAAAAACATTGTAACAGTTCTATATAATAAAAAAGAAAAATCAAATAGAAAACTATGAAAACAATTCCATTTACAATATCATCAAAGAGAATAAAAGCTTACAAATTAACCACAGAAGTCAGATATTTGTCTAATTATAACTATAAAACATGATTTGAGGGCTGGAGTGATGGCTTAGTGGTTAAGGCACTTCCCTGCAAAGCCAAAAGACCACATTTGGATTCCCCAGGACCCATGTAAGAGAGAGAGTGTGTGTGTGTGTGTGTAAACAACCATGCCTGATATTTCTTTATAGTTTTTCACAATCTGAAGATATAAATATTTCATCATTTTATCATAAATTATGATAATATTTAGCTATACCAGACGCAGTCAGGACTTCCTATTTCCCCTGTGACTTGATTTTAAAAACTGGCACTAGTTTCCAGTGAAACTTGGCTCTCTTGGTCAGTATGGAATAGAGCAGACTCAATTGTTTTCTCTGTTTTATTTCCTATGGTACTATATCATAAAAGGTTCTCTTAATTAAACTATTACCCAACTAATTTATATGATCTTATCAACAGAGATGTTAACTAACATAATTTATAAGATCTGGTACCTTCCTGGAACAAAATGAAAAGTTCAACCTGGAAATGGCTTGTTCTTTAGTTAACCTCTAATCTTTCCTTTATTGAGGTATAATTAATATAGATAAACATTTTGCATAATTAATATATGCAACTTGAGGAAGTATCTTATTATTATTGCTTCATCATACCTTAGAGTTTATGATCTGGGAGCTGGAGAGATGGCTTAGCAGTTAAGGTAGTTGACTGCATTTTTATCCACTTGTAATTTCTTGAAATACTGTGTTACTAGTAGAACATAATTAATTTCCTGAGAAAAGAAACTTAGAAATGTCTTTAGTATAAGATTAATTGCAATAGTTTCACACAATTGTGAGCCAGTACATATATATATATATATATATATATATATATATATATATATATATTACATCAATTCAAAACAGCAACATTGATAATATATGATTTTTTCCTTTTTTTCATATGTATGTGTGGTGAACATGCATGTATGCATATATGCTAGCATGCGTGTGGGTGTGTGTGCGTGTATGTGCATATGGAGGCCAGAGATCATCATTTAGTGTCCTTCATGATCACTCTCTTCCTCTTTATTTCTTGAGGCCAGGTCTCTCACTGGAGCCCAGAACTTGCCAATTCAGCTGCTCTAACTAGCCACTTGGGGAACCTGACTTTGCCTCTGGGACTCTGGTATAATGGGAGGCCACCATGCCCACCTGGCATTTGCTTTTGTGCTGGGGCTCCTAACTGAGGTCCTTATGCTGGCACAGCAAGTGCATTATTCACTGAGCCATCTCCCTACTCCTTTACTATAAATTCACAGCCTACGTTCTGGGAGCTGTGACACGGTCAGACCTCCGTGCCTTCATTATCATCCAGCACCCTGCCCTGGAAGAATACAGGACCAGTGGCTCATGTGGAGGAGATGCTGAGTGTTCAAAGTAAATTAAGGAACTTTTCACTTTTCAAGGGGGAAATTGGCACTTTCCCAAGTGGCATAATTACAGGACAGTGTGCAATGTATAATTAAACCTGACTATGAAGCAGATGATTGGAATAAAGCCTGGTAGAGTGTCATTTTGTTCCCATGGTGCTGACAGACCTCCCCTCCCCTTGTCCCTGAAGCTGCTTCAAGCACCAAGTGCTCCTAATTTTTAAAAATAAAATAAAATAAAATTATATGTTGTCAGTTAAACACACAATTTCATGTAAAGGAACCTTTTTGAGTGACATTTTGCTTCTAAGTGATGTGAAGCAAAGATTCAGCTTAGAATAACAAGAATCCTACTGTACTATGGGGGCTTTTTAAGTGATTCTTTGTCTAACAATTTATTTAAATTGTTTATTCTTTTATTTTCATTATTTCTGGTGACCAAAGTCCACAGCTTGGAGGTTTGTTTTATGTACAGTTGTTTTACACATGTTTTAAAAATAGTGGCATTACTTTCACTGATTGTGAATAGGCAAGCTGTTATTGCCAAGCAGTGGGACCCCTTGAGGGTGTGAGTGTATGTGATCAGATTTACTAATTGAGCTGCTAGGCACAAATCCTGGCTTTCAAAGCCAAAGATTTGAATAGTTACTTCATGCCTTAGGATGATATCATTGTTAAGCATGGATCTGGTTTTATTTCAGGCAACACATCTTACCAAGGAGGGAGGGCAGATTCTATACACATCAGGAACGACGTCACCAGAGCACCTGCCTTCCTGTGGTCCTAGATTCTGTGTCTAAAATCTAAAGCAAATCTGTCTCAGAATGGGCAGTCCTCTGACTTAGCCTTGGTTGGTACATGCCCAAGGTAGACCTCAGGTTCACAACTTTTGACTAGACTTGAGTCTTCTTGTAATTTAAACTTTAAAACAGGTGTTGCAGTCAGGTTCACATTGCTGGCAGAAATCACCTGACCAAGAGCAGGTTGTGGGTAAAAAGGGTTTATTTTGGCTTACAGACTTGAGGGAAAGCTCCATCATAGCAGGGGAAAACAACAGCATGAGCAGAGGGTGGCCATCAACCTCCTGGCCAACATCAGGTGGACAATAGCAACAGAAGAGTGTGCCAAACACTGACAGGGGAAACTGGCTATAATACCCATAAGCCCACCCCCAACAATACACTGCCTCCAGGTGGCATTAATTTCTAACTGCCATCAGGTGGGGAGACTAGCATTCAAAACACCTATGTTTAAAGTCCTTAATCAAACCACCACATTCTGCCGCTGGCCCGCATAAACTGATAACCATCAATGATGTAAAATGCAATGCATTCATTCCAACTTTTAAAAAGTCCTCATAGTTTTTATCAATCCTAATGCTGTTCAAACATTCTCATAGCCCAAGATCTTTTAACTGAGCCATAATACCAAAATATACCCCCCAAAAAAAGCTGGGCATGGTGGCGCACACTTTTAATCCCAGCATTCGGGAGGCAAAGGTAGGAGGATCACCTTGAGTTTGAGGCTATCCTGAGTGAATTCCAGGTCAGGCCTGGGCTAGAACGAGACCCTACCTTGAAAAACAAACAACAAAAAAAAAAATTATAATGGCACAGAATACACATTTACACTGCAAAAGATGGCATTGGGTATAGCAAAGAAATATTCAACCAATACAAGATTTAAAACAACCAGGGCAAACACCAAACTCTAGTCATTGACAAATCTCCAAGTCCAGTAATTCTAACCAGCAATAAGTCTCTGGAGTTCCAATTCCACCCTCCAGCTAGGCTACTCACAGTCCTGGAAAATTTCATCCAGAGCCGGCAGCTTTCCTCAGCAGCCATCTCATGGTCCTTGCATCTCCACTGGGTCTCCACTGCAACCCACAGTCCATCCTTATGGCTACATCAAGTCTCCTTGCAGTCATCTAGCAAACCTGCTTCACATTGCCCATGGCCATTTCCAAAACACAAGACCATGTTACAAATTCAAAGACCCTCTCTTTCCTGCATTTCTTATACTCCATAATCCCAGGTAGGGTGCCAATTTGTTAATCCAGGGAGGAATAAAGCAGACTTTGAAGAACAGGACACTCCTTGAGCACTCAGGCCCCTTCAAAGAGTACATTCTTCCTGTTGCCCCAGTGCAGGTCAGCTGGCCCAGTCTCAAAGGTTGTAATGTATCGTATAATTGCAGCTGAATAGGCATAACAGCAAGCCTCTCATACAAACTGCTTCTATCCCAGTCCAGGCAAAGTTCTTTCTTACCCTCATAAGCCCAACCTCACAGTCCATAGCTCTTACTGCATTCAGGTCTGAGTTTGACCAGAACAATCCATCAAGCTGTACTTGTGGCACTGCACAGTGTGTCTTAGGCCAAAGTTTCAAATCCTACCACGTTCTTCTTGAAAATCAGCTCCAAAAGGTCAAAGCCACATAGTCAGGTGTCCAGTATCAAATGACACCACCCCTTGGTACCAACATTGCTATTGTAGTCAGGTTCACATTACTGGCAGAAGCCACCTGACCAAGAGCAGCTTGTGGAAAAATAGGGTTTATTTTTGCTTACAGACTCAAGGAGAAGCGCCATCATGGCAGGGGAAAATGATGGCATGAGCAGAGGATAGACATCAACCTCCTGGCCAACATCAGGTGGACAATAGCAGCAGGAGAGTGTGCCAAACACTGGCAAGGGGAAATTGGCTATAATACCCATAAGCCCACCCCCAATAATATACTGCCTCCAGAAGTTGTTAATTCCCAAATCTCTGTAGCTAGAAACCTAACATTCAGAACACCTAAGTTTATGGGGGACACCTGAATCAAACCACCACAACAGGGAGAAGACTGACATGTGACTTAGTGGTAGAGTGTGTGTTTAGTATGTTCAAGGCCACGGGTTGTGTCTGCAGTACCAAAACAAACAAAGACAAATACAGTGGATCTTAAGTCAGTGAGGGATGCATTGGTTGAGAAAATATGAAACCCCACCATATGGTGATCTGTCTGTGGCTAACACATTGCAAACTGAGGTCCAATGTGACCCTTAAGGTTTCAGCCTACATAAGGCTCCCATGTGGATGCCACCTCATTGCCCTTAGTTGAAAGTAGCTGCGGTTTCTGCTCTTCAGATCAAGTTCATAATTTCTCTGTGTTGTCCAAACTGGTTTGCCAAAAACTGGCTCATGTTGTACATTTCTGTTTCTAACTAGGCTAGTAAAGTAACTATGTATGGGGCCCCTACTTTGCGACAGGCCCTCCACCTTTCTGCTTCTGGCTATAACTGATCAGTCTTCCTGTTCTGACTGTGTTTGTGGCCTTGACTGCAGAGAGCTCAGCAGCTGCCTCACGGATTATGCTCTCGTTTCTTGCACTGCTCCATGACGTGGTGGGGTGTTTAGAATGTCAGTTCACTTTTGCCCACACCTATCAGAGTAAAGGAATTCTGGGAATTCCTGGTCTTGCACTTGCCTAGAGGTAGAAGGGGTGAGAGGCCCTTTCTCCTTTTGTTTTCATTAATAGATTTTTCATTTTTGGAACAGTTTTAGGTTTATAGAAGAGTTAGCAGTGCTGGGCATAGTGATGTCAGAGGAAGGTAGGACGGTGAGTTCCAGGTACCTATGCTATATAGAGAGACCTTGTCCACCCACCCCGGCAAAAAGAGAAGGAAAGAAAAAAGAAGAACTGAACAGCAGATATAAAGTTCTCACCCCCACCCCATTTTCCCACCCCATTTTCCCATACTGTTCCTTGTGGCTGCATCCTGGATTAGTTCCTTGTCGGTTTAGCCCTGAGAGGATCCTGTGGCTTTATTGCAGTCACTTGTTAGCTAGTGGGGACTTTTGGATTAAGGAATCATGTCATCAATGAATAAAGACAGCTTTATCTCTTCCTTTCTAATCTATATACTGTTTATTTACTTCCTTAATTTGTTGCATTACCTAGGGCTATAAGGAAGATGTTTGAACAGGATTGGTAAGGGAATATCCTGACCTTGGTCCCAATCTTAGAAAGAAGGAGTTGAGAGCCTCACCTGGAAAGATGTTGTTAGCTGTTGTTTCCTACCACACAGATTTTCCTCCGTTCTTACTTTCCTTTCTTAGTTATTGTGAATGGGTGTTGGAGTTTTTTCAAATGCCTTTTCTCTGTCTGTTGATATTATTATATATCAAACCTGTCAATACAGAGGATTATATTAATTGATTTTTCAATTCATTGAAGGATGCAATTTTTTATACATAGGTAGACTATTTTCAATTGGATAGTATTTTTTTATCTTTTTGTTTTGTTTTGTTTTTTGTTTTTTTCAGGTAGGGTTTCACTCTAACCCAGGCTGACCTGTAATTCACTATGTAGTCTCAGGATGGCCTCAAACTCACAGAAATCCTCCTACCTTACCCTCCCGAATGCTGGGATTAAAAGTGTGTGCCACCATGCCCTGTTCAATTTAATAGTATTTTGTCCAGAATTTTTGCACCTCTGTTCAAAAGAACTGTTGGTCTGTAGTTCTCCTTTATTCTGGTTTGGGTATCCTGGGATGCTTGCTACAGGAGAGGTTAGGAAGTGTTCCTTTGTCTTTTGTTCTCTGGAAGAGATTTTAGGAATCAGGACCATTTTGCTTCTTATGCGTTTAATAAAATTCACAAGGGAAATGACCTAGACCTGATGTGTTATTATTTGGGGGAGGTTGTTAATTACTGATTCAGTTCCTTTCATGGAAATGGAAGCATCCAGATGGTCTCCTTTCTCTTGTCTGTTTGGTGCATTGTGCCATTCAAGGAATTCATCCATTTCATCCAAGTTACCAGCTTTGTGAGCACAATTGTTCTAGGTCTCCATCTTTAGGCCTGCAAGTTCTATAACCTGGCTTGTTTTTCACTCTCAGTGTTGGTAGTTTGTCTTTTTTTTTTTTTTCTTAGCTTTGCTAGTGTCATCATTTTTATTGATCTTTTCAAAAATCAGCTTTTGATTTTGTTTCTGATGTTTTTGGTTTTGATTTAATAGATTTCCACCTTGCTTTTGTTACTTGTTTTCTCCTGCTTACTTTGGATTTAGTTTATTCTTCTTTTTGTAACTTCCTAAGATAAACTTTTTGAAGTGGTTTTCTTTGGCTTCACTAAACATACTCGGGACTTTCTCCAGGATGCTTCCCGGTACTAAAGATGGCTTTCCTAGGTGGAGTTTCCAATGACTCTAAAATTTCTGGTTCAAGATTACTCTTCATTCCACTAAGACTGTTAGCAACCAAACTTCATCAGCAAGTTCTGTTGATTTTGTCTTCAAATATATGCACACTGACACTGTTACCCACCTATACCACAGCTCAGAGACTGGAAGTCCAAGATCAAGGTGCTAGTGCCACCAATATTACTTTCTCCTGAGATCTTTCTCCTCAGCTTGTAGATGCTGTCCTCTTGCTGCCTCTCACACAGTTGTCCCTTAGTGCCCATGTCATATTGCATTAATGGCCCACCTGATGACATCATTGCTTAATTGCTTCTTTAAGGCCTTGTTTTCAAATACAGTGATGTACTGAGACACTGTGGGTTAGGACTTTGAGATATGAAGCTTACAGGGGAGGGTCACAATTCAGTCCACAGTGTCCTTGCTTACCTTGAACATACCAGGTGCACTGCAGCCTCCAGGCAGTTCACTGCCATCTGTCCACTCATCTAATCTCCAATTAGCCATGAGCCTTGTTTTCCTCTTTCTTCCTCTCAGAGCAGATTCTGGACCAGCAAACAAAATTCCACTCCTTTGCTCTCTATCCACCTCACCTCCCATGTTTTTCTCCAAGTTTGATGTGTTTCTGGAATTTTCATTATTTACTGTTCCATTCATTTCCTGGCCATCCTCCCTGCATGGGAGCTCAAGAGAGTGTCACCCAGAGCCTAGAGCATTGGCAGGAATGAAAGGCATTCAGCACATGTTTGTGAGTGGCAGGATCCTCCTTCTGGTGTGCTACCTGCCATTAGGAACTAAGCCATGGAAATAGGTTTTCATTTGAGCTGAACCCTCTAGGCTGTGGCTGCATTTCTGGCCTGTGTCCACCCTTAGAACAAGCACCATAGAAGCAGCATAGTGGTATGCTACAAAGTAGCTTGCCCAGATACCCTGATGCTCACACTTCGGTGACTCAATGCTGACCTTCATCTCTGAGTTGTACTCATGTGACCAAAGCCCAGCCAGCACTAGCAAGCAACCTGCTTACCAAATCAGAAGGCTTTTTGCATTGGTATTATAAAATTTAGGTGACAGTGTTCCCAAACATCCCATTATATTAGTTAAAAATAGTTTTTCCCTAAGGAACGGTGCAATACACCTGATGTGCCCAGGAGTGTTTGACATTGGCAGGCAATTTTATTTTTACATTGACCTTAATTTTATCAACTTTCCCCTGCATTGGTAGAACTTGACATCACAAAATTTAGTATAAATAATTAATAATAGACAGCATTTTCTGACCTTTTGTAAACTGACTGAAAACATTTTAGTAACAGATATGCAGCACAAGGAAGTTTGGCTAGTTTATTAAATGATGTTTGTTAGATCATAGACATGTTCCCTTTAACAGGACAGAATAGTAGCCATGCCCTCCTGAAGTTCCTTCTAACCCTAGGTACTATAGCAAGAGAGAAAAGCTGTCGGGCTTCAAAGGACAGCAGGACCAGCTATTCTGATTTACGACTTTGTCTTTCCTGTGCCTTCTTGCAGCCTCTGGCACTAGAAACCTGTCACACCCACCCTGTAGAAAGGCTTCACCTCTAGTTAGAGACATCACCTTAAAAGTTTATAAAAGTGGGCTGGAGAGATGGCTTAGCTGTTAAGGCACTTGCCTGCAAAGCCTAAGGACTTGGGTTCAACTTCCTAGAGCATACATAAGCCACATGCACAAGGTGATGCATGCACAAGGCCTTGCATGTACACAAGGTGATGCTCGCATCTGGAGTTTGATTGCAGTGGCTAGAAGCCCTAGTGCACCAATTCTCTCTCTCCTTTCTCTTTTTCTCTCTTTCTCTCTCTCATAAGAAAGAAAATAAAATAAAAAGTTTATGAAAGTAAGCAATCTCCTTTGTTCTGAGAGCTTCTGCCTTTGGCCATCTTGAGAATCTCCTGCCTGGTCTTTTAGTTCTTTGGTGCTCCTGCATCACAGGGCCTTTGCACATGTAGTTTACCCTGACTGTCCTTTCTCCATTTGACCTCATCCATTAAAATCCCATCTATCATTCCTCAGCTGTTTTTATTTTTTTGACAAATAAAAAATTTATTGTAAATAACATCATTTATACATTTCATTCTATTATATGCTTACTTTTCTGGCTTTCTGCCAGTAGAAATAGTGCATGTTCAATACAAAATACTTAAAATACTTTGAAAGAAGAAAATAAAACTTTGAAAGGAAATAAAGTTGAAGTGAAAATGCCAATAATCTTACTCCCCAACAATCACTAGGAATAGCAGATATGTGTCTTTTTTTTTCTTCGAGGTAGGGTTTCACTCTAGCCCAGGCTGACCTGGAAGTAACTATGTAGTCTCAGGGTGGCCTTGAACTCACAGCAATCCTCCTACCTCTGCCTCCCGAGTGTTATGATTAAAGACATGCATCATCATGCCCGGCAAGCAGATGTGTGCTCTTTAAGAAAGTTTCTAGTATACAAACACACATGATTTATTTTTCAGAACTGGTGTACACTAAAAATTGTGATCAAATTGCCTTTCTTGTAATTCGTCATGCCTTTGATTATTGTATTACATGAGTTTGTGTAATTCTTTTTTATTTTATTTTATTTTTTTATTTTATTTTTTATTTTTTACAGTCAGTTTGGAGCCATTATTAGGCTCATCCATGACTTACCCCCTCCCCTTGGCCCCTCCTTGTTGAGGTACATGGGTTATGCATTGTGGAGTTAGTCCACAGTTATGGGTAAGCTAAATGTCTCTGCATATCATGACCCAACATGTGGCTCTGACATTCTTTCCGCCCCCTCTTCCGCAAAATTTCCCTGAGCCATGTTGGGTCTGCTTCAGTGATGAGGTGTTGGGGGGCTCTGAGGCTCTGGCTCTCTGATTTGGTAGGAGTTGATTTTTCTCTGTTCAGCTGTTTTTTTAATTTGCTTTCCTTTCTATGCTACTCCCCTCAACACACCATAATTAGTTGAGAAATATATAATCATGTTCTATTATTTGATTACCATTTTTCACAACCATAAAAATTTTGAACAGGGGCCATGTCTCTTTCCCTGTGCCCTCACTATCACTGGACTATTTAAATTGTTCACTAAATGAATGGTGAAAGACATGATGTGTTAAGTCTCTGACTACTTTTGCCATCTTCTGAAATCTTTTATGGCCAAAGGTAACATATGCTGAAGGATCAAAGTGTTGTAGCAGAGAAACTGGGCTGTGGGTGGGATTAGAACGCCTGAGGCAGTGACTCAAGTCCTTGTCTACTTTTAGCAAAAAATTGAGAAATAGAGACATTGAGAAGGTAAATTATGAAGAATTTATTTAGTTATTATGAAGGGACAATTGAAGCAAGAGGAAAAAAGCAAGAGAACTCCCAAGCCAAGAGGAACCCCTTCCCTCCCAGCCAATTAAAAAATCTCTTCTAGAGGCTTGGATCCGGCCCTCATATAAATTAGATGTCCGTTTAGAATGAACCTCATTACCAAGTCCAAAATGTATTATCAAGAATCATGATTGGTTGTTGGGACCAGGAGGTATGCTGACTAGGAAGAGTCCACCCATGGATACTAAGCCAGCAAAAAGTTAAGGAGGAAGAATCAGCAAGCTGCTGCTTGGCATCATCTTTGGTAAGGCTGCAACAGACTGGAGTTCTAGTCTCACCAGGGCAGGGTGGCCTCCATGCTTCTTTGGGCCTGTGTATGTAGCTAACTACCTATACTAAAGCTACCTTGGCCTAATCCATATCAAAAGCTGAGGCTGACGTAGTAGGAATCTGCCTGTGATGAGCTAGGGAGACCATCAAATACTAAAGTTTGAGTGGAATGGCATCAAGCCTTATGTAAAGTCTTAGTTATGAAACTTATGCACATGTATGCATAAATAAGGATAAATACAGGTTCCGTATGAACTAATGATAAAGAAGGCCGAAGATTAGTTATTTGGCAAAAGAGTCAGTTCTGCTGATAGCTGGGCAGCCCAAGGCTCTGGGTACCAGGAACCAAAAGAAACTAAAATTATATGAAGAATTTATGCCAGACACCATGGTGAACATTTCACACAGATCTTCTTGAATTTTCACAGCTACCCTTTAGGGTAGGTACCCTTACTGGATCCACCTTGCAGGCAAGAACAGTGAGCTCACAGGGATGAAGTAACTTGGTCATTATTACAATTAAATGGAAATGTAAAATGTTATTAGAAACTTTGGACTTTGGCTCCAGACAGTGCTGGTGTTGATCTTTTAGTACTTTAACTATATGCTTGTAAATAAACAGTAAATAAATACTGTTTCTAGTACCTAGCATTTGCCAATTCCTGTGGTAAAAATGTTCCAAGGCAGATTTTAAGCATGCAAAATTGCTGACAGTTAAAGCATTCGTCTGTGTGGAGCCTCCCCACAGTAAGCTCTTTCTCCCACTATAGCTTTCTTTTTCTGTCTACGACTCGCTTGTTCTCACAGCAGTAAGATGAATCGTAAAATGGTTTCCTGGTCTTTTCAGTGTGTAGGTGGGGGAAGGGGCAGTTCACATTATTAAGCAGTCATGGAGTGAGGGAGGGAGGGGCACTCCTACAGGTTCTTTTTGGGCCAGGTCCAGAGGATGTCAAGCTGACCCCAGAGCCCAGGAAGTCCACTGTTAGGAGGACAGAAGCCCTGACCAAAGTTTCTTGGCAGGAAGAGAAGAGCCCCATGGGAAGGGAATGAATTAACTTGTCAAATTCTGAGTTCTGGATTCCCTGAAGTCATCAATTACTTACTTGGCATAGAAATTCTTACCCAAAATCCATAACTAACCTTCCATCCTCACCACCACCCCAGGTCCTAGAAGGAGCCTGGCAGCAAGAGGAAGGACCCTGGAATGCTTCAGCATTGGGGGTGACTGGCTAGCTCATGGATGTGGGTGTGGATACAGCAGCTGGCTGACTATGAAAAACGTAGTGCCCACCAGCCACACACCCTGAGAACAATGGTAAAGGTGCTCAGATTTTCTGACCTTACCCTAAGTTCAGATGAACTGAACAGAAGAATGTGAGATCGCACATGCTGCTCAGACAGTGGCTCAGATGCTGCCGTCCTTCCATTTAACTTAACCTTCCATCTCTAGAAACTAGAAATGTTCTTCCCAAGTAACGTTGTGATGGACCTAAAGTCACTATGAAAGAACGCTTGTCATTGGGCTCCAGGGAAGTGCAGGTGAAGGGTGTTGGCAGGAGCCAGGCCCTGTGGACAAGGCTGTGTGCGAGGCACCAAACCAAACTGGGCACAGCATACACAGCAGCCCAGCCAGGCCACTGGGACATTTTGCCTTGGCAGGTTTTGACTCATTAGATTTGTGTCCTTTCTCTCTCTGTCTTTAAAGAAAAGATCTGAAGTACAACAAAAAGCAAAATATTTTTGGTATCTTAGTCTGTGAGATAACTACTCTTCCTAATATTTCAACACATGTGCTGTTTATTTTGTGGGCTTCTGGGGATCCAAGAGCAGCCAGCCTCTGTGATGCCAACATGTCCCTTATGGCAGAAGAAGAGAGCCAGTTTCATTTCAGGAGGGTTTTGATCTGGTCAGAAAAAAGTGAACATGTCCATCACTTTGGCCTGGAGCACCCTCTTCCCTCCCCATCTTCAGAGGCTCTGGACCTTTGTAGAGGCGTTGAGAGAAATGTCCCCATTCATTCTGCTCTCTAGAAATATATTTAGTCTGTGTATTTCTTTTTGCCTTTTTCCACCTGGAAGCTTCCTTGAGTTAACAGTGAAGCAGGCCAGTCTCCAGTCAGGGAAGGCAGGCTGGGAGTATAGGGTAGGTTTCCAATTGGAAGGGGAGCCCTAAAATACATGAAGGAGTAAGAGAGTCCACTGGGGCATCGTCTCCTAAGAAATAAGTGGATTCTGCTCTGTGTGTTTCCTTATGGGGGCCAAGATATGAACAGCCCTTTTTCAGGTGATGGCCCTCTAACATCACCCACCCGAGGTTCCCAGGACTTTATTTGAGGGTGACTGATCAGTGGTGTTATGGAGACAGCAGGTCGGTGTGTGGCAGAGACATTTCTGTGGGAGTTGGCTTCCCATCATCCCTCTGTTTTCCTGCAGCTTCTCACTCACAGAATTTATAGCAAATACTTGTCAAATGTTTTCCATAAACCCACAACTAGGGACATTTTTCACACATTCCTTCGGTGTATAAATGTTTATTTCTTCACAACACACAAAGAAGGTTGAGTGCAGTTTCACTAAAAGGGACTTTGAAGTGTGGATTTGGGCCTGATGAAAATTTGCTTCTGGCTTTGTTCTTCCACCCAGCCACATTGTCCGTAGGGGCACCCCAGGCACGTGAAGCTACCAGTGGTTTCTAGGTGTGATTTCCTCCAGGGTTTGGAGTCTGTGTGGACGTGTGTGTGTGTGTGTGTGTGTGTGTGTGTGTGTGTGTGTGTGTGTATACACATGTGCCCAGACACTGGCCCTGAGCCAGACTTATGAAGAGTGAAGCTGGAGTCTAGAAGCCACAGGTAGAGAATGAGAAGATGATAATGTCTCATTGTGATTAAGATGCGCATGAACATAAATGACAAGTATGGAGTCTTCTGGAAGGGCCAGAGATGCTACCTGTGAGACACAACCACTCTGGCAGCGGCTAGAGCTGTGCTATATACTGTCCACTCTTTTTACAGTGACCACTTCATTAATAAGCACTGCTATAGGTACTACTGTGCTACAGGGTGAGAAATTCACAGGTGAGAAAACCATGGCAAGGTCAGCTAACACACCCATTCTTCACTCAACTTGAGGCAGAAAGTTAGAATTACTATAGGAAAAGAAATATAAAGGATTCTAGAGACCTAGAGGCAGGAGTTAAATAAAGTTTTATGGAGAAAGTGGCATTTGAGATGGAAGAAAGAACATTGGGACAGGCACCAGAGAGATGGGGGTTTGGGGAGTTGATGGTTGATGTAGTTTCGGTAGGAGGGATCCAGGCCTGCCCCTGTAGGAGAGCTACCTCACCACACAATCTCTCCTTTAGCAGGAGTAACCAAGACTTAGTATTCTTGTAAAGAATAAGATCTAATGAGATGAATCCCATTTTAAAGGTAAATTTTCATAGAACACCCACCTACAACTCCATGGAGAATATCAGCAACACCACTGGGGAGGGGCCCCTGCAGAATGGAGGCAGGGAGGAGGGAAAAGATGGTACAAACACATGATGTATCCATACAAAATATGTTCTTAATGAAACAAAAGGCATGTTAATGAAAAAAAAAAAGATTTCCTTTCCACATGTTTTTAGTTTCAACTAAATGTAAATCAACACATGGCCTAACTTTTTTTAAACTGGGTCTTAGACAATAACCTTCCTATAGCAGCTAAGTTACATGTGCAAACCAGGGAATGGTTTTCATTTGTACATGTCTGAATTGTCTGTGCATCATTTATGCAGAAGAACTGATGTGAAATAGTCTTCACCTTTGTGCACCCTTTGAGTCTCTGCACCCAAATCAGAGTGAATTTCTGAATATGGAAGCTAACCTAGGAAGTGAGGTGGGTGCTGGCATAGAAAAATTAATTTCACTACTAGTGCTTCTACAGTATGTTTGTTCAATAAAGCAAGATAAATCCAAATATGCTTCAGACAATATATACAGAAGGGAATTTTACTTTAAGATGGCCATAGTTGTTAACACAGAGGTGACAATTTCTCAATATGGAACCAGGCTTGAGAAATGTCAAGCTTAATTTTTCATTCAACAATGACCATTAGACAAAGCCAAACATCTTGGTGTCTTCATGCTCTGGTGGAGGAGGCGAGGCATTTGTGTTCAGTCATATTCTGCTGAGCAAGTCCAAAGTATGTCCTGTGAGCTCGGGATTTGTTTCTGATAAGGTCTGCAATGTGGAGGATCTCCTTTGTCTTCTCTAGCACCCATTTCTCAGATGTAATGAGCTGTCTTGCATGTCCTCACTCATCCTGATTTGGAATGGTACAAAGATGCCTTAGGGGAGGCTAGTGACTCTTTCTTCTTCTTTGAGATTGAACCTGGAGCCACCTTCCACTAAGCTCCCCTGCCTGCCCACTGCACCCCACATGTACACCTGCTGAAGAACTTGGTACTACCTTCTAACAGTGCAGACTTTGGAAGTGTCAGAATGAAGGCTGAGTAGTAGGCCTGTCACTTTGCCTCATCCCCTCTATCTTTCATATCAACTGTAAACCTATGAACATGCTGTTTGGTCCATGCATGTCTGTTTTTAATGTCATGCAAATTGCTCCACAATAAAATACTTAAAATACTGTTGAAAGAATGATGTATCATAGGAACATGGGAAAGTATAGAGCTAGGATTCAGCTAGTAGACTAGAGAAGTAGTGCTTAGTTTTTCACAATATAGACCTTAGACTTGCAGTATCAGCCTCATCTGGGAGTTTGTAGCAATGCCTGAGCAGAATTTTACTGTATACTTACCAAATCAGAACTAGCATTTTTTGTTTGTTTGTTTCAAGGCAGGGGTCTCGCTCTAGCCCAAGCTGATCTGGAATTCACTATGTTGTCTCAGGGTGGCCTTGAACCCACACAGTCCTCCTATATCTGCCTCCCGAGTGCTGGGATTAAAAGCATATTCCACCACATCCAGCAGAATTGGCATTTTTTAACAAGATCCCCAGTGAACTATATATACTTTAAAGTTTTGTAGGTGGGTGATAGTAAATGTCTGAAATAATGAACAATATAGCTATCAATCTCTAAAGTAGGGAAGTGGATGTGGACATGGTAAGGCTTTGCCCTTCATTCCCTTGAACATCCAGTTCCCAACCTGAAGCCCTCTGTAGGACTCATCTGAATGCCCCTGCACTGAATCTTCTGGTCAGTCCTAAACTGCACATAGGTGACTTGAGTTCTATGGCATGTTCTTCTAATCTATGAAATATAATTTCATTTCAGTGGCTTATGAGGGCCAAATGAGCTGAGCACTTAGCAATCTTTTGTTTTAAGCCTTTCTTTAAATTGAGATGGAATTCACATAACATAAAATTAGTCATTTTAAAATGAACTATTCAGAAACTCTTCATACACTCACAATATTGTACAACCATTGCCTGTTGTACTCCAAGACGTTATCATTTCCCCCAAAACCCCATCTTCATTAAACAGTTGTTCCTGTTTCCTTTTTCTTCCAGCCCCTGTCAACCCCCAATCTACATTATATCTTTTAACTCATTAATGATATTCATTAAGAGTCACAGAAAAAAAATGCTTATTGCTCTGCATATCTTTAAAACAGGAGATTTTCTAATGATATAAAGTGGGAGACTCTATCTAAAACCTTTATTATTTATTTACCTGATATTCATGCTAGGCAAGTGTTGTACCATTGAGCCACTCCCCCAGCCCAACATAGATACCTTTAAATCAGTGATTCTCTAAGTATAGACTCAAACTAACAGTGGCCACATTACCTCGGAATTGTTAGGAATGGAAATTCTCAGGTCCTCACCAGAATGACTGTAGCACAATTCTAGCAGAGGTCCCTAGCAAACTCAAGTTAAAGGACCACTGTTAGAAATAAACAAACCTGAAGTGATGCTTACAGGTGCCCACCATGCCTGCACCAATCACTAGGCTCAGAAGCATGTGCAATGGCCTGCAAGGAGCTATCTCAATGAACCCTGCTTCTGTAATAAAGGATCTACTGTAGGGCAGAGTTTCTGCTATCGCTGGCTTCCCAATAGTCAGCAGAGCTGATTTCTCGACCTTTCTCAGTGATGCTGGGGTTGCTGCAGGTACAGACACAAGTTGTCTCTGTCATCAATCATTTAATTCCCTTCCTTCACTGTGCTATCCACCTCAGTGTTCAAAGATGGGGAGGTCTTTCAACAGAGAGCTCTGTGATTGGTCAGTGGGCTTTACACATTCAGCTTTTATTTCACTATTATCAAAGTGCAGGGTATGTTTCTTTTTGGTTGATTAATGATCAACTCAAGGTCTATTATGAACCTCCAGGCTTTAATTACTACACCATTACCCAGTCAATTCCTTGCCATTTTATATTTATGGCCTTTATTAAGCCTCAGTATGTGCAACTGCCTGATTTTATTCTAGACACATATTACCTCATTAACTGGATCTTATTCCATTTCTCTCATTTGTCCAGATTGTTATTTATCTCAGTTCCCTGGGTGCATTTTCTGCTTCTGTTTTTTTCACCAGTCTAACCATTTACAAATTTTCTTCCTCCTTTTCCTTGGATGCATTCACTGTTCTTTGACCCTTTGAAACAGACCTTAGAGTTTTTGCATACTCTGCTGTCACCTACAATGAGATTACATTTATTAGGAATTTTCATTCCTAATAAATTGCCAGTTTCTGCATACATGCCCTGGTGGTCAGTTATAGGTACACTCTTAATTCAATTGTATGGAATCTTCTGAAAGCCCAATTTAGCTCTTGATATTCTAGGTACTGCCACAAGCTTTCCACTCTGGACATACTGCCTTTCTCTAAATTAAGGCTGAGGGATATTCAGGTTTTTTAATTTGTTTACTTACAATTAGGAAGAAAGCGAATATGGGTGCACCAGGGCCCTTTGCCTCTGCAAATGAGCCCCAGAAGCATGTGCCACTTGGTGCATCTTGATTTATGTGGGTAATAGGGAATTGAATCTGGGACTGGCAGGCTTTGCAAGCAAGCACCTTTAATTGCCAAGTCATCTCCCCAAAAAGAAAGAGAAAGAGGGAGAGAGAGAAAGAGAATGGGCAAGCCAGGGCCTCTAGTCACTGCAAATGAACTCCAGATGCATGCACCACCTTGTGTATCTGGCTTACATGGGACCTGGAAAAATGAACCTGGCTCCTTAGGCTTCTCAGGCAAGTGCCTTAACCATTAAACCATTTCACCAGCCTGAGCCCTATCTTTCTATATTTAAACTATGTAGCTACAATTAATTTTTATTTATTCTCTTAAATACCTTTCTAACACATCCTCAATCCCCTTCATTGTTTCAGAAAATTTAGGACTTGGCTTTCTGACTTGCTTATTTTCTTGGGTTCTACCCTAGACCAACTACATCAAGCTGGGCAAGCAAGCATCCTGTGTTCACCAGACCCTCTAGAACCTTCTGGTTGTAAACTACACTTAAAGAATCACCTTTCTAAAAAGGTGCCATAAGAATTTCAAGAGATTTTCTTAAGTCAGAAATAATATTTATTCCACTTGAATCCTTGCCTCCTCCCTATAGAAAAATTAATAATCTGGACAGCTGTTATGTTTTGTCTTCTGCTATATTTTGCCAACTGCTTTGCCCTAGAGCTATAAGAATATTTCAGAAATGCCAGCAGTGGTCACCTAGAATACCAGTACATGTAGTTATTATATCAGTATTATCATCGTTCCCTTCTGTCATACAGTCTGTGCTATTTGGGGCATGAAGGAGATCTTACTCTCATTTTTATTTTCATTTGATCTTTCCATTGCTTTGTGGTAAACATTTTTACATGAAAAAACAGGCAGAAAAATGTGCAAAAGTCACCAAGAAGTAGGCTTTGTTAGATATCAACATAAGAATTTTTTTCTGCCCAAAGCCATAGTGTTGTCCATTCATCTTTTACTGATTGAGGCCTTTCATTTCCTGGTCAGAGCTTCTTTATCACTCTACCTTTTACTTTTGCAGTAGGCATAAGTAACCAATAATGTGTGCTGTGGGTTCCTGCTACATAATTGCCTTGATAGGTTTATTTATTTTTGTGCTGTGTGACCTTGAGCAAATTGCACATCTCTTTGTCTCCCCACCTCTGAAGTGGGATGGTATAGCATTTCTGTCATGTATTAGTAATGTGAGTAAAATGAGGGAATCATAGAAAAGGTCAGAGACATCAATGTTTTCTGTAAAAATTGGTGGCTACTGATCTTTTGGTTCTGCCATACCTACATCTGTAGAGATTTATTTTTTATTTATTTATTTGAGAGAGAAAGAGGCAGAAACGGAGAAAAAGAGAGAGAGAGAATTGGTGTGCCAGGGCCTCCAGCCACTGCAGACAAACTCCAGACACATGAGCCACCTTGTGCATCTGGCTTACGTGGGTCCTGGGAAATCAAACCTCAATTCTTAGGCTTTGTAGACAAGTGCCTTAACCACTAAGCCATCTTTCCAACCCCTTTATATTTTATTTTGTGTTAGGTTAATACACTCTTCCCTCACTTCACTCAATCTTCAGATGCGGTGGGTCAGTAACCCATGGTTCTGATTTGCTATGGTTTGTTTCCTGGTGTGGCATACTTCCAATAGTTCTAAAGTTATTTCTTTGCTTATTTAAAATCAACACACTAGGACTTTGACATGTTTGTTTAATCCCATGAGCTTGCTTAAAATTCATGACCACAATTAATCCATGTGCAGTCCCCTTTAATACTCCAGGTACATAGCTCTGGCTTTGGAGAACTGATCACCATTAGCAATAGTACCAAAGGAGACTGGATGAAAGTGACTTCCTCATGACCTCCAAGTCTTCTGTTTTAACCTTGGGTCTGTTACATGACCTGGCTTCCTTCCAGGTGTCTCCTGATTCTATTGCTAATGGAACGATGCTTGTTAGGGTATGTGAAACTCTCAATACTACAAATCAGATGTTTAAAAAAATTTTATTTTTATTTACGTATTTCAGAGACAGAGGCAGATAAAGTGAGAGAGAAAATGGGTGTGCCATGGCCTCTAGCCACTGCAAACAAACTCCAGATACATATTCCACCATATACATCTGGCTTACATGGGTGCTGTGGAATTGACCCTGGCTCCTTAGGCTTTGCAGGCAAGTTAATCACTAAGTCATCATCTCTCCAGCCCACAAATCAGATTTTTAACTTCTTGGTTTATCATGGGGTAAGACAGGCATTTTCGCCTACTGGTCAGGAGACCCATGTTGTAGGCTTTTGATGTCAATAAGAGGTCTAAGGATGTTCATCCTATAGGGACTCTGCCTGCTTAGTATTAGGACATTATTGCTAGAAGCATGGTGCCAGAAAGCGACTCCCTGGTAGTCCCGGGGGGAGGGGATTTCCACTTAAATAGATGCATGAGACATCCCAGTGTGCCTTGCTGGTGTCAGTGAGAACACAGCTGCATATCTATGCCCCTTTCACTAATAGTACAAGAAGGCCTCTAGATTCCTTGCATATGTCCCCAGAGGCCTGCCATCAGAGAAGTAATCCTACACAGTCATGATTTGGTTGAACTTCTAGTAAAAGTGTTGTATGAAATGTTGACCAAAGGCCACAAAGAAATAGGAAGTGTGATGAAGACATAATAAATATAAACTCTGCAAAGTCTATTTCAAGCACTTTTTTTGTTGCATGGCTTGATAGGCATAGCAGTCCTACAAAGTAAGTCTCCTGTCATAACTGTTTATCTTAGAAATGAAACACCTTATACAAGCCTCCATCAGTGAGCAGCATCTCTGTCCAGACTCCCCACATAGTTTGCACTCTGTGTCAGAATAAAGCAATGTTCACCGTCCCTCCTCTCTGAAGAGAACATAGTAGACCTCTCACATAATCCTCCATGGTCTGCATGGTCTGTGAGAACACTGTGTCTTTTCCCACCCTAGATGAAGTCATGGTAACATGAAGGAGGTTCAGTAGAAAAGCCTCTATAGATGACTAAGAGAGGAGACACGAACAGGCTCATCCAGGCCTGGCCACAGAACCACAGGATAGATGGACTCATTCCCAATGAAGAAACTTCAACCAAAAATGGAAGAAAGTGGTTCAAACAGGACACTGAGTATTCAGCAGCAGGGAGAAGAAAAACACAGAGCACAAAGGTTCTGTCAGTCAGGAAATGGACAGGTCTTGGAAGGTGGCCATCAGGTACTGAGTGAGCACTTGGCAGTCAGGACCAAGCCAAGTGACTTCACAGTCTGAGTACTGAAGCTGAGGTAGAAAAAACAGAGCATTCTGAGAACTCCACGGAGAGCTCAAGGTCAATGGAAATAAGTCTTGGGAGTGGAGTGCCCCATCCATTTTGGTCTGAAACTTGTCATTAGAGGGTTAACAACACAAGAGGGAAGCTTAGAGTTTTGTCTCACAAGGGCAGATTTCAAGGAGCTAGAGGACATAGAAAGTTCTTTTGAGGGCTGGAGAGATGGCTTAGTGGTTAAGGTGCATGCCTGTGAAGCCTAAGGATCCAGGTTTGATTCTCCAGGTCCCACGTAAGCCAGATGCACATGGTGGAAAATGCATCTGGAGTTCATTTGCAGTGGCTAGAGGCCCTGGTGTGCCCATTCTCACACTCTCTGTCTCTAATAAATAAATAAATAAATAAAGTTCTCTTGAGTATACTCCACTAAGGCCTCTGCCTTACCAGCAAGATGTGTTTGAAGCCAATTATTAAACTGCAAAGAAGCAAAAAGAGATTTTGTATTAGAAGACTTGAAAAAAAATTGAGATAGTGTTTTTCTGTCTGTGAAACTCAGGCTAGTCTTGAACTCACAATCTTCACAATCTTCATGCCTATAGTTCTAGAGTGCAAGATTACAGGCATTTTGAAGCACTGTACAATAGCAGGATTTTTTTTTCATTCATATGGCTTCTATTTCAAAATATTTGCTTCTAAATTTTAACAGTGAGGGGAAAATAAAGCTAAAAATCATACATCAATGTTTCCAATTGAAGCGTTTCTAAATGGCTCAGAGAAACATAGCTAATATCAGAATATTGAAATTGAAGGTAAGTGCTATCAGTGTGTTCCAAAAATAATCTGGGCAGATTTCTCAGTGGTTAAAGGCACTTACTCCTCACTCCTGCAAACTGGAGCCTGGATCCCCAGCACCCATGTAAAGCTGGACCAAAGTGCCTATGGCAGTGGGAAGCAGAGTCAGGAGAACCCTAAAGCTCATAGGCAGCTAATCTGACTCTCCCAGTGGCAAACAAGAGAGAACCTGTCTCAAGGTAGAAGGAGAGTACAACACTCTAAGGTGGTCCTTTGACCTACACACATGCATGTGCGCACACGCACACATGCACACATGTACACACACACACACACAAAGAAAGAGTGCATGAGACACAAACCTTTGGGGCTGGATATCCAACTCAGTGGGAAAAGTGCCTGTTATACAAGCATGAGGACCTGAGTTTGGACCCCCAGGCCCCACTTAAAATGCTGGGTGAATGGGGGCTGGAGAGATAGCTTAGCAGTTAAGATGCTGGCCTGCAAAGCCTAAGGACTGGTTCAATTCCCCAGTACCCATGGAAGCCTGATGCACAAGGTGGCACTTGCATCTGGAGTTTGTTTGCAGTGGTGGCCCTGGCATGCCCATTCTCTCTTTATCTGCCTCTTTCTCTCTCTCAAAATAAATAAATAAAATTTTTTTAAAAAAAAATCTTTAAGGGTTAGAGAGATGACTTAGCAGTTAAGGCACTTGCCTGCAAAGCCAAAAGACCCAGCTTCTATTCCCTAGGAATTACATAAGCCAGATGCACAAGGTGGTACCTGCTTCTGGAGTTGGTTTGCCATGGCTGAAGGCCGTGGTGTGCCCATTCTCTCTCTCTCTCTCCCTCCCTCCCTCACTCTTTACCTCTCTCTCTCTTTCTCTCAAATAAAGAAAATTAGAAAAAAATCCTTTTAAAAAATGCTGGATGTGGTGGTGCATACCTTTAATTTCAATCCTGGGGAGTTGGAGTCTTGGAATCCCTGGGTAGTCTAGCCAAATTGGTGGGCTTTAGATCAGCAAGAGACTCTCAGAGAATAAGGTGGAAGGTGACTAAGGAAGATTCCAATATCTACCTCCACACATATGCACATGTATGTGCACATACACCTGCATACAGAAACATAAATGTACATACATGTGGAAGAAAAAAATAAAAGTTATTACCCCACTTAAGGATCATCCCTCACTATAATATCTACTTAGCAATATTCATAATCATGGTCTTTCTGACATTATTCCTGAAAGAATGTTCACCTTAAAATTGAACAAGGAGCTTTAAATACTGTGTCTGCCTTGAGTACAGCAATCAGGAAGGAAGATTCATTTTTCTTTCGGCAGATAAATAAGAAAAGATAGATGGTGCATTAAACAGTAAAGAGAAGGGCTTCTCCAAGCAATTTACATGCTGATTAGTTAAATTACTGCTTAATTTAGTGACTGCTAATAAACTGTGCCTTGGAAATGTTTCCCGAACATTTATTGGCTGCAGTAATTCTACCTACAGTGTATGCGGATCACATCTTCATTAAATATTGATGCATTCATGAAATGTTAATCGAATGTTAATGTGAAGTACAAGGGAATGTGCTTGCTGGGAGCCGGCTGGGAACTACCTGCCTCTGTATTTGCTTTATGTCCTGTCTTCTTGCTGTTTGCTTCAGCTTGTTTCCCATCACCAGGAGGTTCACATTTGTTCCCTGACCTGCTGTCTCCAATACCCAACTATAAAAAGAAAAATGAGATTCACTGATGGACAGGAGTAAAGTTACTGCTCCTCCACCCTGCTTTCCCGACCTGGAACTCCTGCAGAGAACCATGAAGAATTCCCTTTAGAAGGAGCGATGCAGACTGTTCATGTCACACCCTGGCCAGGCAGCCAGGCTTTCAATGACTCAGGCAGTGGCCCTTCCCTGCTTATCAAGAGGAGGGGTTTCTAGTCAGTTCTCTCAGAGCTGACTGGAACGAAACAACCCCTCACATATGTTATCTAACAAGAGAGTAAGGGAATATCTGTCCTAAATCCATGGGCAGAGAAGGCTACATTCATGATGCTGTTCAATGCATAATTATTCATGTGAGGCTATATTGTTATGGTTGAAAAATCTTACCAAATGGCATCATTAATCTTCTTCTTGGATAATCACAGGAGATGTGAGAACCGCCTGTGTACATCAAGTGAAGAAGAGATTGAATTTCCACTCCATCTATGTGATGAGATGATTGGCTAAGAATGTTATGCTGGAAGGAGCATTCCAAATGGAAACAGAAAGAGAGACAGAAAGGGAGAGAGAGAGGAAGAGAGAGGGAGGGGAGCCATTGTTATGGTGTTTGTGCAGAAAATTGAAACATTTTTGTCAAGGTCCTACACTTCTGGTTTTGAACAACTTACCCCATACCAAGGGGGTCACCATCACTCCTCTTTTTGTAATGGTCCCTTCTTGCAGAATGAATCAGAACTTACATTTTATTTTTCCCCTCCCTCAAAATTTCTTTTCTTTTTTTAAAATTATTTTTGTTTATTTATTTGAGAGTGACAGACAGAGAGAAAGAGGCAGATAGAGAGAGAGAGTGAATGGGCACGCCAGGGCCTCCAGCCACTGCAGACAAACTCCAGACACGTGCGCCCCCTTGTGCATCTGGCTAACGTGGGTCCTGGGGAATTGAGCCTCGAACCAGGGGTCCTTAGGCTTCACAGGCAAGTGCTTAACCGCTAAACCATCTCTCCAGCCCAAAATTTCTTTTCTTAATCTCTTTCGGAACTGCCTACCCCTCCTTGTTCTCTTTGTCCCCTATTGGTCACCCCTCTACATTTGGGCTTCCATGGCCCACTCTGCTGTGGCTTGGCCTTCTTAGATCCTGGACCCTGAGCACTGACTGACCTGCAGGTTCCACATTGTAGACCAGGCAGTGTGGTGGGCCCCCTGAGACAGACCTACTAATTCAAAGGACATTGACCTTGATCTCTCTGCCTGGAGTGTTTCCATGCTCAGAAACCTAGCCCTAGAAAGCACTTGCTCATTTTATGATCTTCAATAATCAGAGAACGCTCTTTTGATTACTTGGTCTCAGGACTGTCTCCTGGGGCTTTCCTGACTCTTCATCATCTCAAGCAGTTACTTTCTTCATAGCATGTATGAAGAATTATAACTATATTGCATATTTATTTTTATTTTTGCATGTGTGCTATACATATACCCCATGCTAATGCATGCAGCCGCCAGAGGAGAAGGTCAAGTGTCTTCCTCCTTCCTCTGTTGTTCATCCATGGGTTTCCTTGAGACATCATCTCTCACTAACCCTGGGGCTGCTATTTTCGGTCATACTGGCTGATCAGCAAGCCCCAGCAATTTTCATTTCACTGATCCCCACAAAACTAGGATTACAGGCATGTGGCCATGCTCAGCTATTCACATGAGTGCTGGAGAATAGAACTTACAGTGAATCAGGCCCTCATGCTTGTGCAGCAAGCACAATAACTCACTGAGCCATCTCTCCAGCCCATACATTTTATATTTTTGTCTTTCTCATTTATTTAGAATTACTGTTTAATGAACTCAAGACCTCGTTCCTTGTTTGATGAAACTCATTTATCCTCCTAGTAGATAATAGATGATCAATTAATACTGATTAAATGAATAAGACACCATCCCTTCCACTGAAGAGGTCATGGGCCAGAGGGTGTATTGGTTTGTTTTGTGTTATTATAATGAGATACCTGAAGTCAAGGGCTAACATATGGTGATGGCCTTCTTGCTGGCAGTATCCTGAGGTAGTGCAGGATGCCATACTACCTCACAGAGAAAAGAAGCACACATATATATCTCCACTGCTCTATCATCTATCATCATCTCTCATCTACCTTCTATCATCTGTCTATCCTCTGCATCATCTATCATTGATCATCATCTATTAGCTAGCTCTTGCCTCTGTCATCTGTCTTAAATATTATATTATCTGTCATCATTTAGCATCATTTATCATCCTCTATCATCTACTTCTGTCTTCTATTATCTATCAGTCTATGTATGTCATTATCTAGTTATCTCCTTCTTTCTTCGCTTTCTCTCTGTTCTTTACCTCTCTCCTGCCCTCCTCACCTTATAAAATCACCAGTATTAAGTCATGAGGCTCTGTTCTAATGACCTGATCTAATTCCAGTGGCTTCCCGATGGCCTTACTTCTAAATACCATAGCCTTAAACCTCACAGTAGGCATTAACTTTCAACATATTTAGCCATGGGGAACTCAAACTATATCAAGTTATACTCAAGGGGAACCAGAGCATTAAGTCAATGCACAACAGTACTGTAGATGTTCCTGGGAGGCAAGTATCTGAACTGGTGCTTCTTCTGAGGAGATGCCCAGACCACACTTACAGGGGAGAGTTGTAGGAGTAAACTGGTTCCTTGGTGAAATAAATAGCCTCCTTAAGTATTATTGCTTTTGTTGACACATGACATTTCAATGTAGTTACTATACAGTTTTTCAACCTATGTGCAGAATAGTTGCTTAGATTGAAGTGATGAGACCATTTTCAACTAGATGAAGGAAAGAGGAGACTGTTGTAAGTGAACAGAAGGATTTTTAGAGAAAGGATGAAGAGCACAAATGTGAGGACAGGGAAGCTATGCTATATGAGTGAGTGGGACAGGGTCTCACACACTTCTCAAGTTTTCAGTCTTTTCCATAGAATTGTTTTTCTGGCCAACATCTTGTAATATCTATGTAATTCTTAAGTTCATGGCACCACTAACAGGGGTATACCGGTGTTTCCCTGTTACATTAGGTACCTTTTTGTCACTGTTGTCTACTTATTACCTGATAGAAACAGCTGAAAGGGAGATGGGTTTGTTTTGGCTCATGGTTGCAAAGCATGGCAAGGTAAAGTAGTTCACATCAGAGTAGACAAGAGAAGTAAAGGGTTACAGCAGACAGCCAACATACACACCTCCAGTGGTCTGCTTCTCCAACTAGGGCCCATCTCCCAGTAATGCCACTACCTGATGAATCCATTAAAGAACCAATTTACTGATCAGCTTGGAGCTGTCATGGTACAATCATGTCCAGAAATGCCATCCCAGATATACCTAGAGTTGTGCTTTCCCAGTCTTCCAAGTCCAATCCAACCAATTTGGCAATAGAAGTTAAACACACACTTAGAAGCTCCAGGGAAGGACCCTTGTTGGTATCCACTTAGAAGTCCCAGGAAAGGGCCATGATTGGTCCACCTCTGTTTCATGTGCTGCAAGCAGGCATGGTTTAGTGAGGTCTTGCAGACTATAGAAACCTGGGCAGTAAATATAAAGTTATATGTGGAAGTTAAAATCATGGAAAGAGTTGCTGTTCCCAAGGAAGGGAAGCTGGGCCTGGGAGGACAAGGAAATGGTTTTATCACTGAAATTATAAATCTTTATCAAACTGTTTTGAAAAAAAATGCTTCACAGATGCCTCTGTGAAAATGGGAGCCAACAAAAAAAAATATCTTCCTGAAAGTCAGAGAGTTGTGGGAGGTTTGGAAAACATCAGAGTTTTAGGTACTATATAGCCAAAGTACTCTGTTTTGTTCTGGTCCAGTTGTCTTCAGTTGAAGATCTGGAGTGAGCCTCCTTATTCCCTTATTAGAGTAAAACCAATAGGCTTGAAGTGTTTGGTCTTGGAATTCCTCTTCTGACCTCTTCCTCCTTCTCTACTGCAGATTGTGCTGGAGAACAGCAGCCGAGAAGATAAGCATGAATGTCCCTTTGGCCGCAGTAGCATAGAGCTGACCAAGATGTTGTGTGAGATCCTGAAAGTGGGCGAGCTGCGTAAGTACACTTGTGTCTCCTATGGGTATGAAGCTTGCAGATACCCAGCTTCTGAGGTTGAGCTGAACCTTTGCAAAGAGTTGCCTCATGTTAACACCTCACAGATCATCACTGTGAGTCAGTTTTTCCCTGGCTTAGGTTTCTTGGTTATATATTTCGGAACATCTTCTCTAGATAGAAACAGTATTCAAGTCTGCAGGAATAGAAAAATTCTGGATGAATTTCCAATATTAAGAAGATAAGTACATATTACAACAGCCTTGCTGCTAGTTAGAAAAAGATCTATACAGTTCTTTCTTTAACTCCAGTTTATAACCTTGTAGATCATTTCCTTTTCTTTCTTCAAAATGATTTTCCTCTAAAAAGAAAAATTGAATACCTTAATGAAATTTTCTTGCTTCCAGTGTTTCAGCTATGTGGAATACTTGCTTTAAAGGAAGGAATTATTGCAGATAAAGAGTAGCTGAAAATGAAAAATTGGTCAGAGATAAAGCTTTGGTTCTTTTTCTTACTTATACTACAAAATTTATGGGAGAACATTCAGAAAAAGAGATGATAATTTTTTTTGTTTTTTCCTTATTGGCTTAGTTTGGCTTTAATGTGAAGGAGGCTATGATCTAACCTGCTTCAATTATTACTGTCAGTGTTGAGTATCCTTAAAGTGCCTCAATTACTTCCTCCTATTGCCTATGGAGCTGATGCACATATAAATGTTTCCTCTTTGACTTAATGACATGAGTACCAGAGAAGACTGCTTATATCAGGACCATGTTGAGTGGGGAGGGAAGTATTTAGTTTTATTTTGAAAGGCACAAGTATGTGGCCACCTGCTTTAGAGTTTAAAATAATGGTCTGGGATGATAAGCAAAAGGAATTTCATGATTAAATTGAAAAGGGGGTTATAGTTTATTTATATGTAGAGCTATCTACAAGTGCTTCTAAGAAAAACTAGAAAATCTGGTGGTTAGTAAAGACAAAACTAAGACTTGGAGCTGTGAGACCACAGGAAGCTTCATCATCTTCCTGGGAAAAGAAGCCAGTGTTGACATGGAACTACACAGAATGTCATTGCCAAGGAGCCCCATGGGACACATTGGCATTATGACAGAGAGCAACCTGCCCTAACCTGCCCTCTCTCCTGTCTACCAAATGTTGAGATATTTGGTTGTAGGGACCCTTGAGGTAAGTTGTTCACCCTTCCCTCATTAGACAAACTCATGTAGATTTCAGTCTCAAGGCTCTCTGCTTATTGTTTGTAAGTCTTAACTCAAACAAATCCTGTGACTCTTTCATGCTTATTTCAATTCCATGGAGGAAATGATTTAAAGTGACTGGCTAAAATTCATTTCAAAGACATTTGAATGTTTTCAGGACTAGAGAACATTTGTGCTCAGCTAAGCGAGAGTTTCTTCGTGTAAGCTATGGCCCTGAATTAACTCTTTCTCATCCCACCTTTTCCAGCCTCCCACCAGCACACTTCTGGCAGTCTGATCTTGTATTGAAGGGAAGACTAGGTACACTCAAGTCCAGTTTCCTGTTCCTCTCCTTTTCCCAGAAGAAATATTTTATTGTGCTAAAGCTAACCCAGAAAATGACATGATGTAAATAATGAAAAGGTATTAGGTTCTATTTCTACCACTTGGAACTCTAGTGTCTGTGGGTAGTTACTCACCACAGTCACTGTTCTCTTACAGCCCCACATGTTCCCCAGGGCCAACCTATGGGGAGTGGCTTGGAAACCATGCTCAAATTCTGGTGGGCAGGGCAAATACAGATCTGACTTGGTCAGTGGGGCCCCACCTGATAGGGAAGGGGAACCAGGGTGGCAGGACTCTGAACTCTCAGTCCTTCCCTGGTGATTGTGCTTGGGACTGGAGTCAGTGTGGAATAAGGGGCAGGGTCTGAATTTAGGCAGGGTGGAGTAGCTCTCTCAACCACATGAAGAATTGGAACTCAGAAAGCCATATAGCACCCCATTTCTGTGGGCTCAGATAACAAGGTAGAGATGCAGGCAAATGGCTCATGGACCTGGCCTACTGACACAGCTGTTCCTCTTGCACAGTAGGCTCCACAGTCCTCCTTCTCGTGAAGAAGAGTCCCCAACATTCCACAACAATTCACAGCACAGGTGCTACAGCTGTCTATGCGTGGGGCAGAAATTGGGCAGCTGGAGCCTGCAATTATCTGAGTAGTGTCTATTTGCCTAAAAAGCACATTTACTTGTTTGTTCAGTAAAAAATCTACTAAACATTTACAATGCAGTGGACACTGAGAGTACAATTGAAACACATAAGGCCCCAGCCCCTAACGAACTTTCAGAAGCTTCACAGAACTCAGAGAGGAAAGAGCTGAGGTTGATACTTCTTCCTATGAATTGAAATGTACTATACTTTAAATGGCTGTCTATTCCATAGTAGAATTTCTCAATATTTTGATAATTTTAAGTTTAACTTTTCCCCTTGACATCTTGCTTGCCATCTTCTGCAATAGCCATTATGGACATTTTTCAAGGCTGACAGAGAAGTTCACATTTCAGAAGTCTACATGCCCAAATGAATTGTTTTCCACTCATAAAAATTAAAAGGTTGCTATATTCTGATTGAATGCTAGATGTCAAATGATGAGACACCCCATGGTAAGAGGAAAAATTACTTTTTTAATGGATTTCCTGTTGCCCATTGCCATGGTAAATAAGTTATCAATGTGAAAAACAAATTTGATTGCCCCCATATGCTGAAGGGGAGATCTGTCTTTCTTCTAAGGCAAATCAGTGTCATAGACAAATCCATCTTCTTCAGGTTTATGTGCATCTATTTTTGTCATTCCTGGGTTCATGACTCAGTACTTCTCAGCTTTGTTTTAGTAATTGACCTTGAAAACCATGGTCAAGTTCTCTTCATAAGCAAATGCTGAAGCCAACAAAAAGTACCAATTAAAAATCTAATGAGTGGGGGGACAGAGAACAAATATTTGATTGTCTAGAAATGGTTCCTCTCTTAAGATGAGGTATCTTGAGAAAATCCACTTTTGAAATGCCAATTATATTTTGGTTTCTAAAGCAAGCATGTTAAATGTTCAATTAAATTACTAATACTAAATATTTGTGAGCATCTTTAAGATTGCTTTTAAAGTTATATTATTCTTTTGCTTCTCAATTCCTGACATGGCAAGAGGCAAATGTTATCTCTAATAGTATGGTCTAAAAATAATGTTTGTGTTCTCAGAGCACTTTAACAAAGTTATTTAATTGAAGTCTGTAACACTCCCAGGAGTTAACCAAATCAATACAGCCTATGTTTATTAATGAAGGGAAGGCCTGCAATGATTGCACATTGCAAAGTCATCACATTGTTCTGAATGCCCAAAGAAGAATCGGGTAGGAAAGTAGAATAGGTCTTTGGCAATCTCACTGAACAGTGTAAAAATGTCCCCTATAGCCTCAAGTGTTTGTGATTAAGCCTCATATTCAATCTGAAACTGTTGGAGCCTGCTAGAGTAACCTTGAGTAACTTGGAGCAATCCTTCGGATTATTAGTCTAGCCTAACTCTTGTTAGCTAACTCTTGTTAGCTAGCTAACTCACTCAGACTACTCCTGATGATGTGGAGATGTGACACCCAGCTGCCTGCTATGTTTTCCCCACCATGGTGAACTTCCTCTCAAAACTGTAAGCTGAAATAAATCCTTTCCTCCCCTGAACTGCTTCTGCTCAGGTACTTGGTCCCAGAGGTGAGAAAGTAATTGCAACAACCATCTTTGAGTCATAACTCAGCAAGTTTTTGGATGCTTTATTTATGTTTCTGTATTGTTTTGAACTTCTTATTCCTCATCTATGAAATACACATTGGGGGTTGGAGAGATAGCTCAGCATTTAAGGCACTTGCCTGCAAAGCCTAATGACCCAGGTTTGATTCCCTAATACCTACATAAAGCTAAGTGCACAAAGTAACACATGCACCTGGAGTTCGTTTGCAGTGGTGGGAAGCCCTGGTGCACCCTTTCTCTGCTCCCTCAGACCTTTTCCCCTGTCTCTGTCAAACAAACAAACAAACAAACAAACAAACAAATAAATAAATAAATAAATATTTATTTATTTATTTGACAGAGAAAGGGGGGTTAGAGAGAGAGAATGGGCACACCAGGGCCTCCAGACACTGCAAATGAACTCTAGACACATGTGTCCCCTTGTGCATCTGGCTGACATGGATCCTGGGGAATCAAACCTGGGTCCTTTGGCTTTACAGGCAAATGCCTTAACCACTAAGCCATCCTTCATGCCCCAAATAAATAAATATTTTTAAAATGCAGTGTTGGTGTGGAAGCTTAAATGAGATAATGAATGTTGCTTCAGTTGGAATGTGGACAGTATTCTAGATTTTTGTTTCTTTGCAAGTGATGTAGAGTCTCACTTTTTGTGAGCAAACTGAAGGTTAAGTGGAGAGGGGATAGTGCTCCTGCTTAGTGACAGCTAGAATCTGGACCTGGAACAATGTCCTTTGTTTCTTCACTCTACATATTGATGAAATTCAGTATAGTTAGCCTTCCATATATCTGTGAGTTCTAAATCTACAGACTCAACCAATTGTGGATGGAAAATATTTGGAAAATAAATTCCATCTGTAGTGAATACATACAAACTTTGTGTTATTATTAATCACTAAGTAATATAGTAAAAGCTATATGTATGTATGTAGTATTTACTACAGTAAGTGTTATAAATCATCAAGAGATTACTTAAAACATATATATATATATATATATATGCAGCTATGCATAAGCTATATGCATTTACCACTTTATGTAAAAGGTTTGAGCTTTCTTGAATTTTGGTGCCCTCTGGGGGTTCAGGAATCTATCTCCCATGGATGCCAAAGAACAATGGCATTCCTTTGGACCTGCTTCTACCATAAGGCTCTGCTGAGAGATTTGCTCATGTTGCATTCACTTTCAACTTTAAAAATCATAACAAATACTTACACAACTGATTGTGGACACATGCACCTATAGTCTCAGGAATATTTTAGACAGCCCCAGTTAGAAGAAAAAAATTGAAGAGGAAAAACGAACAAGTATTCAAATGATTATATGTTTGCTTGAAGTTGCTGAGGAGAAGTGATCAAGACATGATGACCTTTACAGAGGACAGGAGCCTGAACATAGACAAACCCACAGGTGTCTGGTACAGGATTTAAGGACATATCCAGCTCCTAACTGGAGAGAAAACTAGGGGTAGCTGTTGTTTCTGTTCATATGCCATTTATCCTAAAAGAAGTAGTAAATTACTGAGTGAAAACATGATTTCTGATGCAGGCAGACTACTAAATTTTGACCATGTACCACTATACCCCCCTCCTACTTCATTAAGTAGCTACCGGGCTTCTCTAAGTCTCAGAATCTTACTAGTCACTATGGCATGGACTTAGAATGTATTCTCCATTCTCATGATGCCTGCATGCTAACTAAAGCAGCCTTCACATGAATAAATGCTTATAAAATCCTTTGTCACCCAAAGTATTACACTGAAATAAGGCTTATATCTAGGAGGCACTGTCTGTTCTGTTCTGTTTCTGGAGTGAGCAGGACTGGGGAAGGGTGGGTCTTGAAATAGTCACTAGAGAAGCAGAGAAAGTTGGACATATGGAAATCACAAAAGTGAAGAGAGAATAATGGTGGCACTCCAGCAATAATATCTCCAGGTAGTCATAGCTATGGGGATGGTGGAAACCATAGGAGGAAGGATCTGTGGGCTCAGAGAACTCTAGTTCTATGCACTTAAAATAGAGAACTTAAGGGAACAAAACAAGTAAAGGAGATGCCAGGCAAAGAAGCAAGTATCACATCATAAACATTTGCCATCCAGAGAACTTTGGACCTGAGTTTTCAGCTGTGCAAACCAAGAGAAAGATTTTTTTTAATTCTTTTTAATTGAAAACTTCCATAAATATAGTAAATATACCATGATCATAATACCCTCCCACAACCCTCACTTTACCTCTTTCCAAATCTTCCCTCTACTGAATCCCTTCTTTCCAACTAGTCTCTCTTCTATTTTGATGTCATCATTTTTCCCTCCTATTATCTTGTGCAGGTCTTGTGTAGGTAGCAACAGCTGCTGTGAGGTCATGAATAGCAAGGCTTCTGTGTGTCTGAAAGACAGCATTGTAAGCATTTCTCCCTTCATTGGCTGTTACATTCTTTCCACCACCTCTTCCACAATGGACCTGAACCATGGAGGGTGTGATGCAGATGTCTCATGTAGTGCTGTCACTTTTTATTATTTGGTGAGTTTTGAGTCACCCCAATGGTCATCATCATCTGAAAAGAGAAGCTTCTCTAACCAAAAGTGACAGTAGCAGTATTATATGGGTATAAACAAGTATTTAGAGGGCAGACTGGTGGACATAATATATCAATTTAGCCAGACAACAGATGTAATTCCACCCCTAGGGCTTAAGACCTCACAAACCATGGAGTTTTTAAAATTTTCATTTATTTATTTTTATTAATAGCATATTTTGTATGGATACATAATGTGCTAGTACCATCATTTCCCTCCTCCCTGCCCTCAGTGCAGTGCTGTTTCTGGTATTCCCCATTAGGTTGTGGGTTATGTGTGGTGGGAGCAGCAGGCAGTTATTTGGGAGAGGCAATGCCACTGGGCATGACATCCCAACCTATGGCTCTTACAATCTTTACACCCACTCTTCTGAAAAATTCCCTGAGCTTTCGTGGGTGTATTTTAAGTCTACTTCAGTGATGAGCTCTTAGGAGCCTCTGGATTTCTGCTTTGATATGTGTTGAGTATCCTCAGCATCTGTCTCCTTCACTGTGGTGCTGATTGTTGGGCTCACCATGGAAACAGCACTTTTGCTCATCTTCCCAATTCTTAAGGTGGTTTCAGCTGGGCCTTCACTGAAATGTAAGGGGTGGTTTATCTCATTGGGTCTCCCTACCTTCAGAAAAAGTAAAACAGATTCTCCAACAGAGAGTGAAGTCAGCACAGGTTAAATAGTTTAAATGTTATTAATGCCCACCAGTCTGCCCTCTAAATACTTGTTTATGCCCATATAATACTGCTAATATAATACTGATGGATGTAGCCCTTCTTTTAGCCAAAGACTACTGGGAGATTGACATTGGAGAGCATAATCTTTGTCTTCATAGGATTCAGATCTGGTTTCCAGTTCCAGATATGGATTCCACTGAGCAGAGCTCTTAGCCAGTGAGAAAGCCATTGGTTACCCACCAAGGCTATGTGCCACCATTGCACTGCTGTGTAATTCTTGTCAGTCTGGTTACTTCTGAGTAACTTAGACCCCTGCTTGCTCACACCATTGCTGATCACTTTCCCCCAGTAGCTCATGTAGTGCTTTCCAAGACTAAATGGTCTAATCATCTGGGGACTGGCTCTCTTCTGGATTCAAACCAGGTCTCTCTGTGTTCTGAATTGGCAGCATATGGTGTCTTCAGCAATAGGGTCTTACATTTTGCCTCAGGTTGGTAATCAAGTGCTTTGACAGAAGCCTGTCTTGTTTGGGGGACCTCATAAGTCTCTCTGGTCAAAAACTCAAAGTGGGTAGCACCAATTTCTAATAATAGGAGTTACAGGTCAGAGCCAAACATTTTTAAGGTTAGGTTTTATCCCACCCTCTCCAGGACCCTTCTTTATAGACACTTCCCCTTTACTCCTGTTGAGGGTTATATTTTTTAGTCTAATCTTCAAGGAGAAAGGTTTCTATGGTACCAGTTCATTTTAGGTTTAGTTTTGTGTTTATTTCCCCCCAGCCTCCTCTTCCCCTCTCTGAAAACCCTTCCATCCCTATTGTCTGGGCCTCAAGTTGCCTATCAGGTATGCCAGAGACTCAAGCTGATCCAGGGTAGGAACCACAGATGAGTAAGAATATGCAGCATTTGTCTTTCTGTGATTGTGTGTGTTCCTGTGTGTGATCTGTTTCAAGTGCATCCATCTTCCTACAAATTTCACTGTATCATTTTTTTTTTTTTTACTGCTGAGTAGAATTCCATTGTGCCTATATACCACAACTTCATTACCCATTCATCCAATGATGAGTAGCTGGGTTGATATCAGTTCTTGGCTATTATGAATTGAACAGCTATAAACGTGGTTGAGCAAATATCTCTATAGTCAAGCATGGAGCACTTAGGGTAAATGCCAAGTAAGGGAATAACTGGGCCTATTGGTAGTTCTATATTCATCTTTTTTGGGACTCCATACTGATTTCCATAGTGGTTGTAGAAGTTTGCATTCCCACCAAGAGTGAATAAGGGTTCCTCTTTCCCCACATTCTCTCCAACATTTGTGGTTGATTTTTTAATGATTGCCATCCTGACTGGAATAAGGTGGACTCTCATAGTTGTTTTAATTTGCATTTTCCTTAAGGTTAGGGATGTAGACCATTTTCTTAAGTGTGTGTTAACCATTTAGATTTCTTCCTCTGAGAACTCCCTCTTTGGTTCTTTACCCCATTTTTTTCAGTGGGTTCTTTGATTTTTTTGTTTAGTAGTTTTTTGTGTGTATTCTTTGTAAATTCTCGATATTAGGCCTCTGTCAGTGGCATAGCTGGTGAAAAATTTTCTCCCATTCTGTGGGTAATCTATTTGTTCTGCTTATGTTATGTTTGTCAGTGGAAAAGCCTTTTAGCTTCATTATATACCATTGATTGATTGTTTAGTTTTCTGGGCTACTGGGTTATTGTTCAGGAAGTCTTTTCCCACTCCTATATCATGGCGAGTTCCTCCTATATTTTCTTCCAGTAGTTGAAGAGGTTCAAGTCTTATATTGAGGTCTTTAATCCACTTGGAGTTGATTTTTGTGTATGCTAAGATGAGTGGGTCTAGTTTCATTTTTCTTTTTTTAACTTTATTTTTATTTATTTATTTGGGGGGGGGGAGAATGGATGTGCCAGGGCCTCCAGCCACTGCAAATGAACTCCAGATACATGTGCCTCCTTGTGCATCTGGCTTACATGGGTCCTAGGGAATCAAACTGAGGTCCTTTGGCTTTGCAGGCAAACGCCTTAGCCATCTCTCCAGCCCCTAGTTTCATTTTTCTACATGTGGTTATCGAATTTGTCCAGCACCATTTGTAGAATATGTTGTCTTTTCTTCAGTCTACATTATTGGCACCTTTGTCAAAGATCAAGTAGCTATAGTTATTTGACCTAAGGGCTGAGTTTTCAGTTCTGTTCCATTGGTCTGTCTGTATGTCTGTTTGTATGCCAGTACATGCTGCTTTTATTACTGTGGCTTTGTAGTATAGATTTAGATCTGGTATGATGATACCTACAGAGGTATTTCTTTTGCTGAGGACATGTTTAGATATTCAAGGCCAGCTACCGTTCCATATGAATTTTGAAATCATTTTTTCTATCTCTGTGAAGAATAATGCTGGAATTTTTATTGGTATTGCATTATATCACTATATTGCTTTTGGTAGGAACATGGGAGGTCTTTCCATCTTCTCATGTCCTCATCTATTTCTTTTTTAAGTATTTTTATGTTTTCATTATATAGGTTTTTCACATCCTTGGTTAGTATTATTCCAAGCTAGTTGATTTTTTTGGGGTGTGGGGTTGAAAATGGGATAGCCTTGCTAATTTGTTTCTCTGAATTTTTGTCCTTTGAATGTAGGAAGGCTGCTGACTTTTGTGTGCTGATTTTGTATCCTGCCACATTGCTACAGGAATTAATCACCTTTAGAAGTTTTGAGGTAGAGAGTTTTGGATCGCTTATGTATAGGATCATGTGATTTGTATCCTTTCCAATTTGTATCCCTTTTATGTCTTTCTCCTGTCTTATTGCTTGAACTAGAACTTCTAGTGCTACGTTGAAGAGCAGTGGTGAGAGTGGGCATCCCTGTCTTGTTCCTGATTTCAGTGGGAACTCCTTGAGTCTTTCCCCCTTAAGGATTATTTGGGCTTTAGGTGCTTTGTATATAGCCTTTATTATGTTGAGATATAAACCCTCCATGCCATTCTCTCCAGTGTTTTGATCACAAAGTGATGCTGTATTTTGGGGTTCTTGTGATTAAGTTTATTTATGTGGTGTACTACATTGACTAATTTCTATATGTTGAGCCAGCCCTGTATTGCTGGGATGGATCCTACTTGATCAAGTTGAATGATGCTTTTGATATGTTGTTGAATTCAGTTCGTGAGGATTTTGTTAAGGATCTTTGCATTTAAGTTCATCAGGGATCTAGGCCTATAGTTTTCTTTTCTTGTTGTAACTGTGTAGTTTTGGATTTAGGGTGATACTAGCTTTGGAAAAGGAGTTGGGGAGCATTCCTTGTTCCAATTAACTGAAACTGTTTGAGAAAATTTGGTTTCAGTTCCTCAATGAAGGTTTGATAGAATTCAGCCAATAAATCATCCAGTCCTGGATTTTTTGGGGGGGGAGGTTTTTTATTACCTTTTTAATCTTGATGGATTTTATAGGTTTGTTTACTAGATTAGTGTGGTCTGAGTTTAATTTTTATATGTGGTATGTGCCTAGGAATTCATCCATTTATTCCAGATTTTCCAATCTCGTGGAGCAGAGGTTTTGAAAGTATGTCCTGATGATTCTTACAATTTCATTGATGTCTGTTGTGACCTCTCCCTTTTCATTTCTGATTTTGTTCATTTGAGACTTCTCATTTATTTTATTTTATTTTATTTTTATTTATTATTATTATTTTTTATTTTTAGAGGTAGGGTTTCACTCTAGCTCAGGCTGACCTGGAATTCACTATGGAGTTTCAGGGTGGCCTCAAACTCATGGCAATCCTCCTACCTCTGCCTCCTGAGTGCTGGGATTAAAGGAGTGTGCCACCACACCCGGCAAGACTTCTCATTTTTTGTTTGATCAAATTGGCCAAGGGTTTATCAATTTTGTTTATATTTTCAAAGAATTAGCTCTTCGTTTCATCAATTTTCTTAATTGTTCTCTTAGTTTCCAATTCATTAAATTCTGCTCTGATTTTGATTCTTTCTTTCCATCTGGAGCTCTTAAGGTTGAATTAGTCTTGTTTTTCCAATGCCTTTTGGAACATGCTTAAATCATTAATTTGAGAATTCTCCATCTTTTCTATTAAGGCATTTAGCACTATGAATTTTCCCCTTAGGACTGCCTTTATTGTGTCCCATAAGTTTTGGTAAGTTGTGTTTTCATTATCATTCAATTCTAGAAATTTTACAGTTTTTTTTTTAATTCTTCCACAGCTCATTCATGGTTTAAAAGTTTGATGTTCAGTCTCCAAGAGCTAGTGGAATTCCTGCTGTGTCTCTTATTGTTAATTTCTATATTTAAAGCATTGTGATCTGATATGATGCAGGAAGTTGTCTCATTTTTCCTGAATTTATGGAGGCATGCTTTATGACCTAATATATGATGTATTTCAGAGAAGGTTCCGTGTGCTTCTGAGAAAAATGTATATTCTGTAGAATTGGGGTGGCATGCTCTGTAGATGTCCATTAAGTATAGTTGATCTGTGATGTTGTTGAGCTCTACTATTTCCCTGTTGATTTTCTGCTTGGACAGTCTGTCTATTGATGATAGTGAAGTACTGAGGTTCCCAACTATGATGGTGTTGATGTTAATTTCTGTTTTGTTTTCAAGTAGGTTTTGTTGTATAAACTGTGGTGCACTTGTGCTTAGTGCATATAGCTTTATGATTGTGATGTGCTCATGTTGAATTGTTCCCTTGATGATTAAGAAGTGGCCTTCTTTGTCCTTTTTGATTACTTTTGATTTAAAGCCTATTTTATCAGATACTAATATAGCAACACCTGCTTGTTTCTTATTTCCTTTGGCTTGAAATATCATTTTCCATCCTTTCAACCTGAGGAGGTATCTGTATTGGTGAGGTGGGTTTCTTGAAGACAGCAAATTGAAGGGTCCATTTTTCTGATCCACCCTGTTAACTTGTGTCTTTTTAGGGTGAGTTAAGATCATTAATACTTGAGATTATAATTGTGAGGTTTGATTTAATTCCTGCCATGATGGTGTGCTTTAAGGGGTTTGGTGCTTTCCTGTGTGTTGTACTTTTTTGAACCTGCTCTACTTTTGGTTATTGTTATCTTATTCTTGTTGGCTCTTGGAATTGGTTGTTTAACTCTTCTGTATGCATTATTCCCTGAAGTAGTCCCTGTAGGTTTGGCTTTGTGTTCATATAATCATAGAGTTGACTTTTTTCATGGAAAGTTTTTCTTTTACCATCTATTATGAGGGATACTTTCACTGGGTACAGTAGTTTGGGTAGGAAGTCATAGTTTTTTGACTTTAAAGTGTTCCATTCTTTGCCCTTGGCTTTCAAGGTAATTCTGATGGGATTGCCTTTCTATATAACAAGTTGTTTTTCTCTTACTGTTTTTAGCACTCTATTTTCACTGTTAAAGTTTTAACTATGATGTGCCTTAGAGAGTTTCTTCTTTGGTCCTGTCTATTTGGTGTTTTGTGAGCTGCTTATATCTGAATGGGCCTCTTTTTTGTGAGATAGGGAAATTTTTGTTCAACAATTTTGTTGAATATGTTCTCTATGCCTCTGGACTAGATTTCTTCCCATTTTCATGTACCCGTGACCCAGATGTTTGGTCTTTTTAGGGTAACTCACAGTTCCCTTGTATTCTGTTCACATGAATTTTTGAACTTAACAAAGTTTTTGGACCCCTGACCCATCTCTTCTGTCTTCTCTTCCAGCTCAGAGGTTCTGTGCTTCACATTAGTGTCTCTGTTAGTGAGAGGTTCTAGGTTTTTAAAAGATCTATTTAGTTTTTGATTCTGGTATATTTTTCTACCTTGTGCCCATCTCTTTTTTGAGGTAGGATTTAAGGTCTAGATCTGATTTTAGGTCTAGGTCTGATTTTTTTGATGCTTCCTGTAATAATGCATTCTTGGTTTTTTTTTGTTGTTGTTGTTTGTTTGTTTGTTTGGGGTTTTTTTTTTTGTTGTTGTTGTTGTTTCCAAGGTAGGGTTGCACTCTAGTCCAGGCTGACCTGGAATTCACTATGTAGTCTCAGGGTGGCCTTGAACTCATGGTGGTCCTCCTACCTCCACCTCCTGTGTGCTGGGATTAAAGGTGTGCGCCACTACACCCAGCTTGCATTCTTGCATTTGATCATGTCTCATGTCTTCATTAAACTTAATCAGCTGGTTATTGAGATCCTCTATTTGTTTACTCACCTTCAATTCATTTATCTCTCTTTTGAGGCCTCTCTAGTTTTCTTCAATTAAATTAAGTCTAGTGACAAAAGCTGTGTGCTCTAAGAGATAATTCTGCTCAATTTCATTTATGTGATTGTTGGTTTTTTAATGATTTGCTTCCAGTTCAGTAGTTCCCTTGATCAGGATCATATAATGTGTTGTGTTTTCATTTTGGGATTCAATTTCTGCTATTTTCTCTATGTTTTCATTGGAGGCTTCCATTGTGGGACTAGGCATCTTTTGTATAAATATCTCAGTTTTTTGACTCTCTGTGTGTGTGTGTGTGTGTGTGAGTGAGAGAGAGAGAGAGAGAGAGAGAGAGAGAGAGAGAGAGGAGAGTTTTGTGATTTACCCATCTTGAAGTAAAAGTCTTATTTTATTGAGGAGGAAGCAAGTCTTTATAGGATCTTCAGTGAGTGTTCTTTTTAAATGTGAACTGGATTGGTATAACATGGGGTTATAACTGTAGATGCACAGATTGTGGAGGTTGCAAGTACATCAAGGGCACCTAGGAAACTGGGAGGGGGGAACTGGGAGCTCAGGTTTACTCACTCCACTTGCATGTATTCTTCAGCACAGGGGAACGGGGAGTTGGGGGAACAGGAGCAAAAGGCCAGCTGCCACAGTGGGCCATGTATCCTCTGGCTCAGGGGAACAGGGAGTGGGGGACCCAGGGTCTGATCAATTAGGAAGGTGGAATAGAAGGCCTTCTTCTGTAGTCTGCAGCACACAGGGTCCAGGCCACCCCAAACTAGCATCAGGAGTACCGGGACAAGGGAACTGGGAGGTAGGGAACAAACTGGGAGCTCTGGTTTACTCACTCCACACACTCACCCCTCCAAAGCAGGGGATCTGGGAGTTGGGGACCCAGGGCTGTCATAGCAGAATACCTGTTTAGGTAATTTACAAACAATAGAATGAATTTATTACAATTCTAGTACCTAGTATCTGGAAAATTCAAGATAGAGTTACGCATCTGGAGAGGGCTCCTTCCAGACATCCCTGATAGAAGGTAAAAGGATTAGAGAGCTTAAAACAAAATGAGGGAGAGACAAGGAGCCAAACTCATCTGTTTACCAGAAACCCATCTGGACACAGTTTATATTCCAAATGGTATTGGTCAGAAGTCACATCTTAAAGATGTGTAATTTTTGCACTGGAAATTACAGAACACATTCAAACCATATGATATACCTTTCATTCAGTTTCACAAAATGTGGTTTGGTTTTGTTGGAGTTTTTGTCTCCTTTATATTACCATTTGCTCGTGCTCACTCACTCGCTCACGCTCTCTCTCTCTCTCTCTCTCTCTCTGTCTCTCTCTGTCTCTCTCTCTCTCTCATGGTGGCAGGGAAAAATGTAGCATCACACAGACAACAGTGTGTGCCAAACACTGGCAATAGGAAGTTGGCTATGACATCCATAAGCCCGCCCCAACAGTACACTGCCTCCAGGAAGCTCTAATTCCCAAATTGCCACCATCTGGGGACCTAGCATTCATAACACATAAGTTTATGGGGGACAACTAAATCAACCACCACATTCCACCCCTGACCCTCATAAACTGATAGCCATAATGTAAAATGCAATGAATTCAGTCCAACTTCAAAAGTCTCCATAGTTTTCATTTTATTTATTTATTTAATTATTTATTTATGAGAGAGATACAGGGATCAAGAGAGAGAGAGAGAGAGAGAGAGAGAGAATGGGCATGCCAGGGCCTCCAGCTGCTGCAAATGAACTCCAGACACATGTGCCACCTTGTGCATTTGGCTTACATGGGTCCTAGGGAATTGAATCTGTATCGTTTGGCTTTGCAGGCAAGTGCCTTAACCACTAAGCCATCTCTTTGGTCCAAGTTCCCATAGGTTTTATTAATCTCAGTGCTATTCAAACATCCCCATAGTCCAAGGTTTTTTAACTGAGCCATAATACAAAAAAAAATCCATAATGGATTTACAGAATAAATATTTATAGTGCAAAAGATGACATTGGGCATAGTAAAGGTAGATTGAAGCAATACAAGATTTAAGCAAACAGGGCAAACATCAAATTCTGTAACTCCAAGTGTGACAACTCTAACCAGTGACAAGTTTCCAAGTTCGAACATTCTAATCAGTGATGAATCTCTGGAGTTCTAATTCTACTCCTCTAGCTAGGCTACTCACAGTCTGGGAAAACTTCATTTAGTGCCAGCAGCTTTCCTTGGCATCCATCCCAGAGATCTGGACTCTCCTTGGGGTCTCCACTGAAATCCATGGTTCATCCTCACGGCTCCATCAGGCCTCCACACAGGTAATCCAACAAGCCTGCATCACATCACCCATGGCCATTTCCAAAAGAATGAAACTGTGTTGCAAATTCAATGACCCTCTCTTCCCTGCATTTGTTATACTCCACAGTACCAGGTGAGCTACCAATTTGTTAATCGGGGGGGGGGGGTAATTAGATCCAACTCTGAAGAACAGGACGCTCCTTCAGCATTCAGACCCCATACTTAAAGAGTCTGCACTCTTCTTGCTGTCCCAATGAAGATCAGCTGGCCAAATTTCAATGATTGTAATCTTTCAAATAATGGAAGCTGAATGGGCAGAAGTTTTGGCCCAAAGATTTCGTTTCTTTCTGTTCCATATCCATGTGGTCACACCAGTCCATTTCTATGCAGTGCAGCCCTGCACAAGTTCTCAGGACACAAGCAGGCAGAATGCAGCAAGCCTCACACAAACTGCTTCTAGCAAGGTTGCTACAAAGTTCTTTCTTGCCTTCATAAGCTAAACCTCACAGTCCATAGTTCTTACTGCATTCAGGTCTTTCAACTCTGACAAGAATGGTCCATCAAGCTGTACTTACAGCACTGCAAGAAGTCTCTTAGTCCAAGGTTTGAAAAAGCCAAAGCCACAGAAACAGGTTTTTTTCAGTGACAACCCCACTTCTCAGTACAATTTTACTGTCATGATTAACTTCTCTTGCTGGGAGAAAGCACCCAACCAAAAGCAGCTTATGAGAGGAAAGGGTTTATTTTGGCTTACACACTTGAGGGGAAGCTCCATGATGGCAGGAGAAAATGTGCCATGAGCAGAGGCTGGATATTACCTCCTGGGCAATAGCAGTAGTAGTGTGTGCCAAACACCAGCAAGGGAAAGTTGGCTGTAACACCCATAAGCCCACCCACAGCAATACACTGTCTCCAGGTTGCTCCAATTCCCAAATTGCCACTAGCTGGGAACCTAGCATTCAGAACACCTAAGTTTATGAAAGACATCTGAATCAAGCTACCAGTCTTTCTCAAACAACATCCCTGTTCATTCTAACATAAGTAATAGTAAATACTGCAAAAGGGCTCCCCCCTCACCCCTACTTTTCCCCCTATTCCTCAGAGGGATTTGGGGGAGAAGGGCCACTGAGCCCAAATTTGAGTTGGAAAATACAAACATTGCAATGTGTTCCTCAAAGAAAAAAAAATATGATATATTTTTAATGATGAATTTCAGAACATACAGCTCTGGGACTCCCCAGCTGTTTCCAAACAGCTCTGTGCTCTTTTCTGTCAGGGAAGCAGATCTGTCATTAGCCCAGATTAGTCTCTGATTGGGGTAGAGCTCCAGAGAGGGCTTGGGGAGGGCAGTGAAGGGCACTTTTTCAAAGATGCCTCAGCCTGCTGTTAACCAAGACTGGAAGAAGGGAGGATGCCCCCCCCCACCCCGCAGGGTGGCTGCAGGCTAGGAAGAATCATTGATCCAACCTTTTAGATGAGGTCAGAGGATTATGAGAATCCATTTTCTAATGTTCCCAGCCCTCAGTTTGTCCCCCTAGAGTGAACTTGCTCTCTGCTGCCCATAGAGGCTTACTCTTATAGGAGGAGGAGAGCACTGAATCTCAGCATGCAATCAAGCCTAATGTGGCTTCCCTTGATTTGGCTTTCCAAGGGTTTTGGGTACAAGAGGAGATTACAGCTGTGGCCTGAGCATCTTTAGAAGTATGAATCATATCTTTCCCACTGAAGAAGCTATTTTGAGCTTTATAATTGCATATTTCCATGTTGTTTTTTCATAGAGTAAGAAAAATGACTTGCATTTTTTGAAAATGGAAATCTGCTGGTTTATTTGCTCTGTTTTTTTAATTAATTTATTTTTTAAGAGATCATACCCTTTTATTTCCTCTCCCTTGTTCCCATTTCCCTGGAGCCGTCCTCTGTGGAGTTATAAGATTTACTATGGGGTCACGAAGGCCTCAATCAGTCCTAGTGGGATAGTGGGGAGGATCACTGTGCCTCTGGGTATTCCTACCCACTCTGTGGCTCTTACAGTCTTTCTTCCCCCTCTTCCACAATAATCCCTGAGCCATGACAGGTCTGTTGGAAGTTTGATTTATTGTTGAGTTCTCTGTAGCCTCTGGATTGTTGCTTTGTTAGGTTATGCTTGATCACCATGTCTGCCACCATTATGCTGGAGCTGGTTACCAGGTTAGCAGTAAGAGCAGAGTTCATGGTGCCACTTCCATGGCAAGTTCTCCTAGACCCTGGCATACATGGAAGAGGTTCGCAAGTCTCATGGTGAGCAGTGGTATCTTCTTGTCTTATTGACAGATCTCAACTCTCCGCTGTTTCCTCTGCCGTGTGTAAAATAAAGCAGACTCTCCAACCAAGAGTGAGAACAGTGTGGGTTAAAGGGGGTATACAAAGATATTTGAGAGATTTTTGTTATATGAACCCACTCTTTTTCTCCAGAGAGCAATGAGATCTTCTCTCTGAAGTATGAGTTTCTTGACTATGGGAATCTGACTTGGTTTCCAGTACCAGGTATGAGTTCTCTCCCACTGAATGGGCCTCATGTCCAATTAGAGAATAATTGGTTACCTGCAGAGGCTTTGTGCCACTATTGCACAAATGTGTACTTCTTGTCCAGCTGGTTTATTTTATAGTATGCAGGATACCCTGCTTATTCATGATGTTGGTGACAGTTTTCTTCTAGCTGCTCCCATAGTGCTTTCCAACAATATGGGTACTATCCAGGAGAGAGCTAGTTTCCCTTTCGATCCCAGCATGTTAGTCCAGTGTCCTGTGATCATAGCCTGTGGTGTCTTCAGCAACAGATATGGCAGGTAATAAAGTGTTTTGACAATGGCTTACATTGTTTTGGGGACCACATGGGTCTCCCTGGCCAAATACTCACTGTGGAGGCAAGAAAATATCTTAACTTCTATGTCATCTCTCCAGCCCTGTTTATCTCTTTTTGATTGTCTTCTATTTCATTAAATCATCTATAGAATACTGTTTCTTGAGTTTCTCTGGTTTCCTTTAGCCATTTATTGAGATGTTCTTGTGGAGTCTTCCATTTTCTTCATCCATTCTTTGAGTTTGTCTTTTTGTTGACTTTCTTCCAATTTCTTTGATTTGTATTTTGAAATTTGGCCAATTTTTTCCCATTTCCTTCAGCCATCCTTGGAGTTCCTGTATGATTACTTTTTGTCCTGTTTTTTATCATTTAACAAGCTATTTGTTCATGGTTTCATTAAGTTTACTTAAAATACTTATTGAGATTTCATTCTGCATTTCTATGTCTTGGGTTTCCACTAAGTTTTCATTGGAAGCTTCCATTGTGGGAGTAGGTAATCTTGATGGGGATACCTTTCCTGGGTGCTATTTGTTGTTTGTTTTGTGTTGGCTCTGCCCATCTTGAGTTCAGTTGTCTTACTGAGGTTGTAGCAAAAGCAGCTCTTGTAATAGCCTGTTTTGGGTATCCTAGTCTAAATTGGTCAAGGTAGGTGTGGGATTGAAGACTGTCCACTGAATTGGAGTGGGTATACTTGAGCCTGAACAGGTGTGGTTCCTCTGGGCAATTCTGAATAAGACCTTGGAAGACCTTGCTTTCTTAGTGTCTCACCTGGGCATTCCCAGCTCAGCCCTGGTTCACAGTGGTGTGTGGCTGGGCCCTGCTCCCAGCCTCTCTTGTACTAGTCATGCCATCCCAGGAAGCCACCCAAGGATTTCTTTGCTCTTTTGTCTTATATAACCTAATCTGGTAATTCCTGACCTTGGCTGCATGTCAGACTCACTTAGAGGTGCTCTGGGAAATTGCAGGTCCTACAGACAAATCCAGGAATTGGCATATTAAATACACTCTCCAGCTGATTCCTGAAGGCAGTACTGGCCCCTCCCAAGTTTAGACCTACTTTCCTATGGTAATTATGTAATCTTTCTGAGGTAGTAACAGCTCTGGACTGGACATTAGAAAACCCAGACTCTATGCATAGCTCACTACTATCTAGACAAGCTTCAACATGGTCCTCATGATCCCTTGGGTTCAAACACTGTGATTTGTGGAATGGAGCAGCTGTGAAATGGAAATGGAGATGCCTCTTTATGTAACCAGCAGAGTGATTATAACCACTAAATTAATATTACTTGAAAATAGCCATTGTCTATTGTATGGAGAACATCCTAAAAGAAGACAGATTTTTTTTTCTTTTCATTTTTTTCTTATTTACAACTTCCATGATTATAAAAAATATCCCATGGTAATACCCTCCCTTCCCCCACTTTCCCCTTTGAAACTCCATTCTCCATCATATCTCCTCCCCATCTCAATCAGTCTCCCTTTTATTTTGATGTCATGATCTTTTCCTCCTCTTATGATGGTCTTGTGTAGGTAGTGTCAGGCACTGTGAGGTCGTGGATATCCAGGCCATTTTGTGTCTGGAGGGAGCATATTGTAAGGAGTTCTACCCTTTCTTTGGCTCTGACATTCTTTCCGCCACCTCTTCTGCAATACACCCTGAGCCTTGGAAGCTGTGGTAAAGATATTGCAGTACTGAGCACTCCTGTCACTTCTTTCCAGCACCATGGTGCCTTTTGAGTCATCCCAAGGTCACTGCCAGCTGAAAAGAGAAGATTCTCTACCAAAGTGAGAGTAGGATTAATCTAAGGGTATGAATATTAAGAGAAGTGCTTACTGGGCAGTTTGATAAGCATAGTATATACATTTAGCCAAACAGCAGCAGACATTATACCCCTAGGGCTTATGACTGCCCCTGTTTTAAGCTTTCAGTATCAGGAATGTATTCCCTTCCATGGAGTGGGCCTCCATCCAATTAGAGGGCAGTTGGTTTTCACCATGACAGACATGCCACTTTTGCACCCATTGGCTCATTTGGCCTGGCTGGCCCAATATAAGGTTGGCAGTGTCCACTGTTGAGTACCTTCACTGGTGATTTCTCTTTCTGCCATTGAACTGCTTGCAGAATGGCTTCTTCCAGCTTTCCGTCAGCTGGTCTACATGGAGGAGGTTATCAGCTCAGTTCCAGCATAATTTCTTAGTGGCCTTGCAGCCCAAGTATGTGTAGTCTTCAGCAATAGGGTTTTACTATCTATCCCTGGTGGGAAACCAAGGGCCTCAGCAATGGCCTATTATGTTTTGGGGGCATTAGGGACCTCCCTGGCCAACAACTCACTGGAAGGTATCCCATCCCTGGCACTGAAAATTTTCTAGCAACAATCTATGGCTCTTGAGTGTTCCATTGTCCAAAAAAGTAGGTTTCCATATGATTTATTTATATCCTCTTAGATTTTGATTAGCCCTCCCTCCACCTTTCTTTTACTCAATCTCTTCCCCTGACCTCACTTTGGGCCTTTTCACCCCCATTAATTTATTCTTCTATTTACATGTATACAATACCATCCTATTAAGTACCCCCCTTTTTAAGAAGAAGGATTTATTTAGGTTCACAATTTTAGAGGCTTCAGTCCATGGATGCTTGGCCTCAGGCTTTGAGGGAGAGTATCCAAGAGTGTGAGGGAAAGAAGGTTCTTCATCTCGTGACCAAAGAAAGGAAGAGACCCTGACAAGACTCTTTCAAAAACATAATGGCCCACTGCCTCCAACATCTGCTCCACCTGGTTTCTAGAACCTCCTGAAACAGCACCACCATCTAGAACCCAAGCATTCAATGCAGAAGCCTGTGGGAGATATTTCCTATTTAAGCCACAACAGAGAAGTGTGTGTGTGTGTGTGTGTGTGTGTGTGTGTGTGTGTGTGTGTGTTTTATTTGTATGCTTGTTTGTTGTGGCACTGGTAACTGAACCCAGGATGTCATACATGTGGGGCAAGTACTCCACCTCTAATCTACATCCCAGCCCTACCATCATCTGTCTTTGACAATGATGTGAGTTTCTTAAAGATGTATTCTGTTTTCTGTCTGATCCGGTCTGTGTCTTTTTTTGTTTGTTTGTTTGTTTTGTTTTTGTTCTTCGAGGCAGGGTCTCACTCTGGTCCAGGCTGACTTGTAATTAACTCTGTAGTCTCAGGGTGGCCTTGAACTCATGGTGATCCTCCTACCTCTGCCTCCGGAGTGCTGGGATTAAAGGCGTACGCCACCATGCCCAGCTCAGTCTGTGTCTTTTGATTAGGGAATTGAGACTATCAATATTCAGAGTTGTTATTGAAAAGTGTTTGTTAATGCCTGTCATGTTGACGGTTTTGTGCTGTTTGGTGGTTTTCTTGGTCTTCATTTGCTTAACAACTATTCTAGCATTGATTACTGTTCTTTTTACTGTAGCCTTTTGAATTTATCCTTCTATTCAATCTGAAGTAGCCCTTCCAGTATTCTCTGTAGAGCTAATTTACTTAGTGTACATAAATTCCTTTAACCTGCTTTTAACATGAGAAGTTTCTTTCTCCTTCTATTGTAAGATATAATTTTACTGGTTATAGAAGTTTGGGTTGACAGCTGTGGTCTATCAATACCTAAAATGTAGCTTTTTAAATCCTTCTGGTTTTTAACACTTCCATCAAAAAATCAGGTGATATTCTGATGGACTGCCTTTATATGTGACTTGATGTTTCCCATTTTACAGTTTTCGGTAACATTTCTTTGTTCTGTTTTGTTTCTTTGTTCTTTAGTGTTTTGGCTACAGTATGATATGGGAGTTTCTTTTCTGGCCCTGCTGTTTGGTGTTCTGTATGCATCTCATACCTGGATGAGCGCTTCTTTCTCTAGACTTTGGAATTTTTCTTCTGTAATTTTATTGAAAACATTTTTTCTGATTTTTTCCTGAAGTTCTTCTCTTTCTTCTATGCCTAAAAGCAAATGTCATCTTTTCATGGTGTTCCACATAGCTCTCATATGCAATTCATACATTTTTGAACTTATTATTAATTTTATCTATTTGTCCCAATTCTACTTTTTATTTGAGCTCTGATACTCTGTCATTTACATGGTTCATTTTATTGGTGAGGCTTTCCATAGAGCTTTTATTTGATTAATTTTACTTTTCATTTCCACTATCATTTAAGTTTGATTTTTCTTCAGTATTTTTGCTTATTCCGTTTTTGTATCCTGGTCTGACTTCCTCATTTCATTTAGCTGTTTGTGTTCTCTTGGAATTCACTCAGGCATTTATTGATGTCCTCTTCGAATCTATTCAGTTGTTTGTGTTCTCTTAGATTTTGTTTAGGTGTTGATTTGTGTCCTCTTTCAGTTTTTTTTTGTTTTGTTTTTACATATTTATAATCATTCGTTTGAATTCTTTGTCTTGAATTTCCTCTAAGTAGCTCTCAAGGGTAACTCTACTACAGGATAGGTAATTCTTAGAGAAAACATATTGCCTTAGTTTTTCTGTATTAATTATTGTTTGTTCAGACTTGCCCATCTGGAGATAGTGCATTGGTTAAGGTTTCTTTGCATGCTTGTGTTAAATGAGAGCTTGCTTCTTGGTGTTCTTTTGTCTTAATTTGTCTTTGTTGTCTGCTTGATGTTGTTTGAAGTTCAGTTATTGAAACAGTTGGTGTTGATTTGTGCATGGGACGGGGAGGTGACATCTGGTCAGCTGGGAGGGTGTATACAGACCCTTTTCTTGTAAGAAGTGCCATGTGCATTGTAAGGGTGGTGCACACAGGGGAAAGTGGCACGCTCACTAGCAGGATGACAGTGGCAGCACAGGGCTGAGGAGGAGGGTGGTCTTGCCTAGACTTATGTGCAGGACTAACTGCAGCTGCCAGAAATACAGGTGTAGTGAAGGGCATGCAGAACTGGAGGCTGTGCCTAGTCACTTCTACAGCACTGGGGAGTGGTGTGGGCAGCTAGAGGGCCTCATCAGATGGGTAGAAGTGCCTAGAGTCACACATAGGACAGACGACAGTTGCAAGTATGTGAGGGGGGAGTTTATTCAAACTTGTATATGTTGAAAAGATAGTATTATATTTTATAGATATGACCATTTTGTGGATATGGATATAAATGTATTCTTTTTTATAAAAGGGCAGATCGCCTATTGGACAGATACTTATATTTCTATGAGGAAGAGAGGGAAACAGAAAGGGAAGAAGGGATGGAAGGGAAAAAAGAAAGGAAATGAAAGGAAGCCAATAGATGAAGGCATTGGACAAGTGAAAGTGGTTCCATGTGGCCTAAGAATCCTTGTAATGAAGAGACAATGCAGAGTAAGTGCTTAGAAATTTTTATACTCATTTAACATTACCAGCACATTCAGCACATAATCAGCATTTTTGTGATTAATTTTCATTATATGTTTTTACGAAGTATTTGTTCTAATCAATAAATTAGAAACTTAAAAACAAACCGGACCCTCACCACAGTAACACTTTAAGGGGGTTATCTACATAGCAGAGCAGAAAATAAAAGATGGAAGTAGAGGAATGTTACAGTCAAGTGGGGCTTTGTTTTCAGTGATTGGAGAAATTATAGTATGTTTATATGCTCATGAGACAGACTGAGAAGTATAGGGTACAGCAGTCACCTTCTCATTTCTGGGACTAAACACCTGACCTGAAGCAGCTAATGAAAGGAAAGAGATAATTTCTGGCTTCCAGCTTTAAGGAGACATTTTATCATGGAGGGGAAAGCATGCCAGGAGCAGATTACCAGGTATCACATCTCTACTACAGCAGGGAGAAAGTAGGCTCCACCAACTGGGACTTAAGAGCAAGGCTTAATGATAAACACATAGGCTATGGGGGAAATTTTATATTCAAAGCACCCCAAAGAGACATTGACAATTGGGGAGATCTTTGTCTCTTCAGATGCATCTTTGCATACATCTTTAGTGATTTCTTTAGAGAAATGTCTGCCAATGTAGCCTGAACCAGACTTTTATCATTTTACATTTCCAGAATAATATTCTCATTTTTGAAAACTCTTAAAGTATGAAGAAGCATAGCTAATTATCATTCATTATATTATCACTAAGATAGACTAATATATTTCTTTCCAAACATTTTGGCATTAAAATAGGGTTACTGGAGACTGGGGAGATAGCTTAGTTGGTTAAGTGCTTGCTGTACAATCATGAGGCCCTGAATTTGATCTCCAAGAACCCATGTTGGGAAAGAAAAGGCAAATGTAAATATGGTGACCTGACATTGTAATCCCAGTGATGGAGAGGCAGAGAAAAGCTGTAAGGATAACTAGTCAGTCTACAGTCTAGCTTACTTGGTGAATTCCAGGCCAGTGAGTGACTGTGTCACATAAAAGGTGGTCAGGTCCTGAGCAACAGCACCTGAGGTTAAGTCTCTGGCCTCTATGGCCATACTTGCAACTACAAACACATGAACATATGGATGCTCAAGCAAAAATAAATATATAGAAAGATGGTTGTCAGTTATATTGTTCCTGAAGCTTCAGGAATGCAGATACATAACAGACTCCAAAAATGCTTGCCTGGTTAATAATAAATTGTTTTCTAATTTCTAAAGAATATGGTTAAACTTTACTGGTTTTATATTCTATTCTTTATACTAATATATTAAGTCTCTGTTCCCACGACAACAAAGATGTAATGACATCATTATGCCAAGGCTGGAAGTACTATAATTAATTGTCAAGACTTTTTGCAGGATATTTAAGGAGGTTTCCATTTGTAGTGAGAAATAGCACTGTAATGGACATCTTTATAATTTAATCTTATGATTTACTAATAATTAATTTGTAGAAGAAAAAGTGTCAAATGACCTGCAATTTAAAGGCTTTTTTTTAAAAGGCAGATGGATTCTACTCTGCTGAGCATACGTATGGAATTGGGTGTACTTTAACATTTTTTTCTTCAAACCTGGTAAAATTGGGGGTGGAGATAAAGATCTAATTGAGATGGTTGCCATTTTTAGTAAAATATTGAGAGACAGGTTGGTAACTAATAGATATAGACAGATTTACAGATATGGATATGATAGAGATATGTAAATATTATGTATTTGTCTAGCCACGGTTATATCATGATGCTCATGGGCCCAGTAATGTTGCCTTTATGAGACCTTTCCTCCCTAATACAGTAGTAAATTTTGTATTTTATAACTATTGTTTTAAGGATGAATATAACCCAGGCTGGTTTCATCATTATATATTCATTATTATTCTACTTATGTTTTTCTTTTGATTTAAAAATTAAAACGAACATTAAAGTGTTTAAATGAATCTCTTAAAATGTATAGCTTCCTGGGCTTAGGAGACCATGATTAGGTAGGGCCTTTTGGTATAAGAATAAACACTGCTTGTAGCATGAAAAGTAAAAGTGGAAAATATCAAACTAAATATATACATATTTGTGGTTCCTAAATGGATTCATTGCCCTTTATTCCCAAAGGAAAGAGCCACATTTCTCATCTCTCCTGAGAGCAGTATGGGCTGTGATGGAAGACCTGGACCCTGACATAAGAAAGTTCTGTCCCACAACTTGCTTCCCATAACATTAGCAATCCCTAGTATGTCAGTCACCCAGTTGGTGGTCTCTGAAACATTCTGTCATCTTCGGTCACAGCCTCATGTCCACAGCTTATCAGTGACCAAGTCTGTCAATGTGTTACCACAATATTTTCTCTCCTGATTTTTCTCATTTCCACCATAATTTCTCTCGTTCTTTTCATCATTATATTGCTCCCACATGTGCTTCCTATAACTCCAGCCCTGCCTCATCCTGCAGCTTTATTTTCTTCTAAGATCTGGTGAAAAGCCTATGTGAGCTCTTGCTTCCTCTTAGTGTGAATTCTAGCATATTTCTAGGACCATACACTTCAGAAACTTCCTCTTCACCCCAGACCCCTTATCCACTCTGACTTTTTGTTCTACAATGTTCCTCCTTTCCTTGGCTTTCCTGAGCCAGACCCATGCCTTAGCTGCAATCATTGACAGCAGTTCTCCCCTATACCTGAGCTTGACTGGGTCCTCTCCATCTGAGACATATTTTATACTATGTGGAAATTACGTTTGCTTATTTTTCTTTGCAGATTAGACTGCCTCGTATGTCATTTTCACCTTAATTCTAATGTACGGTTGTCTGTTCACCTAGCATATCTGTAAGGCTAAGAGGCTGCCTAAGGGGCAGTTAATGGGCATCATTGAATTGTATGGAAGATACTTGTGTTACAAAGTTCAGTGTCTCATGAATGGGGCCACAATTTGGGCAGTTAATAGTTAATAGACCAGCACAAGCTAGTAAACCAGTCTAACCAGCAAACAGAGTTCCAAGTTCAATGAGTCTCTGTCTCAGGGAAATAAGAGTGATAGAGGACACTGGATATCTTCCTCTGGCCCTGCACATGGGAATGGACATCTGTACAGACATGTGTAAATGCATACAACACACAGACACGCACACCCCAAAAGAAAAAAATAGTCAATAGAAATTTCCTGGCAGATGGGATGATAGGAAGCAGTGTCTGCCTGATGCATAGCTAGTGCTCACCACCCTCCCAAATGAAAAAGACTGGAAATCTGCCTGGCCACTAGCTTGGCCTCTGCTCTTTGATGAGACAGAGCAGTCTCAGAATGCTGTGTGCCAGTAGCAGTCAAATGAGGTCAGAAGCCAGAAGATAAGGCTGCAGCTAGATTCTTGCCAGCAGGAGTCCAGGTTTTTCTTTTTTTAACTTTTTACTTATTTGAGAGAGAGAGAAAGAGAATGGGCATGCCAGGGCCTCTAGCCACTATAAACAAACTCTAGACACATGTGCCACCTTGTGCATCTGGCTTACATGGGTCCTGGGGAATTGAACCTGGGTCTTTTGGCTTTGTAGGCAAGTGCCTTAACCTCTAAGCTATCCCTCTAGCCCCAGGTTTTTCTCTTGATGTGAGACTGTGCTGTCTGAGAAAAAAGCTAGAATCATGGCTGGCTATGGGATGGGGTGTTCAGGTAATGAAGTAAATATAAAGATTAAAAAAAAGTGGTTCTCTGGCTATTGGCCAACATAGCATACTGCTCACTGTAGCCATGAGATAAGGGACCCTTTGCTAGACATTTATGTAGTTTGCCATATCTTATGCCATGTGAATTTAGATTCAAGATAATATCATATTTCCTATCGCTTTTAAATATTCCCCTTGAGTCACAACCTTCAATCATGATTTCTGACTTTGAATAGCTGATGAGATGTACTTATAGGCATTTTATCTCAAGAAAGAAGAAAAAATCTAGAAAGAGGCAATCAAATTGCTCTCTTGAAGTAATTGCAAATAGTGACTCATGGGGGTTAACGAAATCACTTTAGTGAATTTTGAATAATGTTTTCTAAAAATGAAATAAAATAAACTTGGAGTGCTTCACAAGCAGCAAAGGCAAGTGTTTCATTAAATGAGTCCTACGTTGATCTGCATGTGTCCTGTGGAGCAGTACAGAATGTGTTTTGTACTGTAGGTCATGGCTGGAAAGATTTAAATGTTTCCCAAAACCTGCGCCATCATTAGGCAACTCACCTTGAAATTACTTACTCAGTAGAGCATTGTCTGCCACGCCTTGGTGGATGTGTTAAGCTTTTCTGGATCCAGATGTGTTTGTTTTTTTCCATAGAGGTTGATCTTAGGGGATAAGTTGCCTGCCACATAGTGGTCTGAGTGAGGCTGACTGGAGACACAGCCGTCTGCATGGTTCCTGCTCACAGAGTTTCTGGGTATCTGAGTGATAGCCCCAATTTCCCTGACCTTTTCCTCTTGGAAGTGCTTCTTTCTAGGTAGAAAATAAGAAGTTTATGTGCTATTTCCTATGTGTATATCAGAGGCTGCCACAAGAGTTGTACTTAAATAAAGGGGGTGGTGTCCATCCTTTAAGCTGCCACAAGGGACTTTGGGCTCATCTTCCTGCAGCTAGACCTTGAAACCACTTCTGTGTTTCTCATTTATTTCAGTGTTTTATATGAAAGAGAATATTGTATTTCAAGTACTTCCAAATGAAAAGCCATCACCACCTTTTACATAAAATCTAGCTACCCAGACAGAAATGGCCACGGTTAAATGATAAATGTCCTTCCTCCTTTCTGAACTGCTTCACACACAGTCAAGGGAATAAGAATAAGTGGGGCATGAGAAAGCAATTTTAAGGCCCTGACTAATAAGAAAATCAGTGAATAGGCATTCATTCCCACTCCAGCCAAGTCTATGGAAATCCTCTGCTGCTGTGGGCCTTGGAAGGTTCCCTGGCTGGCCTCTTACTTGCTTTTCTGACTTAACTTTCCAACTACAAAAAAAGAAAAAAAAAAAAGACCAAAACTAGGTTGCATTTTGCTTGACTAGAGTCCCTTTGTAGCTCCCTAAGAAAGTCATCCATTTGCATGTCTGCATCACCCTTCTTTCCCGGGGGTGCTTGGTTCAATAATAATCAGCCTCTGTGGCCCAAGCCCATGCTCACTCCTACCACAAAACCTTTGTAACTCTCCAGACTAATTTTATGTCAGTCCACTTCTGTTGAACAATTACCATGCTCCAATCACAAGGCTTAGATGTCCTAGTGAAGGAGACTTTATATTTGTCCTGATCTTCTCGTGTCTGAGAACCAATGTTACAGAATTATTAGACAAATATCTATTCACATTACCCTGCCCAATACCTTGTTTAAGGTGTGGAAGTCTACTGATTTGGAGATCATCTAAAAGTGGATCATGGAATTATTTTTATTCTCCTTTTGCCTATATTCTAATATTATTTTAAACTGTTGGTTTCCCATAGCAATTCTGATCATACTGCTGTTGGTACAAGTTGTATAACATATGATTTATTTCTAAATAACCTTAATTTTATATTATGATATATCTACTTATAAATATGTTTATATAGGAAAACAGTACACATGTGTTATAGACATATATTTGCATATATTATATAATATTCCAGGTTAAAACTTGTGGAGAATACTGTGTTTTTAATTTTTTAAATAAATGGTTGCATATTAATTGCCCTTGATTTTTCTCTCCCATTTCTCTGCCCTAAAACAACAAAGTTACATGAAATTTAGAACATACAATATGCATAGAAATATATTTTAATGTTATAACATCAATGCATTTAGCATGAAGTTATAAAATATCAAATGCTTACCCAATGTTGCAAATTCAGAAACTGAGAAAATGGGGAAAATCTTTAAAGAAGAAAAGTATAACCATCTGAGATAACAGCACAGGAATAGTGATGGGTTTACTCTCAGCCTCTGCTTTATCTTTGAATCCTTGTATATCTGCTTGTATACATATCTCTGCATATGCATGCTTATGTAAAAATATGAAACTTTTCTGTCTCTGTATTTCAGAACTATTACATCAGTAATTTCTTTTTTTAAAAAAATGTTTTACTTGCCAGGTGTGGTGGTGCACGCCTTTAATCCCAGCACTCAGGAGTCAGAGGTAGGAGGATTGCTGTGAGTTCAAGGCCAGCCTGAGACTACATAGTGAATTCCAGGACTGCCTGGGCTAGGGCAAGATGCCACCTCGAAGAAAAAAATGTTTTACTTATTTTATTGAGAGAGAAAGAATGAAGCAGATATATAGAGTGAATGGGCAGATTGTTCTGAAATGTTAAAATACAGAGGAGGTCTGTTGACTGGAGTGCTGAGGTAGTAAGAAATTAAGCTGTAGGGGATCAAACCCTGTTTTTAGACAACACTTGTACTGGATGCTAGACATCCCCATGGAGAAGCTTCATCTGCTGATAGATGGCCTTCCTACTGCCTAGAGGTTGTACTTGGTGGAGAGCATTATTATATGGCAAAGAGCAAGTGTTCCAGCTCAGATCTGTCTTCTTGTCAAACCACAAGAGCCATAATGGAATGTTCCCTGTTGACCTTGTCTAACTTTGATTACCTCACAAATACCCCATTTCAAAAGATCATCAACATATGCCTTTGGGGGTTAAGTTTCCATCACATGAACATTAGAGGAAACATTCAAACCAGAGAAGGGCCCTTTGATGCCCTACTGGAAATAACCTATTATGCCCTTCAGCTCCCTTCACACCCTTCTTGATTGGTGAGCCAAAAACCTATTATGTAGTTGGTTTGTATCTAACTTTTCAATGTCTTCATTTAAAACTTTTAGTAAAGGAATAGCTTGTGGTATTACAAAGTACTTTAAAGTACTAAGAAGATTAAAAATGGAGAATACCATCCCTCATTCTCAAGTTAGTTCTCTTGTGTTGCAATGCCTAATTTATGGGCTCTTCAATGTCTTTTTAAGCTGCATATTCAATATTTCATGAGCATGCACATATGTACTTGTGTGATGCTGTGAGCTCATTATTTTTAATGGCTGGATAATATTCTAGATGAATGTCTGATCTAAGATGTTTGCAATGTGAGCACAAAATTAGTTAGTTTTACCTCCAAAGAATTTTGCTTCTTATTACCTGAGAGAGATTGAGGGATCTGGGAGATGATCGTTTTAGCCAATTCTTTTTGGAATTTGCTTGTTTGCTTGCTTTTTAAGTTTCCCCAAAGAAAAGATGGTGTTACCAGTCTTCTTGCTGAATTTACTTAAATTTTTGTGCCTTATTAACTCAGGGTGCTGGGGAGGGGCTACAAACTGATTGTGCTTCATCGTGGAGTGCTCTCTCAAGAATTCTGTGTAGGAGCTGGAGGGATGGCTAGCGGTTAAGGCGCTTGCCTGCAAAGCCAAAGGACCCACATTCAATTCCTCAGGACCCACATTAGCCAGATGCACAAGGGGCACATGCGTCTGGAGATCATTTGCAATGGCTGGAAGCCCTGGTGTGCCCATTCTCTCACTCTGTCTCTCTTTCTGCCCCCTCTTTCTCTGCCAAATAAATAAACTAAAATAAAATAATAATAAAGAATTCCCTATAGAAGATTAGAATCAAAGCATCAAAATTGACTCTGTTCTTGAATGGTTCACTCTAGACTGTGAACCACACTGAGGAATTGTCTTACTAATTATTTTTCTTCTGAGGTTGGTTATATGGTATGAGGTTGGTTTGTTGGGGGGACATGAGTCTTGTTTTTCTCCTTACTATCCATGCATATGGAATTGCATAGCACACAGCCCTTCATGTCTGGCATTTTTTATTCATTATAGTAATATACTTGGAAGTCATTCTAATTGTTATTACAATATTTGCCAGATGAGATTTAGTTTTCTTTTGTTCTTTCAACAATGTCTGTTGACATATACTTTAGTACAATGAAATTTACCATTTTTAGGAGCACACTTTTTAACTTGTGTGTTATGTGTGTATCTGAGTGTTTGTATGTGTGTGGGCATAGGTGCCTATGCAGGTATGTTCATGTGCATGTGGAATCCAGAGGTTATGCCCAGTGTCTTCTTCAGTCACTTTCCCCTTTATTAATTGAGACAATCTCTCATTGAACCCAGAGTAAACCAACTGGGCTACTCTGACACTCCAATCCCCACCTCTCTAGTGTCAGGATTATAGGCATACACCACCATGCCCAGAATTTATGTGGGTACTGGGAATCCAAACTCAGGCCCTCATGTTTGCACAACAAGCGCTTTACCAACTGAGCTGTTACCTCTAGGTGTATACTTGTTTAGTTTTGATAAATACATACTATCTTGTAACCTATCACTACTAGGTTACATGCTATTTCCACCTCCCTAAAAAACGTATTCTCTTTAACAATTTGTTTGGCTTCTCTGATCAGTAGTTCTTAGCTAAGAGATGTTCACAGAAAGGAATAGTGACATTAAATTTAACTTGATTAACATAAACCTCAACTAATCTCATCAGTTCAAATCTGAAGAATAAACAGCTCTTCCTTAATGTGCTTGTGCCTTGTCCTGTGAATCACAGAGAAAGGAATTCCCAGCAGAGAACACAGATCATAGACAGATGCTCCCCTTACCTGGATTACATACTTTATTTTGCTTAACCCAGCTATAGTTAGTTTCCTGATATTGGCCAGGACCCCTCTCTGATAGCAAAGTAAGGTTGTAGCCATTTATCTGAAACTCATCAGTCATTATTAACTAAAACCAGTGATAGCCAGTCATAAATAAGACAGCCAAGATGAGATGGTGGCTCACATCTTTAATCCTAGCACTCAGGATGCTGAGGTAAGAGAATTGCCATGACTTTGAGGCCAGCCTGGGCTGCAGAGTGAGTTCTAGGTCAGCCTGGGCTCGAGTGAGGCCTTACCTCATAAAAAATAAAGTAAAAGGGCTGGAAAGATGGCTTAGCAGTTAAGGCATTTGCCTGCAAAGCCAAAGGGCCTCAGTTCAAGTCCCCAGGACCCATGTAAGCCAGATGCACATCGTGGCACATGCATCGAGTTCCTTTGCAGTGGCTGGAGGCCCTGGAGCACCCATTCTCTCTCTCTCTCTCTCTCTCTCTCTCTCTAATAAATAAAAAAAATATTTAAAAAATAAAGTAAAATAAAAAGCCCAGCTGAAAAACACAGGGAGTCTGAGAGGTGTGAGGGGCTGAATAAATTTGCTATATTTGCTACTTGTTTTTAACTTGTAGGTGTGATCTAAGATTGACACTGTAATGCAGTGGTCTGAGTATAACACAGAGAGCTTCTAGATTGGGGTAGAAATCAAGAGGAGATGTGATTTTTTTTAAGGACTGACCAAGTAGGCAGCTAAGTACTACTTTAGATCTTAGCCCAAGCTCTCTGCTATAAATGAAAAAGAACTAAGATAAAAAGAGTGTAGCTGGAGAGATAACTCATTAGCTAAAGCATTTGCTTGCAAAGACTGCCAGCCCGAGTTTGATTCCCCAGTACTCACATAAAGCCAGATGCACCAAGTGGTGCATGTGTCTGGAGTTTGTTTGCAGGGACAAGAACAGTGCATCTTCATATGAGGATTTCTGGGCCCAGCACATCCTCTCAAAGTTTGTTTACCACATGCCCACAAGATAGGAACACTCTTTGAAAACTAAGATGAAGTGATTGACAGCATGGGCTCTCTGCCCGTAGATGACAGGTCAGGAGGTCCCAGTCTCCTCAGTGAACCTTCCCTGATTGTTGTCTCCTTACCCATCCAGTCTGATAGGGCAAGGTAAAGAACAGAAAACTGCATTTATTTTAAGCTTGAAGTTTAGCCAGATGGGAGCCAGCTTAACTTTCACTGAAATGCATTTGATTTTCTCCCCCGTCACCATGCCATGTTGTGTTTCCTCTTGACAACTGATAAAATTCACATTTTCAAGCAAATCTAGGATTTAGATTATAAATATGCAGAGTGAGCATACAAATTAACTCCTCTTCTCAGTGTTAAAAGGGGCAAAATTAGAGTAACTTCACATAGGAAAAAATCCAACTTGCACTACTAAGAGGGAATAAAATAAAATATAATTAGATACCAGTTTTTTCAATTCATCTTTAACAGTCAGTAGGAGCATGCTAGCAAAGTTGATTACTTACTGAGATCCATTTCCTCATTAACTTTTAGTATAAAATTATAGATAGGCACCATTTAAAATAATTCTTCCAAATATTCAACTAAATATGAAAGGAATTTAAAATTGGAGGAATGTTATGGAACATGAGGCCTTGGAAGTTTTAGCTCCTTAGTAGTGACTCATTTTGGGCACAGTTTGAGAATTTCTCTTCTAAAAGGTTTCTTCATTTCATGTTTCAAAGGCTAGGTCTTTTCTTTGAGTTGCTTTGGATCTCGATTGTGAAGGAGCCTGGGTGATGACACAGAATCTGGGTGTACACTGTGATTGGGAGCCGCAATTTCCTGACCCACTACTTCTTTTCCTACTCAGTAGATCAGTCTTACAACAGATTTGTAACATGCTGATAAAGCAAAAATAGATGTATGTATGTATGTATGTATGTATGTATGTATATCCCTTCCCAGCATAGATAACCCCACAGAAGAGGGAGGCTCACTGGCTAGACAGAGAGAGGGAAGCTTTTAGGCTTGGCAGTGGAGAGGGAGGCTGGCAGGCTAGACAGTGGAAAGGGAGGATTTCAGGCTGGGCAGTGGAGAAGCAAAGTGACAGATTTTGCAGCTCCAGACGGTGCCACTGGGTCTTAGTACTGGGAGGCTCCTGTGGGAGACATCAGCAGTAATGCTAGAGGAAAAAAGGAATCTCTTATTAGCTAAGGTCACCTGGGAGGCGAGGGTGCAGTCCTGAATCATGGGAGAGAGACTGGGTATTTAAGGACAAAGGGCCCACCAATATTATTTTTAATTTATTTTTATTAGATATGGACATACTTAGTATGTAAAGAACACATCATTTCCTTCATCCCTGCCCCTTTTCTGAAGAGGCCCTACTCGTGGGGGATGCAGGTCAACCCCATGGAGATTGTGGGTCCTGCATCATGGGGGCAGCAGTCAGTTATGGGGGACAGGCAATGTCTCTCTGAATAATGTCCCAACCTGTGGTTCTAACAATCTTTCCGCCCTCCTTTTCCACAAAATTGCCTGAGCCATCTTCGGTGCATTTTAAGTCTTCTTCAGTGATGGGGTCTTAAGAGCCTCTGGATCTCTGCTTTGGTAGGTGTTGAGTGTCCTCAGTGTCTATATCCTTCACCCTTGTGCTGATAGCAGGTTCACCGAGAAAGCAGCACTCTTGCTCATTTCCCCAATTCCTCTGTAATTTCAGCTGGGGCCAGGGTGAAGTGAGCTGGGTCATTTGTCTCCTCAGGTCCCACTCCTATCTGAAAAAGAGAAGCAGAATCTCCAATGGAGAGTAAGGTCAGCACCAGTTAAATGGGATAATCATTATTAATTTAGAGAGAATTTAAAGGGTGTAGACCCTCTTATAGCCCAAGGTTAGTGGGAGCTTGACATATGAAAGCAAAATCGTTATCTGGATATGATTCTGACTTGTTTCCCAGTTCCAGATATGGTTTCCTTTCCACTGGGTGGATCTGTTAGCCAATCTAAGAGCAGTTGGTTACCCACCATGACTGTGTGCCACTGTTGTACTTGTGTGAGCATCATGTCAGGTTGTTTGTTTCTGAGTACCTTGGACTTTGAGTTGCTCAGACAGATGTTGGCTTTCTCCTGGTAGCTCATGTAGCGCCTTCCAGGACTAGATGGGCTAATTGTCTGGGGACTGGCTCTCCTCCAGATTCCAACCAGGTCTCTCCATGGTCCATGCCAACAGTGTACGGTGTCTTCAGCTGTAGGGTCTTACCATTAACCTCTGGTGGGTAATCAAGTGCTCTGACAGGAGTTTGTCTGGTTTGTTTTGGGAGACCTTGTAGGTCTCTCTGATCATTGTGGTTGCTCATTGTGGTGTTAACTACTTCCTAGTACAGGGAATTACAGGCCAATGCCAAGGAAAAGAAAAAAGATAAAGAAAAAAAGAGACATAGGAGAAATTTAAGGTTAGGCTTCCTCTCACCCTCTCTAGGGCCCTTCGATTCAGGTGCACCCCCTAAGGTCCTGTTGAGGGCTCAACCTTTTAGTCTAACTTCCAGGATATAAGACTCTATGGTACCAGTTCAATTTGGGTTCAGTTTATGTCCCGCCACACCTTTCCCCTTCCCCCAAGCCCTACCCTCCCTATTGTCCAAGCCTTGATATGCCATTCAGCTATGCAATCAACTTGGGCTGATCCAGGTTAGGAACCACAGATAAGTGAAACCATGTGACAATTGTCTTTCTGTGATTGTGTGACTTCACTTAGTATAATCTGTTCCAAGTTCGACCATTTTTCTACAAATTTCATTGTGTCATTTTTTCTTATTGTTATGTAGAATTCCATTGTGTAGATATACCACATCTTGGTTATCCATTCATCCAATGATGGGCACCTGGGTTGATTCCAGTTCTTAGCTATTACGAATTGAGGAGCTATAAACATGGTTGAGCAAACATGTCTGAACTGAGGCATGGAGCTTTTAGGGTAAATGCCCAGCAAGGGAATAACGGGGTCTGTTGGTAACTCTATATTCATCTTTTTTAGGAGTCTCCATATTGATGGCCATAGTGGTTGTAACAGCTTACATTCCCACCAACAGTGAATGAGTATTCCTATTTCTCTACATCCTTGAAACACTTGTAAATGTTTGCTATCCTTACTGGGGTAAGATGGAATCTCATAGTTGTTGTAATTTGAATTTCCCTAATGGTTAGGGATGTTGAACATTTTCTTAGGTGTGTGTTAGCCATTTCTGATTCATCCTCTGAGACCTCCCTATTCAGTTCTCTCTCCCACTTTTGGAGTGAGTTATTTGATTTTTTTTTATTGTTTAAATTTTGGGTTCTTTGTAGATTCTAGATATCAGGCTTTTGTCAGTGGCATAGCTGGCAAAGATTTTCTCCCATTCAGTGGGTAATCTATTGGCTTTGCTTATGGTATATTTGTCTGTTCAAAAGCTTTTTAGCTTCATGAAATCCCATTGGTTGAGTGATTGTTTAATTTCCTGACTACTGGAGTTTTGTTCAGTAAGTCTTTTCCCAATCCTATATCGTGGAGTGTAACTCCTATTTTTTCTTCCAGTAGTTAAAGAATTTCAGGTCTTATGTTGAGGTCTTTAATACATTTGGACTTGATTTTAGTGTGTGGGGAAATTAGTGTGTCTAATTTCATTTGCCTACATATGGTCATCCAATTTGTCCAACACCATTTGTTAAAGATGCTGTCTTTTCTCCAGTCTACATTATGGGCACCTTTGTCAAAGATAAAGTAGCTGCAGTTTCAGTTTTTATTCCAATACCATGCTATTTTTGTTACTATGGCTTTATAATATAGTTTTAGATCAGGTATGGTGATACCTCCAAAGGTGTTTCTTTTGCTGAGGATATGTTTGAATATCCGAGGCCTGCTGCCATCCCATATGAATTTTGAGATCATTTTTTTGAATCTCTGTGAAAAACAGTGCTGGTATTTTTATTGATATTGTGTTAAATCTGTATATTGCTTTTGGTAGAATTGCCATTTTCACAATATCAATTCTACCTATCCAGGAGCATGGGAGGTCTTTCCATCTTCTCAAGTCCTCCTCAATTTTTTTTCTTGAGTTTTTTTAAATGTTTTCATTATATAGGTCTTTCACATCATTGGTTAGTGTTATTCCAAGGTAATTAATTATTTGTTGCTATTAAAATGGGACTGCCTCATTGAGTTCTTTCTCTGTATTTACTGAAGGAATTAATCACCTTTAGAAGTTTTGAGATGGAGACTTTCAGGTCACTTATGTACAAAATCATGTCATTTGCTAATAGGGCTAACCTGACTTCTTTTCCAATTTGAATCCCTTTTATTTCTTTCTCCTGTCTTATAGCCTGGGCTACTACTAAGTTGAAGAGCAGTGGTGAAAGTGGGCATCCCTGTCTATTTCCTGATCTCAGTGGGAACTCCTCACTTTATATATAGCTTTTATTGTGTTGAGATATAAACCCTCCATGCCTGTTCTTCCCAGTGTGTTTTGATCATGAAGTAGTGTTTTATTTTGTCAAAGGCCTTCTCTGCATCAATTGAGATGATCATGTGGTTCTTATGGTTAAGTTTATTTATGTCATGTATTAAGTTGACTGATTTCCATATGTCCCTGCATCCCTGGGATGAAGCCTACTTGGTCAAGGTAGATAATGCTTTTGATGTGTTGTTGAATTCAGTTTGCAAGGATTTTGTGCAGGATCTTTGCTTCTAAGTTCATCAGGGATAGAGGCCTATAGTTTTCTTTTCTTGTTGCATCTCTGTCTGGTTTTGGTGTCAGGGTGATGCTAGCTTCATAAAAGGAATTAGGGAGGATACCTTGGTCTCTGATTATGCAAAACAGTTTGAGAAAATTTGGCTTCAGTTCTTCAATGAAGGTTTGATAGAACTTGGCTTAGAAGCCATCTGGTCCTGGACTTTTCTTTTGGGGGAGGTTTCTTATTTACTTTTCAATCTCCATGGTTGTGATAGGTTTGTTTAGGAGATTAGTCTGCTCTGGGTTTAGTTTTGGTAGGTGGTATGTATCTGGAATTCATCCATTTCTTCCAGATTATTCAATTTGGTCGAGTAGAGGTTTTGGAAGTATGCCCCGATTATTCTTCCAATTTCATTGATATCTGTTGTGATCTCTCCTTTTTTCATTTCTGATTTTGTTAATTTGAGACTCCTTTCTTTTTCTGCTTGACAAAATTGGCCAGGGGTTTGTCAATCTTATTTATTTTTCAAAGAACCAGCTTTTCAATTCATCAAATTTTTAAATTGTTTTCTTAGTTTCCAATTCATTAATTTCTGTTCAAATCTTGCTGATTTCTTTCTGTCTGGAACTCTTTGGATTGGATTCTTCTTGTTTTTCCAGTGCTTTTAGGTGGACAGTGAAGTTATTAATTTGGGATCTCTCTGTCTTTGTAATGAAGGCATTTAGTGCTATGAATTTTCTCAATAGGACTGCTTTCATTGTTATGTCCCATAAGTTATGGTAGGCTGTGTTTTCATTATCATTCTAGAAATTTTACAATTTCTTTTTTTATTTCTTCCATGACCCATTCATCATTTAAAAGTCTGTTATTTAGTTTCCAGGATCTAGTGGAGTTCTTGATGTGTCTCTTGTTAATTTCTAGCTTTAAAGCATTGTGATCTGGCATGATACAGTAACTTCAATTTTCCTGATTTTTTGGAGGCATGCTTTATGGCCTAATATATGGTCAATTTTGGAGAAGGTTCTGTGGGCTTCTAAGAAGAATGTGTATTCTGTAGAATTGGGGTGGAATGCTCTATAGATGTCTGTTAAGTCTAGTTGGTCTATGATGTTGTTGAGCTCTATTATTTCCCTGTTGATTTTCTGCTTGGATGATCTGTCTATTGATGATGGTGGATTATTGAAGTCTCCAACTATGATCGTGTTGGTGTTTATTTCTGTTTTCTTGTCAAGATTTTGTTTTGTAAACTGTGGTACACCTGTGTTTGGTGCATATGTGTTTATGATTGTAATGTGCTCATGTTGAATTATTCACTTGATGAGTAAGAAGTGGCCTTCTTTGTCCTTTTTGATTACTTTTGGTTTGAAGTCTATTTTATCAGATATGAATTAATATAGCAAAACCCACTTGTTTTTTATTTCCATTTGCTTGAAATATCATTTTCCATTCTTTCACCCTATGGAGGTATCTATCAGTGGTGAGGTAGGTTTCTTGAATACAGCTGATAGACGGGTCCAGTTGTTTGATCCACCCTGATAACCTGTGTCTTTTGATGGGTGAGTTAAAACCATTAAATTTTAAGGTTATTACTATGAGGTTTGAATTAATCCCTGCCATGATGAGGTGTTTATGGGGCTTGGTACTTTCTTGTGTTTTGTACTATGTTGAGCCTGGTCTATTTTTGGTTATTATGATCTTTTTGTTGGCTCTTGAGATTGGTTGTTTGACTGTTCCATGTTGAGTATTGCCTCAGGTATTCTCTGTAGGTTTGGCTTTGTGTTCATATAATCATAGAGTTGACTTTTTTCATGGAAAGATTTCCTTTCACCATCTATTATGAGGAACATTTTTGCCTAGGTTGGAAGCCATGGTTTTGTAGACTTTGAAGTGTTCCACTCCAGGCCCTTCTAGCTTTCAGGGTTTCCATTGAGAAATCTCGTAATTCTAATGGGATTGCCTTTGTATGTTGTAAGTTGTTTTTCTCTTTCTGCTTTTAACACTCTGTCTTTGTTTTCATTGTTAAGAATTTTAACTGTGGTATGCCTTGGAGAGTTTCATCTTTGGTCCTATCTGTTTGTTGTTCTGTGGGATTCTTGTATCTGGATTGGCCTCTCTTGAGAGATTTAGAAAATTCTTCAATAATTTTGTTGAATATCTCCTCTATGCCTCTGGCCTGGATTTCTTCTCCTTCTGGTATACCCATGATCTGGATGTTTGGTTGTTTTAGGTTATCCCACAGTTCCCTCGTATTCTGTCCACTAATTTTTTTTTTTAATGTAGCGAAGTTTTTGACCTCCCGATCAATTTATTCTGTCTTGCCTTCCAGGTCAGAGGTTCTGTCTTCCACATGAGTAACTGTTGGTGAGGGGTTCTAGAGAGGTTTTTATAATTTCTATTTCATTTTTGTTTTCTGATGTGTTATTTTGCATTGTGTCCATCTCTTTTTTGAGATACAATTCAGTTCGGGTTCTAATTTTCTTGATGCTTCTTGGAATTCATTTTTGTATTTGATCAAGTCTTTATTAAGCTTAATCAATCCATTGTTGAGATCTTCCATTTCTTGACTCACCTTCAATTCGTTTCTATCTCTTTTGAGGGTTCTAACCTTTCCTTCAATCAAATAAGCCCACTGTCAAAGCTGAACGTGCTACAAGATGATTCTGTTCAATTTCATTGACAAGATTGTTGCTTCTTTGATGGTTTGCTTCCAGTTCAGTGATCCTTTTGATCAGGTTCTCATTGGTTGTTGTGTTTTCATTTTGTGAATGAATTTCTGTTGATTTCTCTATGATTTCATTGGAGGCTTCCATTGTAGGACTAGGCATCCTTGGTGAAAATCTCTGTTTTCTGACTTTCATTGGCTTTTATTTTTTTTATTTTATTTTATCTTTTTAAGAATTTTATTTATTTATTGGTGACAGAGAGGGAGAGAGAGAGAGAATGGGTCCACCAGGGCCTCTAGCCACTGCAAATGAGATCCAGCTGCATGTACTATCATGTGCATCTGGCTTATGTGGAACCTGGAGAATCGAACCCAGATCCTTTGGCTTTGGAGGCAACACCTTCACCTCTAAGCCATCTCTCAAGCCCCACATTGGCTTTTTTTAATTGTTGTCTACCCATTTTAGGGAAACTAATTTGTTGAGGAGGAGCAAGTTTTTGTCCTTTGGCCTGTGCACTCTCTGACTCAGGTGAACAGGGATGTTGGTACCCAGTGGCCAGTCAGGATACCAGAGCAAAAGGCCTGATTCCACAGCCCACACAGAGACTATCTCCCTCGGCCGCCCCCCCCCCCACCCGAGCAAGGCACAATGGGACCTACCAGGACCAGGGAACTGGGAGGAACCAGGGACAGGGATCTGGCCTACTCAACCCTCGCTGTGCCTGCCTGCACACCCTCCTGCTCAGGGTATCTGGACCAGTGATCAAGCATGAGCCAGGAAGCAGGGATCTGGCCTATCCACTTTGCACCCGCCCACACACCCCCTGGTGCAGGAAACCTGGACCAGGGAACTGGGAGGAGCAGGGAATCAGGGGTCTGGCCTACTCACTCCATGCCGCTGCGCCCATCTGCACACCATCAAGTGCAGGGAACCTGGACCAGGGAACTGGGAGGAGGAGCAAGAAAACAGGGGTCTAGCCTACTCACTCCATACCAATGCCCTGCACACTATCCAGTGCAAGGAACCCCCACCAATCATTTTTAAATGAAGTCATTAACACTTTCATATCTCAGAGGTTGAACTGTTACTTCAGTTCAAACTACCTTAAAATCAGTTTGCATCTATCTTCTAGAAGTTATAACTGAGGGACCATTTTATGATGACCCAGAGGTCAGACAGGATCGTTGCTAAATGAGGATGGCATAGGGGTCAAGTTTCCTCAAAGAGATTTTCCTACAGACCCCTCCCCCATCTCCCTTTTTGTAAACCTGCCTGAGCACATTGGGTAATGAATCAACAGTGTGGTAGCCCACATCATCAGTTCTGAAAGTTTGAAAAACTGTGTATGCTATTGACTCCTGACTTACCTATATTATAAATGTTTTATCTTTTCATGAAATTGATCTTTTTTTCTTTTACTCAGGCATATGTTATACTTTATCTTCCTTATTAGCTTGGACCTCATAGCTACACTGGCAACTGAAATAAGAAGATGTGGATATGCTCTGGAAGTTAATGTTTGCAACAAATGTCATATATATTAGCCATGTTTATTTGTGTCATTATTTTATTACTAATGGTAGATAAAGTTCCAAGCTTGCAGTGATAACCTAAAGTAAGTTCAAGAATCATTCTTCAAGAGATTCCTCTCATAGTTGTTTGTCTCAAGATGGAGAGAATGAGATAATGTCACCTGGACTGCTTGAGGACTGCTTAACTGCCTGCCCATCTCATGTCATTCAGGCTTGATTTAGAGCCTACATGAGGTAGGAATAAAGCATGTGACTTTCCCATTAAAAAAACTACAATAGGGAACCTCATTCAGTTCCACTTTAGTACATCTGGCAGGAGGTGCCAAGACAATGTATGGCCTATTTCTTTTTGGCCTTCCCTACTCTCTTAGCTGGGTGGGTGTTTTGTTTCTAATGTTTCAATACAAAAGTTCTGGGAACCTATTTAAGACTGAATTTGGGATTCACCAAGCAGAACCTGAGCTGTTTTATTTATGAGTGAGAATAACCTGCATGGAGTTCATATTTCACCTTGTCCTTCTTAGATTTGTGAATGAATCTAGTCCAAGGATGGCATACAAGAACACATTTGTCAGCCATATAAGCTTCAGGTCCAAGAAACTTTAACCTTCACAGTGATGATAACAGGAAAATTTGGCCTTTGAATAAAATGTATGCAATTTCAAGCTCATTCAGACTAACAGTTTCTATTTCTAGTTTGTTAATTTTACAATTATAAAGTTAATATAGATAGCTTAAAGAAAAGCAAAAATAGTTTTGTTTTGTTTTTACAATCTGAAGCCGTTACTGAAATTATTGCCCTTTTGACATTTTTTCTTAAGCAAGACTTGTTTTTTTTTTCTTCTGACCATGAAACATACTATATACAATAAGATAATTAGAAAATATTAAAAAGGAGATAAATATAATCCAATAATCATTGCTAATATACTTTTTATTTATGTCATCTTTAGTGAAAATATGCTTAGATACCTTGTCCATCATTATACCCAGCATCAAATAGGTCTTCTGAAAAGAAGCAAGATGCCCATCACAGGCGAGTGGATCAGATGTGAATGTTGATTCCTTGGTACCTTCTTAGTTGGCCTGGCACCATTTGATGAGAGTGCTTCCCTCCAAAGCATCCCCACTTCAGATCTGTGCTTGGCTGCTGCCTCCCTCAGTAACCAGTGGCCCCAAGACCTTAAGAGAATCACCTTCAAAGGATTCCTGACTTTCCGGAAAACATACAGATCCTGATTTTTATGGAGTCTTCTTTATATCCTGGCAACGTTTGCTCTATAAATGCAGCTTGTACAAAATTGTTTTTGTCCCTAAACTTTACCAGAGAATTTACTTCCAAATACTTTTGATTTGTATCTCTGTGTAATGGGCCAAAAACCTTATATAAGAGCTGAGAGAAGTGACTCATGCCTGTAATGCCAGTACTCGGGAGACTGAGGTAGGAGGATCACTGTGGGAGTTCAAGGCCAGCCTGGGCTAGAATGAGACCCTGCTTCAAGATAGGTAGATAAATGGTGTCATAGTGAACGTCACACTGCTGGGATGAACCTCCAAACCAGACACAGTTTACTGGAGGAATGGAATTTATTTCAGGCTTACGGATCCAGAGGAAGTTTCACAATGGCAAAGAAAAGAAAACCCACCACTAAAAGAAAGACCAAAAAAAAAAAAAAGTTGCCAAACAGTAGGGAACCCAGGCAGAATTTATTCTGCATATCTTAGGCTGGAATTCAGATCTGCCTGCAATAACACCTTAGGGCTGAACCACAGGATTTGCCCACAGTGACACTTCTCCAGTCAGGTGGCTGGAGATCTTATTGGGGATACCCATTCAAATTAACAAAGATAGATAGATAGATAGATAGATAGATAGATAGATAGATAGATCATACATACATAGCTTGTAGCATTATTGCAACGTACCAGGTTTTCTTAATCAGTAATGCAATCCATTCAAGTGCAAGTGCAGTTCCAGGTGTCAGAACAAATTACACGTATGGTACCCTGTAAGTTCTATATCTTCTAAATTGAATATTCTCTGGTCTAAAATCATTATGAGCTTTTGAGTACAATTTTCTCAGGATCAGTAGCTCTTTGAGGCAGTAAAGCCCACTAACCTGTCCCCACAATGGCTTCCTTGGATGATGAGTCCAGAGGGAGTGGACACTGAGTGCTGAGAGTCACCTCAGTGATTACATCCTAATATGTATATTTGTCCTTGGAGAATCCCTTTCCACTGAGACTCAGTTCTATCTAGTTCTGACTAATGCCTTCAAACTGCCAAAGACTGGATTCAGGGGAGTTGTTCACACACACTTGTGTAATGGTCATACAGTGTTCCTGAGCTGTTTTTATTTTTCCAGTCGGCTAGGATGCATGCTGTCACTTTCAACATTCAGATGGGAGAACACAAAAGGAAAGCCTATGCTAGAGAAAATAACTAGCCAATCCTTGCCCTGTGATTCGGGGCTGAGGTCATGAGATTGGTTGCTATTGTTTCAAGAGAATTTGGAGTGGTAAGAAGCACAGAGGTTTAAGATGCAGACCCAAGGCAGAGCTTCTATAAGAGGCCTTAGAGAGAAAGGGGATGACCATGTGAGGGATTGTTGAAGGTGGAAACACAACCAGAGATCCAGAAGCATGGAAAGTTAATGTAGTCAGGTTGGAGAGACACTGGAGACTTTAGCAAGAATAATCTCTGAGTCGGGGATGGTGGCGCACTCCTTTAATCCCAGCACTTGGGAGGCAGAGGTAGGAGGATTGCCTAGAGTTTGAGACTACCCTGAGACTACATAGTAAATTCCAGGTCAGCCTGAGCTAGAGTGAGACCCTACCTCGAAAAACCAAAAAGAAAATAATAATAATAATAATAATAATAATGATCTCCAGAGAGAAATGGAGGTAGATACCACAGGATGGTGAAGGCACCTCTTTCCAAGGTGCTAGCCATGTAGAGACATGCAGATGGTTGGGTGAGGAAGAGAAAGTTGTTGTTTTATTTTTGTTTATAGTAGTGCTTGGGTTTTTAATTATTAAATTTTCAATAAGTTTGGCAGCCAGTTGTGAAATAAGTTTGTCGGCTTAACATTGATCATAGGAGTGCCACAGAAACTGGCAAACACAAATCTACCCCTGCTGTCACCACCATGAGCTAATAGTTCAACATTTACCAGAGTACTACTGAGCACATCTGAAGATAAACAGACTGGATCCTCAAGATCTAGGAGACTCATGATAAAAGAGAGAAGAGATACCAATGGTCTGACCCTGAGGATAGGAAAGAGATGGATGCCAGGTACAGCTGTGGAAACTGGCTTCTGGTGGAAGGCAAAAAGAATAACAGAGGAAAGAGCCAAAATCCGTGACAATGATAATTATCTAATCGAACATTCTGGGCACTTCCCCTGGAGTATCTCTTACAGTAGCCATAACACAGAGGTAAGCACTGCTATTATATATTCATTAATGAGGAATTTTGAGTGTTATGTGAAACTTTCCCGAGGAAACATGAATGCACATCTATTCACACTAGATAGAGCTCAAATGATAGAACTAAGCACGACTGCACCAGCATCCACTTTTGGTCAACCAGTTAGTTTACTGAGTTGCTTACAGGTTAAAAAAAAAAAAAAAAAAAAAAAAAAACAAGTGACTCACAGGAAGCTGCATCATAGAAAATCCCACCCTATTCTGGGTGGTGACCTCATGGAAGATTCATCATGGAGTCTCCCTTCTAGTTTACTGTTGACTTCCTAATCTAGCTTCTCCCATGATCACTTGCATCTTGGGGGAGAGAGAAGGAGGGAACAGTAGCTAGAATCCCAGATGAGAGTCTATCTTCTATCTACTAGGGAGTGTCAGTAGCTCCATGACCTGATCATAGTCCTGGCTATCACTGTATTGTTCTGTGCCAAAGTTGCCTTGGCTACTGGGCCAAATCATTCTCTACTCCAGATGACATTATGTTATGCCTGGAGGAAAAACAGCATACAACATTGAGGCATAGAGTGGTGTGTCCAAAAATGGCAAATAGGCTTTGTGCCCAGTGATCTAATGTTCCAGCCCTCATACCTGCATCTGTATTGAATCCCAGAGAATGCATAGATTCTGTGGCCTGAAGTTGTCCTGGTTTCCCTGCTGATTTTTTCTGTTTCTTCTATGAAGAATGTGGTAAAATCCCCTTATAGTGAGGGGAGCCAATGAGAGACAAAAAAAAAAAAAAAAAAAAAAAAGCATATGAAATGATGTGGAGGCACTATGGATGCAAGCTGAGTAAAATCACTTGAGAAGGTGTGCAAATCATGCCCAAGCCCACTGTGGCGGTTAGAACCCCAGAGGTATAGTGACACCACTGAGGTACAGGGTTGTGTTCCCACTGGCTTCTTAACTGCTTAGTTGAGGTACAGGGAAAGCAACCCATAGATGAAGCTGAGAGGTAGAAAGGAGGCTGAAGAAGTTTATGAATCTAAGGAATTCAGAAAGAGTATGAGTAAAGTAATTGACCATAGAATCAGCAGATTCTGTATCAGAATCAGTAGGAAGAGGTTGGAAAGTAGAGGGAGAGCTGGTTGAACCTGGGCTTTTGATAAGGTTGGAGAACTACAGCACTTGGAATACTTGGACTAGGAAAGGAGTAGGAGAGGAAGCTGTCTTTGAGGACATGGGTGTAGTGCTATTATAAGTTTTAGCAACTGAATTTTCTCATTCTTAGTTCTCATGTATAGCTTACAAAAGGTGAATCGAAACAAGGGTTATTGGAGGAGAAGTCAAGGGTCATATAAATGGATTTGAAAGTAGTCCAGGGTAATGGCAGAAACTCCAAAGAAGATAAAAACTATGATAAGGTCTTTAGGACATTTGTGATTAATGACATGTCATTTAACTTATTTATATATTACTGATATTTTCAGTTCACTTGAGATACAAATTCAAACTTAGTGGATGTTCTTATAGTATGTCCCTATGATTTTTTTAATTTCTCTGTTATCTGTTGTGATGGTGCATTTTTCATCTCTAATTTTATTAATTTGTGTCTCTTCTCTCTTTCTTTTGGTCAGATTTGCTAAGGGTTTATCAATCTTCTTTATCCATTCAAAGAACCAACTCTTTGTTTCATTGATTCTTTGGATTTTTTTTTTTTTTTTGGTTTCTATTTCATTAACTTCTGCCCAAATCTTTATTATTTCTTTCTGTCTACTGATTTTTGTTTTGCCTTGTTCTTCTTTTTCCAAGGCTTTAAGGTGAAGCATTAAGTTGTTTACTTGTGACCTTTCTAACTTCTTAATACAGACAATTAAAGCTATAAATTTCCCTCTTAGGACTGCCTTCATTGTGTCCCAAAGGTTTTGGTATGTTGTATTCTCATTATCATTGGACTCTAGGATTTTTTTTGATTTCCTTCTTGATTGATTCATTGGCCCATCCATCATTTAGTAGTGTATTGTTTAGTTTCTATGATTTTGTGTATGCTCTATAGCTTTTCTTGTTATTGATTTGTAGTTCCCATTATGATCAGATAGAATGCAAGGAATTATTTCAATTTTCCTGTATTTGTTAAGATTTGCTTTGTGCCTAATATATGATCTATTTTAGAGAATATTCCATGTGCTGCTGAAAAGAATGTGTATTCTGCAGCATTTGGATGAAATATACTGTATATATCTGTTAGGTCCATTTGTTCTATGATCTCATTTAATCCAGATGCATCTCTGTGTTTTCTTTTCTTTTCTGCCAGGATGTCCTGTCAATTGATGAGAATAGACTGTTGAAGTCACCCACTACAACTTTGTTTGGTGTTATCTGTGACCTTAGTTCTAATAGCATTTGTTTGATGAACTTGGGAGCCCCCATGTTAGGTGCATTATGTTTAGAATTGTAATGTCCTCCTGTTGGAGTGTGCCTTTAACCAATATAAAGTGACCTTCCTTATCTTTCCTAACTAATGTTGGACTGAAGTCTACTTTGTCAGATAGTAGGATAGCGACCCCTGATTGTTTTCTAGATCCATTTACTTGAAACACCATTTTCCAACCTTTCACCCTAAGATAGTGTACATCCTTTGTAGAAAGGTGAGTTTCTTGGAGGATCCTGCTTTTCATCCCAGTCTGCAAACCTATGTTTTTTGGTTGGGGCATTGAGGCCGTTGATATTAAGAGTTATTATTGAAAGGTGTGTACTTATTTTTACCATTTTTCTTGTTTTGTAGTTCTTCTGGTTTTACCTTTGCTCTCTTGTATTAACTCGTGTGTGAGTATGGTTTGTTTTTTCCAGGTTCCTTATATGTGTGCTTTTCTTGCTCTTCAGCATGGAGGATCCTGTCAAGTATTTTCATATTCCTTTAGTCTGCTTTTGTTGCAAATATCCTTATTTCTCCATCTAATTGAATGGATAGCTTTGCAGGATAAAGTAACCTTGGTTGACAGTTGCTTTCTTTCAGAACTTGGAATACATCATTGCAAGACCTGCTGGCTTTTAAAGTTTGTGTTGAGTAATCTGCTGTGATCCTGATGGACTTGCCTTTGTATGTGACTTGATTTTTCTCTCTAACTGCTTTCAATATACTTTCTTTGGTTTGTATGTTTGGTAGTTTAATTATAATATGGAAAGGAGAGGTTCTTTCCAGGTTTTGTTTGTTTGGTGTTCTAACGGCTCCCTGTATCTGCATTGGCATCTCTTTCCCAATTTGGGGGAAGTTTTCTTCTATGATTTTTTTTAAAGCCTACTATGCCTTTGGAGTGAAATTCTTCTCCTTCTACTATACCCTGAATTTTTTTTCCCAAGGTAGGGTCTCACTCTAGCCCAGGCTGACCTGGAATTCACTATGTAGTCTCAGGGTGGCCTTGAACTCATGGCAACCCTCCTGCCTCTGCCTCATGAGTGCTGGGATTAATGGCATGCGCCACCACGCCCAGCTACCCTGAATTCTTATGTTTGATCTTTTCATAGTGTCCCAAATATCTTGAAGTTCCTATTCATACTTTCCTATTAGTTTGTCATTCTTTTTGTTGGACTGCATTAGATCTGGTCTTCTAGTTTAGATACTCTGTCCTCTCCTTCATCCATTCTACTGATGAAATATTCTAGAGAGTTTTTTATTTCATTGACTGTGTTCTTCATTGCTAGTACTTCTGACTAGTTTTTCTTTATTATTTCTATTTTCTTATTTATGTCTTGTATTGACCTCCTTATTTCATTAAACTGGTTTCCTGTGTCTTCTTTGATTTCCTCTTTGATTCCTTTGATTTCCTCTTTTATTTCTTTGAACATATTTATAATTATTCTTTTGAAACATTTCTCAGGCATTTCCTCTAAATAAGTGTCACTGGAGGTCATTTCTGACACATTAATACTTTTTGGTGGATTTATATTGTATCGATTTTTTCATGTTTCTTATATTACAATGTAGTGACTATTGTTTCTTGGATTAATTTAATGCTTGGATTTTCTAATTATCTGCAGTATTATTAGTTGTATCAATTAATTTGATGTTATATATCTTCAGGGTAGGAGCTGAAGGTGCCAGATGTGGCCCTTAAGACTCTCAGAGTAACCACAAAAGTGACCCTAGGTGTTGGGTTTGCCTGCTATGAGAGTATTCAAGTAGGCTGAGTGAAACAAAATACAGGTAGATTCTAAAATTTAACTGAACAATGTACACATTCAATGAAAAACAGCACAGAACATTTATGCAAGTGTAGATATTATGACAACCAGATCCTCTAACAAAGTCACAGTCTCTAAGGATGTGTGTTGCCTCACACCCTTAATCCTGTCAACTGGGAGGCTAAGATTTCCAGTCTGAAGAGGGTTCCAAGTCAGCTTGTGACCAAGTGAGACCCTTCCCTAACAAACAACAGAAGAGGAAACAAAGGCACTATAAATCAAGAAGCAACAAATGACAAGCCCAAAATATAGCTTATTTAAGAATGGCAAATCCAACCATCCATCAGGTTTAACATATAATTTACCCTGATATGGAAGGTGCAATTAGCACTTCCAATTCAAGACTATATACCAGGCTTATTTGACAGGTACTGACCTAGTGTAATCCCAGTTACCTTTTGGGATGGTTTTGGTCTCAATTATGCTGCGCTCCTGCTTGGGTCCCTCTTTGCTTTGCTGTGCTGTGAGCTCAGATAGGAGGGCTGGGTCACTGCTCTGATTGCCTGTGCTTTGTGCTGTGTAGGTGAGCTCCCTTCCCCAGGTCTCTGGTGCTTGCTGGCTCTTGCACTGGCAGTGCAGGAGGGGAGGCTGTGGATGGTGGGCTGAAGTTCTCCTGTTGGTCCTCCCAATCATTTCCATTGGTCCCTGACATCCTCCCTTCACGTTTCTTGAGTTTGCAAGGAGGCCGGTATGAGTGGAGAATCTCCTCACCTGGTTCTTCCTATGGCTCAGGCTAAGCCTTCCATGTCACTTCTGCCTGCTTCTGTAGGCTCTAGACACTCTGAATCTCTCCTACTTCCCTGCTGCAGTTGATAGTTTCTTATACACCTCACTTTTTACTGGAAGAATGTATTTTGCTGGGGGGTGGGGTGGAGTTTTCTCCCCTAGGCTGCTTTTGCATGGTTCCTGTGCTGCCATCTTAACTGGAAGTACAAATTTATCACATTTATTAAAAAGGGAAAGCATCTACAGATCTTAGAAGGTTTTTAAGCTTTATTTAAAAATAAATGTAAGTTCTTCTTTGTTTTGCTTTTGTTTTCTGAGGAAGTGTCTTACTCTAGCCCAGGTTTATCTGGAATTCACTATGCAGTCTCAGGGTAGCCTTGAACTCATGGCAGTCCTAGTACCTCTGCCTCCCAAGTGCTGGTATAAATGGCATGTGCCACCACGCTCAGCTCTAAATTTAGGATCTATTATCAGATTCGATTTTGAAGATTTAGATTCCTTGTTGAACCTGATGATGAGTCTGAGCATAATGCATGAATCTTAATTGGGTAACAGGCATGAAGGTTTAGTCATCTGCCAGAACTGCCTACTGATTAACATTTAGTCTGCAACCCTGCATGGGTGATACAGTCCGACATTGTCCAGGTGTGCCCTTAATTTCAATAGCAGTTACATAAAGGGAAAAACTTTGACCTTCATATAGCTCCAAGTCTCTACCTATTTTATCTCCTCCATTTCACTAAAATCCAAGTAAGTCGGCATGCATAGGTATTAGTAAGTTACACTATGGAAACTATAGCTCTTTGCTTTACTGGGTGGGTGAAATAAATTCATGTTCTTTATCTTGCGTATAGAATATGTGTCTGTTTGTCCCTCTTTGATCCCTCCGGAAAGTCTGGACTACTTAATTATACAGTTTCTTGGAGGTTGTGAGAGTCAAAGGAGGCATTTTTCTTCCTGAAAAATAGCCAGTGTTGTGTTGCTAATGCAAGTGTTATTACCCAGGCCTCTCTAGGAGAGCTACTCAGTTAATGCAAAGCTTAGCCTAACTGTACTTTCTCTTGCTTAGGAGCCCTATTGCTTTACACTCTAAGTGGGATTAATTTTCATAACTGAATTTACCAGGGCCAAGAGGCAAGCTGCAGTTGCTATGGGAACGGTAACTGAATTTTCTGGCTTTTGTACCTCAAATACATCAACAATGATGCCATTGTGACATAAGTATTTCTTCCTCTCCCCACTTTCATTTCCCTTCCCGTTTGTAGATGGATTATTGTTGGTAATAGGAAACTAACTGACATACCTCATTTATGTGTCAGAGTACTCACCTGGGGAGTTATTTTTATGATACTTACATGTCTAACCCATACTTTCCACCTTTAGGGAAAGTTTTGATCGTCTCTGAACTATCATAGAGCCCAGGTGGAGAGTTAGAGAAAAATGTTCATCTTCATACTGTTTGTTGAATTTCACATGGCTTTGTGTATACGACAAGTGAACCAAGCATCTAAAATGTGCTCACTCACATTCTTTTTTGATTTTTCAAGGTAGGGTCTCACTCTAGCCCAGGCTGACCTGGAATTCACTATGTAGTCTCAGGGTGGCCTTAAACTCAGGGTGATCCTCCTACCTCTGCCTTCCAAGGGCCGGGATTAAAAGCATGTGCCAACACGCCCAGCTTCACTCACATTCTTTTTAATCAGTTGCAGTCATTTCTTCTGCAAAACTGAAAGGCTTTTAGGTTGGTTATCTATGCACCCATAGAGTGTGATTGTCAGGGAAGTACTTGCATTGCATCCCTAGGCCACATACTCTTCAGCTCAGCATTTGCATATTAATGGATAATTACAAAGCATGTAAATTATACATGGTGGTGAATATATTATCAAATCAAATCAAATGGCCTTTAGGGGTAATTACAGGATACTGCTAAGTCAACTAGGACTCTTCAGGTTGAATGCTGAACACTTCCCATAAAATGAAACATAACCCAGGCACATCTGGTTTCCATCTAGAAACATGAGTTGCCTTTCAGTGTGACTCTCCATTTTGTTAAGCACATTTGGGGTTATACCAAGTCAAGATTCTTCATTAAGATATTAAAATGCGATCATATTTTAGGATGGTAATTAATCTAAATATCCATCTCACAGAGGCAGTTCTGTGAGTATTGATGTGTTCTAGTATCTATGATTGAATAGGTAATGTTTTTCTTTTTTTAAAAAAAAAAATCTGTTGCTGTAAAGTGCAGCAGCAAGTAGTACTCTCTGTTAAGGTGTATGGCCTTAGTCCATTTCTGCTATAGTAACAGAATTCCTAAGACTGAGTAATTTATAAAGAACAGAAATTTATTTGGTTCATGGTTCTAGAAGTTTGGAAGTACAAGAATATATCACTGGCATCTGGCCAAGGCCTTTGTGCTTCCTGACACATGGTAGATGGTAGATGGACAAGAGTAAGTCAATGACAATCCACTTCTGCAGTAACCAACCAGCTCGCACAATAACTCAAAGATAATATCCTTAATTGCCCACTTACCTCTCCAAGTTCCCAACTTTCAACACTATTGCAGTAGGGACTAACTTTCCAACACTTGCATTTGGGGGGGGGTACATTCAAACCACATTGGTAAATAATTAAATAACTCCATTCTTTTATAGTCTGCTTGCTTACTTATGCTCTGGGAAGACCATGTTCTTTACCAGTCAACCTCAATATGTATACTTGACATGAGAGAGAAAGAAGGAGGAAGGGAGGGAGGGAGGGAGGGAGAGAAGGAGGAAAGGAAGATGGCAGGAAAGCAGGAAATTGATAATTTTCTTCAACCCTGATCACTTTCTTCAACCCTTGGGTTTTAAATTTTTTGTTTTTCTCTTTAAAATATCCACCCCTCCCCATAAAGTACATATCTAAAGTGTAGCTGCACCCAGTGCTTTGAAAAAAGACTATCTTTATGTAAATAATTCCCTGGTATAAAACAGCAGGTGACAAACCTTGCTGGTCTTTATCACCATTTACACCTCTTTCTCTCTACACATTTATACAACAAACTACCTTTTCTGTCCTGCTTCAGTTCCCTGTAAAGTACCCATCTTCCCCCAGTCATCTGTCTCTGCTTTTCTGAATGTCTGGTGTTACTTGGGAGGCAGCTAAATGTAGCAGGCTTTATGGCAAAATAAATCTGATTAGGCAGGATTCCCTCTTTAAAAACCACCATATAAATGTTAATAAAGTTTGAGGAGTAAATAAATGATGGCATGGACAAACACAGTCCTGCACTTTAACACCCGAGTCGGACTCAGACCTCCCTGGTCAGAATCCTGCAGGTCTGAGTCCCTCCCTCCTTGGCCCCTTTTTCCCCAGCTCACCACCATGTAGGGATAGTCAGGCTGTTTGAGACCTTAATCAATGTTTGAAAAACTTATTTCTTGGTTTAATTATGTAAAAAATAAAATAAAGAAAATGATAGGCTATTGAGTTTTTTAAAGGTATTTTTTATTAGTTATGGACATACTTAGTATGTAAGCAACACATGTTGGTACCATCCTTTCCCTTATCCCTGTCCCTTTTCCATTTTTGACTGAAGATTCTAAGCTTCAGTCACTTATGCTAGAATTTTTAGACCCACTTATCATGGAAGGAAAAGACAATCTTGCTGCTTTCTTGGCAGCAGACTTAGAATCAATGGTTAAACCTTTACTTTGCCACTTGCTTGCTATGACTTCTGACAAGTTACTTAACTTCAGCTCTCCACTGGCCTCTAAAAATATAGATAATAATCATTAACCCACAGGCATGTTGTAAAAGTCAAAAACAATCACAGATATAAAGGTCCCTAACAGAGAATAGAATCCACAGTAGATGCTGAAGGTTTACCTTTCTCTGAAGGTATCTCCTCTTTTCATCTTCTCCGTGTACTGATATCAGACACCTCTAACAATGATGACTGTCATACTTGACATGCCAGCAGGTGGCCAATGTGAAGGTAGTCTGAACCTGGCCTTGGACAAGTTGTTTATTTATAATTCCTTCCCCTTTCTTGTTCCAAGCTCAAAGGTGCAATTTAAAGCCAGTGGGAACTAATGACAAAATGAAACATATTGTTGGTGATATTACTCTGTGCCATGAGGTCTCTGATGGGAACATTTGAAGGAGGAAAAAGTCAGTAAAAAAATAATAATAATAAAGAAAGAAACTTGCCTACATTTAAGCCATGCTGTCTGGAGTCTCCTGCACATGACTTCAAAGTCACGTTTCCTTAAGTAGGAGTTAAGGCTTCACCTCCTTACTGTTATAAATAATTCCTCGTGGGCTGGAGAGATGGCTTAGCAGTTAAGTGCTTGCCTGTGAAGCCTAAGGACCCCAGTTCGAGGCTCGACTCCCCAGGATCCACATTAGCCAGATGCACAAGGTAGTGCACACATCTGGAGTTCATTTGCAGTGGCTAGAGGCCCTGGTGCACCCATTCTCTCTCTCTCTCTCTCTCTCTCTCTCTCTCTCTCTCTCCTGCTCTCAAATAAATAAATGATTTTTTAAAAAATAAATAATTCCTCACGATTGGTGAATAGTGAATTTTTTTTTTTTTACTCTGTGAGATGCTATTGATAGCAGGTCCTACTGAAAATCAGGGAATATATATAGATATGGCTTCTGCCATAAAGAAAAAGGGAAATGTAACAGCCAATGAATTGGCCAAAAAATAGTTTCTACTACCATACTCTAGGAGTTTGACACACATATTATTAGTTTTTCATAAGAAGTTATCCATTTTTATTATATTCCACATATAAAAGCAGATGCATTTCCCCATCTCTTAACATTCTTGCTTTGAAATCATTTAAACCCACAACTTCTGGCAGGTACTGCAGAAGACTGACTCCCTGGCACCTACCATCTAGGCTTTTCACCAGTGACTTCTTGCACAGAGCAATAATGTTAACAGTGCCTTTCATTTTCTCATTAGTTCCCACTGGCTGCAAATTACCCCTCTGAGCTAGAAATGAGGAGGGGGAAGGACTGATAAATGGCATGCCTAAGGGTATGTGTGGACCTACACTGCTAGTGTTTTAACTATGACAGTCATCTTTGTTGGAGGTGTCTGATACCTTACAAGAAGAGGGTCAGAATAAGGAAAGGTACATTCAGTCAGGTATTGAGCACCTACTGTGGATTAAGATTGGATTGTGACTGGGTGGTGTTCAGGAACTTGTCTGTGAAAGCCCTCACTGACATGTTAGCTGTCTTAGATGAATTAGAATTGCCTCCCTTGGGTTCCCTAAGAGAATTTATCAATACAGAGAAACAAGAGGATTATCTTACCAGGTTCTCCGGAAAAGGCTGTGGCATCCAGCTCTTACCTGAGACAGTAGTCTCATAGAGAACTCGCATTGCCTCCAGTAGGCCTGACGGGAGGTCCTAAGCCAGTTGAGTTCCACACGGGTGACAATGCTGTGAAGAATGGAGTGCGGCTCTCTTCCAACAGTTCTTCTTGATCCTTTCTTAGATGTTTCCCATGAAAGTAAAAAACCCAGAATAGCTTCCAGAAATGAGAAATCCTCCATGGAATGGATAAAATTAACTTGCTAAATCCAGACTCTCCCATATAATTCTCAGCCCAGACACACTCCTGGTCCTGCTGTTCTATCAGGATCACTGAACTAAGATTCTCTGGAGGGAGCAGGGAGCATGCTATGCTGGAAGAAGATGAGTCCAAGTGGAACCTCTAGAAATCATTTATCCTCCTTGCATGCATGAAATTAGGTCCCATCAGGTCCTGGGTCAGTCTTAGGAAAGCATCTCTTTCTTCCCTGGTCCCTTCTGTTGGTGCATTCCCCACTCCATGTCACAGGACAACAGAGTTGTGCCCTATGGGAAGACAGAAAACAACTGGCACATGGCTCCTCACCACTGAGGTTTTTAAAATGAATTTTAAAACTACAATGAAAATGGAATAAGACAGATAAACTCTCCCATGGGACTGCTGTTGCTTTGACTGGAGTGATATATCTCAGAGTAGACAGTTTAGCATTTATATGAACCCAGCCCCACGGACTCAAAGGAAGTGAGAAGGTGAAGATTTGACGTTTGTGTTTGGGTCATTAGTCAGATTCCAGGCTGAAGACCTGCTGTCTTGGGACAGAATTCTCACATTTCGGCAGGCAGGGACAAATACATAGTTATGTGTGCATTCACGTGCACATGTGGCTGTACAAACATGCATGCCCATAAATATTTCATCTGTTTTTACTTTTGTAGCACTGCAGGACTTTTTTGGAATTGTCTCTTACCATCTTCCTTAGACTTGCTCTTTCATTAATGGTGGTGGTAATGGTAGAATTTCCATGTGTTGTTTCTTGACACAATAGTGAGCTGATAGAATGGTTGGTGCCAAAATATAAAAGAAAATGTATTCTCTCTACAAAACTCCCCAAGTGAAGATCATTCATTAGGGGAACCTCCCCAAAATATTCTCCTGTAGATGAAGCTTGGAACTATGGAGAGCAGTGTTCTCTCTGGTAGACTAAGTAGATAGAGGCAAGCTCCTGGCAGCTCGTGTGCACACGCTGACACATGCGTGCACTTCAGTCAAGCTCACTTCCTTCTCTTCTTCCTCATGCTGAGTTTGCTGTGCTGAGGCTGTTTTACTGAGCTGGGTAAAGACTCAACTGTTTGGGGGGCTCTGAAAAGAAGGATGATGAAGGCCTTGTTAAGGAAAAGGTCATGACAGGATTTCTTTCTTTTTTTTAAGAGATGAGAGAGAGAGAGAGAGAGAGAGAGAGAGAGAATTGGCATCCTAGGGCCTCAGCCACTGAAATCAAACTCCAGATGCTTGCACCACCTAGTGTGCATGTGTGACCTTGCACTTGCCTCACATTTGTGTGTCTGGCTAATGTGGGATCTGGAGAGTAGAACCTGAGTCCTTAGGCTTCACAGGCAAGCGTCTTAACCACTAAAGACATCTCTGCAGCACAACAGGATTTCTTTTGAAGAGAATTTCATGACAAACACATCACTTGCAAGAACTTGATTGAAAGTTCCAAATGGCTTTATCATCTTCTACCTGAAGTATGGGTAGCAGGGCATCTAACCTACACAGAACAAGTGGCTTCTTTGGGTATCACTGAAGGACTCTTGTCTTCTAATTTTGCACTCTCTTCAGAAGTGCTATTATGTTAGGCCTTGGCATGAAGCACTGTTAAAACTTAATTTAAATATTTTAATTAATTAATTTATTTATTATTTGAGAGAGAGGGGGGAACAGGAGGAGAGACAGAGAGAATGGGTGTGCAAGAGCCTTCACCCACTGCAAATGAATTCCATACACATGCACCACTGTGTGTATCTGACTTACATGGGTCCTGGGGAATGGAATCTGGGTCATTCAGCTTTGTAGGCAAGCACCTTAACCACTAAGTCATCTCTGCAGCCCAAAACTTAATTAAAAAAAATTATCACTGTGCATCACAATACCTAAGAGTACAAATGTAAAGAGGTTGTGGTGGCTCGTGACTTTAGTTACACACTCAGGAGGCTGAGGAAGGAGAATCTCATGAGTTTGAGGCCAGTCTGGGCTATAGAATGAGTTCCAGGCAAGCCTGGAGGGTAGTGTGAGATCTTGCCTGAAAATAAATGTGTAGATCCACAGCCCATCAAAGAATGTATAAAATGCAAAATGTCATGTAAAAACTTCACTGCTAATATGGTAATATAAATATATAAATCCCCTCAGAATGATTATAATTGTCTTAGTATATGTTTATTTCAATCTATTTAATAGTTATTTATTAAGTATCATCATTTCCTTTTCTCTGTATTTTAACCATAATAATGTTAAGAAATAAATATTTTTGAGTATTAACCATGTGCTGAACATTTTACTAAGAATTTTTACATTCATTATCTCATTTAATACTTATTGCATCCTGTGAAATGTGTTGCTGTAGTTTGCATCTGAAATTTTGCCAAAAGTTCATCTATTAAAGGTTTGTTTCCAGCTTCTGCTGCTACTGGGAGGGAGTAGAGCCTTCAAGAGGTAGTACTAGTGTGAATAAATTAGGCCATTGGATGTGTGCCCTTGTGGGGAATATTGGAACCTCAACCCCTTCCTCTCCTCCTGTTTGCTATGTCATCCCCTTCCTCTTTAGAAACAGATTTAAAAAAAAAAAACTCAGTCCATTCTTGGTTTTCTTTTTTGTTTTTATTTTTGTTTTTTGTAGTACTGGGGATTATACCCAGGGCCTTATACATGTTAGGCAAGCTCTCTACCACCAAGATATATCCCAAACACCCAGTTTGGTTTTCCAACAGGCACAGGCACAGGCACTTTATTCTAATGGACCATGGTTTGGTTTAAGCCTGTTTAGAGGAGCTGTGTATACTGTGAGCAAAGTGGCTACATCAGAATTCTAAAAGATGGTATACCCAGAATTATTTATCTCATTGTGAACTGATGCATGAAAAGCTGACCCTGACTGGTTGCCCATTAAGAAAGTCACTTACAAGAAATAAAAACTGTGGCTTTTTAATCACTGCCTATCTTCCCTCCTGGGTACACTGCCCTTGGAAAAAACCAGATAGAGATCTATAGTCAATAAAAATAGCTTGTGTTTATATATCACTTTCTCCCCATAGTGTAAGATGCTTGCCACATATTTTACTAGAACTAAAATCTACTGAAATGTTGAAGAAACCAAGCTATGGTAAATTATAAAGTTTTTTCTGGATGCTTTATATTTATCTTGCTCCTCCCAAAGCACCACTGTTTACCAAATATTTTGTGATTAATTGATTCCTAACTAAGGTTATTCTCAATGCTAATTTTAATCAATTATGAGTGACAAAGCATGGAAATGAGGGCCCCTCTTTCAGAGGGCCATTCTTTCAGGTTTGAATAAGGTATCTGCTTTAGAAAGATTGCTGACTAGAGAGATAGCTCAGCACTTAAGTGCACTTCCTACACAGACATGAGAGCCTGAGCCTGTCTTTAACAGAGGTCATGGCCATGCACCTCTGTTTATAATCTTAGTCCTGTGAGGAACACAGAATCCCAGGGAATTACAGACAGTTAGCTCTGGAGTCAGTAGAATTGCTCACAAGGAAGAATACATGAGTGAGTGATGGAGGGGGATACTTAATGCTTCTCTCCAGCTGCTGCAGGTGAGTCCACAGGGTGCCACATCAGCACATAAAGTATTCATGCAGACACACACACAGAAGGATTTCTGTAGCCCATTGTATGTTCATTCATCTCTAGAGTGCATAATTCACAAAAACTTGGGGGTTGGTGCCAGTCCCTTGTGGCCAGTGGTCTGGTTTTGGGTATTGCCATTCTCATAGATGAGACAATGCAGTGTGGTCAACATGTACATTCACCAGGAAGCATCTCACCCTCAGAATCTTAGGAGATAGAACCAATGAGAAATTCCACCTGCAGGAGGTCTGGAATGAAACCTTGTTGACATTGACTTCCAAGCTAGTTGGGCAGATGGATTGCTGGAGACCACATTTCATTGGTTCCTGGGAGACTATCTAAGCAGTAAGCTGCAAGGGGCTAAGAATCTTAATTATTTACTTTTATTCTAATTTCATAGACATATCTGAAATTTTTAAAGCTATGTAATTATAGTCCCAGGAGGCCTTAGTTGTCTTCTACTATGGTATCAATTGCCAAAAGAAGAAAAGTTGAGATTTGAAACTCCAAAAAGGAATTCAGTTTACTCAAATTCACAATTCTACTAAATTGGAAACATGGAATTTGTGCAACTCTTTGAAGCTTGCATTCTTTACAGTAAATGTATTATGCAGCTTCTTGATGGGATATTTTTCTGTAGGTATTCCAGCTTTTTGTTTGTTATAACCACCTCTGCATTCATACACACTGGTCTCAGGAATCACTTGCTCATATTCATTTTAGTGTTCAATGTTTATGTTGTGGGATGAGCTAAAACTGTCTGGTGACATGCCTGACAGGGAGACATGGGTATCTTGGGTGGCTAAATGATAAACTCCTGAGAAATCTGTTCCCTGGGTAATGGAAGATGCTCAGTTCTATGTTTATAAACAGTAGCATTCTTGTTAGGACAAGAAATGCAATACATATGCTAATATGTGCATGAATGGCTGAAAATATGTTTGAATCAAAGAAGCTTTTCTATTTCACATTCACAGCCAATGGAAATTGAAATTTTCTTTTTGAGATAGGGTCTTGCTCAAGCCCAGGCTAACCTGGAATTCTCAGGGTGGCCTCAAACTCATGGCAGTACTCCCACCTCTGCCTCCTGAGTGCTGGGATTAAAGGTGTGCACCACCATGCCAAGCTAGAAATTGAAATTTTTAAAGGTGAGTGAGGTGCCAGAAACTGAAGACTTCTTATACCGTGGTGCCTTCCTTTGAACCACTACAGGCATACATGCTATTTCTAAACAGTTGAATGAAAAGATTGTCAATCTTGAAATCCTAATTCAAAATATCACATATTATATATTAGACAAATCTCTCATATTCGTTGGTCATACTATAAATAAATACAAATTCTTAAATTTATCCTAAATTAGGATTATGAAAAATGATATTATTTTTTTCACACTATCTTTTAATATTTTCTTAAGATATTAGCACATTCTACTTGTTATGACCGACCCCAAAGCAAAAGTTTGATTATTGTATAAATGTCACTTTCCTTCTTGCAGTGGAGTTCTTGGGCCCTTGGCTAATCTCCCCCAACACATACACACATACACAATTATACTCTCTCTCTCTCTCTCTCTCTCTCTCTCTCTGTCTCATACACACACACACACATACACGCACCCACGTACATGCATACTACTTGTTGCAGTCAGGTTCACATTCCTGGAAGAATTCACCTGATCAAGAGCAGCTTGTGGGGGAAAAAAAGTTTATTTTGGCTTACACACCTGGGAAAACAATGGCATGAGCAGAGGGTGGACATCACTTCCTTGCCGACATCAGGTAGACAACAGCAACCGGACAGTGTGCCAAACACTGGCAAGGGGAAGCTATCTATTATACCCACAAGCCTGCCCCCAACAATACACTGCCGCAGGAGGCATTAGTTCCCAAATCTCCATCAGCTGGGAAACTAGCATTCAGAACACCTAAGTTTATGATGGACACCTGAATTGAACCACCACACCACACTCCAGAGATATTTGAAAATAGAGGTTCTTTGTGGTAGGCAATTAATCACTAGGGGACTGATGGTGAAGGTTATTTTCACAGACTCCTAAAATGAATTCTGAAAATTATATCCCTGACAGAATTTAAAATGGGTTATTTTTAAAAATGATCTGGAGAAATGGCTTAACAGGTAAGGTGCTTGCCTGCAAAGCCTAAGGACCCAGGTTCAATTCTCCAATACCCATGTAAGCTAGAAGCACAAGGTGGAATATGCCTCTAGAGTTTGCTTGCAGTGTCTAGAGGCCTTGGTGCACACTCTCTCTCTCTTTGTCTCTCTCTCTCAAATAAGTAAATAAAATATAAACACTGTAAAAAACTAATGTTGGGAATTTATAAGAGAAAGAAGCAACTATGTGAATTATGTGGGTTCATTAAATGTAGTTTCTCAAAAGAATCAGTCTTTTGTCTTAGAAATATAAACATGATTCCTAAATATAAGGTCTCTAGTTTGAATGGTTTAATAAGGCCAATATTAGACCAGGTAATAAAATTGGATGTTTTTCCTTATGTTTTTAGATTTTTCTCATCCATTCAAAACAGTTATTAGTGGGTCAAAATATTAGTTTATTTGTGTGTGTTTGTAGTATGCATGATATATACTTTGGGTGGTGTGCGTGTGTGTGTGTGTGTGTGTGTTTATAGATGTATGTTCTCCATGTGTGCATGTGCAAAGGTCAAAAGAAAATGTCGGTGTCTTTCTTATCAAACTTCCAATTTCTTTGAGACAGGCAGTCTCAAGTCTGGTTTCACTGAAACCAGAGCTTCTGTTTTTAATCAGACTGGCAGACCAGTGAGCCCCAGCTATTTTGAAGTTTTTTCTCCTCACAAGACTGGGTTTACAGAAGTGCATGACCATACCCAGCTGTTTACATGGGTACTACGTCATTGCAGTCAGGGTGAATAAGGTGTGCATGCTTGTGTGGCAAGTGCTGTTACCTTCTGAGCCATCTCCGGAACCCCAAGATATTAATTCATAAACATGGCTGGCATGAAACAAAATAGCTTGAAGTACAATGACTACCAGAAGGACACAGCAAAGATCTGCTCACCTTGGGTGGTGCAGAGTAGACAGTTCCAAAGAAGAGAAGGACAGCAATTCTGCAGGCTTTCAGTCCACAGATGGAAATCACCTGTGAGCATTGCTGTGGATGAGCCCAGAAAATGGCCCTAAGATGAGACTGACCCTAAAATGAGTGGATCTTGGTAACCACAGAATTAAAGGGCAAAAAAGGAGTTACTGATAAGAAGAAAGTGCATGAATCATAAGGAAAGGAAGAATATAAAAATTCCACATTTAGTGACAATTACATAAAAACTTGCACAGAAGACAAACCATTTCAGATTCATAAATTATATAGCCAGATTTCCTTGGTAAAATTCCATGAGTAAAGGATTCATTCAAAGTACTTCTCTAGTTATAATTTATAGAACTGTGCTATACCCAATTATGCAGTTAGTAAATGTTTTCCATAATTCATGTGAGTTTCATAGAAAATAAAAAAAAAGAAGTTCTTCAAAAATAAAGGGGGAAAACATATATTCCTCAGGATTCATCCATTAACATTCTGTGATGGAATACTACTTCATATAAATAACTTCAAGAGTGGAATAATTTATACTCATAAATTAAACAGACCAATCTTTTAACATCTGGTCAAACTCAAGATCAGATTTATTAGTTACAGAATATTTATCCAAATTGGAGGAGTCACTGAGTAATTTATTGAATAATTCTATTTAAAGTGTTTTCTGAAATATTCTCCAGAGGTAAGGTAGTCATTTGAAAAGCTCTATGATGGTATTTCACCAATCACACTCAAGAGGCCAAGTAGACAAGGTCCATTTCCCATTGATAGCTCATCCTTTTAACACTGTGGTCCTTCCAAAGCCATGGTGTGACCTGTCTCCACCTTGAAAGAAAATAGCATGTAACCTTGAATTCACAGAAGGGCTAAAATCAAGCCCTGTGAACTTTCCAAAGAAGCAAGGAAGGTACACATAGCAAAGAAAGAATTCTAGGAAAATTCCACAGTTAAGGCAGGGTGACCTTTGGCTAAATTGTCTTCCCAGGTAGTAGAATCTCAGTAGGAAAAATAATATCAGCAACAAATGATTGGTTTTCTTTGACTGAAGCACAGATGAATTTGTGATTAAAACACTTCACTTAACCTCTGAATTTAGCTTTTATCTATTTAATAGGGATTTTTTTCCACTTGTATGTATTTGATGTATATAACATGGTGAATACTACAGGCAAGCCAAGTTAACATTTCAGTTTTCTTCTGTGTGTTTTGCATGTATGTGAATATACCTAAAATCTAGTATCTTATGAAGTTTCCGCTATGCAATCAAATATCATTACCTCATGCTTTTCTTTAGATTCTAGTCCTATATGAACAATTTCATCTTGAACATAGGAAGACACAGTAACTATTAACTCTGTTTCAAGGTTATGATAAACTCTTCTGAAAAGAATTTCTAGATCCTGGGGAGATGGCTCAGCAGTTAATGGTGCTTTCTTGCAAAGCCTGGTGCCTGGGTTTGATTCTCCAGTACCCATATAACGCCCGATGTACAAAGTGGCATATGCTTCTGGAATTTATTTGCAGCAGCAAGAGGCCCTGGTACACTCGTATGCACATTATTTCTCTAAATAAATCATAAAATATTTTTACAATAAAAAGAATATCTAGGCTGGAGAGATGGCTTAGTGGTTAAGGCATTTGCCTGCAAAGCCAATGGATCCAGGTTCGACTCTACAGGACCCACATAAGCCAGATGCACAAGAGGGTGCATGCATCTGGAGTTTATTTGCAGGGGTTGGAAGCCCTGATGCACCCATTCTCTCTCTCTCTCTCTCTCTCTCTCCCTCTTTCCCTCTCTCTCAAATAAATAAATAAAATATATTTAAAAATAAAATTAAAAATAAAGAACTTCTATTCCTGTCAATATCAGAATACTGAAGCACCTACACATCACATGACAGCAAAAGGCTTCCAACTTCACCTGAAGGGTGTATCCAGAGTGCAGCTGGCTTCTAGCCCCGTGATTGACTGTGACAGATAGGGCTCTGATCTAAAGTCTTGTTTTATCCAGTCATCTTAGAGAAAAGAATCAGACACACTTTACAATTTCCTCAATAAATCAGGACATTTCTATGCTTTCAGCATGCCCATGCTTTCCCTTTGCAAGTGGAAGCTGAAGTGCAAAAGAAGGGTGCTGGGCTCATCATTTTATTTGGTTTAAAAGGACCACAAGCAGAATCTTATCCAACACATGTTTGATTTTTTTGAAAGGGCTTGACAAGGACAGAAGAAAAGCCCTGACAGATGACCACCAAGCCTTCAATAGAAAGAGAGAGTCTTGAGCATCTGAGCAAGATACCAGCAGTACTTGGCTGCAGAAAGCAGCCCCATACCTTTTCCAGAGCCACTGTCCAAAGTAGGGCAGTAGGTGCCAAAAATTGCTCCTTAACAAAGACAAATGTGATGGCCTATCTTCCAAATTCTGGAATTCCCAGGATAAAGACAAGCTTTTAAAAAACTAAACAATTACAAATTGTACTGAATTATGAAACAAGAAAGGACTAGCGAACAAGAGCTTGCTTCCTCAGTGGGTCTGACACATCACTTCTACTAGGCTCAGTGAGAATATCTCTGTTCATTCCATTCTCCTCTCTATGAAAGACATGAAAAGGCTGCACATGTCAAAAATACACTCCTTTAGCAACTAACAGTCAACTGAACTTTATCCAAATTGGCTTCCATGGGAGGCCCTTCATGGCCATAGAAGAATGGTTTCGAGTCCCTGTAGATACCCAATCCAAGCATGCCCAACTCCCTTCTATTGAGTGGCATGGTATTCATGTCTGACCTTCAGACACCCTCCTATACACTATAAGTCGTCTCTGGATTGCTTACAGCACCTAATACAATGTAAATGTATGAGGACAGTTGTTATACTGTATTACACTCTATTGCTCTATTACAAAGCACAGCAACACCAGGCATCATGGCTTATACCTGTAATCCCAACACTCATAAGGCGGAGGCAGGAGGATTATAGCAAGCTATAAGTCAGTCTAGGCTACATAGTGAATTCCAGGCCAGCTTTAGTTACAGATTGAAATCCTGCCCCCCCTAAACAAAAGCAAAGGAAGGTTTTTTTTTTCATTTTTCATCTGCTATCTTTATAAAAGAATGAATATCATTTACCCTAATGAATGGAATTTGTTTCCTTTATTCATTTGTATAAAGAATTTTTTGTTAGTATATCATAACAGGTTTGGGATGGATTTTAATGCATAAATCAATGGCTGGTGTGTGATGATTATTCCCCAGAGAGTACATTTGTCAATGTCTGGAGACGTGTGGTTGTTACGACTGGTAGAGGTGACACGGGCATCCAGTGGGTAGAACCCAGGGAGGCTGCTGAACATCTTTCATTGCACTGGGCAGTCCCCTCTCAACAAATATCCATAATACTGAGGCTGAGTGACTCTGATCTGATGCACTAAAAAAAATTGTCAGACCTTCCAGATGTGAAGATCTAGTTCTGCATAGCAAAACTAATCATATGTAATAAAGCAGAAGGTGCTTTGACATCAATGTCAAAGTAAATATTTCACATAGTGACATATTCTGATCAATGAAGGCAGAGGGTGCTTATTTTAGGATTTTTTTTAAGTCACAATTTCCCTTCCTAAAAAAAATTGTAATGCAAAGTCTCTTTCTTCCTGCAGCCAATTCCCCAATATCCTCAGATGAGTTCAGAAAAAAAAATACTTGCTGACAACTAGATACTTTCCAGTTTGTGCACTGAAGTTCATGCATCTTTTTTAGGACAAAGCCCTTCAAAAAGAGTATTTATCTTTAGTTGAACCGTAATTCTGACACGCCTGTGATGGCAAGCCATGATTGTGCTCATGGCTCTTAACTAGCAGGCTGGGTGACTAAGTCAGGAAGTTTATGGCTCTTGTTCCTCCTATGGAAGATCTGATATTTTTATATATTAGTCCCACAGAGAACAAGTAACATGGCATAGCCAAAATTCTCCCTCAAATATTTGTTCTCTTGGGTATGTTCAAGTGCTTCTAAGTCCCATGGGGCCAACTGTCATTCTTGGCCATTTTTGGACCTGAAGCCACTTCTGTAGTCAGTCTAGCTCTTATGACCATGTTTTAAAACTCAAAGTAGTAACCCCCAGGTAACAGAGAGGAGAGGACAAGGTAGTAACCTTCAGGTGACAGAGGGGAAAGTACCAAGTAGTAGTCATCAGGTGACAGAGGAGAGAGGATGCAGCAGGAAGAAAACACTGATTGATGAGCTTTTCCTGTATTTAACAAGCTATTTTTATTTTATTTTTATTCTTTTATTTACTTAATTTATTTTTTTTTTTGTTTTACTAAATTGGCCTATAAAATGAAGTGACCTGTCATTAGCTACTCTGGGAGGTCTGGGGTCTCATGTATCCTTCCCCCATCAGAGGAGATGTATTGACAGTTTTAATCTGATGTAGGATAACATAGCTGCTATGAATACATGTAGCAGCTATGTCTTATCCAGATGTTTGCAGTCCTCCTCCCTATCTTCCTGCTCTTCTTACATTCTTTTTGCCCCCTCTTCTGTTAGGTTTCCTGAGCCTTGGAGGAGGTAGTTTATATGTCCTGTTGAGGCTGAGTACTCAGTAGTCACTTAATCTTAGCAATTTTGTCAGCTATACATCTCTGCATTAACCACTGCCGTTGTAGTAAAAAAAAAAAAAAAAAAATCCCTGTAGCTGAGGCTTCAAGCAGTACTAATCTATGGGAACAAAAGCCGATACTTAGAAGACAGTTTGACATGCTGTACATTTACCACAGTCATAGTAGTCAGTTCCCCTTTAGTGCCTGTGTCCCTAACTGTAGGCTTTTGTCAGGTGTACAGTTCCAGGTATGAAATTCCTCCTATAGAATGGACCTCAAATCCAATCAGAAAATAGTTGGTTGCTTCATAATATCTATATCTCGATTGCATCAGTGGGCATATCTTGCCTGGCAGGTCAGTTGTGGAGTACACAGGGTCCACAGCTGTGTAGGACTGTTGATTGTTTTTCTCCTCCAGAAGCTCCTTCTGACATGAAGAAAGCTAGCTAGCAGGGAGGAAACTTCCAGGTCAGTTCCAACTTAGTTTCTCTGTGTCCTGCAACTGACATGTCTTCAGCCTAGGAGGGACTTACCATCTAGTTTTAGTGGGCAGCCAGGAGCAATGGCAATAGCTTTTCATGTTTTATGGGCTTCTGTTTCCTTCTTGACCAACAAGTCATTTTATCTCATCTTGGCACCAGAATTTATAATTGATAACCTCTGTTTTCTGGGAGCAGCTTTATCCACCCACATAGAGGACCTTCTTTCAAACTTTTTTAAACTTGTAAATTAATTGTCAGATAACATCTTTTTTAAAAGAATATTTTTAATTTATTTATTGAGGGGTGCAGAAAGAGAATGGCCATGCTCCAGAGCCTATAGCCACTGCAAACAAACTTCAGATGTTTGTGCCACCATGTACACCTCACTTACATGGGTGCTAGGGAATCGAACCTGGGTCCTTGGGCTTGTCAGGACCTTAAGGTTAAGCACTTTAACCACTAAGCAATCTCTCCATCCCCAGCTAAAGTCATTTTTAAAAGTGTAATTTTTGATTTATCATGAGTTACAAGTTTCTCTCATGAGAATTTATGGCTTGTAAGCATAAAAGGGAGTTTCTCTTTCACCCACTGAACACAGTTGCTTCCAACATCTCCCGGTGTCAGCCAAAAACTAGAAGAGAATCTTGAAAACCCCTCTGTGCTTTGTATCAAGATTGCTTGGCATTCCCAGGTTAACTTAAAAAAAAAATCAAAAGGTGAATTTATGTCTGTTGTTATTTGTTCCAGAAACTCCCATGAGCTTTCAAAGATCTGCTTTTTGAGCTAACAAAATCTAATGTGAGGTTTGCATTGTTTGTTTTTCCTTGATCCCTCCATGAGTTTCAGAGCAATAAGATTAACTGCAGATATTGGCTTTATTCTTCAATTGTCTCAAACTTTGATTTCTTTTTGTTTGTTTGTATTGTTTTTATCATTCCTGTTCATCTGTTTGAATGGATTGTGAAATATCAAAAATAAAGCTTCAATTCTTGATCTAATGAGAGCAGCCACAGTGGAGTTCTTTACTTGCCCAACCCCAAACCCTGAGAATAGGTCTGCATTGGTCAGGGTTGTGTAGAGGAACAGAAGCTAGAGAATGATCTATATTATAAAGTGGATTCATCATATTGGCTTACAGGATACAGCTTGAGCAGTCCAACAGTAACTTTCTGCAGACTGGAAAGCCTGAAAATTCAGTAGAAGCTTAGTGCAGAAGGCTAGATGCCTCAGCAGTCCCAATCTGGCATTGAAGACCTGGAGGATTCCTGGAGAGCTACTCATTGATCATCAATCCACATTGGAAGGCAGATAAAGCTAAGTTCCAATGTCTGCAAAGGGTAGCATCAACAGGAGATCACACACACACATACACACATACACACACACACACACACACACACACACACACACACACACACGTACCAGCAAGTAACATGGGCAGCTGGGCAAAAGCCACCTCCTTACATATAAGCTGTCACCAGAAGGGGCACCCACTCTGAGGGAAGTTCTTCCTCCCTCAGTTGATCCTTCCTGGAAATGCACTCAAGCAAGAGGAGGGTTTCTTACTTGAGACCTGATCTGATCAAATTGACAATAGAAATTAACCATCACAAACTCCAAGGGGGACATTTCCAAACTATCATTCTCCAATAAGAAGGCCACACAGAATAAAATTAAAAAAATAAATAAATAAAATAGGAGTACTTGATGTTTGTGCCAGAGTTATCTATGCCATCTCACTTCTAACAGATCTGATTTTTATACTTGTAGAAACTGTTTCTTCCATTGTGTTAAAATTATGTATAGCTTCTGGGCAATTATACAGAGTCTATGGTTTTAAAGAGATAAAGGAAAATGTTACAGGTGATGGGAAAACAGTAGCTTTTGAGTGAACAAGGAAATTGGGTAGATATAAAGTTGGTCACAGTGACTAGAAGCTTCAGAGTGGTTTAGATGTGGAGAGGGTACACTTTGGACCAGGATCCATGTAAGACTGCTTCCTGGGAGACACCAGTAGGCTGGAGGGCCAGCAGGGTGTGGGACAGATCATGGCTTTTGCAGGAAGCAGACAGCCCTGAATGACAAGGAATGTTTAACTTCATCTCTCAGAGTCCATGAACAGGGTTCTTTCTTTTTTTTTTTAATGCCCAACTTTTAGGGTTTTTTTTCACTTTAAAAAAATTATATACCCACATATGGATATATATATATATATATATATATATATATATATGTATATATATATATATATATATATATATATATATATATATACACATATATCACAGCTTATTCTCTTATATCTCCTCATCTCTACTCCCATTACTCTGGGGGCCCTCCTCATTGAGTTTGTAGTATTCACTGTGGGGTCATGAACCAACCTTGCATTTTCCTTTAAACTGTATGCTCCCTTGCCCCAAGTTTCACTTAGAAGTTTCTGGTGATACAAAGCTGCATTCTTTACTTGCCACCTCAAACTTATGATGTATTATTATTAAAAAGTAAACTCTTTTGCTTTTTTAATCATACTAGTTCAAAATGCTTTTTCCCCTAGTTCATTTTTTTTTTTTTTTGCTCAGCAGCAATTTCCCCTTTCTTCTCTTGTACACTTTAGTATAGAAGTAAAAATAGCACTTACTTAAAATTAAGAGGAGAAAGATTTGTTTTTATATATTTGTGCAGTGCCTCATCTCACAGAAAAACAAAACAAGAGAAAAACAGCTAAATAAGTCTCTTCCCAGATTCCCTCAAACCATCTAGGATTATCAAACAGTCTATATTTCATTGGTCAGAAGCATCTTGTAAGCAAGATAAGTGCAAGAACACATTTCGACGTGGTATCTTCATAACAACTATGAAATTTAGAATTGTCCCTGCCTTAGAGCATTATAGAAAATGACATGCACAAAGCTGACCTCAGATGATGTGATAGAGAGGGTCTTGGACCCAGGAGGGGTTTTTCCAGTCACATTTAAGATTACACTAAAATGCCCTGAGGACATTTGGAATACAGAATTCAAGAATGTTCCAGGGAATGACCAGGGGGAAGGTCATGTAGTGGAAATTGAATTTGTGGGAATTATGACAGAAGGTAGGACCATATGTCTGTTGAGTGGCAAGAAAAAAAATGGTGGAGATGAATGGGGGAGTCAGGCAAGGGCCACCTCTCCTGGCTTTCAGAATGACATCCAAGAATCCAAGAAGATTTCATCCAGATAGAATATAAAATCATGAAAATGTGCAGCCACTTCAGTGTAATTCACTGGACAGCTATTCAATTACAGTGTGCTCCTGAGTGGGGTTGTATCACCACAACATTAACTTATATGTCCTTGACACTACAGTGTTTGATACTTTTATTTTCACTCTCCTTGTCTCAGCCATTATTTCACAGGATGTAAATTCATTTTAAACATATGCACTTATTTTAGACTCTTAGGTCTCTTTGGTAATGCTTTTCAAGTAGTTTCTCTACTCTACCCCTCCCCCCACTGTGGCTCCGAAGTTCTGGGAGAAATGAGTCTGGAGCAAAACATTCAATTAGAGCTAATCACAAGTGAGTAGAGAAAGCCAGTGGACAGTAAACAAGCATATAAAGAAGAAAATAGGGCTGGAGAGATTGCTTAGTGGTTAAGGCACTTGCCTGCGAAGCCAAAGGACCCAGGTTAAATTCTCCAGGACCTACATAAGCCAGATGCACAAGAAGGCGCGCGCATATGGAGTTCATTAGTAGTATCTAGAGGCCCTGTTGCACCCATTCTCTCTGTGTCTGTCTCCTCACTATCTATCTTTCTCTCTGCTTGCAAATAAATTTTTTAAAAGTCCAAAAAAAATTTTTTTAAAGAAGAAAACAACAGGTACTAGAAAATACAATGTACAGAACTGACCCTAAGTATATAGGCAGACTCAATTCTTTTTTATTAAATCTTTTTATTATTACTAACATCGTATTTCATATGGATACATCATGTGTTAGAACCCTATTTTCCCTCATCTCTGCCCCCATTCCATTGGGGACCCTCCTCATTGGGGTTGCAGGTATTCCCTATGAGGTTGTGGTTTAAGCATTGTGGGAGCACCAGTCAGTTATTTTGAGGTGGGAGAGAATGCCTCTGGGCATGACGTCTCAACCTGTGGCTCTTACAGTCTTTCCACCCCCTCTTCCACAAAATTCCCTGAGCCATGGTAGGTGAGTTTTAAGTCTACTTCAATGATGAGCTTGTAGAAGCCTCTGGATCTCTGCTTTACTAGGTGTTGAGTGTCCTCAGGGTCTGTCAGGTTTAGCAAGGAAGCAGCACCCATGCCGCAGCTTCTTCTGAGCCCACACTGGGTCAGGCAGGCAGGTAAAGACCCCCATGTCTGAAACAGACCTTGTGGATTTCAGGGTCCTGAACTCTGTCCATGATGAATAAGACCTTCATATTTCTCAGGCTTACGATAAATGGTAGCATTAGTTTTTATGTTGCTGTTTTCACCTATAGGCACTCTAGGGACATCCAAGTTCAGTCCCACAGTGTGACCTGAGTATAGTTTTGTCTTTTTTTTCCTTTCCTATACGGAATGGTGCCATTGGATATTATATGTACTACTTTTTTCTCTGCTCTGCCCAACTTCCCATTTCAATATGGATTTTAGAGTTATAATCCTAATGAGATAAGGCTATGGAGGTGTGCTTTTTAGAACTTCCATGTAGGATGATGAGCTACATGTAATGCCTTCTTCACTGGTAGAGAAATTCACTAATAGGCAATAAGTAACCTGCTGTGAGACACACACATTGCTTCAAGTTTGTGATAGTTACATTTGTCCCAGGGCCCATTGTAGACCATATCATATCTTAGAAACAATAGGGATTTGTTATCCATAAACTTCTGCATAACTAACTCAGGTCCATGCCACTGGAAGCCAAGCGCCCTGCTATTTACATTTCTTTTCCTGTCTCAGTTAATGTTTTTATGACAATGATACTAAACTCCTCACACATGGATTCTCTTCTGTCCAGCATGTGAGCAGACATAATATGCAAAACCTGCACAGTATCACAGCTACTTATGACCCCCACAAGGTCACCTTCATAACCATTACTCCAGCAGGCAATGATGAAGAAAACGATTCTACACTATTTCTCTTTGCTTTATTGTTGCTCTTTGAGGATGATTTCATTTGTCAGTGGGTATCTAAGCTTCTTAAAATTGTGCTGTCCTTTCCTTCAGCTACAACTCACAGATATTTAAAGATAAATTAACTAGAAATAAGCACAATTTTAAAATTGAGTCATTTAGTCACACTTGGGACCACTGCCATGTGCTCTGTGCGTATATATTTCTTTTTAAAGTTTTTATTTACTAATTATTTTGCATTGGTGTGTACATTTTATGTTAAATGCACAGTATTGATCATGTGTGTATAAAAGATAAATTTATGTCAATAAATAAGTAAAACCACAAAATTTATTTCTATGAATAAGCCATGTGGATTACAAGTATCAGCCATCAGTGGTTAGGAAGAATGAAGCGCAGGCTGGACTCTCATGAGGGATTTTCCCATCAGGATAGCATGTGGGACTGATAGCATTTCAGTTTGTTCCTTCCTTGAACGATGATGTTGAATGGCCTACATGTTCATGTAGTGACTACGTACATACAGTTAGGTTACTGAAAAAGGCCAGTGTGCTTCTCAGCAGACCACTTCTCCTTTTTATTGGATCAGTATTAAAACAAACTAGATTGGCTATTCTCCAGTTTTGTCAGGACAGGAACAAAGACAGGGTGCTAAATTTTGCCCACCTAAATCTGTTGGACCCAGAACACATTGCTCACCATGAGGAGCCAGTTGGAGTAGCAGCAGCTCTGTCTCCTCCTCCAGTGACCCTGAGTCAGAACATTGAGCAAGTTTCTGGAGGAAAGAGACAATATTGTTTTTCCTAGGGAAAGAATGCTAGTATCTTGAAGCACATTAAACCGTTTTACCACAGCATGTCACAATCTTCCTCCTGGATGATACAAATTCCACCCACCATGAGTCTGTTTGCATGCATGCAACTGCCACTGTGAATTAAATCTGACATGTATATGATATCAGTTATTCCTTTTACTAAATGAGTGGAAGTTTTTCCATTTTTTAAAGAAAATACATAAATCCATTTTCCCAGGTACTAAAGAATTGCCCCCCCCCCAACATACACATATATCATCCAGTGCATGCATTGAAGCCCAAACCTCCCAGGACAATGGCATTTGGAGATGGGGCTTTTGGTAGGTAATTAAATTTAGATAAAATCCTAAAGGTGGGGCCCTCACAGTGTGCTTAGTGCCTTTATAAAAAGGATGGCAGACAGTCTGTGCTCCCTGTAACTCTCCCTCTTTTCTATGTGAGGACCCAGCAAGAAGCATGCTCTCTGTGGACTGGATAGGCCGTCAGTGGTAGAGCACTTGCCTAGCAGGAATGAGGCTCTAGGTTCAATCCTTAGCAACTCCCCCCAAAAGGATGCTCTCTCTAAACCAGGAAGAGAGCTCTCACAGAACCCACACATGCTGGCACCATGAGGCTGATACAGTAAGTTTGGTAACAAAATATTAAAAGGAAACATAGAGCAGGGCGTGGTGGCACACGCCTTTAATCCCAGCACTCGGGAGGCAGAGGTAGGAGGATCACCGAGAGTTCAAGGCCACCCTGAGACTACATAGTGAATTCCAGGTCAGCCTGAACCAAAGTGAGACCCTACCTTGAAAAACTAAAAAAGAAAAAAATGAAAAAGAAAAAAAAGGAAACATAGGAAGTTTATCATACTTTCTTCCATTTACAATCTCTACTGCTAAGAATTCAAGGTGTAGATGATGCTTAGAATATTAAGAAAGAAAAACATTGTATTACTTTCTCTTTGCTGTGGCCAAATACATTTCCAGAAGCAGCATAAGGAAAGAAGGGTTTATTTCACTTTACAGTTGGAGGTTATAGTCCATCATGACAAAGAGGGCATGGCAGCAGGAGCATGAAGCAGAGCTAGTCTCACCACTTTTGAAATCAGGAAGCAGAGAGTAATGAATGCTAGTACTCAGCCATCTCTCTCCGATTTATCCAGTCTGGGATGCCAATCCATGGAATGGGGCCACCCACGGTTAAGGTGGGTCTTTCTACCTCAATTAACATAATCAAGATAATCCACCACAAACATGTCCAGAGACTTGTTTCCTAGGTGATTCTAGCTCTTGTCAAGTTGACAATCAATATAAACCACAACAAGTAGCAACTCTCATGGTGAAAATTAAGGAATTAAGGGGTGTCAGAAAATTCATCCCAACCTATCATGAGCATCCTAATGACACTAGCATGGGTTTCATTCCTCACTTCCACAGGGCTTCAAAGAAAATGAAAGCAGTAAGTCTGGGAAATGAGGATACTGCCTGAGTAGAGTGTCAGGAGACAGGAGCCTGCACCATCAATGCTGTGCCCTAATATAGTTGAAGGCAGGATGAACATGGGCTGAGTGTAGTTTATGTCCCATGAAGTGGGACCTATGTGGTCAAGAGAGAAGTCAAGAGGTTTGAGCAGGGAGACATCAGGACCGACTAATAGGAAGGGTAACAAGGAACAGGGAAGTTAGCTGCTCATGGGCTTTGACTGATGCTTGTTTTGTTTGGCTCCCAATAATGCTGTACTAGTTCCCTGGTAGAGAAGCACAGGGCCATGACAGCCAGCTGATGAATATGTCTTCTTAGAATATGTGGAATGGTGGCTGGAGCAGGTGGGGTCACTCTAACCTGGTTTGAGCACATAATATGGGAATGGTGAACTAAGAATATGATCCTTTCTAACCTGATATCTGTTAAATCAGAGCCTTGCTCTCTATAGACATTTGTTGTATTCACTCAAATGGACTGCATTTTCTGTAATTTCCACAGGCCCTTTATTTGATGTTAACAATTTAGATGATTCATCTTCCCACATCTGTCCTATCTTGAAGCCATATGTGTGTATGTGCACACACAAGTGTACACATGTGCATGTGCATGTGCATCTCACAGTCAGTCCTTTAGACAGAATAGGGTAATGTCATGAAACAGAAAAGTCTGTTCCTGCATTTGGCACTGGTGAGGGATCTGGCTAATAAGAGATCTCTGGGTTCTGCCCTAGCATTGTTCATCCCCAGCCCACTTTCCACCAGACTCTTCCTGTCTGAATTCCCATGAGAAAAGCATATGTCTTCTTTGGCTTTGTCACTAGTCTTATGCCAAGGGCAGAAAACCTATGTCTTCTGATTGCCCAGTTTATGGCACTGCCTGCAAAATCTTTGGCCATAGGAAAAGTGTTGCTTCTCTGTAGCAAGCAGCAATCTACCAGTCTCCTCTGCCATAGAATTAGTGGACAGAATTGGCTCAGACCCAGTGGTAGAATGGTCAATTGGATGTTGTCCTCCTTGAGCAAGGAGATGCAGGCGTTAATATCAACATGGAATAAATAAAAGCTTTTAAGGTTAGTGAAAACATGAAGACATGTGACACTCCCACATGATGTACAGGAACTGTGGGCATCAATTGTGTTCCTTTGAGAACTTTCCTCACTACAGTTCCTTTTAGAACATTAAAGAGCATATTCTACCCTTTCCATATGAGAGCTGCCATTTCATTTGTTGAGAATTTAATGTGTGGGTGCAGAGATTTATAAAAATTAATTTTCAGTATCTTACTTGATTATTTTATTAAAAACCTATTGTTAGTTACTCTGTCCTAACCCATTAATGTTTACCACCACTGGCATCCTTCTTCCTTACCATTATATCCCAGCCTTCCCTTTCTGGTCCCCCATTGTGGAGCTAAGAGGATGAACTGTGGTTTGTAGTGGAAACCCAGTGGAGATGCCAGGACCATGAGATGGCTACCAAGGAAAGCTGCTAGCCCCAATGAAGTTTTCAGGACTGTGAATAGCCTAGCTGAAGGGGCAGAATTAGAACTCCAGAAACGTGTTGCTGGTTCGGATTATCAGACTTGGAGGCTTGTCACTGGCTAGAGTTGTTAGTCTTAGAGCTACAGAGTTTGATGTTTGCCTTAGTTGTTTTAAATCTTGTATTGGTTGAATATTTCTTTGCTATGCCCAATAACATCTTTTGCAGTGTGAATGTTTATTCTGTGCCATTAGGGAATTTGGGGGGATATTTTGGTAGTATGGCTCAGTTAAAAGACCTTGGACTATGAGAATGTTTGAACATGATTGGGATTCATAAAAATTATGGGGATTTTTAAAGTTGGATGAATGCATTGCATTTTAAATCATATATGGTTATCAGTTTATGGGGGATAGGGGCAGAATGTGGTGGTTTGATTCAGGTGTCCCCCATAAACTTAGGTGTTCTAAATGCTAGTCTCCCCAGCTGATGGCAATTAGAAATTAATGCCACCTGGAGGCGGTGTATTGTTGGGGGCGGGCTTATGGATGTTACAGCCAGTGTCCCTTTGCCAGTATTTGTCACACTGTTCTGTTCCTGTTGTCCACCTGATGTTGGCCAGGAATTAATGTCCACCCTCTGCTCATGCCATCATTTTCCCTGACATCTTGGAGTGTCCCCTCAAGTCTGTAAGACAAAATAAACCCTTTTTGCCAAAAGCTACTCTTGGTCAGGTGATTTCTACCAGCAATACGAACCTGACTGCAACACCCATTTATATCAGACACTCCATTCTCCTCTGGTTTCTACAAACTCAGGCTAAAAAGTGACCTTTGTTCTTTTGTAAACGTAAAATTATTGGATTTCTGTTTTGCCATGGGAGTCCAAACCTTGATGATACTTCCTCTGGGTCACTAGACCCATGGCATCAGCTTCCTCCTCTCTTACATCTATTATTTTTGCTTATATTTATTTATTTATTTATTTATTTATGAGCAACAGACAGAGAGAGAAAGACAGAGAGAGAGAGGGAGAGAGAATGGGCATGCCAGGGCCTCCAGCCACTGCAAATGAACTCCAGATGCATGCACCACCTTGTGCATCTGGCTTACGTGGGTCCTGGGGGATCGATCCTCAAACCAGGGTCCTTAGGCTTCACAGGCAAGCACTTAACTGCTAAGCCGTCTCTCCAGGTCCTCTTACATCTATTTGCAAAACAAAATCTCACATTCAAAATGTGTGGCTCTTATTCATGGACTTTGTCCTCATTTTCCATTATTCCCTAGAGCTAAGCTCAGATTATAATGATCCCGCCATTTGGACACTATCAGACATCTTTGAAGGGACTGTTGATATGTTGTTAAGGCTACCGAAACAGAAAACATTGATTTAGTGTTACATCTCATAAATTTTTTTTTTTCGCAACCCTAAAAACTAGAAGACTGTAATCAGGATGTTAGTGTGGCTGATTTCCTCCTAGAGCCTCTTCCCTGGGCTTGAAGATGCTATCTTCTCCCTGAGTTTCAGAAGACTTTCTTTCTGTGTACCTACGGTACAGCCTCCTTCTCACACTGAATAATAGCATTCTTTTTTCTCACTTACCTCTTTTATAGGCCTTATCTCCAAAAACAATCTCATTCTGAAGTACTTGGGGTTAGGACTTCAACCTATACTTTTGGGGACACACAACTCAATACATGTTATTACTACATTTTCTTTTTTGACTTGTAAAATCTACTTCTTGTGATTATGCTGAAGATGGCATGTTCTTTTATAGCATTATCTTCCACATGACCATCAGAGCACATGTATGGCAGTGGTGAACTTAATGCTAAAATGTATCTCTACAGAACAAAGTATCTAAACATCTGTAGTAAAACTGGAAGCACCTTTCATTTTGCCTATATGTTAAAGAAAACATTTAAAAGTATCTCACTTTTCAAAAGCTTGGTTTTGGGTATACGTGTATGTATCCATGTTTTTCTACAATAAGTCATTAGTGATTAGATTTGAGAAATTAACTGGTTTTTTGACAGAAAGCAAATTATTAATTCGAAGAGATCAGGAAGGGTTGATTTCAAAGGCCATAAAGTACTCTGGAGGAGGCAGGGGTTACATCTTGATTATAGTGGTAAGTACATGACCCTGTATTTGTCAAATCTGAGACATGACAGTGTCACTTTTATTACCTGTAAACTCATATTTCAATAAACATGGCAATTAAGGCAAAAAAGTGACAATCCTGTGTCTTTTAGGTGTTTGTCTCTCAAATTTCCATTCATGATGCTGATAGCAAAGCTTGGTTTTCATAGATCACTTTTTTCCTAAGGCACTCAGAGTACTATGAGCATGATCCAGCCCTGTGTGTGCCTCTGAGGCATGTACGTGGAAAGTATTTTCATCTTCTTACTGGAGAAAAAGCAGAACTCACAGCCAACCAATATGGGCTGACCCAGTACCTGCTCTACAGGCTTACCTGCCACCATCAGCCTACGCTGGACAGAGCCACATACCAAGGAGCATCCTTCGCAGGCAGACCTATTTGCATGCAGTTCAGAGGATGCAAGGTGACAGTGACAATGAATTCTGAGCCTGAATGTAAATGGAATTTGAGATGAACACATGCAGAACTATAGATGAATTAGATCTTACCTATCCTTTGGTCCAATTCAAATGCCAATTCCTTTAGGAAACTAATATCCCCTCCCTGAGTCCTTTATCTGGTCTTTATAGTACCATTGTACCCATTACCTATGGTTTCACTTTCTATAGTTTTGGTCACTCATAATAAACAATGGTGTAAAAGATTAAATAGAAAACTACAGAATAACAAATTCTCAGGACAGGGGCATAACAGCAAGTCTCTTGCACAAATTGCTTCTGGCCCAGTCCAAGCAAAGCTCTTTCTCACCCTCATAAGCCAAACCTCACAGTCCATAGTTCTTACTGCATTCAGGTCTTTCAACTCTTTTTTTTTCAATCTTATTTTATTTTATTTTTTCTCAATTTTTTAAAACATTTTCCATGATTATAAAAAATATGCCATGGTAATACCTTCCCTCCCCCCTTTTCCCCTTTGAAATTCCATTCTCCATCATATCCCCTCCCCATCTCAATCAGTCTCTCTTTTATTTTGATGTCGTGATCTTTCCCTCCTCTTATGATGGTCTTGTGTAGGTAGTGTCAGGCACTATGAGGTCACTCTGACCAGAGTAGTCCATCAAGCTGTACGTACAGCACTGCAAGCTGTCTCTTAGGCCAAGGTTTCAAACTCTTTGGGCTTTATATTGCACCCTGTCCTTATTAAGGTGATGACACTTACTGAGCAGCATCCTGCTACATCATCCCTGGGTTGTGACTTCCCTTTACCTAGTATCCTCACCATATATGCTACCTTTCCATTAATTATTTAGTAGTTGTCTCAGTTATCAGCCAGCTGTCATAGTATCACAATGCTTATCTTCATAGTAACCTTACTTACTTAATATGGCCCCAAACTTCAAAAATTGTGATTCTGGAAATTAGGACATGCCAAAAAAAAAAAAGCCATAAAATGCTTCCTTTACCTGAAAAAGAAAAATTCTTTAAATTTTGTTTTTATGTATGTGTGTGGGTGGGGTCATGCATGCCAGATCTCTTGCCAGTGCAAATGGAATGCCAGATGCTTATGCCATTTTTTCATATAGTTTTATGTAGGTGGCTGGGGAATTGAACCCAGACTGGTAGGCTTTGCAAGCAAGTGCCTTTAACCACTGAGCAATCTTCCTGTTCCTGAGACATCAAAGTTTTTGACTTTATCATGAGCATGTATATGCAGGAAGAGTACATGCCTTATCTATAGTCCGGTGCTCTCCATGCTTCCTGGTGCTAGCCCTCACAAAGAAGGGGGAGTAATTTGTAGCTCATTATACTCTGTTGTGTTGCTCTCCTGAGCAGAGCCCAAGCCTTTTTTCTCCTCTCTGGATAAGTACTCGAAGATTTCCTGGAATGGAATGGAAGGAATTAACTGCTATTGCCTTAGCTGCCATAGAACCTGTTGTAGTTACCTTCTTATTGCTGGGACAAAAGACCTCACCAAAAGCAGATGTTGAGAGGAAAGAGTTTCCTTTGGCTTACAGTATGGAGGTAAAGCTTCATGATGGCAGGAAAATCATGGCAAAACATAAGTTGGACATCACAGCTTGTCACAGCAGGTGGAATACAACAGCAAGAGAGTGACCTGACATAACACTGGCAAACTGGAGGATAATAAACCTCAAGGTCCACCCTCAGTGATACACCTCCTCCAGCAAGGCTCTACCTCCCAAATTACTACCAGCTGGGGAGCAAGCACATGAGTTTATGGGGGACAGCTGATTCAAACTTCCATAAAACTCTGTTGTGCAGAGGTCATGAGTACCATAAAGGGCATATGGAATGCTGCTTAGTTTGTCCTCTCACCTGTTTCTTGTTTATTACTTGATTATAGTGGAGAAAGTCTTTCTTTGGTCACAACTTTGGTATGATGGACAAGAGAATATGATCCAACCAGCCACTTTATTACCAAACACTCCAAGAGACCAGAAATATGTTTCCACCTGCAGGGAGATATTGAGTGTGTCTTTGCCATCTATATGCCTCCCTGCTCCCCATTGGTGGACACAGCAGAGCACCACCAGCCAATTACTGACCTCCCAGGATCAGATAAGTCAGACCTCCAAGTATCTGTGATGCTTGGTGTGGTGGTTTTATTCAGGTGTCCCCCTGTAAACTTAGGTATTCTCAATGCTAGGTTCCCAGCTGAAGGAGATGTGGGAATTAGCACCTCCAGGGAGCAGTGTATTATTGGAGGCAGGTTTATGGGTGTTATAGCCAGCTCCCCCTTGCTAGTGTTTGGCACACTGTCCTGTTGCTATTGTCCACCTTATGTTGGCCAGGGAGTGATGTCCACCCTCTGCTCATGCCATAATTTTCCCTGCCATTGTGGAGCTTCCCCTCCAGTCTATAAGCCAAAGTAAACCTCTTTTTTCCCACAAGCTGATCTTGGTTGGGTGATTTCTACCAGCATTGTGAACCTGACTGCAACAGTAATAGTGGTACCAAGGAGTGGAATTGCTGCTAGACACCTGTGTAGCTTTGGTCTTTTGGAGCTGGTTTACAAGAGGAATGTGGAAGAGTTTGAAACCTTGGCGTAAGAGACAGCTTGGAGTGCTGTAAGTACAGCTTGATGGACTATACTCTGGTCAGAGCTGAAAGACCTGAATGCAGTAAGAACTATGGACTGTAAGGTTTGGCTTATGAGGGTGAGAAAGAGCTTTGCTTGGACTGGGCCAGAAGCAATTTGTGTGAGAGACTTGATGTTATGGCCCTGTCCTGAGAATTTATGCAGGGTTGCATTACGTAGAAATGGACTTGTGTGAGCAGAGGGATATGGCCCAAAAATGAAATCTTTGGGCTGAAACTTTTGCCCGTCCAGCTGTAATTATATGAGAGATTACAACCTTTGAGATTGAGCCAGCAAACCTGCACTGGGGTAACAGGAAAAATGTAGATCCTTTTGAAGGGGCCTGACTATTCTTCAAAGTCTGCTTTATTCCCCCTGGATTAACAAATTGGTACCCTACCTGGTATTGTGGAATATAAGAAATGCAGGAAAGAGAGGGCCATTCAATTTGCAACACAATCTTGTGTTCTGGAAATGGTCATGGGCAGTGCGAAACAGGTTTGCTAGATGCCTGCATGGAGACCTGATGGAGCTGTGAGGATGGACCATGGATTGCAGTGGAGACCCAGTGGAGATGCCAGGACCACGAGATGGCTGCTAAGGAAAGCTGCCGGCCCCAGATGAAGTTTTCCAGGACTGTGAGTAGCCTAGATGGAGGGGCAGAATTGGAACTCCAGAGATTTGTTGCTGGTTGGAATTATCAGACATAGAGATTTGTCACTGGCCAGAGTTGTTGGAGTTGGAGCTACAGAGTTTGAAGTTTTCCCTATTAAAATCTTGTATTTGGTTGATTATTTCTTTGCTATGTCCAGTGCCGTCTTTTGCAGTATGAGTGTTTATTCAGTGCCATTATGGTTTTGGGGGGATTTTTTGGTATTATGGCTCAGTTAAAAGACCTTGGATTATGGGGCTGTTTGAATATCATTGGGATTGCTAAAAACTATGGGAACTTTTAAAGTTGGATGAATGCATTGCATTTTATATCATGTATAGTTATCAGTTTATGGGGGCCAGGGGCGGAATGTGGTGGTTTGATTCAGGTGTCCCCCTGAACTTAGGTGTTCTGAATGCTAGGTTCGCAGCTGATGGAGATTTGGGAATTAACACCTCCCAGAGGCAGTGTATTGTTGGAGGTGGGCTTATGGGTATTATAACCAGTTTCCCCTTGCTAGTGTTTGGCACACTCTCCTATTGCTATTGTCTACTTTATGTTGCCAGGGGATAATGTCCACCCTCTGCTTATGCCATCGTGGAGCTTACCCTCGAGTCTGTTAGCCAAAATAAACCCTTTTTCCTAAAAGCTGCTCTTGCTAGGGTGATTTCTGCCAGCAGTGCGAACCTGACTGCAACACTTGGATAAAAGTTGCTTTAAATAGACTGCTTGTTAAAAAACAAGTAATGCTAGTTCTCAAACTGCCCCCTGTGTTTCCCTTTCCCTTGCTCCCTTAGATGTTTTTAACAGTGCCAATAAAGCCTGAAAAACATGGATAATGGAAGACAAGCTCTTTTTGTCACAAGCATGAACCATGAGTCATCTTTTCTGACTCACCTTGAACATACAAAGGAAGCCAATCAGTGGGGTGCACTCTAATGGGATGTTTCTTCAGTGACTCATGTGGGCCTGGAATGAGGAGCTTGAATTAAGCCAAACAAATTTATTTTTAAATAAAGGAGGGAGCATTTCCTGGGACAGTATGATGGTGAGTCCTACTCACTTGCTGGTTTATTTTAAGCCCAAATCCTGAAATGTGTGGGCATGGTTTCCACGGAGCCCTCTCTTGTGGTCATATTTTGTTTTGTCATGTTTGAGGAGGTTGCTTAGTGATTAACTGGCACGTATGCCACTCCCTTTAGACTGTCATCTATCTTGCACTTGTGCCACTCCCTCTAAACTGTCTTCTAGACTTGCACACCCAAGTATTAATTTTCCCATAGTATTGGACAGATAGATCTTGCTTTCTGAGGTCTTAGTAGCTATCAAATAATTTTGAAGGTTCTCAAGGACTCCACACGAATTTATGCGTACCATATACTCTTCTGAGAAATATAGTGACCTGCTAGAGACTAACGGTTCCTTCCAATCCCCACATCAGATGTGACAGGCCACTTATATATGTAAGAGAATACTAGCAACAAGGTGGTGCATGCCTACAATCCCAGCACTGGTAGCTAAGACAGGAGGATAGCATGTTCCAGTCCAATGTTGTTATATCATGATATCCTGTCTCAAAACTAAATATGTAAGTAGATTAATAAATAAAAAGGCTCCTCTATAAAATGAAAGTTTCAGAATCCACTTGTGGAATGGGAGGAAAGAGAGAATAGTTTACAATAACAATAATGCCAGGCATGGTGGCACACATCTTTAATCCCAGCACTTGGGAGGGAGAATTAGGAATATCCCTGTGAGTTCCAGATCAGCCTGGGCTACAGTGAGACCCTACCTCAAAAGAAAAAAAAATACAGGGACTGGAAAGATAGGTCAGTGGTTAAGCAACTTTCCTGTAAAGCCCAACCACCTTCAATTCTGCAGTACTCACATGAAGCCAGATGCACAAAGTGGTGCATGCATCTGGAGTTCATTTGCAGTGGCTGGAGGCCCTGGCATGCCCATTCAGTTTCTTTCTAACCACAACTCCCTTTCCTCATCTCTCTCTATATGTATTTTTAAAATATTAATAATAAAGTATTTTTAAAAATATCAATCACAAAATTGAGTGACAAGAAACCAAAATTAAATAAGGTCTTCAAGGAATGGGAGTGAAGATGGCTGAAAGCATTAATTTTTATTTCATAAAAAAAAGAAGTTCTGGGACATTTCATTAGTATCTTCATAGGTTAAAAGCATCCCTTTTGTCTCATCCTTATTCAAGTTTTGCATTAAGATGCATTCTTATCTAAAATGGTATTTTCTTGGCAAGGGTTTAAAAGAAAAAGGGAAATGGCATTCCAAATGCTGGAAACCTAAAGAGTCCTTGCTGAATTTGGCTGAAGTCTCAGTGGGTAGAATGCTTGTCATGCAAGCATGAGGACCTGAGTTCAATTCCCAGCGCCCGCGTAAAATGCTAGGCATGGTGGCACACACCTACAATCCCAGCGATAGGAGGTGGAACAAAAGGATACCAGGGCTGACTGGCAAGCTTGTCTAGCCAAATTATTGAGCTCTGGGTCCTTTCTCAAAACAATATAGAGAGAGATAGAGGAAGACACTCGACATCAATCTCTGTCCTCCACACACATGTACACATGCATACACATGTGTGTTCACACACACATGAACATGCATACATGCATACACATGCCTAAAAAAGAAAAAGAGAAAAGAAATCATCTTGGATTTTCTAAAGCAAAATCTACACACGTACCTGTGCCCATGGTCAGATACAAGAAACCCATGTTCCATTTGTTGGAGAATCATTTGACTTACAATGCTGTATAGAAAAAAAAAAAAAAAGAGCAGTCTTGTTAAAGCAGTAACAAGAGCTTAAACTTAATGTTATTATGGTATAAGTGCTTTTCATAGTGCAATAATTTTTATCACTGTGAAACCATACTCACTTCTGGGGTGCCTGTCTGCATGTTCGGAGCAATCCAGTGCATTCTGGAAGCATATCTTATGACTATCCCATGATCTTAAATTAGTTCCCGAAGTATCACCAAAAACATTGATATATATTTCTGTTTCCTTTGTCTTTAAGGCTCTTTCTGTGAAATGAGATATAATACACACACACACACACACACACACACACACACATATGTTCCCCTTAGGTAAGGTCTCACTCTAGCCCAGGTTGACCTGGAACTCACTCTAGCCCAAGCTAGCCTTGAATTTATGACAGTATTCCTGCCTCAGCCTTTGGAGTGCTGGGATTAAAGGCATGAGCCACCATGCCCAGTTTCTTTCTTTCTTTCTTTCTTTCTTTCTTTCTTTCTTTCTTTCTTTCTTTCTTTCTTTCTTTTCAAGAAATTAAAGTGAATGGAATTGTTTTAAATGAATGGAAGTAATATGACTCGTCTACCTATCTTTTCTTTTTGTCAATTGATACATACTAGTGACACATTCATGAGTTACAGTGTGAAATATCAGTATATACATACAATGTATCAGGATCAGCTCAGGGGGACCATTGAGTCAGTTTGGCTACCTGTTGTTGTGATACTGGAGGTAATACCTGAGAAAGCTAGAGCAGTTGTTGATGTACGGCACCAGTCAAGGTAAAAGAGGCTGTTTCAGACTATGCAGATTTTGGGCAAGTTCACTCTTCCCAGTTCATAACTGGCTGGGTAGCATTTGGGCCCAGAAGCCCACTGAGTGCACTGTTGACACACTGGCTAGGTCAAGAGTGCAGCTTCTGCAAACCCACTGCCTCCTGGGCTTACATCCTGGCTCTGCCTCCCTGGCTGTGTGACTCAGATGAGTCACATAGCTTCCTGTGCCTCAGATTTCTCATTTATGAAATAGAAAAAAGAATTTAATCTCCTGTAGCATGGGGTTTCTATAAGAAGTAAGTAATATAAACTGCAAATCACCAAGAACAAAGACTGATCTATATGAGGTTCAGTGTAATTGCATAATAGCAAATCAATGGTCTAATTAGCTTGGTTTTCTTAGTCCTTTAATGTACTAGCCTTGTATTTCAAAGCCACACATTTTGCGTTTTTTAACTAAGCCAGTGAACAAATTAAAGAACTCTGAAAATAAGAATCAAGGAATTATGTTTTTTTTTTCCAGGCACTAGGACAGTGACATTTCACTGGGACTACATGTCTGCCATAGATAAACTAGAAAATGCAGTGCTATTTTGCCACTTACGAATTGTATGTCCAAAAGTCACCTTAGATGGCAAGATCAAATCTGCATGAAAATTGTCAGTCAGAGAATTTTGTTTATTTTATAAGGAAGGGTTTCACTCTATAGCTAGCATCAAAGTCATGGCAATCCTCCTGCCTCAGCCTCAAGTGCTGGGATTACAGACATGAGCTACCATACCTTCTTGGTCAAAGAATGAATGTGTTATTGTTGGTGTTGTTACTTAATCACAGCAAATAAGCATTCTAAGAAATCTTAACATCCCACCATATAAGAAAATCTCTTTCTGGTTCATGTCAGAACTCTGACCCAAACTATATGAAACCCTGGCTCCACCCCTGCTACTGCTCCTACTTACTCGTCCGTGCCTTAGTATTCTTACCTGTACAATGGGGCAACAGCATTTGTACCAACTCATGACAATGTCATGAAAAGAAAAGAAAATATTTTTTAAGAAAACAGTTCCTTACACACAGCAATTTTGATGTCTGAAATTAGTAGTGGTACCACTTTTCTGTCTTTAGTTGAGTTTGTTATCTACATTCCCAAAGAAGTAAGAAAGCAGACAGAAGAAGGGTAAGCACGCAGTTTTATGAAAGAAAGAAAAGTAAAAGAACAGACATTCTCTGCATTAGCAAACAGGGAATCTAAATACCTTGTCAAGATGGAAACCTTTTATATGGAGGGTTTTATATGTATGGAGGGGAACAATGAAAGTCCTTTGATTGGTCTAAAGAAGAGCCCACCAGTCTGGATAGGACCCTCAACTAAGTCTGAGGTCTTTTTATCCTTCCCTTTCTCCTTTTGGATGTCACACAATGTGGGTCAGCATTTTTGCCTGAAATAGTCTGTATCATTGGATTTTTCTGATGGGGGCCATTGGTGCCCCAGGGCCTTCTTACCAGGAGATTCCAATATGGGTCTTGGAAGTTTGTCTTGACTGTAGGCTGTCCCAACAGGATGTTCTCTCAGGATGCTACTAGTGTTTGTGAGGGCATGTAGATTTTTTTTTTTCCATTTATGCCTGTGAGTCTGACTAACTGACACAGAATGGAGGCATCCTTGCTCTTAGTTCCTACCAGTAACTCACCTTTCTAGACATCTTTCCTACTTTACTGAAGCAGATGTGCCAAGTGTCATGTTATGCAGATTATGTCCTTTGCAAGGTGTTCAGCCAGCTGTGATTGGCTTGATATTTAATTTCTTATGTTTCTGTTTGCTTTTTTTTTATTTGTTTTTTGAGGTAGGGTCTTGCTTTAGCCCAGGCTGACTTGGAATTCACTATGTAGTCTCAGGGTAGCTTTGAACTCACAGCAATCCTCCTACCTCCACCTCCTGAGTGCTGAGAATAAAGGCGTGTGCCACCTCGCCCAGCTCAACTTTCTTTCCTCGTTCATCCATTCCTTCTTTTTAAAATATATGTGTGTGTATATATATATATATATATATATATATATATATATATATATATATAGTTGGGCTGGAGGAATGGCACAGTGGTTAAGGTTCTTGCCTACAAAGCCAAAGGACCTTGGTTCAATTCCCCAGGACCCACGTAAGCCAGAAGCACAAGGTGGCACATGCATCTAGAGTTCATTTGCAGTGGCTGGAGGCCCTGGCATACCCATTCTCTCCGTCTCCCTCCCTCTCTCTCTCTCTCTCTCTCAAAGAAATAAATATAAATAAATGTTTTATTTATTTAGTTTCTTCAGAGAGAGAGGGGAGCAGAGAGAAAGAAAGAATAGGCCCATCAGGGTTTCTAGCCACTGCAATCGGACTCCAGATATATGCACCACCTTGTGCAGTTGGCTTTATGTGGGTACTGGGGAATTGAACCTGGGTCCTTTGGCTTTGCTGGCAAGTACCTTAACTGCTAATCCATTTCTCCAGCCCCATTCTTTCTTTTTTTTCTCTTGTTTTCTTTTTTGGTCTAATATCAGTCAAGTGCCTGTATGAAACTTAACCTTTTCCTAAATCATTGCAGTGCCTGAGGAGGTGCCTCTCAGGTCTCAGTTCTCTGTCCACATATGGCTGGTCTTTGTGTGCCCTGTTGAATACCCTCCCACATGATCCTAGGCAACAGAAAGTGAATGGTGCTTATGCTTTCTTGTTTAAGGAACTGAACAGATCTGAGGCCAAACTGTTAAGAATGTAACTCCTTTTCTGTTTGCTGATAGGAATATCTTATCCTCACAAATCCAATATTGCTAAGAGTATGATTGTTAGTGGATTAGTCCCTCATATCACCCACATCTCCCTTAACTCTGCCAGCCAGGGTGAATGCACCATTACATTGTTAATCAAGTCTTGAGGCCAGACATTGACCCTACTGGATGAGAAGGGCCTATGATGAGTCCTACATTCAGTGCTCCCATGCAGAACTGCTCCCTGGCAAATGATGCAGGAGATGGGTGCTAAGGAAAATCCCCTTGCTTGGGACAAGGTGGTAAATGATATAAGTGATGGGTGCTCAGGAAATCCCCTTGCTGGAGACCAGGCGGTAAATGATGCAGGTGATGTGTGCTAAGGAGCATCTCCTTGCTGGGGATGAGATGTTGATCTGCAAAGGAGAGTTGACTCTGAATTTTTTTATATTTTAAATTTTTATGTAATTACTTATTTATTTGAGAGGGAGAGAGAAAGAGAAAAAATGGCACATCAGGGACTCTTCCTACTGCAGATAAACTCTGGATGCATGCATCACTTTGTGCATCTGGCTTTACATGGGTACTGGGGAATTGAACCCAGGCCACCAGACTTTGAAAGCAAATGCCTTTAACTATTGAATTTGTGTAAGAAATTTGCTTCTTTCATAATGTCCTCCATTGTTCTCCTTGTATGGGGATCTGTATAATGTTTTGAACAGCAAAGTAACAAAGTTTGGAAGCATAGGGATGGGATAAATATATATCAGGAGTTGGCAAAGTACTGGCCAATCAAACCTAGTATTTGTTTTGTTTTTCCAGTTTCTCTCTCTCTCTCTCTCTCTCTCTCTCTGTCTCTCTGTCTCTCTCTCTCTCTCTTTTGGAACTCACTATGTAGTCTCAGGGTGGCCTTGAACTCATGGCAATCCACCTACCTCTGCCTCCCGAGTGCTGGGATTAAAGGCGTGTGCCACCACACCCGGCTCCAGTTTCTCCCTTTTAAGAGAACTTTTAGGTTCAGTTTCAGAAAGTTGGGGAGGCAGGAAATTAGGTTATTTTGAAAGGTGATCTATGTAATACTGTTAAGGTGTGTGTGATGTGAAGCCTCCTTGAACAAGTGCTATCTAACCCCACTACAGGATGACTAGGATGTGGTTGTACATAAGCTAGGCTATACTTTTTGTGTCCCATGTGCCAAACTGATGTAACACCAAACATATAGGGAGCAAGGTGTGGTGGCTCATGCCTTTAATCCTAGCATGCAGGAGGCTCAGTTAGACTGATGGTTATAAGTTCAAGGCTAGCCTGGATGCTAAGGAGTTTGTTCCAGTTCATCTTAGGCTAGAGTGAGACCCTGCCTTAAAAAATCACATCAAATACTAAGTGAGGTAACCCAGGCCCAGAAAGCCAAGTGCCGCATGTTTTCCCTCATATGTGGATCCTAGCTAGAGATGATTGGACTTGTGTGTGAGAAGGAAAAAACTCAGTAGCAGAGGCCAGTAAGTTAAAAAGGAGATATAAAGGGAAGAGAAAGGAAGGGAGGAGGGTACTTAATAGGTTGATATTGTATATATGTAAGTAGAAGAGTTGATTAACGGGGGTGAAAAGGCCCAAAGTGAGGTTAGGGGAAGAGGTTGAGTAAAGGAAAGGTGGAGGGAGGGCTAATCAAAATCTAAGAGGATGCAAATAAATCATATGGAATCCTCTGGTTTTGGACAATGGAACACTCAGGAGCCATAGATCGTTGTTAGAAAATTTTCAGTGCCAGGGATGGGATACCTCCACTGAGTTGTTGGCCAGGGAGGTCCCTGATGCCCCCAACACATTATAGGCCATTGCTGAGGCCCTTGGTTTCCCACCAGGAATAGATGGTAAGACCCTATTGCTGAAGACTCCACATACTTGGGCAGCAAGGCCACTGAGAAATGCTGCTGGAACTGAGCTGATAACCTCCTCCATGTAGACCAGCTGAGAGAAAGCTGGAAGAAGCCATTCTACATGTAGTTCAATGGGAGAAAAAGAACTCACCAGTGAAGATTCTCAACAGTGGACACTGCAAGCCTTATAATTGGCCAGCCAGGCCAAATGAGCCAATGGGTGCAATAGTGGCACGTCTGTCATGGTGGAAACCAACTGCCATCCAACTGGACTGGAGGCCCGCTCCATGGGGGGGAATACATCCCTGATACTGAAAACTTAAAACAGGGGCAGTCATGAGCCGTAGGGGTGTAACATCTGCTGATGTCTGGAAAAATGTATATACTATGCTTATCAAACTGCCCAGTAAGCACTTCTCTTAGTATTTATACCCTTATATTATCGCTACTCTCACTTTGTTAGAGAATCTTCTCTTTTCAGATGGCAGTGACCTTGGGATGACTCAGAAGGTATCATAGTACTGGAAAGAAGTGACTGGAGTACTGAGTAACATCTTGATCACACCTTCCAAGGCTCAGGGTCTAATGCAGAAGAGGTGGCGGAAAGAATGTAAGAGCCAAAGGATGGGTAGGACTCCTTACAACGTGCTCCCTCCAGACATAAAATGGCCTTGATATCCATGACCTCATAGTGCCTGACACTACCTACATAAGACCATCATAAGAGGAGGAAAAGATCATGACATCAAAATAAAAGAGAGACTGATTGAGATGGGGAGGGGATATGATGGAGAATGGAATTTCAAAGGGGAAAGTGGGGGGAGGGAGGGTATTACCTTGGGATATTTTTTATAATCATGGAAAATGTTAATAAAAATTGAGAAAAAAAACTAGCACACCCATCTTCTGTAGGTGAACTCCTTTGAGAAAGCAGCAGAAAAAAATCAAAACAGAACAAAAAGAATCATAGAAAGGCTGTAGAGGTGGCTCAGTGGTTGAGTACTGCCTACACAAGCATCAGGACCAGCACGGGCCTGAAACTGCTGAGTTGAATTCCCAGAACCCATGGAAATCACTGAACATGTCCAAGAACATATATAACCCAAATGCTGTATGAAACAGAGCCTGGAGAACTGGAGAATCACTGGGGCTTCCAGAACCACCCAAGCTCTGGAGTCAGTGAAGAAACACCATCTCAAGGGAACAAATGGGAGAGCAATGGAGGACAACTGACATTCGCCTCTGACCTCTGCATGCACACAGAGTACCACATCTCCACACCCACATGCATACACCACCCACATACATACCAAGTTATACTTAATATGTACTAATGCTCATATACCAAAAATAAGCATAGAAGAAAAATGAGAAGCTGGAGACATGAGGAAGAAGGAGACCATGACAGAGGGTATAGCTGTGCATTACTGAAAAAAACAAGCCAAAAGTGACTAAGTTGTGGCCTTGTTTCCTGAGTTCTCATTTCTTATGGGGATCCTAGCAAACAGAGCGGATGAAAAGTCTGTGAAGAAAAGAAAGCAGGCAAAGCTTCAGAGGTAAAGCACCTGCAGACTCAGCTGAGGAAGACCATTCAGGCGTTCCCTGGGGGAGTGGGGGAGCTAAGTATGTAGACACAACCCAGGAATGTTGGCTTGAAAAAGAAGTAGAAAGTATGATTGACTTCAGGGTTTACTCATAGGGCAGAGAAAACTTAGCAGTGGCAGCATGCCTGCTCCTGCTAACAGATTTGCATTTTGCTTGGTCCATGCATACCAGTGTTTGCTGTTATATCATCACTTCTCAGGGGAGGCATTTCTTAGTGATGAATACAGAAAGTACATGTGCTATGAGCAAGCCTTAGCATGTCATCAGTCCTTGAATTCACATTCACCCTTGTCAGGAGCATTTTTTAAAATTTATTTTTGAGAGACAGAGAGGGGGGCGGCAGATTGAGAGAGAGAGAATGGGCATGCCAGGGCCTCCAGCTGCTACAAATGAACCACTTTGTGCCACCTTGTACATCTGGCTTTACGTGGGTACTTGGGAGTTGAACCAATGTCCTTGGGCTTCGCAGGCAAGTGACTCAACCACAAAGCCATCTCCCCAGCCCATGAGCACTTATTTTTAACCTATTTTGTCAGTTCCTTATGCTGGGCTAATGTTATGAGGTCTAGACCAATGGCTAATAATTGGAGTCATGTGACAGCCTTGACCAATGCAAACAGTTTTTGTTGGCTCTTTATTGATGTACATCCCAGTTTGTTCAGGCCAGTGAACCCTTGAATGCCCATCTCACATGGTTGTATGGGCAGTTGGTTACAGCCATGCTAAAATTGCTGTATGGCAGTCTCATTAATGAAATATTTCAAAAGTTATTTTAAAAGCAGGAATGATTCAGATTTAATAGTTCTAAAATATATTGTTTCAAGTAGGTGTGATTACTTTGCATACCTTTACTCCATTTATTAAGCCAAAAAAAAAAAAATCGAACAATTTCAAGCTCTTAAGTTTAGCTGAGCCAGATGGACAGAACATGTTCTAAGTTAGACGGAGGTAGCATGGCTCCACAGTGATGTCTCCTACATGACACATCTGCTCAGTTTTAATGAAGGATTTCTTCCTGCAAATCTGATTGAGGCCTTCTGGATCCTCTGGTGGTGGCTGGTTTAGTCTCCTGATTCTAATGATCCACTGCTTTGTTGCCCAGGAGGTAGAGTCAAGCTTGCTGGTCCCTCTCTCATAGGCCTCCCTTAGCAGGAGAGCTACCCAAGATGAAGATGGGCAAATCTGCTTCAAGGACAAACCCTATTCCAGCATAAATTGTCCTTAATCCTACTGCAGAAACCCTTTTCACTTTGGATATCATGGCCAAGAAGATATCCTAAGAAGCTTCCTCAGAGAGTTTGTCCCCACCTGGCCCCTTGCCTTTTATGTTTCTGATAGCTGCTCCACTTCCTCCAGGACTATTATAACATCACTGACTTGGTCGTTACATAAGGCTTACTGATCCAGGAATCCAACCTTTTCTTCTTTCAACTTCTACTTGGCCTTTAAGACCTGTAACTCCTCCATCTGCCTCTTGGCAGTTTCATTAAAAGTCTTCAGCCTGGGGCGAAGAAATGGCTCCATGGATAAAGGTGTTTGCTCGCAAAGGCTGACGGCTTGGGTTTGATTCCCCAATACCCACGTAAAGCCAGATGCACTAAGTGAGGCGTGTGTCTGGAGTTCACTTGCAGTGGCAAGAAGCCCTGGTATGCGCGCTCTCTCTCTCTCTCTCTCTCCCCTTCACTCAAATAAATATTAAATAAATAAATCTTTAGTTTACTGTGCAAAGTATCTATCAGTAGCATGGGGTCCATGTGTTCTGTAGTGGATTCTGGTTGTGATGCCAGGGTCTCACTGCCTGAGTTGAGACCTTTGCTCTCTAAAATCGCTAAACAGTCACCCTGAAACTTCCCCAGGAGCTCCACTTTCTGGGTTAGGTCTTTCAACTCTCCCTGAGTTTCAGCCAGCTTCTGACGCAACTGCTTATTGACAGCCTCTTACAGCCTGGATCTTCTCACTACGCACACTCTCTGCCCCCTGCTTACTCAGTGGTTTATGATCCTCTATGACATTCCTTCTCATAGCAATCTGCACCTCTCACCCACCCATTCTCTTTTTCAGTGAGGTGACTTTTGTATTTTTCTCTGAACCTCCTGGATATCTAAAAACATTGACATCTTTTTTCCAGTATTTATTTATTTATTTGACAGGGGGGGGGGGCAGATAAAGAGACAGACAGAACGGGCATGCCAGGGCCTCTAGCCACTGCAAACAAACTCCTGACACATGAGCCTGTTTATGCATCTGGCTTTATGTGGGTACTGGGGAATCAAACCTGGGTCCTTAGGCTTTGCGCCCTAACCATCTCTCCAGCCCAACATCAATGTCTTTAGACTCTTAGAAGTCTAAGAGAAGCTTGAGTCTGTGTCTGTGGGCTGGCTGCCACACCATACACTGTCTTAACCACACCAGTCATCCTTATGGTACCGGTTTTGAGAGTGATAGAGCCTTTCTCAGCTCTGGTTGGGCTTATGTTACTGGGTTGGAGTACCTGACACTAAATAGTCAGTAGAACTCCCCAGGCCAATGGCTCTTGAGCTTACTTGTCTGATGGCTCAAAAAGAACTGGCAAGTGTAGACACCAGAAGGTTAAGTTAAGCAGATTTATTTTAGTAAAGTAGAGCAGAAAGTAAGGCAGAAAAGCTCCTGATCTAGGAGGGGTCCCGAGTGGAGAATATGCATGGCTACTTGGATCAGGTTTTCTTATAATCTCAGAGTTGTCAATTAGGCATCCAGTTGGGATAAAGTTAATTGGTTAAGTCCAAATGTGTACGGAGGACCTTGATTGGCTGGTGAGTCAGGGAGGAGAGCACAGACTCAGAAAGAGCCCAAGGATTGGGGGAGGAGAAATCCAGCAAATAATTAAGGAGGAAGAACCAGGAAGCTCTTCCTGGTCACCATCTTGAGTCAGACTGGAGTGGCCTTCAGCCTTGCCAGGGCAGGTAGACATCTATGTTCTTTGGGCCTGTGTCCCTGACAACCTGAAAAAGAAGACTATCTTGCTTTTAATCTCTAGAAAGAAGAAGGAGGTACCTTTGCTGGGCCCTGGAAGGTACAAAGTGGACAAGGTGGAAGGTGAGGAGAGCAGACTCACCCACTGGGCTCCAAGTTGATAAAGAAACTCCTCAAATCCCAGGCACACCAAGCCCAGTCCCTGTCCCCAGAAAACTGAGTCCCTGTAGCTCGCATTCCTCTATGGAAGTCTCTTATTGTACCTCTTTTTTTATTTTTTAAAATATTTTATTTTTATATATTTATTTATTTGACAGAGAAAGAAGGAGAGAGAATGAATGGGCACACCAGGGCCTCCAGCCACTGCAAACAAACTCCAGACACATGCGCCACCATCTGGCTAACGTGGGTCCTAGGGAGTCGAACCTGTATCCTTTGGCTTTGCAGGCAAACGACTTAACCACTAAGCCATCCCTCCAGCCCCATGTACGTCTTAATGTTCTCAGTATAACTTTCCTCATAAAGTCTAAGAAGAATGTGGCAAAGCTTCTTCCTGAATAAGATTTCCTTTGGCTGCCTTAGACTATTTACCATACTAGCAGAACTTTTCTTTTCTTTTCCTTCCTTTTTTTTTTTTTTTTTTGGTAGGGTCTCACTGTAGCCCAGGCTGACCTGGAATTCACTATGTACTCTCAGGTATGCCTCAAACTCACAGCGATCCTCCTACCTCTGCCTCCCGAATGCTATGATTAATGGCATGTGGAACCACTCCCATACTTTTCCTTAATCTACTGCCCTTCCTGTATTTAGAGTTCTGGAGAAAACAATACCACAGGGCATATATATAATTCCTCATAAAAGTCATATATAGTCATGACTATACAAATATATATGAGATTATTTTGGATGTGACAAAAACCACATAAAAGGAAAGAAACAGTCCTTGTGTCAGGCTCAGGGTTTGAGGCAGAAGACCAAACACATTTTGGGCCTAAGATTTTTATTTAACATCAAAGAAACTGGCAGGATGCAAAGTGAAAGAAGAGTAAGGAGACAAAATTTGAAGCGTTTTCGGAGATGGGAGGGAAGGGGCTTGCATAAGATTTGTGGGGCTTGAAAGGGGGGATGTGGAGCCACTGTGATACAAGATGACTCAAGCCTATTGAACTCCTTTGAGGAAGTGTGGCTTAGAATAATGTCATCTCCATCCAGGGCCACAGCTAGGACGATAGGGTTTAGTCAATTTCCATAACAATACGTAGGGACTATCTAATCCTGGGACCAGCTGTAGGAGGTGTGAGTGGGAAGGAGAGGCTGCTCTCTGGAAATCTTAAACCTTCGAATTTAAGAAACCCAACACCTGCAATCTTACGGAAAGCAGGTGGTGTAATCAAATACAGTCTGAAGGCCTGAGAACATGAGTAGACACTGTCAATGCCAGTGCCAGCAATATGAGAATTTCAGGGTATCTTCTGAGAACGACAGAACCTTTCTCAGCTCTTAGTTTGGCTATAACCCAGGAGTTCGTATGTTGCGTAACTCAACAGTCATGCAAAACTTCCACTGACTCAGTGGCCTCCTGATTCCTGTCATGAATTCAAAGAATTGGAATCCACAGACCATAGGGTAAAATTTACACCTTTTATTAGATTATACATAGAATGGAAGAGAATAAAGGAAGGCGCAGCTCTTGTCCCGGGAAGCAAGAGGAGGTTTCCAAACATGAGAAGACCACCTTGAGACTCAGGTTGAGGTTTTTTATGTGATCCCGCTGGTTAGGCAGCTGAGATAGTTAATCCAATTCTGATGTCAGATGACTGGGTTCAAGATTTCTGGAAAAGGGCAATCTTCCCAGAACACTTAATCCTCCCGAAGGAGCTCTCAAAAGTGGGTAGAAACACTTTCTCAGGGGGCAGAGATAAGAAAAGGCCAGACCCTTCTGACATTTCTGACCAGTAGCAAAGTGGGATGGCCTAGATTCTCCCCCTACCGGCCCTAAGACATCCTTTTTTTTTAACTTTCGGGGCCCTGTCACCCCTAAACTGCCTCACTGGAACAGAAGTTGAGATGACTTGTCCAGAGAGCAAGCAAGCAGTGACATAGGAAAAGTATTAAATTCCTCCTGCTTCAAGTTTTATTCTGCTGGGCCCTCAATGGTCCACCCACACTTGGAAGGGCCATCCACAGTGTATACCAAAGGGCAATATCCAGGACCACTGTCCCCTCTGAACCCAGTAAATATGACCTATAGTATTAACAGTCACACCATTCTCAAAAGTTATGTTAAAAGTAATAGCTTATGTTTCATTAATTTGACAAATTGACACTACAGATGTGATGCTCCTGTCCAGTGAGCACTTCTTTCCCATCTTCTTTTCTCTTTGGGTCAAGGAAGTGCCATTTCTTATACCTATAAGTGGAGTGAGGTATTAAGGATTCAGGTTCTATTCCCTGCATCTCTTGATTATTTCAGTTAGAGGAGAAAGGAAAAGATCAAATGAATATCAGCAAGATGATTTTGTAATTATAAGCAAACTCTCAGGGGTTACTTTGCTCTTATAAGAAATCTGGAATTTCTGCATTTTTTTGTGAAATAGCTCAAAAGGTGACCTTGGAAATGTTGCTTTATAACTTTCCAGAGGAATTTGAGCTACGAAATAAGAAGCAAACTCAGTAAGATTCCATCACAAGTAGAAACTTGAAGCAAAGATTTTTCAGGGAAAAAATTATGTGCATATTTATATCCTGCTCATTTTATTTACAAATAACACTTTTGAGTACTTAATACATACCAGCACTGTACATATGTATCTTTTCTCACTTCTATTGGTATGTTATTCTCATTGCAGGAGAAGCTCAGAGGCAGTAAAGGGCACAATTAAATTTCAGGGGGATCTAGCTGTAGTCCTTCTAAATCCAGAGTGATTACCTGTAACTAAGGTTTTCACTTGGTTCACATTCATCCCTAATTCACTTTAGAGTCCAAATTTACAAGAATCCTCAAATTACCTGAGTTTTAATTCCACAAGGAGACACAGCAAGAGCAAAGCAAAAGCAAGAGAAAAGATGGGAAGTCGTCACTTCTTCACAGTCCTGTTTAATACCCCTATGAGTAGAATAAATTTCATTCTACACTTCTTAATGGTCTCCAAGCATCATTTGATCTGATGCCTCACTGTTCTTCAGTCTCAACTCTGTCCATGTCTCCTTGCTCAGGAGTCCCAGGGGACTTGGATCATAAGTGTCAGAGCCAATATACAAACATCTGGCTCCCAGAGACAGGCTCTTAACTACTTTGCTGCTAGTAGGATGCAGGATGGATAAATGGATGGATGGATGGACATTCAGGTAGATGAACATGTACATGGCAGGGAAGGAGAGAGAGAAGGAGGAGGGGAAGGAGAAATGAGAGAAAGCAAAAAAGGAAGGAAGGAAAGAAAGAAGGAAGGAAAGAAAGAAAGAAGGAAGGAAAGAAAGAAGAATCTAAATGAAGAATGAGGGAAGAAGGTAGAGTGATAACTTGCAATAATTCTTAGCATTTCATTCATAATTAGTTCACAAGTACTATAGCATCATTACCTTCAGTACTTTCAGTAAGATTGGGAAGCTCATCCACAGAAGAAAATATGACATCTTCTGTCCATCCAACAGATGAAGTCAACCTGAAGTTGAGATATTGGCAGGTACTGTCCATCCAAATTCAGAATGTTATCAGTTTTGAGATTGAAGGAGTCTCCCAAGCCAGTGGCTCTGAGTTCGTTGTCTTGCAACTTGCCATCTATGTTCTTTTGGGCCTGTGTCCTTCACTACATACAAAAGGCTAGCTTGCTCCTAATCGCTATCAAGAAGCTGACACCAGTTACATACTTGCATGTTGCCTGCATCAGTAGGTTATTTGACTTTATCTAGCTAGTACACCTGGCTACTTAAAATGCCAGTGTCTGTTGCCAGAGGTGATAGGCAGGGCAAATGCTGCACTAATTCTGAAAAGCCCATGGAAAACATGCCTATGACAGAGTTTTGCCTACAACATCATTGTCTCTTCTCATTAACCTGGAAACTTATATACACAGAAATATTCAAAACCTAAGACCACAACACAGATCAATGAATTTTAAAGCCTCACAACATCTGCTATTTCCTATTAAGAATGAGACTTTGGGGCTGAAGAGATGGCTTAGCAGTTAAGGCACTTGCCTGCAAAGCTAAAGGACCTAGGTTTGATTCCCCAGGACCCATGTAAGCCATATGCACAAGGTGGAGCATGCATCTAGAGTTCGTTTGCAGTGGCTGGAGGCCCTGGCGCACCCATTCTCTCTCTGTCTCTCTCCCTCTCTCTTTATCTCTCTCTGCTTCTTTCTCCCAGTCTCAAATAAATAAATAAAATATTTTTTAAAAAAAGAATGAGAGCCAGGTGTGGTGGCGCACACCTTTAATCCCAGCACTTGGGAGGCAGAGGTAGGAGGATTGCCATGAGTTCAAGGCCATCCTGAGACTACATAGTGAATTTCAGGAGAGCCTAAGGTAGAGTGAAACCCTACCTCGATAAAACCAAAAGAGAGAGAGAGAGAGTTTTAAGCCAGGTATGGTGGCACATGCTTTTAATCCCAGCACTCAGGAGGAAAAGGTAGGAGAATTGCTATGAGTTCCAGGCCACCCTGAGAATACAGAGTGAGTTTCAGGTCAGTATGTGCTAGTGTGAGACTCTACCTCGAAAGATCAAAAACACAGAGAGAGAAAGTTTAACATATGTTATATGAAGTTGGTGGGGAGGAATATTGGGGGTAGAAAGGTTTAAGTGCAGATGGGGTGAGGAGATGACAGGGGAGGGTGAGGAGATCAACTAAAACTAAGGATCTGTGACAAAGCCATGTGGAAACCTACTACTTTGTAAGCTAATTAAAAGCTGCAACTTTAAAAGAAGTTTAAACAGAGGTACTCTGCCACTTCTAGAAACATAGGTTATTTAAAAAAATATCTCAGTGCCAGGTGCAAGATAGTTTCCTAAGACTTGTTGTGAGGGAGACCCCTGAGGCCTTCAAGACAATACAGACTTGCTATTGCTCTTTGTTGTCCAGCACTACTAGGTGGTAAGACCCTATTGCTGAAGATATGGTTATAGCTCTGTGGACAGAGAAATTACTCCCCTTCCCTGACAACCATTAACTGCCAGTAGCTCCTTAGGGGAGGGATGGGCCTCATGAACCCTGCCCCTATCCATGATGTAATATTGATGGAACCAATCTTGTGCCAGTCTTGTGCGAGTAAATTACAGTGGCCATGAGCTCATGAGTGCACTGGCCATGTCATGTCCTAAAGACACTATTCCACAGCACTTCTCCCCATTCTCTACCTCCTACCTTCTTTCTGCTCCATGATTTTCCCTGAACCTTGGAGGTGGTGATATAGATATTCCATTTAAAGAGCACTCAGTCTGGAGAGATGGCTTAGCAGTTTAAGGTGCTTGCCTACAAAGCCTAAGGACCCAGGTTTGATTCCCCAGAACCCATGTAGGCCAGATGCACAATGTGGTGCATGCATCTGGAGTTCATTAGCAGTGGCTGGAGGTCCTGTGTGCCCATTCTATCTTTCACACACACATACAAGCACATTCTCTCTCTCTTTCTCTCTCTCTCTCTCTCAAATAAATAAATAAGATATAAAGATGGACACTCAACAGTAACTTATATATGTGTATTTCTTCTGTCAGCTTTATGCCTTTGTCTTATCATAGAGTAAAACTATTTTATCTTTAGTTAAGTAGAGCTAAACTACTTTTCAAAGTGGTTGATCACATATACTCCCTTCATCAGTGCGAGGTAATTCCATTTGCTTCATAGCCTTACCAATAAATACTATTTTCAGCCATTCTGATAGATATTTGAAAGTTTGTCATTTTTCTGTAAAGTTGCATTCCCTCTGTGGTGGGTAATCTTGATTTCAACTGGACTGGATTAAGAAGCATCTAGAAGAAAGCCAGAAATGCAGGTACCATTTCTTCTTCAGCTTCCTGGCTGTCATGATGAGTTTACTCTGCTCTGCCATGCCCTCCTCACCATGATGGACTGACACTTCTGAATCTGTAAGCCAAAATAAATACTTTCTCCATTTAAATTGGCATTTGGTCACAGCAATAAGAAAACTAATATACATAGATACATTGAAACTAAAACTGAGCGCTTATTCATCACTTAGAGATTGTATCTGATGAAATACTTACTATATCTTGCCTACTTTTCTATTGAGTTATCTATCTTTTCCTTGTTGGTGTATAGGAATGCACACACATACATGTATGTATGTATATGTGAATGGATGGATGGATGGATGGATGGATGAACAGTTGGCAGAATAGATAGATGATAATGGTGAAGATAGATAGATAGTTAGACAGACAGATAATAGGCATGCCATTTCTTCCTCAAATAATGCTGAAAGTTTTTTTTCCGATTCTGGACTTGCCTTATTAATTTTTTAATGTTTAAACAAGTACTTATATTTTAATATAATGCAATAAAACCCTTTTATTTATAGTTTATTATTTTTATTTTTGTTTAAGAAACATTTGGGGCTGGAGAGATTGCTTATCGGTTAAGGCATTTGCCTGCAAAGTCAAAGGACCTCAGTTCGATTCCTCAGGACCCACATAAGCCAGATGCACAAGGGGGCGCATGCATCTAGAGTTTATTTGCAATGGCCAGAGGCCCTGGCGCTCCCATTCTGTCTCTTCCTCTCTGCCTCTTTCTCTCTCTCTCTCAAATAAATAAATAAATAAATATAAAGTAAGAAAAAGAAACATTTGCCCACCTTAGCATCATAAATATAATTCCCCATGCTATTTGAAAGCTCCATTACTTTGCTTCTCACATTGAGATCTGTGATCCACTCAGAATTCATTTTTTTTTTCAGATGATATGAGATAGGGAGTCTTAATTCTTTTCTTCCAGGTACGTGTGCAAAGGGCACAATATAAGCTTTTGAAATCCTTCCCACTGTGGTCCCATCTCTTCATTGTAAGTCCAGCAACTATGTATGGTGCAGTTTGCTGCTTGAGTCCCCATTCTTCTGCAACTTTTATTTTTGCATCCATGTGCTCACAGTGCATTGTGATGATGGCTGCAGTGCTGTAGTTTTATGTGGTAGTTTTAAGTTCCTCATATTTGCCATACAATAATTACTTGTTATCAAAACTGATAACAGCAGACACTTATTAAGTACTCATTTTAGTCACTTTGCATATATGTATAATTCTAGAAGCAATTGAGTGAAATCAAAAGTATTTCTTAGCCAGGTGTGGTGGGGCACGCCTTTAATTCTAGCACTTGGGAGACAGAGGTAGGAGGATCACTGCAAGTTCAAGGCTACCCTGAGCCTACATAGTGAATTCCAGGTCAATCTGGGCTAGAGTGAGACCCTACCTCAAAAAACCAAAAAAAAAAAAAAAAAGTATTTCTTTAACAAGAATTTTGAGGTCTAGAATTCAAGGTCACATTGCTATTAGTGATACCAACATAGTGATAGCTCAATATTACCAGGCTAACCTTGCTGTAAAACTTCTGATCTTTTGTTGAGGTGGGCTTTGTGCCTAGGATGTGGCCTCAGTCATTTCTGCTGAATTCACTCTCTTGTGTGCTAGATGTCCGATTTTCAGCCTGAACACTAGCTAGTACCTCTGTCCCCTTTCTCAAAAATAATAATAATAATAATAATAATAATAATAGCCTGTAGGGAAAATGAGCAACAAAACATTGGATTAGTTACTGTGTGCCTATTCAGTGTAGATTTTATACTATTTTTAGGCCTGGTAAAGGGTAGAAAAAGCTTCCAAGAGTTCCATTAAAATATGCTTGAAAGGGGCTGGAGAGGTAGCTGAGTGATTGAGGCTGTTGCCTGCAGACCCAGATGCACAAGATGATTCATTTGCAGTGGCTGGAGGTCTGGCACACCCATTCTCTCTCTGTCTGCCTCCCTCTCTCTCTCTGTCTCTCAAATAAATAAATAAGTAAATAAATAAATAAAGATAGATAGATAGATTTGAGAGGCTGTAAAATGCAGAGAAAGTTTAAGGTGTCTGCTTATCCTGGAGTAGCATGGGGGAAAGCTGCTATTCCTGGCTGAACTTATGGAAAAGAGGGAACTTTGGGTTCTCCGACCTGATTCTCCTCTTCTCACCTCTCCTTCCCACAAAAGGTTCTGAACTTTTAGCATCTTCCCACTCAACACCGCCTGCAAAAGTCAAACAGTTAAGGAATGCCAGGTCTAAAAATAGAAAACTCAACATTTGCTGGAGGACAATGAGGTGAATTTTCTGCAAAGGTATAAAAATGCATTTGCATTTGAGAACTCATAAATAGATGCAGATTGCCTGGCATAGGACCACAGATGGTTGATTTAAGCCTCTGTACCATGGACAGCTGCTAAAACCCCATAGTCACTCTTGTGACTTTTGTGTGTTTAGTGCTTTTGTGTGTATGATTTGTCCGTTTCCCCCCAAATTCATAATTTTACAACAAAATGCCTTGTATGCTAGGCCTACTTGTCACTCTTTCAAAATGTACATTTCCAAATATCATTGTTAGTGAAATAGCTCAAAATATCATGGTAAAAATACTATACCCAGTGCCGCCAAGATCTGTGTCTCACTAGTCATTTGCAAATGGGTTCAAAGACTTACAATAATGAGGGCCATAGGAAGCCCTTCAGCATTTTAAAAATTGTATGTATCTGATAAAATTGCCATGAAAGGGAAAAAAAAAAGGGTATGTGCTTGCCTGACACATCTTGCTATTCTCTCTTTATGCAACTAATATTCTCATGTAATAGTCTAGATGAGGGGGTATATATAGGTTGAAAAGGTATAAAAACAGCTAATGGATTCCCTATGGGGAATAAATAGTAGTCAGCAAACATTAGCTAAGCCTAGAAATGATGCCTTAACACCCTAAATAAAACATGTAAATAGAAGATGTAGCCATCCTATCACTAAAGGAATCAGTAGGAAGAAAAGCCCAGTGCAGACTCTGTCTCCAAAGTCTGTAACTTTGCACGGGCATTAGAGAGTTAAAAATATGTAATCTTGGGCCAGGCATGGTGGCGCAAGCCTTTAATTCCAGCATTTGGGAGGCAGAGGTAGGAGGATCACTGAATTTGAGGCCAGCCTGCCAATAAAGAATGAATTCCTGGTCAGCCTAGGCTAGAGTGAGATCTTACCTGAACCCTCCTCCAAAATACATAATTGTGTGTGAACTGTGCCCCTACACACACACACATATGGATGAGTGTGTATGAGAAAAAGGTGGAATTTGGGACTTGGCAGAAACCTTAGAAATCAACCATCCTGACCCATTTACAGAAAGAAACATAAAGGCTACAGAAGCTGAGATGACTTTCTCAAGTTCACAGGGCTGCTCTGGAACCAATTCTCGCTACTCTTAATGCCAATTCACCATACCAGAGCAGCCAGTATTTTTGAGACCCTCATGATAATACCAGCCTCACCTCACATTATCGAATGGAAACTAACCTTTGGCAGGTGCTAGGGTTTGGGTGTGTTTTGTACTCTCATGGGTTCCTGTACTGGAGGCTCAGCCGCAGAGTGGCAATGTAATCCACGATGGAACTCTTGAAAATATGGGGCCTCCTCAGGTCACTGGGGGGTATAGCTGCAGAAGGAATCATTGCCTGTTGCATAAAGTGAGGTCCTTCATGCAATCAGGTTGTTGTGGAAGCAAATCTCACCCCTTCGTTTTCCCTGGCTTCTTGTCTTGTGATGTGATCTTTCTCCCACTGTTGTTCCATGTGCCATGCTGTGTCCTGCTGCCATGTAGCCAAAAGGCCTTCTAGGAGCCAACAGGTGCTGTTGCCGTGCTCTCAGACCTTAAAGACCACGAGCTGCTTGAACTTCTTTTCTGCATAAATACCCAGCTCCAGCGTTTCCTTAAAGCGATAGAAAAAGAGTAACACTAAGACTATAAACAGGATGCTGCCAAGTTACTCTTAAACTTGCTGCCCAAGTTTTCTTTTAAAAACCTGCATCTGCAGGTTGTAGCTACTTAAAAAGCTGGCTTGCTTAGTAATAGATGTCATCAGATTAATATTATTCACCCTAACTTAGCCCTGAAAATAGCTTTAAATTCCAAACTAAAAAAAAGTTGACTTTTTTATAGTGTAGGATCTCATTGTGTTAAAAATAGTGTGTTTAGAAATAATTTGCCTTTAAAATATCTTCCTACTTAAAAAATTTTTAAACTAATTTTAAACAATATTTTAATTGTTCATGTGCATACTTGCCACAGAGTTCATTTAGAAATCTGAGGGCAACTTTGAGGTGCCTGTGGCCCATCTTTTTTGAGACAGGGTCTGTACCCTTTTTTTCATTTTTGTAATGGAGAATTGAACCTGAGCCATCAGGCTTTGCAAAACAAACCATTGAGCCATGTCCCCACCCCCAGAAAGGCTTTTTAAAGAAAATTATTGATTGATTGATTGATTGATTGATTGATGAGAGATGGAGAGAGACAGAGAAAGAGAGAGTATGGATGCACCAAAACCTTCCTTCATTAAAAATGAACTGTAGATACATGCTACACTTTGCATTTGGCTTCACATGGGTACTGGGGAATTGAACCCAGCTCGGCAGGCTTTGCAAGCAAGTGCCTTTAACTGCTGATCCATCTCCCCAAACCTCATTGTTTCTTATGTATTGTGTAAAGGATGAAATTGTCCCTGATGTATTGCTTGCCCACCCTGCACTGACAGGGAAATGTCTTACAGAAACACAGAATGAGATGTGTGTGGTAAAACACCTGTAATTCCAGGAAGCTGAGTCAGGAAGATCACAAGTGACAGACCAGCTCAAGGAACATAGAGAAACACTGCCTCAAACAAAACAAATAACAGGAATATAGGATAATGGCAAGCATTCCCTTCATGGGCATGTTGAAAACACTGACTCCAGAGGTCAGATGCTGGATTCTATCCCTGACTGTCACCACAGTGCTTCTTAGCTTCATCCTTCCCCAAATTTCTCATCAGCAAAGTATAGCTCATGGTAGCACCCTGCTTGCTGGTTTTTTTGTTTGTTTGTTTGTTTTGTTTTTAATTTGCATATTCAGACACTTCAAGTGGCATGTCTACTGGATCCCAAAGGCTATTTCCCAGATTCCTCTTTCCTTCCTCATCTCTAGAATCATTGGGATCCACACAAAGCTATATCGTTTGCCACTGATAATGATAAAATAGTAAGGACTGTCCACCATTGACTAAGCATATACTGTGTAGTAGATGCTTACAAAGTACTTTATACTGATAACTTAATGTGATACTTGTGGACATATGATCAGCTATTTCACAGATAAGGAAACAAGTTCAAAGAGCTCAATCATCTGAGGGTATTCAGCACACTGGGGATTTGACACATGAATGCGAGTCTGTCTGACTCTAAACATGGACTCAGTATCTTGTCATCCCAACTTCTTCTATGACCACCAATGATCTCATTGGTGGTTTCTTAAGCTATTATTTGCTTGTTTAACTTTGTTTCCATATCAATAATTGCATGTGCCTAAGACTAATAAGAAACTTGAAAAAAAAAACAGTGATTTAAGCAAAATATTACAAAGAATTCAAAGGGGTAGGGGTAATTTCAGTTTAGTATGGTGGCTCTATGGTGTCCCCAGGAATTTCTTCTAGCTATCTAGTGCATAACATTCATATTTAGGCTGCTGAAATGGCCATGTTCCAAACATGAAAGAATTAAAATGGGAAGGCAAAGGGGGATAAGCTAATCAAGTCTCCCTCTTCAAAAGGTTTTCCTGGAAAGTACTGAGTAATTTTCACTTTTCAATCTTTGGTTAAAATTTATTCATACAACTCTTAGGAGGCTGCAGATTGTTTTATGGCTGTGCACATTGTTAGCATGAACAAAATTGGGTATCTGTTTATATGAGCTTCTTGAAACGCATGAAACAGATGAATCCAACCAGCAGGGACTGCCTTGGTGTGAGGCACAACCTGAAAGTATCTTGAGGAAGACAAAAGTTCAGAGGAAGCTTAGAGTCAGGTTGTCTCCGAGGAGAGCTGTCGAGATGCAGATTGACCTAATTCCATGGAAAGGAGAGGAAAGAGGAAATGCTCAGAAAAGGAGTGCATCCCTTATAATCTGAACCCAACACTATTTGGACAGTCATGGGAGGAAAGCAAAGGAATGCCAGTGTTGAAATGTGCTTTAAGCATTACAAGTTAAGGTTGATTCCCTTATAAAATTTTATGGGGCTAGAGAGATGGCTAAGAAGTTAGAGGGTGCTTGCTTACAAAGCCTGACAGCTCAAATTCTATTCCCTAGAACCCATGTAAAACCAGATGCACAAAATGGCACATGCATTTGGAGTTCATTTACAGTGGCAGAAGACCTTGGCCTACCCATACTCACTCTATCTGTCTGCCTCCTTCTTTTCGTCTGTCTCTCTCAAATAAATTTAAAAAATTTTTTTTAAGATTTTACTTAGTAAATGTCTGTGATGAGTGAAAAGGGATGTTCTTTTAGATTTGGGGGTGAGGGGTACAGTGGACATGAGAGTCAGAAATGAGGAACTAGAATGCAACAGCAGCAAGGGGCTTTGGAGCCCACTATACAGTCTTAATCCTGGCACCACAACTTAGGGTCCATGCGACTTTAGACTAGTCACCTCATCTTCCTGAATGTCTTGTTTCTAATCTTTCAAGAAGTAAAAGAGGAAAAGGAACTAATTACAATCCCCAGGTGCTTGTTGGAATAAGTGACTATATTTTAGAGGAAGCCACTCTCCATTGCCTGGCTTGTGACCAGTTGAGAAATTACTGACATGGGTACTGCTATCATATGGCCACGAGTTATCAACCAGCAGGTGCCAGCTATGCAGTTGCTAAAACTCCACTGAACTGCAGGTCACGTGTTGGAGGAGGAGTATAGAAAATCCAGAAGAGTGAGTGGGGAAAAATTAATTTTCAAAGCAGCAGCCACCAGAAAGCACCCTGTGTTTTGATGATAAAGGCAGGAAGCTGCTGCTAGGTCAGCTAAGATGTGGGTTTCAAACGCTTACTTAGGGTCACCTAAAAAAAAAGCCCATGATGGAAGGCTTCATTTCTGCAGGTTTCACCTTCCTTATGTATAGGATGGAGATACCCATAATGTCTGCCTCCCCGGGTGTTACAGGAATAGTGCTTATGTAGCCCTGGCACGTAATGTGCATCTAGCAATGCAACTTATTATTGTGAGCTTACTTCTCTGTCTTCACCCAAGCAAGATAGGGCTTCTTGAGGTTTTGTTAACATGTGTTTAGGTGCAAGTGTAGAGTATGCATGTGATAAGGTGTGTGTGTGTGATGTATACACATGTGAATAAATATGCATGCCCCGTGCACATGTGTATGGAGGCCAGAGGAAGACATTGGATGTATATCTGTTATTCCTTATCCATATTTTTCTTTTTCTTTTTTAAATTATATATATATATATATATATATATATATATGTGTGTGTGTGTGTGTGTGTGTGTGTGTGTGTTTGTGTGGAGAGAGAGAGAAAGAAAGACACACACACAAACACACAGAATGGATGCACCAGGGCCTCTGGCCACTTCAAACAAACTCACATGTGCCACCTTGTGCATCTGGCTTATGTGGGTACTGGGGAACTGAACTTGAGTCCTTATGCTTCACAGGCAATTACCTCAACCACTTGAGCTTAACCTTAGCCACTAATCCATCTCTCCAGCCCCATATTTTTTTCTTGAGATGGGGTCTCTCCCTAAACTGAATCTGCTGTCCATCAGCAAACCCCAGCGATTGTCCAGTCTCTGTCTATTGTGGACTGGGGCTATAGATGTGCATTACCACAGTCAGCTTTTTACTTGGGTTCTGGGGAGTCAAACTTGGTGGCCTTGCCTGAAATGCTCTCCATAATTGCTGGAGTCAGTCATTGAAGTTATAATTACACAGGTATGGCTTCTAGACACCTCAGCTTTTGAACAAGTATACTGTTCTACACTGCTAGGACACGTACTCCAAGGCTTTGCCACATGGGGCTGAATAGGTAAGAAGGCAACTCTTCTTGAGAGAGAGATTATTTAATCTACAGAGCCATTATAAAAGAAACTCTGAATCTCATCAGTGTAGTTAGCCACTATGGTCAGGTTTTAATTATGCATATTCTTCTGTATCTGATATTACATTTCCATGTGATATATCACTTAATAATATATCAAATGACATTTGAAATATCTTGGACAGTTTAAAAGTATTTAAGATGGGTATTATGGTGCGTCCCTTTAATTCCAGGAGGCAGAGGTGGGAGGATCACCGTGAGTTTAAGGCCAGCCTGGAATACAGAGTGAGTTCTAGGTCAGCCTGGGCTAGAGTGAGACCCTATCTCAAAAAAACTTTTTTAATTTAATTTAATTTAATTTATTAGAAAGAGAGAGGAAGCAAGAGCCAGGGCCTCTAGCCACTGCAAATGAACTCCAGACACATGCACTGTCATGTGCATCTAGCTTATGTGAGTTCTGGGGAATCGAACCAGGGTTTTTAGGCTTCACAGGCAAGTCCCTTAACCTCTAAGCCATCGCTCTAGTCCTCAAAATTTTAAGAAAAAATATTTAAAAATGAAAGTTTAGGAAATTAGTCAATAAGTTTTCTATCTAACAAGTGAAGGTCTTATCCAATGGAAAAACCTAGAAACTTAGTATCTGATATATTTTAATCATGAGTTTTAAATGTCATATTTTGTTAAAACATAAAGTTACCCCAAACTATAAAACAGAAGCAAGCAGTAAAGTTCTCCCAGGCCAAGAAACTGTATTATGCTTCCCCACCTCTGGGGAAAGCCAAGATCACATGTGTCCCTGTTGATCAAGAGAAGACAGACAGGCAGAGCCAAGGCAGAACTGAGCTGAGCAGAGTGAGGCAGAGCTAAAACACTTGATTGGTATGTAGATTTTGAGGGTGAAACCCAGAGCAAGCCCCCTGGGCCAGCCCATCTAGGTAGCATGCTAGACTGTGCTAAAGGAGGTGCTGTAGATCAGTCTCAATCAGACAGTAGTTCCATTCCTCCCAAGAGTAAATTCTTGTACCAAGGCAAGGTAGCATATGCCATGGCTTCTCCTGATTCTCTCTGGGCCTCAATTTCTTTTTTTTTTTATTGATTATTTTTTTATTAACAACTTTCATTATTGTAAACAATATGCCATAGTAATGCCCTCCCTCCCCCCACTTCCCCCTTTGAAACTCCATTCTCCATCATATCCCCTCCCCATCTCAATCAGTTTCTCTTTTATTTTGATGTCATGATCTTTTCCTCCTATTATGATGGTCTTGTGTAGGTAGTGTAAGGCACTGTGAGGTAACGGATATCCAGGCCATTTTGTGCCTGGGAGACCACGTTGTAAGGAGTCCTACCCTTCCTTTGGCTCTTACATTCTTTCTGCCACCTCTTCTGCATTAGACCCTGAGCCTTGGAAGATATGATATAGATATTGCAGTGCTGAGCACTCCTGTCACTTCTTTCCAGTACTATGATGCCTTCTGAGTCATCCCAAGGTCACTGCCATCTGAAAAGAGAAGTTTCTCTACCAAAAGTGAGAGTAGCATTAATATATAGGTATGAACATTAAGAGAAGTGCTTACTGGGCAGTTTGATGAGCATAGTATATACACTTAGCCAGACAGCAGCACACATTATACCCCTAGGGCTTACGACTACCCCATTTTAGGTTTTCAATATCAGGATGTATTCCCTCCCATGGAGCGGGCCTCCAGTCCAGTTAGAGGGCAGTTGGTTTCCACCATGACAGACATGCCACTATTGCACCCGTTGGCTCATTTGGCCTGGCTGGCAAAATATAAGGCTTGCAGTATCCACTGCTGAGTATCTTCACTGGCATTTTCTCTGTCTCCCATTGAACTGCATGCAGAATGGTTTCTTCATTGAACTGCATGCAGAATAGTTTCTTCCAGCTTTCTGTCAGCTGGTCTACATGAAAGAGGTTATCAGCTCAGTTCCAGCATGATTTCTCAGTGGCCTTGCATCCCAAGTATGTGGAGTCTTCAGCAATAGGGTATTAGCATATATCCCTGGTGGGACACCAAGGGCCTCAGCAGTGGCCTATAATGTTTTGGGGGTATCAGAGACCTCCCTGGCCAACAACTCACTGGAAGGTATCCCATCCCTGGCACTGAAAATTTTCTAGTAACAATCTATGGCTCCTGAGTGTTCCATTGTCTAAAAAAGTAGGATTACATATGATTTATTTATATTCTCTTAGATTTGATTAGCTCCTCCTCTACCTTTCCTTTACTCATTCTCTCCCCCTGACCTCACTTGGGCTTTTTCACCCCCATTAATCTATTCTTCTACTTAGATATATACAATACCATCCTATTAAGTACTCCTCTCCCTTTCTTTCTCTTCCCTTTACATCTCTTTTCTAGCTTACTGGCCTTTGCTACTGAGTTTTCTTCCTACTCAGACAGAAGTCCAATCATCTGTAGCTAGGATCCACATAGGAGAGAACATGTGACATTTGGCTTTCTGGGCCTGGGTTACCTCACTCAGTATAATCCTTTCCAGATCCATCTATTTTTCTGCAAATTTCATAACTTCATTTTTCTTTACCACTGAGTAGAACTCCATTGTATAAATGTGCCATATCTTCATTATCCACTCATCAGTTGAGGGACATCTAGGCAGGTTCCATTTTCCAGCTATTGTGAATTGAGTGGCAATAAACATGGTTGAACAAGTATCTCTAAGGTAATGAGATGAGTCCTTAGGATATATGCCTAGAAGTGCTATAGCTGGGTCATATGGTAGACCTATTTTTAGCTGTCTTAGGAACCTCCACACTGATTTCCACAATGGCTGTACCAGATTGCATTCCCACCAACAGTGTAGAAGGTTTCCTCTTTTTCTGCATCCTTGCCAGCATTTATGGTTATTTGTTTTCATGATGGTAGCCAATTAACAGGAGTGAGATGTAATCTCAACATAGTTTTAATCTGCATTTCCCTGATGACTAAAGATGTAGAACATTTTTTTAGATGCTTATATGCCATCCATATTTCTTCTTTTGAGAACTCTCTATTTAATTCCATAGCCCATTTTTTAATTGGGTTGTTTGATTTCTTATTATTTAATTTTTGAGTTCTTTGTATATCTTAGATATTAGTTCTCTATCAGATGTATAGCAGGCAAATATTTTCTCTCATTCTGTAGGTTGCCTCTTTGCTTTATTCACAGTGTCCTTTGCTGTACAAAATCTTTGTAATTTTATGAGGTCCCAGAAGTTAATCTGTGGTTTTATTGCTGGAGCAATTGGGGTTATATTCAGAAAGTCTTTGCCAAGACCAATATGTTTACAGGTTTCCCCTGCTTTTTCCTCTAGCAGTTTCGGAGTTTCGAGTCTGATGTTAAAGTCTTTAATCCATTTGGACTTAATTGTTGTGCATGGAGAGAGAGAAGGATCTGCTTTCATCCCTCTACAGATGGATATCCAGTTTTCCCAGCACCATTTGCTGAAGAGGCTGTCTTTTCTCTAATGAGTATTCTTGGCATTTTTGTCTAATATCAGGTGGCTATAGCTACCCGGACTTACATCTGGGTCCTCTATTCTGTTCCATTGATCTACATGTCTGCTTTTGTGTCAGTACCATGGTGTTTTTGTTACTATGGCTCTGTAGTATAGGTTAAAATCAGGTGTGGTGATACCACCAGCCTTATTGTTGTTGCTCAATATTGTTTTAGATATTTGAGATTTTTTTGTGATTCCAAATGAATTTTTTGATTGTTTTTTTTTTCTATTTACATGAAGAATGCCATTGGTATGTTGATGGGGTTTGCATTAGATGTGTAGATTGCTTTTGGTAAGATTGCCATTTTCACAATATTGATTCTTCCTATGCAAGAACAAGGGATGTTTTCCCATTTCCTAGTGTCTTCTGAAATTTCTCACTTGAGTGTTTTAAAGTTTTCATTGTAGAGATCCTTCACTTCCTTGGTTAGGTTTATTCCAAGGTACTTTATTATTATTATTTTTTTTGATGCAATTGTGAATCGAGTGATTCCATGATTTCATCCTCTGTGTATTTGTTGTTAGCATATAGGAAGGCTACTGATTTCTGTGTGTTTATTTTGTATCCTGCTACATGGCTATAGGCTTTTATCAGTTCTAACAGTTTGCTGGTAGAGTCTTAGGATCCTTTATGAATAGAATCATGTCATCTGCAAATAATGATAACTTGATCTCTCCCTTGCCAATTTGTATCCCTTTTATGTGTGTCTCTTGCCTTATTGCTATGGCTAAGACTTCCAATACTATAGTAAATAAAAGTGGGGACAGTGGACACCCTCGTCTTGTTCCTGATTTTAGTGGAAAAGCTTCCAGTTTCTCCCTATTTAGTAATATGTTGGCTGTTGGCTTGTCATAAATAGCCTTTATTATGTTGAGATATGTTCCTTGTATTCCCAGTCTCTGTGGGACTTTTATCATGAAGGGATGTTGGATTTTGTCGAATGCTTTTTCTGCATCTAATGAGATGATCATGTGATCTTTGTCCTTCAGTCCATTTATATAATATATTACATTTATTGATTTGCATATGTTGAACCATCCCTGCATCTCTGGGATAAAGCCTACTTGGTCGAGGTAAATGATATTTCTGATATATTCTCATATTCTGTTTGCCAATATTTTGTTGAGAATTTTTGTATCTATGTTCATGAGGGAGATTGGTCTGGAATTTTCTCTTTTTTTTTGTTCTATCATTGCCTCGTTTTGGTATCAGGGTGATGCTGGCTTCATAGAAGGAGTTTGGTAGGATTCCTTCTTTTTCTATTTTATGGAAAATTCTAAGAAGCAATGGTGTTAGTTCTTCCCTGAAGGTCTGGTAAAATTCACCAATGAATCCATCTGGGCCTGGACTTTTTTGTTTTGTTTTGTTTTGTTGTTTTTTTGTTTTTGTTTTTGTTTTTTTTTTCTTTATTAGTTAGTTTTGTATTCAGCAAATACAGTCAGTTTGGTACCATTATTAGGCTCATCCATGACCTACCCCCTCCCCTTGGCCCCTCCTTGTTGAGGTATACGGGTCATGCATTGTGGAGTTAGCCCACAGTTATGGGTAAGCTAAATGTCTCTGCATATCATGACCCAACATGTGGCTCTGACATTCTTTCCGCCCCTTCTTCTGCAAAATTTCCCTGAGCCATGTTGGGTTCATTTTTGGTCTGCTTCAGTGATGAGGTGTTGGGGGCCTCTGAGGCTCTGGCTCTCTGATTTGGTAGGAGTTGATTTTTCTCTGTGCTGAACTCCTTCCCCCTTGTGCTGGTATCTGGTTCATCAGGAAAACAGCCCCCTTGCTTGTTTCTCCAATTTTTCTTAGTTTCAGCCGGTGGGCCTGGACTTTTTATAGTTGGGAGATTTTTCATAACTGCTTGGATTTCCATACTTGTTATAAGTCTATTTAAGTGATTAATCTCATCTTGATTTTAATTTAGGTAGGTCACATAAATCAAGGAAATCATCTATTTCTTTCAGATTTTCATACTTAGGAGAGTATGTTTTTATAGTATGTCCCTATGGTTTTTCAATTTCTTTCTTTTAAATTGTTTTTTATTTATTTTTGAGAGAGAGAATGGGTACATGTAGGCCTTAGCTGTCACAAACGAACTCTAGATGTGTGTGCCCGCTTGTGCACATGTGCAACATTATGCACTTGTGTCACTGTGCATCTGGCTATGTGAGACCTGGAGATTCAAACATGAGTTCTTAGGCTTCACAGGCAAGCACCTTAACCCCTAATCCATCTCTCCAGCCCTGGATCTCAATTTCTAACCAAAACTGCCTAAAAGGAACTCACTTTCTCCTATCCTCCTTCAATGTCACTTTTTTAAGTTTAATTCTTAAATATAACTTAATCAGAAATGTGATAACCTTTCAAATAGTTTTATTTAACCTTTTAAAAATAATCTTTAGTGTTTCTAAATTAAAACTCAGAAGCTCTAATTAGAAACACTTTTTAAATGAAAACTTAGGAAAGGCATACAGCAAGCATGTATATTGCATCTAACAGTTATGAATATAGCAAAGGGGCTAGAGAGATGGCTTATCAGTTAAGGTACTTGCCTGTGAAGCCTCAGAACCCAGGTTCGATTCTCCAGGTCCCACATAAGCCAGATGCACAAAGTGAGACAAACACAAAGTCACACATGCCCACTAGGTGGCACAAGCATTTGGAGTTCAACTGTAGTGGCTGGTGCACCAATTCTCTCTCTAAAAATAAATAAAAAATGAATACAGGCAAAACATCAGCAGTTCTGTCTTAATAAATGCAAATTAATTAATTTTTTAAATATTTAGTTAACTATAAGGAGCATCTAAAACCTCTTTAAAATCTTGACCTTTTCATTTACTCTGTAAGGAATAGAAAATTGCAGGATTAAAACATAATTTTCTTCAACTTTAAAACATCTGTCTGCCATTGCAGTAAGCATGAACAAGCACTTTTCTTTTAAAGCCAAAATCATAGAGATTAATTTTTTAAAAAATAAATTTTATTTACTTATTTGCAAGCAAAGAGGGAGTGATTAGGAAGAAGAGAGATAGCAGGGGCACACCAGAACTTCTTATCCTGCAAAAGGACTCCAGATGCATGCACTACTTTGTGCATCTGGTTTTATATGGGTACTGGAGAAATCAAACCTGTGTCAGGAGCCTTTACAAGCAAGGGCCTTTAGCCATTAAGCCATCTCTATAACCTGAATTTTTTGACTATAAAATTTTAAATGAGTTATAGTAGTAGAGTTGATAGATGTGAGAAGGAAGTAGGTCACGAAGTTCTAAGAGTGGGGAGTGTATTAGTCAATGTTCTCTAGAGGAACAGAACCAATAGAATGAATTGTATTAAAAGCAAATTTAATGGATTATTTTATGACATTCCAACAATAGCAGATTACAGGCCTGAGAGTCAAGGAACCTGGTAGCTGCTCAGTCCACGAGGCTGGATGCCTCAGCAGTCCTAATCCAGCACTGAAGGCCTGGAGAGACTCTTCAGTCCACACTGGAAAGCAACAAGCAGCACAGCCAGGTGGGAGGGGAGAATACTTTTCTTCCCAGAGCTTCTTTTGATAAAGCCTCCCCTCCTAGAGGAGCTCTGGGGAAAGGGCTCTCCCTGGGGGAAGGATTCCTCCTTTAGTTAATCCTTCCTGCAAGCAATCTCAGAGACCCACTTATGAGAAATGTCTGTGGATTCCTAAACAGATCAAGTTGACACAAACTTAACCATCACAGGGAGGAAAGGTGAAAGAGGTGCTGCAATGTGCTAAAATTTAAATTTCCATAGTTACTTTAATTTTTTAACTTTTTCATTGAGAATTTTAAAACATAAACATAAACCCTCTTTTACCCTCCAACCCATATTCCACTGAGTCCCATGCTCTTTCAAAGTAGTTCTTCTGTGTTGATATCTTGTTATTTTGTCCTCCTGCATTCTCTATGCTAAAATGTTTGAGGCAGTTCATGTGACTGGGCCCCAAAAGTAAACAGCGGGATTGTTTTGGGGCATGTTCTTGCAGCCTCCACTTTGCTAGAAATCAGAGAAGAATCTGGCTTTTCGTTATCTCTTGCCTAATCTGTTTTTCCATAAACAGCCTGAGTCCCACTCTAGGAGGGAGTCTCCCTTTCCTAAATTTAAGGTTTAAATTTGATCCTGGAATTCTGATTGGTGAAGCTTGATGCTAAACTTGGTGTCATGGCTGGGCTCTTCTTGAGTCAGCCCCTAGCCTAGACCAATCAGCCCTTTCTGAGGCTCACCTGGGCCTGAAGGTAAAGACCACTACAGTAAGGTTATAAATAGATCTTTAGCTGATCTATTTATAACAAGGACAAGCTCTCATCTTGGCTTTGTGTCTCTCCTGAACTTCCAGGTTACTGTCCTGGTAAGCCTCCCACATGGGCCCTCTCTCCCCTCCTGCCTTCCATATGGCAGGAACTCTCTGCACATTTTTCTCTTTCCTCTCTAAATCCCTTGTCATGTTTCTCCCAGGCCCATACTCACTTACAACAGGGGCTGTGCAACCATTTCCCTTCCCTGTTTCCATACGTCCCTAAATAAATGTAATAATTTAATAATTACCATTCTCAGTCTTGTTTTATCCCAGTTTCTTGGTAAAACAGACACAAGCTCAGAGTTTGGAATTTAACCTTTCTTAAACCCCCTTGGCTGACTTCATGGATTCATGTGAGACCTGAACTTCGATGGCTTCAGAGCCACTTGGTTGCTTTGACATCCAGCTGTCTGTGCCTGGGCATGTAAAGCAAATGGTTAATGGCATCAGATGGTGAATGATCTCAATGTTCCCTTCTCAGTGCCATAAGAGGGAAAGGGCCCCCTAGAGAAATAACCATGGATGCTATTTTCAAAGTTAGAAGTAATTGTGTATTCCAAAAAGCCCATCTTCTGCCAATTATTCTGTTAAGAAAGGGGGAGTGAAGGATGATAGAGGCACTTGCTTGAGAGAGCAGTTGGAGTAGTTTGTCTGAAGCCACCATCAGCAGTCATGGCGAAAAGCCCTAGGGTCACATCCTGAGGTAGGTTAGTGGCTGACATTTTGTAGTCACAGTATATACCACAGGGTGGGTCTTCTAAGTTGTGTAGGGCTTGTCCTTTATTGCTTTTTAAAGATGACTTTTTTCTTTTCCTGTGATCACTTACGGTGTGTCACTGTATCATTCTATGGGCTACCTACTACTTGTTGTGTCCTCTAATCCCTCTATTTTAAAATGTGCCCCCTTTTTTTCCCATCTCTTTCCTCCAGCTAGTGAGACCTGCAATGATTTCCACCCGATGTTCTTCACCCATGACAGATCCTTTGAGGAGTTTTTCTGCATCTGTATCCAGCTCCTGAACAAGACATGGAAGGAAATGAGGGCAACTTCTGAGGACTTCAACAAGGTAAAGGGGGTCTGAGGAGAGACAGGAGCTGCCCATGTTGTCTGAGAGAGTGACATGAGCTCCTGTCTTACCTGAGAAAGAGACAGGAGCCCCCTGTATTGTGTGGGAGAGAGACAGGAGCTCCCATCTTGTCTGAAGGAGAGATGGTAGCTTCCCATGTTGTCAGAGGGGGAGACAAGAGCTCCCTTTGTTGTTAGAGTACTGTCCTTAGGCCTCTGGGGTGGTGTGTGCGCTCTCAGCTGTGCAGAGGAAGTGGTTGGCCAAGGGGAGAATGAGGAAGGTGTGATTTTGGGGGGGTTGCTTCAAGAATGGAAGCCATCACTAGGGATCTACCTGTAGTAGCTCAATTTCTTACAAGGGTATGACTTGCCTATCGCCATGTATGAGAATGTTGGGTGCAGAGAAAATCTCAATCACCTTGGAGGAAGTAGAAGCAGAGTCTGTACTTTCAGAGATAACACCTTTGTTTTTGGTTATAGGTCTGAACTACAGTAATGACTAGTTTTAGTGTTGGGGCAGGTATGTTTTAGTCTTTACTACTAGTAATGTGCACACCATATATGGCTCTGAGTATGGCCAGCCTCATCAGCCAAACCCACTCACTTGGCACAAAGGGCCATAGTGATTGCTAAGAGTATGACTCTGGTCTCACTGTCATAGTGAAGTTGCTTTGTAACCTTTACATCCCTATCACCTCTTTAAATTTACATGTCATCCTTCTTTTCTTATAGTTCAGGTAGTTAGAGCATTTGTTCCTTTCTTTCTATTTAAAACACTAAGCACTGTCCTGGTGATGTGCCTCTAGCAAGCACTGGCCTGCAAGCTGCAGTTGTCGGTCTGAGCAGTTGTACTCTAGCAGGCGTGATTCAAGAAAGATAGCTGAGGAAAGGTGCCTACTAATTCCCTTGTAATCATAGCTGAAGCTTTCTTAGTACTCTTCATTTGGTTATAAGAGATGACAATTCAGGTGCAAATCATCCCTGGAGAGAGGAGGCCTGAGTACACTTAGGCCAGAAGAAGAGATTTAAATAAATAATCCTTGAAAGTAGCTGTGGCCACTGTGTCCTGAACCAACCCAGTTCTCATGTGCTAGGGGGGTGGGGGGGAAGCCAAATGAGGAGATATCTGGTCCTCCAGGAGAAGGTGATCTCATTAGCCATGTCCTTTGGAGTTAGGTACAGAATAGATATCAGAGGAGGGTCACACATGGGATAAACAAGGAATTTTCATTGTCCACATTGGTTTATTTATTTATTTATTTATTTATTTATTTATTGGTTTTCTGAGGTATGGTCTCAAGCTAGCTCAGGCTGACCTGGAATTCACTATGTAGTCTCAGGATGGCCTTGAACTCTTGGCGATCCTCCTACCTCTGCCTCCCGAGTACTGGGATTAAAGGCATGCGCCACCACGCCCGGCCTACATTTTGTTTTTATAACTTTTGTAACCAGAAGAGCATATCAGAATATATATATATATATACATATATAGTGTATATATATACATATATATGAAAACATGCAAATATACCTATATATTTGACATTTCTATATTCATTTCCCATTGCTCTTGTAAAACATGATTGTAGACATAGCAACTTAGACAACTCAGATTTATTGTCTTATAGTTCCAAATGTCAGAAACTAAAAATGAGTCTCACTAGGCTAAAGTCAAGGCATCAAGCAGAGCTTTGTTTCTTCCTAGACACTCTAGGAGAGAACCTGTTTCCAGGTTCTAAAGGCCCCTAAATTCCTTTGTTTGCCTCCTATTTCTCTATCTCCAGAGCTAGAAGCTATATGTCCTTCTCACATCCCATACCATCCCTCTGATGATATTTCTGCCTTATAAGGATCCTGTGATTGCACTGAACTTTGATAATCCAGAATAGTAATCCCATGCCTTCAGATCATCAAAGAAGGAACTTAATTCTACTTGCAGCCTAAATACCCTTTTGCCATGTGAGATAGCATAGTCACAGGTCCTCAGGATTAGAACATGAGCATCCTGGGGGTCATTTTTATGCCCATCATAGTCTACATTTGATTTGTATCTGTGTTTGATTTTTATGGCTGTATGTCACCTTTTAATGAAATATAGATAAACTATCTTTTTTTGTTTATTTGCTTGCTTACTTATTTGCTGGTGGACATGATCCCACTTACAGAGTTCTGCTGGTAGTTGCTCCAATACAGATATGGTCATATCCCTTTTCTATTATGGCTCTGTTCTGCCTGTAGTCACCTTTTGTGGTAGTTTCACTAGATGGCCCCAATATATTCAGTGTTTTATTACAGTTTGTACTTTAGATCTGCAGCCAACTGGCTGGAGGAGGTGGATTTTAGGGTCCAGCACTAAGGTGTGGTGGTGGATTTGAAATTCCAATCTAAAAATATGCAAAGTGCCAGAGTTCCTCCTGAAGTTCCTGAAGTGCGCTGTGTGGTTTTGCTTTTGGCTTATGGCTTGGACCTGTGAAAGCAGAGCCAGCTTGTTCTGCCATTATGGAATTTCCCATGGATCTGTAAGCTTCAATAGATCCCTTCCTTTATAACTGTGCCTGGTTTGGAAGTTCATCTCAGTGACCTGAAGCTATCTGCTACACTTTTTAATTTAAAAGAAAAGAAGATAAAGCAAAGAAGGGCCCTGTGTGAGAGTCACCACTGGAATTTGAAGATAGTCTTTCTGGTTTTTGTTTTTGTTTTTGTTTTTGTTTTGTTGTTTTTTGGTGTTTTTTTTTTTTTTTTAACTGCTGTCTGCCTATCAGCCTCTGTCCCACTTTGCTTGATAATAAAGGGAAGAAGAAAAAAGTGCTGAAATTGGAATCACTTTTTCTCCTGTTATTAACTTGGTAGCAGAGGAGATTGAATTTAGGAACAAATGAGTATTTGGAGTTACGGGTAGATTTATTTACTTTTTGTTTGTTTCTAACTCTTCAAATTCAGATTCAGATATGTACTAAAAGAGCCTAACATGAAACATCATTTCTCATGAACATTATTGGACACTGTCTTGGCTTAGCCAATTTGTACCCAGCATGGGAGGTAGATTTACTTGTCAGCCCTGAGCCCTGGGTTCTAAGAAGGACCCAGCTGCCTGACATCCTTGGGTTTTCACTGAAGAAGCAGTGCCCTCAATTCAAAACTGAAATTTCTTCATCGCATTACGCCAGATTCTACCAGAGGCAGCACCTATCACCCCCTGGCTTGGACGTCAGATGTAGATACACCTAGGGCTTGGGCTAGTTAATGCCACTGCTCAGAATGTTTAGAAATGCAGCAGACTTTCTGTTCTCCCAGGCTTAAGAAGATGCAGATGGGATGTTTTTTATTTATGTAAGAGAAGTACATTGGAGAGTGGCTAAAGTATTTATGTTTTGAGAAGTACTTTCACTTTCTCAATGTAGCAGTATGCAAAATAAGCCATCGACTGGGCCCATTGAGCTTGTATTCTATGTTTTTTGCCTTTATCATTAATATTTCAGAGCATGCATTATTCACTTTTGTGGGTATTAGAAAATAGCTAAAGTGTGGCCAGTTGCCTTCACACACAAGTGGTCCCATCACCATTTTATTGAGACCTTCCTTTCTGAGTAGTAGGATATAGGAAACAGATGGTGTTTTAGGCACAGGGATCTGACTTAAAGCTTGTATAGGTGACTCTTCCGTGTACAATGTTCCAATGAGGGCCTATATGTTGGAGTTGGATATGTGTGTGTAACCTGACTTAAAGTTTGTGTGGGTGACTGTTCCATATTCAGTGTTCTAACAAGGGTTTACATGTCAGAAATGGGTATGTGTGTAGCAGTGTCTTATGTCTTATCCTGGCTTCACATTAGGATTGCATGGGCCTGTTATCCCATGCTCATTTACATCTCAGACCTACTAAAGCATGTGTGGGGCAAAGCTAGTCAATGAATATTTTCATGAGGGTAGAGTTGATCATTAAGAGTGATTTGTGTGGATATAATTAGTATCAGCTTCACGCATAGCATATATCACCACTGGTATATATTGCCTACACTGGTGAAAGATGTAGTTCTAATTCTCATTCTGCTACTGAAGAGTTCTATGCTTGAAAATTATCAAAAATAAATAAATGAAGATGAGTATCTCATCTTCTCTCATGGTGGTATAATATTAAATTGAAGCAATAAATATAAAAATGCTTTGAAGAAATAAAAGGTCTTGTGATTTTTTTAATCCATCATCATGATAAATCTTGTTTGTGAAGCATGAGTAAATATTCTTTAAAAAACATCTTTTTTGGATACATTTTGTTAGAAAGAGAAAGGCGAACCTGTCTATGAAACCCACAATGAATTCTGAGCTGAATTAATAACCTATTTAACAGTGGCAAAAATAAGGTGTAAGCTAAAAATTTCCTGGATTTCAGCAGACTCATTTTTCAACTTTATTAAGTACTTTCATTTCCCAGTGACACACCATAGGCAGCAGCCTAAGTAATAGTCAGCAGGTCCCAGTCGTCTAGTGTCCTTAATGGTTGTTGAAAATTAAGTCAGGCCTCTTCATCAGTTAACTACTTGCCCAGGCATGTCTGAGTCTTTATAGAGTCCATGAACTATCTGTTTATGACATTCGTGGCACTGTCAAAATCAACACTATAAACCAAAACTTCATCATGTTTTCAACATGTCAAAAGAAAGTAATCATTTGAAACTGTCCTCATTGTAAACTAAAAAGCCTATTTTGAAACTTTATTCAGCAGCATAAGCCAGGCACACATGCTAGAGTTTAGAATCTTGGGCTCACAGATGAGAAACTATCTCTGCTTAAAATAGCAGACTGTGCTCTGGGAAAGCTCAGGCCCAACAAAGCTGCAGCTGCCCCTAGACAGGCTGTGAGCTTCTTCCAGTCACTAGAAGAAAATTCCATTAGGAAGAATTAAAGAATGGGCCAAAAGGAAACATCCTGGAATTCATTGGAATTGGATCCAGAGAAAATCACCAACTAATCACCTGTTGTAGATTGTGGTATGGTATAGAAAGGGATCATGTTTTACATGTTAAAGATAGCAATCACATGAACTGAAAATGGAACATGTTTGCTCTTCAAACTGCTTTCAGCTTGCTGACTTTCTGTGCATTATTTTCAGGAGACAAATATATATTCAAGAGTCCCCTTCCTAGGCCCACTCAACTTCATAGTGGGGCAAATGGTGCTCTGTTGGTTTGCTGAGCTGGCCTAGGGAATGAAAGGTGGTCTGTAACTCACACCATGAATAAACATGAACCTCCTCATTTCCATGAGGCAGGTGACTGTAAAATATCTTGGCACAAGTAATGAAAGGATGCTTTGTGTGCTGGTGTCCAGGGAAGCTGGGAGGACTCAGCCTTGTTTATCTTCATTAGAATTCCATCTATTAATACTGTTACTGATCTGAACTGGACCTGATATGGCTTGTAAAGTAGGTGTGAGTTTTAACTAAAATATTAATATTTAAGTACAAGAGAAATCTTTAAAAGGATCCTAATGTTGTACAATGAGATTATACAATTTTTATCTGTGTAGGCCATTAACAAGTATTTATTCAAAAAGCTTCTCATCATCACAACAGGTTTTTGAGTTTGCCGCATAAGCAGCCAGCCTCTTCTAGAAGCATGTACATTGTATGAAGAGATTCTTTCTTCCTTTGGTGTTTTCCATTGGATAGGTAGCAAGTGGTTTCTTGTATGTGTGCCTTTAAGTTGCTCATTTAAGGTAGCACTAACTTTTTTTCCATGGACTTTGCCACATTTTATGAGACAGCAATCAAAGTATGTCCCCCTACAGTCCTTATCCATCACAATTATATCTCAAGATAGCAGAAAGATCAAAAGTGACTTTGATAACTTTTGTTTATTTTAATAAACATATTTTTTTACATAGACCTTAGTGTATGTGTTGTATAAAAAGAAATGTGTTAATAACAGTTAGCACAGGGCAGCCTAAATCAGGGAGACTATTGTGGTATATTTTCTAATCTCTTGTATTTCCACCCCCTGAAAGCTTCTTTAGACCTATTTCTTTCCTTATCACCTTTTATTGAAATTATAACTACAGAAATATTGTATATCTATTTGTGTATATTTATTCTTTAATTTTTTTATTTATTTGCAAGTAGAGAGGCTGAGAGAGAGAGAAGGTAGAAAATATGAATGGGCACTCAGGGCCTCTTGCCACTACAAGTGAACTCCAGACACATTTGCACCACTTTGTGCATCTGGCTTTACATGGGAATCGAACCTAGGAAGACAGATTTTGCAAGCAAGTACCTTAAACACTAAGTCGTCTCTCCAGCCCTGTATATTTCCGCTTTAAACATAAAAGGAAGGGGTTTTATTGCTCCTCCAAGTACCAATGTTTGCCGCCTTGTGAGTGCATCTCTCTCCCACCTTGAATAGTCAAGACTAAGACAGTAGGAGGATCTGATGGTAGTGACCTTGAGCATTTACTCTAACTGCCAAATCTTTCCTCATTTGTATACTGGTAGTTGCAATAATAATAAATAATAGTATTTGCTAGTCACTATGAGGGTTAGGCCCTCAAAGATTTGCTTTTCAAATAAAAGGTGCATATCGCAACAGACAAAACCTAGGGTAGTATTTACATATGGTTGTATAACATAATTTACTACTTTGAGTTCCCAAGGTAGATTGCTCAAATACCCATAAATATATTTTTTTCTCACGCCTGTTTATGGAGATCCATCGCAGCTTGTTCACAGAGAGGATTGACCACAGTGAGAACACATTCCTAAGTAATAAAGCTCTTTTTTAGGTTCCTGTTGCTGAGGCTCTCTCCTCCCCAGTCCACCCCAAACAGGCTGCAGATGACTCAGGGCTGGGCCCAGTGGTGACCAAAGAGCCCAGGTCCTCCTCCCTTTCACCTGGATTAGCTTGTACAAGGGACTCAGCCCTGTGGGCTTTTGACTTCTCATTTGTGAGATGGGACTAGGAACATTACCCACAGCTTGGATAATTTGCATTCTCTTGCTATCAGGTTGATGGGCTATTTGGCTCAGTTCTGGCTGGGAGCCAGCACCAGGCAGTGGTGACATGAAGTTAGAAGAAGACTGGATGATACAGGGTTCTATGTGTCCTGAACAGGAGGGTGATCCTTGAGACAGCTCTAACAGCAAACATTTTCAGGAAAGGTGGACAAGCCACCCTATCAGAGTAAGTGACCTACTCCATGGAACAACTATGGCTGCGGTTACAGCAGCACAGAGAACACGGAGGCAGCCATGTGATGGCTGATTGCTGGTTGTCAAGTTGATGAATATCTTTGCCTTCTGTTAAGGATTTTCTAGATTAGATGAATTGAGGTGGGAAGACTCTAACTGTGGACAGTGTCCTCACTTTGGACTGCATATGACCAGCTGCATCAAGCCATCTGCCACCATGCCTTCCTTATCTTAATGGACTGTAACCTAGAACTATAAAGTGAAATAATCCCCCCCCTGCCGGGCTCCGCCGGCGGGGGCAGGTAGTGCCGAGGGAAGGACCAGGCCCGCTGGTTCCTCCCGAGGGGCTGAGGAGGAGATGAGCGTCCGACGACTCAGACCTCTCCTGGCCACCGGAGAAAAACCACACTGAGTCGGGAGTCTTGTCGAAGCAGGAACTCGATTTATTGCTATGAACAGTTGCCTATATAATGTTGGGGGTGAAGGCGGGGATTGTAGGATGGTGGGGAAAGGTAAGGGCCAATAGTAAACTGTGACTATTGAAATGATAATTCTAACTCCCATGTGGAGGTAGCAGGTAAGAAGCCATTAGGCGTCTTGCTGAGTCACGTCTGGCCAGAGGCAGATCACCAAACTTTAGCTAGGCTCAGGAAGTTCCACTAGGCCTCACACCTGGGCCTTTAGAGGCCAGTATTTCCCCCTTTTGTTTTTGTAAGAGCATTAGTCACCATGGCCCCTGTTTTAGGTTGTCCCCCTCTGGGGGTCTTAACCGTCATTGGGTACCAGGTGTTTAGCTCAGAGCATTCATCATGGCCCCTGTCTTAGGTTGTCCCCCTCTGGGGATCTTACCCGTCACTGGGTACCATGTGTTTAGCTCGGTGAGAACCCACCCCATGGCCTGTCTTAGGTTGTCCCCCTATGGGGATCTTACCCGTCATTGGTCACATGGAGGGCAGAGGAGGTGGCAGTGGGTCATCTGAGGAACTTAATTCCTGAGTTTCCAGCCTGTATTTTGACCTGATGAGGTTTTATTGCCTCTAGCCGTTGGTGAATAAATTGTGTAATCTTATTAATTACACAAGGCCCGACAGTGAGGAGAAGGAGAAGGAGGGGGAGGGGCCCAAGTAGAGGCAGAAGGTAGGGTAAGAAGTCATATAAGCCCGTCCACAGCAGGTTGTCCTGGAGATCCCGCTGTCACCTCTCCAAGTCTTCCTGGAGCCTCTTAACTTGTCCTGGATGATTTTTGATTTATTGGCGTAAAAGCAGCATTTTTCCTGTAAAAACAAACATATGCCTCTTTTTTCGGCCGTTAGTAGGTTTAGTCCTCTCCTGTTTTGTGGGACTACCTCAGCCAGGGAATCTAGCTGTTGTTGAAGATAGGTCTCCCTCTGATACAGGGAGGGCCTCATTTCCAGGGATGATATTTACATCTGGGATTAAGGTGGCTGGGGCACAAAGGCCCGTCCAATTGGTGGGCAGAAAGTTATAGGCCATCCCGCCTCCACAAACATAAACCATTCCAGAAGGTGGGCAGCATTGAGCATTGGGATCAGCTGTGTTAAAAGTACAGAAGGAAGGATGAATGTATCCCACATCTATACTGGAATTATTAGGGGAAGGCGGGGCCCAAATGCAAGTTCCAGGGGAAACATTGGGAAAAGCTGGACGGGGATGGGGAAGGTGGCTGAGTAATGTTTTAAGGTCGTACAGGCAACTGTACTGCAAGCAGCCAGAGAGGCCCAGATTGGAGGCAAAGCCAGCAATCCTCCACAAGGGAGGGAATTGTTTAGTTTAGTAGGGTGAAGGACCATTTTAGGAACAGTCCTCAGGGGTGGGACACTCCCTAGAGAAGTGACTGTCAGTGTCCTCTTGTTGGGACAAATATTTTAGGTCTCTCGCTGGTACCCAAATGGGTCTTTTTTCATCTTGAGGGAAGACACATCCAAACCCTCTCCCTGCTGTGAGGAGCGGATTAGGCCCTCTCCAGGCCCCAGTCAATGGGTCCCTCCATCTTACCCAGATAGAACTGTAGGTAATGGATGAAGACCAATGTTTTTGAAAAGGGGAGAGTTGTTTATCTTCTTTAGAAAAGTTTAAAATATTTAGGGTAAATAATGCCTTTTTTAGTTGGTCATGTGGGGGTAAGGATTCCCCCTTTTGTTTTTGTAATTGAGACTTGAGAGTCTGATTATATTTTTTAACGATAGCTTGGCCCCGGGGGTTGTATGGGATGTCTGTAGAATGTGAGATTTTTTAGTTCTGGAGAAAATCTACAAAGGCCTTGCTTACGAAGCAGGGGCCATTATCTGTTTTAATTTGATTAGGCAGTCCAAGAGTGGCAAAACATTGAAGCATATGACTAATGGCATGTTTAGATTTTTTCCCGGCATGTGCCGATGTCCAGCAGGCGCGGGAAAAGGTATCAATTGAAAGAAAAATATACTTAAGTTTTCCAAATGGAGAATAGTGTGTGACATCAATTTGTCATAGATGATTAGGGCGTAGCCCTCTAGGATTGTTTCCTGTAGTTTGAAGGGGGGGTACTTGGAGGAAGGGCTGACAGGACTTACAAGTCCGGACAATTTTTTTAAGGTTCTTGACTGGTACCTGTGGAAACCTGTGTTTGAGACCTCTCCAGTTGACATGGGTCAATAAGTGGAAGCGTGTAGCTTCTGTAATAGTATTATATTGAGGCATAGAAGCCATTTTATCAGCCAAATTGTTTTCTCGAGAAAGAAATCCCGGTAAGTTTTGATGACCCCTGAGATGTTGAAGAAAAATGGGGTTAATTTTTTGTTTGAGTAGGGAACGAGCTTGAATCATCAGAGGAGATATAGGGTTGGAGTCCAGTCTAATATGGGCTTTAACCAGGTTGGGTAATAAATTAACAACATAAAGGCTGTCAGAAAATAAGTTAAATGGCTCTTGAATAGTGTCCAAAGCTAGAATGACAGCAAATAGTTTTTTGAATTGTGTTGACCCCTTAACCTCATGAGAGACTGACTTTATGGGCATAGGCTTTTTTTCCTGTTTTAAGGGAGGGTAAACGACTAGGGAAGCCCCCAGGTGTCCTCTATCAGTAAACACGGTAAGAAAGTCAGGGTTAGGTTGAGACAGAAAAAGCCTGGGGGGGCTTTTATTCTAATCTGGAGAAAGAACTCATCCATTTGTGGGGGCCATAATGGCAATTAATTTTACCTAGAAACCCCTCAAGAGCCGTAGCAACTTTATTATTATTTTTCTGAAGCCAGGTGAAATCTGTTATTTTAAAGGGGGTGACAATAAGGTGAGGTTTTGTGCCAAACAACCGGACAGAGGTGTTTCTGCCCTTGATAATGTAATCAGCAACCTGGTTGGTTATAGAATAAACTCTGGGGACCCCACCGATTGAGAGGTGGACCCATTGGATGGGTTCACCTTCCTGGGCCAACAGTGTGGTGTATAATGTTTCCCCAGAGAAAATGTAGAGGGAGATGGGCAAATCAGGATTGAACCTCTTTAGGGTTACAGTATTTATAGTCTGTTGTACCTTACGAAAAATTTGTTGATGACAAGGGGACAAAATTACCTGAGAGGAGAAGTTAAGGTCCTTTAGGAGGTCAAATAAAGGGGACAGCTCTTCAGTAGTTATGGGTATCCAAGGCCTCATCCAATTAATTTTTCCCAAAAGCTTCTGGAGTTGAGGCAAGGTGTAAGAATCCTGAATATAAAGTTGTGGTTTAACAGGTGAAACTGTATCTAGGGTAAGGATCGAGCCCAAGATCTTAAAGGGAGGCACAGTTTGAACTTTTTCCGGAGCTACTTTAAAGTCGTGAGTATGTAGGATAGTTAGACATTGGTGGGTAAGGTTCTGGAGTGTGGAGGAATCTAGGCATCCAAGAATAATATCATCCATGTAAATATAAAACAGGGTATCAGGGAGATTGATAAGCGAAGAGAAAATGGATGACAGGTAATATTGACAAATGGGTGGGCTATTTATCATGCCCTGAGGTAAGACAGTTCATTCAAATTTTCTATCTGGGCTACAAAAATTAACAGTGGGTACAGAGAATGTAAATTTTTTTATGTCTCCTGGATGGAGAGGGATAGAGAAGAAGTAATTTTTAATGTCAATGATAGTAATATGGTATATATTGGGAATAGCTGGGATCCATGGGAGTCCCCTTTGGGGGGTTCCGAAGGGGATCATGTGTTTATTGATCTTTTTTAAATTATGTAAAAATCTCCAGGACCCATTAGGCTTTTTTATGACAAAGACAGGAGAGTTCCAGGGACTAGTGGAGGGACGAATATGTCCGGCCTCTAACTGTTGATCAATAAGTATGTGGAGTTGGTGTAACTTAGAAGAAGGGAGAGGCCACTGCTCAACCCATATAGGATCCCCCGGTCTCCATTGGATTTTAAATGGGGGGGGCTGGGCAGTGGCCCTTAGAATTGGGGGTGTTTATTGGAGTACTTTTGTCTGAGTTGCTCAAAGTAAGGGTCATCTCTATAATTGGGATGATATTTCCTCCCTTCCTCAGACTGTTGTTGATATTTTTTTTTATCTAACAAATCATTATAAAAGGCCTTATGGTCAGTAGTGATGAAAGCCTTGGCATCTCCAAGGATGTCTTGTCCCAGTAAGTTAGCAGTGAGCCCAGTCACCACGAGAGGGCGGACTTTCCCCCTGTCCCCACCTGGGTCAGTCCAAGGGAGCCACGTGGCAGTCTCCCAGGAGGTGGATTGCCCGCCAATTCACAGTAGGGGAGGGCCGGGCACAAGCTGCCAGGAGGGGGGCACTTCCTCCTTTCTCAGGACCGTTCGGTCCGCTCCAGTGTCGATGAGAAGTTTGAATTTTTTATTGTCAATATTCAAAATAATTTTGGGTCTAAGGCCGGGGACCAGGGGGACGGTCCAATAGGCTTTGATGGTCTCTTTCCCCTTATTTAACGGGGCTGGGGGAAGCCCCTGGAGGAGTTTAAAGGCTTTCCCTGTATGTTAAACTTCCATTTACATTCCTTAGCCCAATGAAACCCTTTATTGTATTTAGGGCAAAGGGTGTGAGGGGCGTTGGTCGTCCCCCCAGAGCGCGGAGGAGGCTTTGTCCTGTTGGGGCACTCCTTTTTAAAGTGGCCCTCGTCCCCGCATCCAAAACATGTCAAGTTTTTAGAATTTAATTGTAATGCACAGATCGTGTTGGCCAAATCTCTCTGTTTATTTTCCTGAAGGGCGGCAGCCATGGCCCTAGCCTGATGGGAGATAGTGCCAACGTCCTTGGTGGCTACAATCCATCTACTCATGGAGTTGTCCTTAAGATCCGCACAGGCGAGGCGGTGATCGGCCGTCATCCCATCCCAGACCAACATTTTAGTAAACTGATCCCGTAATGCCCCTGGGGGAAATTTTCTTTGGAGACTTTTTTCCACCCTATCTATAAATGTAGTCAAATCCTCAGATGGTTTTTGAGTAATACTCATAAGGGGAGTTTCAGAGGGTCCCTCATCAAGCTTTTTCCATGCCGCCAAGCCCAGTGCCCTGACCTGGTCCCTATACGGGTCAGGTATAGCCGCCTGTTGAGTGCCTGTAGCATATTGATCAGAGGTACCAGAGAGCATCCCAAAAGTTATCGGCACAGGGGGCTGTTGATTTTGGTTTCGTTCTGCCTGTGCATGGCATTCATCTCTAAAAAAGGCACACCACTTAATGTATAGGGGACCTGACAAGACAGCCCTGACTAGATTTTTCCAATCTTGGGTTGTACAAGGTTGATGGGCAAGTCCCTGTAATAGGGTCTCAGCCCAAGGAGAGTTGGGTCCATCCTCTGAGACCGCCTTTTTAAGCTCCTTAAGGTCCTGAGCTTCCCACGGATACCAGGCAGCAGGGCGATTGCCCCCAGGATTTAGATTGACGGGAAATAAAAAAGTAGCTTTATTTTCTGATGGCTTGGCTGTCGAATATGGAGGGGCTGAGGGGGTCTCGGCGGCCGAATATGAAGGAGGGGCCGAGGGGGTCCAGAAAGGGTTAGTTGATGGAGGAGGTGGAGGAGGTCCCCCGGAAGGCCAGGGAGCACTCTCAAAGGGATCGAGTGAGGAGCATAAAGATGCATCCTTTTGGGGTTTTTTTAAAGCTGTATCTCCAGGAGGAGTAGCTGGATTAGGCTGTATATTATCTTTTTCTTCTGTCTTTTGTTTATGTTTGGTTGGCCTTGGAGGGAAGCAGGCCTTGAGGGCTGAGATCATAGGGAGGACCCCTGAGGGGGGTATTTGACCCTTCTCCACATGTGCCCGACAAACAAGGGCCTCTACCCTATCCCACGTGTCCCAATCAAAGAGATTTCCTTCCGGCAGCCATGGCGCCAGTTTGAGAAGGCAATCCCAGGTCTGTTTAGCCTGATTATCAGTCAAATTAAGCCCTCTACTCTTTAGGAGTGCCCTGAGAGATTCTAAGGCAGGATTGGATTTACAGTTAGACTGTCCCTCATTATAAAGTTGAGAGAAAAATGTCCATAAAATTAGGGCAATAGCAACCCACATACACATGAGTACAATACAACCACAAGGATCCAAAAGATAGGTAAACATGCTGTACAAAAGCCGCAGATGTAGCTTGTCTGCAAACTAAAAGTGAAAGGAAAGAGAAAGAGAACAAAGAGATGTTGATCAACAAGTACAGGTTATAGAAGCAAAGTTTAGCACATTAAATATAAAGACTACTTATAGGGGTATGCTCATCCGCATATGTACACCGATTGAGCTCCTCAACGAATGTCTCTCAGGGGGCACTAGTCTGCCGGATTCCGAGAGCCGCACGTTAGGCGCCAGATGCCGGGCTCCGCCGGCGGGGGCAGGTAGTGCCGAGGGAAGGACCAGGCCCGCTGGTTCCTCCCGAGGGGCTGAGGAGGAGATGAGCGTCCGACGACTCAGACCTCTCCTGGCCACCGGAGAAAAACCACACTCAGTCGGGAGTCTTGTCGAAGCAGGAACTCGATTTATTGCTATGAACAGTTGCCTATATAATGTTGGGGGTGAAGGCGGGGATTGTAGGATGGTGGGGAAAGGTAAGGGCCAATAGTAAACTGTGACTATTGAAATGATAATTCTAACTCCCATGTGGAGGTAGCAGGTAAGAAGCCATTAGGCGTCTTGCTGAGTCACGTCTGGCCAGAGGCAAATCACCAAACTTTAGCTAGGCTCAGGAAGTTCCACTAGGCCTCACACCTGGGCCTTTAGAGGCCAGCACCCCCCAAACTGATTTTTATCATATATTTTATCCCAGCAATGAGACATAACTGACTCAGACCGTTTCTAGGTGCCCTGCACTTCCCACTGCCTACTGCTTCCACATTTACACAAGATGGTGTAGGAGCATTCAGGCCTCCAAGAATTCTGGTTTGCTGATCCTGTTCATGTGGTTACTGTAAAATTGGTTAAATTGTTGAAATCTATTTAAAGATTAACTGTGAGTTTTAATGTGCTGGAGGCATTGGAAGCATGTTTTGCTTTCTGTGCATTCTCTACCACTGGAGACAGCTTCACAAATCATTTTAGATAAGCCTGAAGCACTAAATCCACATTGGGTATACTCCCCTGTGATCCAGCCCTGGCGTGGAGCTCTTCCTCCTTCTGAAATCTTTCTCCAGTCTGCTTATCTTATTTACTAAATTGAGACTTGCCAGTTAAGGGAAAGACATAGTTGGTAGACTCTTCTGCTGGATAGCAATGCAACACTTCCATTCCTTGGTTCAATTACAGACTCGCCCTTACAGGAGAACAATCACCATTTCTAACTTAACTGCTTTAAAAGCTGTGTTCAGCGACTTCTGGAACTTATTTCCCTTTTATTAACTACACTTTGAGCCTCTATATGAGTTGTTAACAAGTTCCTGTGGCCTGAATTCTAGGTCCACTGTGGATTATATGAAGGGTTGATAAGACACAGAAACCATCTTATTAGTATATGTCTAATTAATGGAAGATTATCTGCACTTCAATTTAGGCATTTTAAATTAAAAGACAAATAGGACTCAGAGTTGCTTAGGTAGGAAGGATACCATCAGGTTTTGATTTGTCATAAAGTATAAATCCTCATTGACTTAAAAGAAAATATTTACCTTGTAATTGTAAAGTAAATTATGTTGAATGGGAGACTGAAAATGCACTTCCAGAAAGTCTCCTAAGGGAGACTGGGAGGAAGAATGTGTTAATGCCTGCAGGTGCTCCCAACTGCCAGCCAAGGGAACTAAATATGATGGGTAGAGGACTTGGGGCAAAAAAAAAAAAAATCCCAGAAAAAATGCATACAAGAGTCGAAATGCGAGATGATGACCAGAACACTTGTAAAGATGCAAGAATATGAGCTGGGAGACATTAGAAAACCTAAATGCGATTTCTAGATAGCCTCTGCAAAAAGGCTACATCTAGGGGAATCGGGAATCTAAGATGTGATTATCTGAATATGCATAGTCAAGTACCAATGTACCTTGCTTAAATGCCTGTGCAGAACTTTTTTTTTTTTTTGGTTATTTTTATTTATTTTTATTTGAGAGTGACACACAGAGAAAGAGGCAGATAGAGAGAAATGGAGAGAATGGGCATGCCACGACCTCCAGCCACTACAAAGAACTCCAGACGCATACGCCCCCTTGTGCTAAGGTGGGTCCTGGGGAATCGAGCCTGGAACCAGGGTCCTTAGGCTTCACAGGCAAGCGCTTAACCACTAAGCCATCTCTCCAGCCTGTGTGCAGATCTTTTGCAGTCTTGCTTTTACATCTAAGCCACAATGAGTTATGTGCCACGACTATCCACCTTCGTTGTGCATATCGGAATGAAAATACTGGTAAGCCTTGCTCAGCCTACACACAGCTGCTGCTTCAGGCATAGAGCCGAGCCACGAAGTCAAATGGGTCAAAAGCAGGGACAGAGGTTGAGAGGCAAGGAGCTGGAGCAGAATAAAATTGACCTCAGTTTCTTCAGCCCTTTTGTGGTAGTTGTTAGAGAAAATGAACAGTTACACTTCAGCTTGAAAGGCGAGAGTTCTAAAGTGCTGTTTTCTTCTCCCTTCCACATCCTTCTCTTTCATTGTTCTACTGTTTGATGGAAGTACTAGTAGGTGATTAGTGAATATTAGAGGGCGGAAATAATTAGGAAGCTTATCAACTCAGTTATCATTTCATCAGTGAGGCCAACGTCTTCAGGAAAGTTCTGAAACCTATGGCTGTCACTTTTAGCAGTAATGCACTCAGATATCCTCCAAGTGCCTCCCCCTTGCTCTGGTCCTATTCCCTAGGGCTTATTTGCAATTCTCAAGTTTTCTGAGAGCAGAGCTTTGCATTTTCTGTGTTCAAGGACTCTAGTACTCACTATGCCAGGGGTTTAAAAGACACAATCATTCCATCTACAAATGCTTGTATGTACAACATGGTGAGCACCAAGGTGGGCATAGTAATATAGAGTGAAAGACAAGTTGATTTATGCCTTCCTGAAGCTGACAGCCTAGTGAATTCTTATAAAACCTAAAGAAAGCACTGCAGGGTCCTTTGTCCTTCCTTGATTGCCTTGGTTCATATTTTTCTCTTCTCTCACCCCAAATGTGGTTAATTAAGTGGTTAGTCATAATTCTTCCTGCTGTGGGGGGAATATATCTGCTTGTCCTGTCCCCCTTTGACTTTTGACTTGGCAAAGTGGCTTTCATGAGCCAGTAACATGTGAACCAGTGTATCAATGTGGAATGAGCAGAGGCTTGGCTGCTGCATGCCTGGTGTTGTTGTTCACCTTCCATACTTCTGTCATCTTGAGAATTATGTATTCTGGGTCACTGCTACCTTCTCATTGAAGGTTCCAGAAAGAGACACATGTGGTAGAATTTTTGTAATTTGATTTTGCAGATAATTCTTAAAATTATAGCTTTAAGCCAACATCTGGGCTAACCTATAGCCCTGTGAATATGAGAATATTTCTTAACTATTGGAATTGTTTGTTACACAACATTAGTGGAGCAGTTACTGCCTAAGACATCAACTGCTACACTAACTCGTATCCCAGGTTTGAAATTTGATTTTCAACTCTCTCCAACACAGATCTGACCATGTCTGTGGTCATTCAACCTAACTCAGAACATTTCCTGGTAACATACTTTACCTGATTCATCCTCATGTTATTGTTCTCTACCTGCCATAGGCTCTGCCTACGCAGCCTGAATGCCCACCATGTCTAGTATGTACTATCACACTTTTCTATCTCAGCATTAGCTCATCCTTATTCCCACTGCCAGAAATGTCTTCCTTCATCTGTAGATGAGTTCTTCTTACCCTTCAGGATTTTGCACAAGTGACACCTCAGCACAACAGTTACTATCTCCCTTTCATTCACTATGAAATTTTGTACCTTTCCCCACAGCATGTAATTCAAATTTTCTACTAGAAAATATCTTCTAGCTCTATAGTAATTTGATTATAAGCCCATCTTTCTAAATTAAGTCAATACATTATTGGATCTAAGAATTATTATTCTCAATATCCTCTTCTTTTTAAGTAGCACCCGCTCAATTACTTTGGGTTGATTATTGAATGAATGAAGGGCCAGAAATATCTGATTTATTATCATTTAAAGTGGTCTACCAGACCAAAAAGCTGAATTGATTTGCATCATTTTAATATATGTACTGTTGCTCAACTCCTAGAGACCAGAGGCACTAAGTATTTTGCAGTTCTACCGATTAAAGAGTTTTCTTAACTAGGCATGATAGTACATGCCCATAATCTCAGCACTCCGAAGGTGGAGGAAGTAGGAACAAGAATTCAAAGCCAGTCTTGGCTACATAGTGAGTTCAAGGTGAGCCTAGGCTATGTGAGACACTGTAAAAACAAAAAAATCTTGCCCTAAATGTTAATAAACCTTATTTGAAAACAGTTATAGATCTATCCACTGAAATATTATCTTCGGGTGTCAATAAATAAAGAAATATAAAATTATTTTGCTGTCTGTTGCTTAATAAAAATTGCAGTGATGATCATTTTTCACCTGCATAGCTTTATGTAAGGAAGTGGAAAGCTTCAGAGAAATTGAACCATTGCAAAAGAAACTGAATTTCTCTTTTCTAGAGCCCCGCCCCCTCCATTTTCAGCTCTACTCATTTATTATAGCACTCAGGCATGCTTAACGCATATACCCAGGAAATTCAGGGAATACTCTAGCTCTCTACTTGCCACGTTTCCAGGCCAGTGGGGAAAAGTGTCAACAATGGCACTTATCCTTTCCCACGACAGCTGTCAAGAGACCTTCCAGTGCAGAGGACAAATACAGCTTCTCCGAAAACACCTCTGAATGTTCATTTGGAGGATTTACTACCCAGCAAAAGCCATCTTAATCTGCATGTGGGCATTTGGCTTTGCAAGAAACTAGGAGCTGTGATGCTCACCCCGCACTGTGCTGGAGGCTGGGAGACTCAGCATGCAGCTGTTGAGAGGTTGACTTCCCACAGCACCCGTTGCACTTTCTGTGAAAAGGAATTGAAGAGCTGACATTCATGGTAACACCTTGGAGGTTCATGAAGAAGACCCCTTGGCTACACTTAGCATCCAGAAACCTTGATATCTCACTAAAATTTTGGAGAAATCTGTCAGGACAAAAATTCTTGCTGGGAAACCCACCAGAAAGCAATGGTCCCCATTATAAGGCCCATTATAAAGCCATTTAATACAGGTCAGGTACATAGAACCAGAGACATCATAAGGAAAAACAAAAGGCATGCACAGAGATGTTCACCTCACTGTTATCTCTGAGTGAAAAATAGAAGGCTACACACTGCTCAGCAGTGAGGATATGATAAATTACTGTATGAAAGCATTGTTTTTATGTTGGAATTTCTCCATCTGTGGTGGTTTGAATAAAATAGATGGCCCCCAATATATTCAGTTGTTTGTTTGTAGTTTGCATCTGCAGCCACCTGGCTGGAGTCTAAAGATATGCAAAGTGTGCCTAGCTGGAGTTCCTGAAGTGTGCTGTGGCTTTTTAGGCTTGTACTTCTCTGTCTCTGCTTGGTCCTGTGAAGGCAGGCCAGCTTCTGCTATTATGGAACTTCCCCTGGATCTGTAAGCTTCAATAAATGTCCCTTCCTCCATAACTGTGTCTGGTCTGGAAGTTCATCTCAGTGAACCTGAAGCTGTCTGCTACACCATCATTCAGACTATTTGTAAATAATATCTAAATATCTAAAAATAGTTTTGATATTATGTTAGATGTAGGAAGCAGGTTATAAAATTATGTATCAACTAAGTAAGAAACATTAAAGTTTGAATTATTTTGGTGAAGGTTTCTTCTACATAGCTTGATTATCCATAAACTTTTTCTTAAGATTACACATGTTCTCTACTGAGCAAAAATAACACTGTATCTCTTTAGGTATAGAACTGTCAATGAGCTCCAGAAGTGGTCTAACCAGTGGTACTCATCTGTGGGAACTCCTTGATCTGGATGGCACATGTTAAAAATACAGGCTAAGGTTGTTGATTCTTCCTTGAAATAAAACCTGGGTCTGGGCCAGCCATGCCAGGCCAGCCAATACCTACCTGGCTTCTTAGCCAGAATTTGATTGGTACTAAAATCAGGAGTTAGTTGAGGCTTAGTTCAAAGAAGTCTCATTAACTGGAAGGAAGCTCTGAGCAGATGTGACACTCTTGGGAAGAGAAGGCAGATTACAGGCACAACTGGCCAGCACCTGCTCTGCATGTGGAGTGGGTTTCCATGGTGGGGAATGTGCAGGAGTGCTTTCTAAAACACCCTCCTCCCTCTCTGGCAGGAGTGAGAGGAGGAAAGATGGGAGAACACAAGCCATGAGTTGCCGAAATGTTTTCAGAGATCTTCATCTTCTGACCATCCATGATGCTGGGGAAAATACAGGAGTATCCAGACAGCTTCCATATTCTGCCTACATCTTTTCAAGGTTCTAGAGACATCTAGAGATGGTATTTCTTGAGTTTTGTTAATAAATTCAGCTCTGAGGAGTTTCAAGCATTACAGGCAGCTCTAAAATGATTTAACTTTGCAGTGAAATGGCACATGCAATGGCAAAGCACAGTGTATAGAAATAAACTAAAAGAAGAGCTTGTGAGGAAAGCTTTGGCAGATTCAGGTGAGCAGAACAAAGGAAGAAAACCAAGGAAATAAATAGGATAGAATTCAAGAAGAGAACATTTAAGAAATAAGCTTTATTATTCGTTTCTCAAATGCTAGATCAGTTTTCTGCGGTTCCCAAGACTTGAAATAAGCACATGCCACCATATGTAAGTATGCTGTAAGTGCTTCCTAAATATTAATTGCATGATTAGACACATTACTTCCAAACCGGGAACATTTTTGTGAAATTAGTCTTTCAGTGTACATAGAAATGAGATGCCTAGTAGGAAATAGATTCCCAAAGAGCATTATGTAAGAGTATTTACTTATAATTCAATATATGTGATATTTGAACTGTTTGATTCATAATTCTCATGCTTGTCACTCTGTTGATAGACCTGTAGGCAAGATATTTTGAAAACCATGTTTTTTTTTGTGTGGTTTTTTTTTGTTTTTTTTTTTTTGCCTTACGATGACTAGTAGGGTCAGAGGAACACTTTTCTGTACGAAGTGATCTGTTATTGCCCTTAGGACCAATTTTTATTTATGTTATCAGATTAACTACTTCTTGAAGTTCATAACTTAAATGTGAAAACAAGTAGTGGTCAATAAGATAAGATTATATTTTAGGGCGCTGGAGAGATGGCTTAACAGTTAAGCGCTTGCTTGTGAAGCCTAAAGACCCTGGTTCAAGGCTCAATTCCCCAGTACCCACGTAAGCCAGATGCACAAGGTGGCGCATGCATCTGGAGTTCGTTTGCAGTGGCTGGAGGCCCTGGTGTGCCCATTCTCTCTGTCTCTCTGCCTCTTTCTCTCTCTGTCTGTTGCTCTCAAATAAATAAAAATAAACAAAAAAAAATTTAAGATTATATTTTATGTGAATTTAATTTCTGTACAAACCAGGTTGTGGAAGAGACTGTTCTTTGTGAGCATCAGGAGACACCTGTCATTATGATGTGCTGGTGGTCAAGGCTCATGTGTCAATTTCTTTTAACTCTGAATGGACAGAAAACTGTTTGAAATGATCTCTTCTTACAAGCTGTTGACACAGAGGAATTGGATATAATATCAGCTCCTATCCCAGGGATCTGTGATAACAGGAATGGTTCACTGTGACCAAACACACTCTTGAGTTCATTTTTCTAGAAAAGTGAGAGTTGTCATTGCAACTCTGGGTACATAGTTGTAATGTGACTGACTTTTGATAAAGTCTTTACTAAACATCATAGCAAGTTTAAATACAATTCACAGGCTGGAGAGGTGCCTTAGCAGTTAAGCGCTTGCCTGTGGAGCCTAAGGACCCCGGTTCGAGGCTCAATTCCCCTGGACCCATGTTAGACAGATGCAGAAGGGGGTGCACATGTCTGGAGTTCGTTTGCAGTGGCTGGAGGCCCTGGCACTCCCATTCTCTCTTCCTCTCTTTATGTACCTCTTTCTCTCTCTGTCTGTCGCTCTCAAATAAATAAATAAAAATAACAAAATATACAGTACTCCATAGAATTTCATAGGTGACTACTTTGCTCCATGATGTCCTTTCCTTATTATCCCGTAACTGGAATAGTAAGGTATTACTAATAATGTAATCAGACCTCTGGAATCTATTGCAAGTCCTTCTGCTCTGCCCAGCCCCTTCCACATCTCAGAACATGACCTCTGACCCAGGTTTCTTAATTCTCTGTCTACCTCCCTTATCCTTACTTACCTGGGTGAACCAAGTCGATGTATGCCTCCTTGATCTTCATTTCTTTCTTTCTCAGAAGACTCTTTATCCTTCTCTTATCCTTTGCATTCCCTGCTCTGTTGCAGTGATGGACACCAAGATATAAAAGCACCTGTGGCCTGTTAATCTGGCAGAGTATCTGTCAATCTTAAACCAAAAATCAGGAAAGTAGTAGTACCTATTGTTGAGCCATTTGATGAAACATAGAGAACTATAGATTTAATCTCCTAAACACATGATGAAATTAGTCTTCAGATTAGAATATAAAAAACTAGGGTTTTTTCCTTCAAAAGATGAAGTTTTCCATATGAAATTGATGTGTTTCAGAGTTGGGAGAGGTAGGGTTCCTCATGGGTCTAAAACTCAGTAAGGATGTGAAAGAGGACCCAAAACTTCCCATAATGGTGTGGGCTGTTTCTCATGTGGCACCACTGAAAGAATGTCCAGTAGCTTTTTGCCACTGCCAATACATACGCTTGGCAAGACTGAGCTGAGAATTTTGGCATTTTCACTTTTCCTTTGGCATGAGTTTTCAGCAGCTCACAATTCTGGGAATGTATTTCCCTTGTATATTTGGAAAACTTGAATTGGCAAGGTGATGAGCTTTCTGAATTTAGCCAGCCATCCTTTCCAAGACAATCAGAGTTTTATAGCTGCATCACACTGGACCTTCTTCTCGTGCTGCTTTGTTCCCTTTGGTTAAGTCTTATCCTACCCCAACAATTCCACACCTGAACACTCTAACCCTGAGAGTGCAAATCACAATCCCACTAGAGGCTGGTTCTTTGAAGGAAGCAGAAAGAAATGTGTGGGCTACAGATCTGCTTATATGATGAATTTCTATTTTGTGGAACTGCTTTATTTCACAGAGTTTGTAGACTGCTTATATTTTAGGCATTTTGTGGGAAATAGCACTACAGAAGAGTCTGGAGAAGTAAGTGTTGTCATGTTAGTGCCTCATGTTTCATAGCTCAGCCGCAGATACTCTGAGAATTACCCCACCCTAGCTGCTTACTTTGGGAGCTCTGAGGCCATAGAGTGTAGTGCTCCACAGACAGATTCCTAAGTCTTAGTCCTGAGAGCTCCTTACATGCTAGATGTTGACTGAAGACATGTTACTTAAATGTGACCCTTGCTATCTCCATGTGAAAGGAGGGGTTTTGTGGTATTAGCCTATGGTATGTATACATGTACATATTTTTTTAACCTCTGTATTCCCATACATATCTAGACCTATCACAAAGCACTTAGGATCCTGGGACCTAAAGATAAAGTAAGGGTAGCAGGCTTTGTGTGTTCTTGAGATTATCTTTCCATAACAGAGAAGGAAAGACAGAGGCTGTCTGTAAAAAAAGGAATAATTATATGGATATTATTGAAGTCTCCTGTTGAAGTAAGAGATATGTGAAAGGTGCTTAGGGAAGTTGGGGAGATGACTCAGCAGTTAAAGGCACTTGTTCCATAAGCCTGCTGACCAGATTGAATCCCCAGAACCCACATAAATCTGGATACAAAGTGGTACACGTACCTGTAATCTCATCACACTTAGGCAATGAGAGGCAGTCAGGAGAATTCCAAAGCTTGAAGATTAGCTAGGCTGGACCTCCCAGTGGCAAAACAATAGGAGAGACCCTGTCTCAAACAAGTTGGAAGGAGGGGACCAGCACCTAGAGGTCCTCTGCCCTCTGCCGGTGCGCCATAGTATGCACAGACCCTCCTCCACACACCCACACAGACATACACTAAAACAAAGTTATTCTGATTATGTTGAGTGGAGGTTTTGCATATGTTTTGGTTTTCAAATCTACCATGAAAATAATCAGAGATGATATAAACTGAAATGACTGGACAACTACTTATCCCATGTCTCTGGAATGAAATAAAGCAGATGAACTGAGTCAATAGTAACTGCCTCTTACCCATCAGGGCATCTCTACTGACCTCACAGCCTTATAAATATGGTCTAATCTATGCTGTAATGGGCTGGGTTCTGTATTGGAAGTGAAGCTAGCATGTATTTATGTGTTTTGTGTTTGTATGTGACATGTATGTGTAAGAGAGAGGTGCCTCTGGGAAAGGTGGGTTTGGAGGTGAACTTGCTATGATATAAACCATACTTGTTTGGAATTTCCTTGAAATTCAACTTGACCCTCAAGATTTGATAGAAAGAACCAAACAAAAGGTTTCACCTACATGCATAACCATCATCGGAAACCTCGAGTCATCAACATCGCGTTTGTCACCTGGGACTAACGTGCACCTAGAGAAGTATGCACTCAGGCTCTGGAAGCTCAGCTGGGATCAAGAGTTAGAAAATAAAAAACCAGCTGTTACCATTGTCATTTCTTTGTAACCTCCTCATTCCTTCTTTTGTATGCTTACTATAAAAGGTGCTCATTGTTTTTAAGACTGATGGGTTTTACCTGCAGGAAAGTTTGGATAGCTACATTAGAAATAATTCTGTAGCAGCCATTATATGTTTTTTTTTCTTCTTTTCTTTTCTTTATTAGTCAGTTTTGTATTCAGCAAATACAGTCAGTTTGGTACCATTATTAGGCTCATCTGTGACCTACCCCCACCCCTGGCCCCTCCTTGTTGAGGTATATGGGTCATGCATTGTGGAGTTAGCCCACAGTTATGGGTAAGCTAAATGTCTCTGCATATCATGACCCAACATGTAGCTCTGACATTCTTTCTGCCCCCTCTTCCGCAAAATTTCCCTGAGCCATGTTGGGTTCATTTTTGGTCTGCTTCAGTGATGAGGTGTTGGGGGCCTCTGAGGGTCTGGCTCTCTGATTTGGTAGGAGTTGATTTTTCTCTGTGCTGATCTCCTTTCCCCTTGTGCTGGTATCCGGTTCATCAGGAAAACAGCCCCCTTGCTTGTTTCTCCAATTTTTCTTAGTTTCAGCCGGGGCCCTTTTGAGGTATGAGGGGGTGGCTCTCTCCTTAGGATCTACATCTATCTGAAAAAGAGAAGCAGATTCTCCAACAGAGAGTAAGTTAGCACCAGGACAAATGAGATAACCCTTGCTTTTTTTTATATATAGAGAATTTAATAGGTGTAGGCCCTCTTGTAGCCCACAGTTGATGGTACCTTGATATTGGAGAGTGGGCTTATGTTTGGATATGGTTCTGACTTGTTTCCCAGCTCCAGCTATGGATCCCATACCAGTGAGGGGATCAGGTAGCCAAATTGAGAGCAGTTGGTTCCCCACCATGGCTGTGTGCCACCACTGCACTTGTGTGGGCATCACACCAAGTTATTTGCTGCTAAGTAGGTTAGACCATGCGTTGCTTCGACAGATATTGGTCATTTTCCCCCAGTCGCCCATGTAGCACCTTCTGGCACTAGACGCGCTGACTGTCTGGGGACTGACTCTCTTCCAACTTCCAGCCATGCCATTCTAATTTGCATGTCAATCACATAAGGTGTCTTCAGCAGTAGGGTCTTAGCACTAGCCTTTGGTGGGTCATCAAGTACTCTGACAGAAATCTGTCTGTCTTTTAGGAAACCTTATTGGTCTCTCTGATCAAAAGCTCATTGTGGATGATAGCCCCATGCTGGATCTGGGAGTTACAGGTCAGTGCCCACTAAGAAAATGAGGAAAAAGATAACTAATATACAAGAGTTAGAGATAAGAGAGAGAGAGAGGGAGAGGGGAAGTGAGGGAGGGAAGATGTAGAAGATTAAGGTTAGTCTTGATCTTACCCTCTCCAGTGTCTTGTGGTTCAGGTGTTCCCTGTAAGGGCCTGGTGAAGGATCAGCCATTTGGTCTGTCTTTTAGTAAGTAGAAGATTATGTTACCATTGCCGTTTGGGTCTAGATTTGTGTTTCCCACCCCTTTGATGCCCTCCCCTCCCTCCCCTTCCATCCTAGTATCTAGTCTAGGAGATGCTTGCTGGGTATGTAAGGTATCTTCGGTAGATTCAGGTTAGGTGCTGTAGATGAGTGAGACTATGTGGCGATTTTTTTTCTGTGATTGGGTAAGTTCACTGAGAATGATCTGTTCCAGGTTCAACCATTTTTCCTCAGATTTCATTGTGTCATTTTTTCTTACTGCTGTATAGAATTCCATTGTGTAGATATACCACATCTTAGTTATCCATTCTTCTAGTGATGGACATCTGGGTTGATTCCAGCTCTTAGCTATTACAAATTGAGCCGCTATAAACATGGTTGAGCAAATCTCTTTAGCCTGTGGTTTGAAGGTTTTAGGGTAGATGCCCAGTAAGGGAATAACTGGGTCTGTTGGTATCTCTATACTCAGCTTTTTCAGAAGTCTCAATATTGCTTTCCAAAGTGGTTGTACCATCCTACATTCCCACCAACAGTGGATGAGTGTTCCTACTTCTCCACACCCTGCCAGCATTTATTTTTATTTGATTTTTTGATGTTTGCTATCCTTATTGGGGTAAGGTGGAATCTCATAGTTGTTTTAATTTGCATTTCTCTGATGATTAGAGATGATGAACATTTTCTTAAGTGTACGTTTGCCATTTCTATTTCTTCCTCTGTGAACTGCCTGTTCATTATATGTTTTGATTCAAAAATTACATGGCATATCACCTAGCAGGGCTCTTTGGATTTCTGAATTTAATGTAAAAGTGTTACAAAGGCACATGAATGGTGACAGATTTAATTGTATACATTTAATGAATCATGTTTATGAAAAGAGCCCAAACTTTATTAGAAAAATCTGCTCTGAGGAAATGCAGGCAAATGGTGCCAGTACTGCCTACCCAGGGCAGAACAAAGACCACAGGGTTTAATGGGTGGTGAAGTAGAAAGAGATCTTATCAGACTTACTGAGATACCCAGGGCTGATTCTTGCTATGAATTTCCTAAGCACTGTGTCTCCTAACTCTTTCTTTTCCCCTTGTTCCTTCCTTCTTTCTTTCCTTCCTTTCTTTCTTTTGTCCTTCCATCTATCCTTCCCTCTTTCTTTCCATCCTTACTTCTATTTCTCCTTCTCTTTCCCTTTTTCCCTTCCTTCCTTTCTTTTACATTTTACATTTGTACACGCGTGTGTGTGTATGTGTGTAGGCTAGAGGTCAATATCAGGTATCATCCTCAGTCTCCACCTTACCTGTTTTTAACTTTCTATTGACAACTTTCATAAATATAAACAATAAACCATAATCCTAATCCTCTCCAACTACCCTCTCCTTATGCCCTCCTACCCCACTCCACTGAATCCTTTTTTCCAACTAGTCTCCTTTCTATTTTAATATTATCATTATTTTTCCTCTTATTATGCAGGTCTTTTGTAGTTAGCATCAGCTACTGTGAGGCCATGAATATCAAGGCCACTTTGGATCTGAAAGATAGTATTGCAAGCACTCCTCCCATTCCTTTGGCTCTTCCATTAACTTTGCCACCTCTTCCACAACAGTCCCTGAGCTTTGGAGCTTTGGGACATAAATGTCTCACTTATTGCTAAACATACCACTGTCACTTCTCAGCCCTTTGGTAAGTTTTGAGTCACCCCAATTGTCACCACCATCTGAGAAAGAGAAGCTTTTCTAACCAATAGTGAGAATAGCATTAATATGTGGGCATAAACATAAGTATTTAGAGGGCAGTTTTGTAGACATACATCCATTTAACCAGACAATAGTAGTAGTTTCTCCCCTAGGGATTATGACCTCCCCAGTCATAGGCTTTTCATTGGGTTTTCAGTGCCAGGCAGGAATTCCCTTCTGTGGAGTGGGTCTCAAGTCTAATCAGAGCACCTTGGTTTTCCCCATAATAGACATGCCTCCATTGTACTAGTTGGCATATTTGGCCTGGTTGGCCAGCTGTAAAGCTTTTAGGGTCCACTTCTGGTTAAGACCATGGATGACTTTTCTCCCCCAAGAGGTTTCATAGGTTTGTTTGTTTGTTTTTTTTTTTCAGCATCATGACAGTCAATATGGAAGAAACTTCCAGTTCAGCTGTAGCCAGCCTACCTTTTGAAACAAGGTCACTCACTGAACCTGGAGCTCATCAGTTAGGTGAAACTGGCTAACCAGAAAGCTCTAGGGACCCTCTTGTCTCTACCTTCCCAGTGCTGGGACTATAGCACATGACACTGCACCCAGCTTTTGGGTGTTTTTTTTTTTTTTTTTTGGTTTGTTTGTTTGTTTTTATTTATTTGAGAGCAACATACAGAGAGAGAAAAAGGCAGAGAGAGAGAGAGAGAATGGGCATGCCAGGGCCTCCAGCCACTGCAAATGAACTCCAGATGCATACACCCCCTTGTGCATCTGGCTAACATGGGTCCTAGGGAATCAAGCCTCAAACCGGGGTCCTTAGGCTTTACAGGCAAGCGCTTAACCACTAAGCCGTCTCTCCAGCCCTGCACCCAACTTTCACATGCTGAGGATTCAAACTCAGGTTCTCATGCTTGCCCAAAAAGCACTTTACTGACTGAGCCATCTTTCCAGCCTAGTTTCTTTATGTGTAGATAGCACATAATAAACCTGATGTCAAAAAGCTCAGTGTTCCACCTGTCACACAATCTGAACCTCTGAAAACAAGTCCATTAGACAGACACTTTCATGCAGAAGTCCTTCATGCCAGGGCTTGGGACTTGACAAGCAATACTTAACATACCAAGCCAACAGAATATAGGCCTCCTTAGTTTTGAGGTTTGCCTCTAGCTCTATAAGACCCTGTGTACATTTTTCATTACATAGTCTAAAAATAGATGAATAACCAATAAGGCCAAGTTAGCAAAAAAAGCACTAGCCTGTGATCTTAGTAACAAAACTATTGAACAAGATCCTGCAGAAAAGTCTTTGGAAGTTTCTTCAAAAACTCTATAGCTATTTCATAAGAAGTGACACCTCTGGAGATGTTAATCAAAGTGATTGTTTAGATGAGCCAAAGAGTTTACTTTGTTAGCTTTTCAGTAGACAAAAGGGAATGGGACTGAAAAAAATATATTTAAAAAAAAGATCAGCTGTCTATTTTGCACTTTTGTCCTAAAAATGAGTTTTCTGGTGAAAAGTAAAAGTTAGAGCATTTCACATACATGTTAATACTCATACACCTTTATTGTCATACATTTGATAATAAATAGTCTACCAGCTCTATTAACTGGCAGGTCTAAACATGTCTCTAACTCCCTAGTGAATGGAGTCTTCAGGAAGTTCCATGTTTCTTCATAAGCCTGCTCACAAGAATAGCTACTGATCCCCATACTGTGCTAGAACTCCTTCCCTGGCTCTAACTCTGTATAGAGGAATGTAGTAGGAATGTGAAGTCCTTCACAGAGGGTGGTCTTGTTCTGATGTGAATAGGTCTTTGGATAGGGCACCTCCCCATTCTGAAAATCCTGCCCTTCTGCATCTTGCACTCTGGAGATGAATTTAGGGTTCACCTTTTCCTCCTTTATGCACAAATATCTTCACCATCTAAAAGGCCTCTGGAGTGCTTGGTAAACCTCTCAAGCTACCCCCATGAGCTCTGGATTGAAAACAAATAGCAGGACTCAAGGAATCTTCATTTTCATCAAATTGTTGCTATAGATCACACTCAAGAAACTAGAGCTAGAATCCCTTTGTTCAAATCCTAGCTCTGCCACTTAATGTCTTTAAACCTTGATCAAATTGTTTAACTTCCTTCTACCTGCTTCTCCATAGTAATAATATTTCTCAGGTTTGTAGTGAGGAGTAAACTAGTTGATTTGGGTAATGTGCTTCAAATATTTCCTGGACTTTTAATGGCTCAATCTGTGCACATCAGACCAAACCAATAAATTAGAATGTCTTGAAATACGTTGTTCCAATCGGGTCAGTATTTATTAGCATGCCGTTGAACTCACCTGATGGATTTGTGGAGTTGGCATGTGGGGGAGCAAGAAATCTTTCAGTGGAGTATGGAAATTGATCATCAGTGCTTCTCGGGTAAAACCAAACCTTCAGCTAGTATCTAGGACTCTGTTCGTTTTGCCACAGATCATCCTCCCAGAAGTTCTCACTGTGACCCACATGTGTTCTTTCAAGATATCCAAGATACCACACTCCCCACCTTGCATAAGGCCTGTGTAGGTATAATTCGTGGTCTATTCTCTTCCCCTCACTTTGGATTAATTAACTTTGACTACTCCTTTAAATGTTAGTTTAAATACCACCTCCACCAAGACTTATTCTCTCTCACTAAGTTAAATCCACTGTCTGTTCATAGCCTGTACAGCTCACAGCTGCCCTTGAATACTTGCTAGTCTGCTGCACTGGCGCCAATGAGCTGTCAGGCAGAAGCTGTGTCACTTGGTTGTATCAACAGCACACATTACTGACACATAGACACTCATTAAATATCCCATGAAAACATATTTTAAAGTTTTGTTGCTAGAAGACATGTTTCTGCATAAAAACAGTGGGTATTTGGATTGTTTCAAGAAGATAAGAGGGCAGAGGTTGGCCAGTGTCCTATAGTGGAGAGTCAGTAGAACAGACTACTAGGTATGTTCTGAACAGGTTATGGAGAAGTATGAAAACAGCTGAGAAAGTTGACAGTATTGGCGTTGAGTGCCTGAGAGACAACTTGAGTGAGAATTCCTTCCTAAGCTCCCAGTGACATTAAGAGATGAGGAAGAAAGAATGTAAGGGGTCACATTGTCAAAGGAGCAAATCCTGTATCAGGACCAGTGGAGCAGAGCTAAGCATTAGGAAATGAATGGCAAGATTTGGGCCAAGTGGCCCTTAAGGAATAAAGGACACTCAGGTCTACTGCTATTTAGGTCTACTGCTATTTGGGATGGAGGGCTGTGGGAAAATGGATGTCACCTTGACTGCTAGGGCCAGAGACATGTAATGAGCTATTCCAACCCCTTAAAAAGCATGGTCTTTGCTTTTGACCAGCTGACAATCCCAGGCTTGCCCTCCTTGAAGATGTGATGATATTAAAATTGATGACAGCAGGGGAGATATAGTTTCTTCCTCTCCACCTTCTGCCCATATCATAGCTTTCTTTCATGCTTGTCATTCTATGTCAATGCATACAGAAACATAGGTGTCCACAGACATTGTATGAGAGAGATTGTGGTCTTTGCATCCCCTTCCTGAGACTGACCAGACCACTCACACCCCATTCTTTGCTCAGTGGCGGCCCCTGCTGCTGTGTAAGGTGACAGAACATGCAGACACATTAATTCTGGTCATGCACCCTGGAGAATTCAGAGCAAGCGGGGAGCAGTCAGATGGAATGAAAATGGATTGAGAAAATTCAGGGAGATACTAGTGTTTGGGTGTGCGTTGGTGAAATGCAGAAAAGAGCAGAGCCTAATGACTTTGTGCTTACAAAATCTTTCTCAAGCCTCTCATTTTAATCCCTTCAATCTTCAAAGATTTGTTAGGAACCACCACAATGCTTTCTGAGAAATGTCATTGCAAATTTCTATTTGTGGCTTGTCAGTGCTGTTAGGCAGCATTGAAAAGAAAAGATAGTCCCACCAATTTGTTAGGTTAGAAGTCCCATTTGATTTGAATTAGGAACAGAGATTGTTTAGGTTCATTTAAATCCTGAGTAGGAATCAGTATGGATCCTCCTGTGGGACCCCTCGTGGGCATTCCTGGGTATGGGAGCACCCCTGCCACATTGCCATATTTTACCAAACAAGGCAGTAACATGATGTATCTGTGCCAAAAAATATATATATATGAAGAGAAGGTAGAAGCGAGCAAACTTACAATCAAATAAAAAGTAAAGAGAGAAAAAGGATGAGATTGCAGTTGATTATGGGTCTGGCAGCAGATGTTCTACACGAATCCAACTCGCTGCAGCCAGTCTGTTTCCATAGCAACAGAATCAGTAATTATTGAGCCCAGGCACTCCCCTCCCAACCCTTCTCCCAACAAGGTGGAGGCTGATGAATATGAACTATCACCAACCCATCGCTAGCTTTTTCTCTTTCTTCTCCCTCTTTCTTTCTCATTTTTTTTGAAGTTCTTTATAAGAAAAAAGTGGAATTATTAAGGAGGACCCAGAAGGGGAACGATCTATTTCTTGACAAAGATTATAGGGCATCAAAATACAAGTGATTTTTTTTCTTGTGATACTATCATAGAAAAGCTCTTCCCAGAAAAGCCAGTGATCACTGAAGATGCTAAACAAATGGGCAGGAGTTTCCCTGAAATGGAAGCTCCCCTTGATTGGCTGATCTTTTCATGACTCCTGCCAATCGGAGCACCCCTGGGCTTCAGCTCCATAAACATAAGCAAAGCTACATGCTTATTCTTCTGGACTCGGAGTGTATACCGTTCGAAGGTGTGCGGTGGGTCTCTGTTCACATGGCTCAACTGGAAACCTATTCCATGAACCAGCTTACACGAGAGCTATCTGGTCTTCCAGAACATTGTTCTTCTGGAGGGCAACTCTAAGTCATTTTGTGGTGACAGCACCTTAGAAGCAGCATTTTTAGCTGAGGAAGATGGACTTGCAGGAGCTTGGTGAGTACTTAGTCTTGCACATCTGTGCACTGGTATGAGCAGGCTGAACTAGAATGGAGCTTTGTTCTATTGTCTGCCAAGAAAACCGAATTGGAAGAAGCACAAGGAAGAATGGGCATGTAGGAGTTCCTGTGTGTGTGAGAGAGAGAGTCTGTCTTCAAAAGGCTGCGTGCTTTGTTTGGGTCTGATCAGATTGTAGTTGACTGTACATTATATTTGTATGCTAGAAGGTGGGGAAGAATTAGCATAAAGAATGGGCTTCTGCTTTATTTCTCTGGTATTGATTCATTTCAAAAGAAAATGCCTTAAAAACCAAATGAGTAAGAATCAACCCTGTGCGTGGCTGGCGAGGTAGAAAAGGTGCAAGCGTGAAGCCTAGGGCTGCTTGGTTGTAGAGCTGGTGTTTGCATTGTGAAGAGGGGAGTTATTATGACATTCTGTCACTCTCTAGATGTCTGGCCAAAGAATGAAGCATCTCTTCTCCGTGCACCGCTATCCTCTGCTCCAAGACTGTGCAACTGGGTTAGGTCATATCCTTTCCCTCTTTCATGAAAACAATTTCCAAATTGAAATACATTTTAATAACGAATTTCAAAGATGAGTTGACATGCAATCAGAAAGCATATTTTGAAGGGAATCTGTATTGCATCTTTTCAGCCCTCTGAAACCCAGAGGGCTTGCAAAGTTACATTGGAGGATTGGCTGTTAGCCAGCGTAGGATTGCTCTATTGTTCTACTCTTTGGGATTTAATTTTCTTATACTAGTAATAAAATTTTCAGTGCTACTCTGTAGATGCAACTAGAAAGCAGTACTACAAACAAGGGCATCATGAGAAAGGGAAAACTCTTTGCCCTTATGGACCCTCTTAGCTGCAAACTTAAAAATATATGTGGCAAGAGGGAGCTCAGGCATGGTGTAGAATTCCAGAGGAGCTATGATCTTCCAAAGCATGAAGGGAAAGGTATTGCCTTTGGCTTGGGTACAGAGAATGGGGGCTGAAGTTGGGTTTCCATCTCTGCGTAAGATGTGTTATCTTGTCTCTGTCTTCTATTTGAGACTTCATCACTGTTGCTTTTCATTAAAAAAATGTGATTTCCTGTCTTAAATGCAAGAAATTATCATCACATACACCATTGACAGACATCATGCTTGGGTTCAAGGAGGAAAAGAGGAAAAAGAGAATAAGACATCATTATAAAGAAATGTATATCAAACATTTGTATAAGGGAGCTCTTACTGATCTGACCTTTGAAGAAAATGTCTTTTTGATAGAGGAGAGTACTGTGGCTGTCCATGTGGCATTGAGATGAAATTTGCTGTGTCTTAAATAGGGATCTATGATAAACTAATGAAGAAACAAAAGAACTAGGAAGGTTTTGCCTGCCTGAGACTCATAGCAGAGGGCAGTTGGGTGTCTGGGAGAGACCTTCCACCCTGTGTCCATGAAACAGGTTGATGCTGTAAGAAGAGAGGGGGATTTTCTGTTTGTGGGTAACAGTGCACTGTGAACCTAGCCATTGGCCATTTCAGTGTTCTTTCTAGCCTCTAGACTCAAGAACCTCTACATGATCAGATACACTGACTACTTACCTAACCAGAGGCGCCTGTGTGTAAGTCAGCTCCACCCCATACATCTCACTCTGCTACCCACCCCAGTGAACAACTTTAAGGAAGTCTATTTGCTAGTAGATGTGTATTCATTCCCTAGAATGGCTCTCCATCCACCGCTTTTCACTCCTTCTTTCCACCAATAGTGTCATATTACGTGAAGGAGGTGATGGCACCTGTTGGCAAGAACGAGAGAAAAAAAAACAGCCTTTTATGGAAGCAGTAGAAAAAAATCTGAAACTAAAAATAATTTGTTTGAGGATGAGGTCTGGGTATGTAGTTTAGTGGTAGAACACTTGCTTAACATGTGTAAGACTTGAGGTTCAATCCCCAATACTGAAAATAACCTAAGAATATGAAAGCTATGAACCTCCTTCCTGCCCATAAGAAAATAACTTTTGCATAATCCTTTAACACTTTGATTGTAAGATATTTCAGGAGAAAGGAAGATCCTAGTCCTAGGGTAATAGTCCACAATTAATTAGACATCTTGGTTGGAGCTGTGGTTTAGTGGTAGCATGAGGCCCTGGGTGCAGTGCCTATGGTAGTTTTGTAATTCCTGAGCCTGGCAAGTTGTTGAAGATTCCAGTTATGAAACTTGAACTGTGCATACTCTTAGTGCTATGAAGAGAACTGTGTCCTGGTCCATATTCTGCTCATTCGTAAAAGAGAAGGTTTCAAACCCTACTGTTTCTTTCTGGCATTTATAGAATGTGACATATTGGAAACCCAAATGTAAAGATAAAATGAATTCCCTTACATTTTCAAGAGCATATCAAAGTTACTCAATAAAAGCCAAAGAGTATATAAATACATTTAATCCAAATATGGAATTAAATATTGAGAATTTGAATGAGAATCACCCAGTTCTCCAAGCAGTTGCAATAAAATTAGTCACAGCAGCCCTTGCTCTATGCCTTGAGTGTTCACTGCATTCCTGGCACAATTCAGTGTGCATTAGAGGGTGAGTAACTGAATCTTTACATAAGTCCTAACAGGATTATTTTTATACCTATTTCATAGATGAGGAAATTGAGTCACCAAAACATGATGGGACTTGCACAGTTTTTCCATCTAGGAATTGTGTTGATTTACTGTCACATTCATAGATAGGAGGAGAGTGAGCTGATAGGGAAGGAGTGTTCATTAGCCTTCAGTCTGTCTGAGTCAAGCTATGGGTAGTTGAATTAAACAATCATCACAATAATTGAAATCAAATCAAAAAGGCATGTGGGGGCAATTTGGTGAATCCTGAATAATGTCATTATGGAAGACAAGTTACATTATCTAAGAATTATCTCCAAAGTACCCATTAGCCACCACTTTATGTTATTGTATGGGTCATACCTTTATTCTGTGCTATGTACTTGACTCGATCATTTATGTGTGGAATCAGCTTCTGCTGGTCACTTGGAAAGAAGTGGCAGGTCCTTGGTGCTACACGTCTGCCCATGGCTTCCCTGCTCCCGGCATGGCAAAGTGTGAATACCTGGGAAGTTGGCCCAAGCTGTAAGAACAACCACAGCTCCCATGTTTTCTGAAGACCTATGAGCAGGAGTGATCAACCCGGCTTAGAAATCAATTCTATGTAGTAACCTCACACAACCAAAAGCACATAGTGGATACTCTTAGAAACCATCTGATGAAATTGTTTTCAACCCATATTCCCCAATTTTAGGAAATATTGACAGCTGCTACTGGACCATGGAGCCAAGAGGCAAGTCTCCACTCCCAAGCCAGCCAGGCAGAGCATCTCCAGTTTGGTTCACAATAAAGATGCATTCATAAGAAAATGAAAGGGACAAGATTAGCCTACTATGAGGAAAATTTATTTACATTGTCAATATTTCCCATTCAATGCATAAAGAAATTGAAGAGCAGCACACATGGGCAAGATCACATTGCTACATGAAATAGGAATGTGGAGATGCCTTAGCTGGTTTCACAACTATTCTGCCCACTATTCTGCACACTGTGATCTGTGAGAGACAATATCCTACATACTTGAATCTGCACACTGAGTGTGTATAAGACAATATTTGCACACTCTAGTATACACACTATGTATTAGTGTGTAAAACCATTGTAATAGCTACAGAAAAACCACATGAACAGATCTGTTTCTGGACCAGGATTCTCCAGTGAAAGCATAATTCAAGTTATATATATATTTTTTGAGTAATTACCTTAAAACAAAAATAAGTCAGGTAGTTTTAGTAGTATGTATTATTTAACTCATTACATTTTAAATGTTATCATTTCAACATACAACCATAAAATTAATAGCAAAATATTTAAATTGACTTTTTCATGGGAAGGCTTTGAAATCCGACATTTTTATACTTAGAGCCCAGCTCAATTTGGATACTGCATTTTCACAGGAAATCTGTATTTATACTTTATAAAATTTGCAGTGGCAAAGTAGACTTATGTGTAAGTTTTTTCCATACATGATTAACAAGCTTTCCAATAACTAAATTGAGTATCAGTTTTTAAATTTAAATTAGCCCAAACCAAATAAAATTGGAAGTTCAGTTGAACAGTCACACTAACCCATATCTCAGGACTTCCACAGTCCACAGACAGGGGCACAGTGCAGGCTAGACTCTCAAGGGACCTTGTAGAGACTGGGCTACTTCTTTCTTTGAGTACATCATCCTGCCAGAGCACGTCTGTTCTCCTTTACTTCCAGGAAGTACCTGGAAGACTCCTCCGGTAGCAGACAGGCAAAGGGAGCTAGTATTTGTGAGCATACATAACCTTTGCATTTACCATTGCTCATGCACACTCAAGATGTAGCCACGTCTCAAATTCTCCATTGTACTGTTTTACATAGGAAATTAAAAGTTGTGCCAGTTTCTGTTGCATAAAGTCAACACCCAGGCTGAAGAGACGGCTTAGCGGTTAAGGCACTTGCCAGTAAAGCCTAAGAACTCATGTTTGAATCTCCAGGTCCCACATAAGCCAGAAGCACAATGATGCAAGTGCACAAGGTCGCACATGCTCACAAGGGGACTCACTAGCAGCTGAAGGCCCTGGCACACCCAATCTCTCTCTCCCTCACTCTCTCTCTCCCTCCCTTCCTGTTTCTCTTCCTCTCTCAAAATAAATTTAAAAAAAATCAACACCCATCCTTCTACGGTATTTTCAATCCCTAAATATCTTACCCTCGTCATTTAGTGACACCTCCCATATCTTAGTTCCTTTTCAGATGAGATCAGGTACATTCAGGGTGGTATGGCCATAGACTCTTCATTTCTTTTCTACTACTACAACAGGAAACCCAAGACTAGGTAATTTGTGAAGAAAAGAAATATTTTTCACAACTTTGGAGACTAGGAAGTCCATTGCCAACTACTGACATTTAGAAATGGCCATCTTGCAGCATCCTAATATGGTGAAAGGCATCATGTGGGCATAGTGTGCAAACTCAATTCTGCCTTCTTCCTCTATTCAGCTACTCCTCCTATCAAGGGATCCCACCTTCATATCTAAATTACCTCTGAATTACCTCTCAAAAGTCCTATGCTGAAATAATATCAATGTATGAATTTAAGCAGTAAATTTTAAACACAAGAACTTTCAATGAACACATCAAACTATAGGATCTGTCAGTTTAATATAGAGCTTAAGTTTGATTTTAATAATAAATGAACCATGACATAAAAGACAACCTTATGATAAACTTGTTCTTTATGAAGACAAGTATAAATGAAGACCAAGGAGCAAGGTAATTGCTGTCGCGGTAGTTTGAGTATGATAGTTTGAATACACAGCCCCCATAGACTCAGTTGTTGTTGTTTGTTTGTTTGTTTGTTTGGTTTTGGTTTTTCAAAGTAGGATCTCACTCTAGCCCAGACTGACCTGGAATTCACTATGTAGTCTCAGGGTGGCCTCAAACTCACAGCAATCCTTCTACTTCTACCTTCTGAGTGCTGGGATTAAAGGTATGTGCCACCATGCTCAGCCAAGTCACTTTTATTAAACCTCCTACTTGAGCCCCTAGCAAGCAGATCCCAGCTACAAAGGAAAATACCACTGGAGGCAGATATGTGGTCCAACCACAAGGCATGTTGGAGGCAGATCTAAATTGTAGCCCAAAGGTGTAGAGAGAGCAGCTTGAGCTCTAGCTTTAGTGTTTTGTTGTGCTGACTGTTGGTGGTGTCTCTTTGCTTGGATTTATGAAAGGGAGCCAGCTTGTTCCACCATTGACGGTATTCCTCTGGACTCTGTAAGCCTGATATAAACCCTTTTCCTCCCATAAACTGTGTCTGATTAGATGTTTGCCCCAACAACAAGGAACTGTCATTCAGTTCTCCAAAGTTTTGTTTAGTTAGAATATATTAACTCATTTGTGTTTGTGCATATTCATGTGTGAGAACAGGTACACATATGCATGGTGTATGGTACGCATACGGGGATCAGAGGACAGCTTTTGGGTTGGTCCTCACCTGTCTGGCTCATTGGAAGCAGGGTTTCTTGCTGTATATTCTTGCTCTACTGTTCCTTTTAGCCATGAACTTCTGGGAAACTCTCCTGTTTCTACCTCCCATCTTGCTGTCAGCATCAACAGACTTGGGTTATAGATGTCTTCTGGCTTTTTGTTTTGTATTTTATTTTGGTTTTTTGAGGTAGGGTCTCCCTCTAGCCCAGGCTGACCTGGAACTCACTTTGTAGTCTCAGGGTGGCCTCAAACTCTCAGTGATCCTCCTGCCTCTGCCTCCCGAGTGCTGGGATTAAAGGTGTGCGCCACCACACCCTGTTGTCTTCTGGATTTTTATAGAAGTCTGGGGATTGAGCTTGGGTACTCCAGTTTGAGTGGCAAAGGGCTTTACCCACAGAGCCATCTCCCCAACCTGCTGTTGACTTTATTGATTTGGTCTTAAAATTCTTACATTCAATACCAGATGTCCTCCTTGTATTACTTCTAAAAGATTGTTCTAATATAAAACTAACCTTTAAAGAGTCATTAACTGCCTAATAATAATATTCAGATGGAAAGCTTGCTGTTAAGACCCCTCAAAAGTATCCATTCTTGGCCTCCCAAAGATGTCTCAAATGGATGATCAGTTAATTCTGGTGAATGGAAGAATGCAGAGCCTTCTAAACTCAGGACTCTCATGCATCCCTTTCCTAAGAAGGTCTGTCAGAAATTACACAGAACACTGAGAAACAATGAAAATTCCAGGTAGTTGAATGGCATCTTCAAAGTCAGGGATGCCTGTGTCCAAGATCACCATTTCTTGCATCTTGGTCAGTGAAGATGCCTTGTGTGCTTAAACATCCAACAGATGCTGGTTGGAGTAAACTGTGTGAGTTCTTCATGACTTCTTTATTATCCTAGTATGACTGATGCTTCTCTTCTGTGAGTCAGCATGGTAGATAGGCCATGTAGGTTAAACCATTGGTAGGGCTGAATCTAAGTGTGAGATGAGTCACTTTGTGGATCTGCTGATATCTAACCAAGCTGAGGACTAAAGCCCTTAATCATGAATGGAAAGAAATGGTTTGGGACTTAAGTAAGAGCAGATACACTGGGAGATAGCTGTAAATTAACTAAAATTAGCATTATAACAAGTATTTTTGTATTACCCAGGATTTTGGAGTCTACTAATTTGCCATCTTATTTCAAGCAGCCGGACACGCTAGACATCCAGAATTAGAAAAGTATTTATGTGGATGACAGAGCAGTAAACTGCAATTGAAAGCTTGGATTGTTTCTAGTTTAGAAACTAAGTTTTGCAAGTTACTTTGCTTTTGAATTACTCAGCATCTTCTCATGGGTAAAGAAGAGTTTAGACCTGGTGATGTCCATGTCACATATGTAGCAGACTTGCAAACAGTCTGGACCTATGTGCCATGATCCTAACCCTCTTTTCCAGTGTACCCAGATAGAGTCTCAGAATCCTTCTTAACACTGAACCAAGTCAGCCACGGCTGAGGTCAGAACTGGCTTATAGCTTCATTCCTCTCCAGTCCTTGCATCAGCTCCATGCCTTGTGCAAAACTTTGACAAAGAACACACAGGGTATGATCATCAGCCTGCCCCCAGTTCAGGTGATAAGGCAGCTACAGCTCTTTACTCACCCACTTTCTCAGCTCTTCCTTAGAGGTACTGCCATCTGACAGGGAGGGCTTCAACCTGGCACTTTAGGAGCTCTCTCTTTTTTGCCTTTGAGCTTTAAGTGATGAGAGACCTGTCAAGGAGAGCCATGGGCTGGCATCCTTCCCAGACCTGGAAGCATAATGAAATAAAGTCTCATTCCGACTCAGTTGGAATTCTTGCAGCTGAACACTGAAGATAGCATCTGGGTTGGTTGTAACATCTACTTGCCTGATTGGAAAGAAACACACATCAGCTAATGGAACTTAGGCCTTCCTATGGGCAGCCCAAGTCTCAGAGCAATCCAGTTCAAACTAGAGTCAGCCAGAACATGTCCCGGCAGGTACAGTGGAACCCACTCTTCTCCAGTGGGCCAGCCATTTGAAATATTCATGCCAGGAGTCTTGCATGGGGAGAGAGTGGTGGTTGAAAGCAAACTAAACCAGTGTTGCTCCTAGACCTAGACGACTAGTAATAAGAGCTACATTTAGCTTTAGAGAATAATGGAGTCAATGTGTAAAAGCTCCATTCTTGATTCCATGAGCTTGACTTAACATCTCTGAAAAAGCTTTAAGGAACACCCTTGGGGTCACTTTCTTCTCTCTGAAATATCCTGAGAACTGATTAGATGGGCTGTTTCATCTCTTTGACCTTAGTTTTCTCTCCTATGAAAATGGAACTAAGATACATTTCTTGCCAGGCTGATGAAGAATGATAATTAAATAAAACCATTTTCTGTGAGGGATCTGTAAGCAGTAGTGTACTGGGTCAGAACTAAGTAATGTGATTCCATCACATGACTGTTTTGTTTTCCATTTAGTTTTCATACCTCACAGAATGGCTACTTTTGCTCTTTTGCTGTGGAAGAGTCTCTCTTCTCTCAGACCACATTCTTCTGCATCCTCAGAGATGACCCCACCCCTGACAACCATGTAGAGAATAGTTACTACACTCACTGACAAGATCCTGGAGTCAAGTCTGAGTTTAGCCATCAGTTAAAATCAAGATTGCTCCATGTTGCCTCTCTAATATTTAATATTTTCCCCTCATATAGGAAATATGGATAATGCCATTGTATCTGACAAATAAAAATGTTTAGAGAACCAGGCATGGTGGCACATGCCTTTAATCCCAGCACTTGGGAGGCAGAGGTAGGAGGATTGCCATGAGTTCAAGGCCACCCTGAGACTACACAGTAAATTCCAGGTCAGCCTGAGCTAGACTGAGACCCTACCTTGAAAAATAAAAATAAAATAAATGTTTAGAGATTGATACATCCCATGTAGTGTGTGGGTTATAATGTAAGATATCTCTATTTTCATTCCAAATGTATTGTCTTCTAACAATTCAACTTTGTTTATTAAAGCAGAATCATTCGAAGCCTGTTTTTGGAATCAAGGTACCAGAAACTCAGGATGCAATGTTTTCTGCCCTGATTTTGGAAGCCAGTCAAAATAAAATACCTATTGTACTTCTAAGGAGATACATGCAGCATTCTAAGAGGCCATGACCTGCTATAAATGATTGGTGGCTTTTACATTGTTAAATCAAGATGTTCTTGGTTTCTGCAAAGGACCCATAAGTCCATCTGGCTAGCCAAGCCTTGACCATCCTGCCCCTCTCCACGCTGCTTCCTCTTCTTGAAGACAAAAACATGAACATTTTTAGTTCTTCTCACTCCCCACCCATTACATACTTCCTACCCCTGAGTTGTACAGTCTGTCAAAAGGAGAGAAATGATGATTTTTTCCTTTGTTATATCTGCTCATCTCTTTACTATAAACCCAGAGTAATAGATCTGAAAGAAGTCTCGGTTAAGGGAAGACACATAGATTTTCCCTAGTGATGACTTGGGTCCACTTGTTTTGGCTGACTAATGCCCAGTAGCTGAACTCAGTGGACCCATGCACAGGGAATGGAGGACAGTAGAAATGTTACCTTATTACAGGGTAAGGAAAAGAGGCTCACAGAAATAAACTTAGTTTTTAACATGCCACTGTTAACAAGGGGCAAAATTCACATTTTCTTCTTCAATTCACTAATTTATTCAACAGCCAATATTGCTTAATGCCAGCACATATTCCAGTACTAGTCAAGATCTCAGGACTATAGTTTGTGAATATCTATGGATTAACCAGCTTGGAGAGTTATATTTTTCAAGTAGTCAGCTTCACCATTGGAATTTTCCAGACTATAGAGACTACCATAAGAATGTTTCAACAAACTGCATTTATTTTTGTACTCACTGAGGCATTTGTGCCTTCAATTATGCATTCATTTCTACTCATTTTGAATAAAGAAATATACCCAGTTCAAAATAGGGCTCTTGTAAGAGTTATTTGAAAACAACTTGAAAGTAATTGATTGAATCAAGTTGATCAATATCTGTCCTTACCTTTTCCTGCCTTCCTTTTTGAATAACTAAGAGGAATTGAACTGTCAGAGTACTCTTATGGGGCACCTGCTATCATAACTTTCCATAGCAACCTACAAGATGAAGCTGGAGTGCACCAGAAGTCTGTCACTGTGCCAAAGTCTTGTGAACTGCTAAAACTGTGAAAGGAGAAAGGATGTTTCCCTTTGGTGACCTAGATCTGCTACATTCCATATCTCCTGGATAGAGGGATAAAGAAAGGATAATGGAAATGAAAGTTAGCCAAAAATTGGAGTGACACGCTATTAAGTAATCCCACAACCTATGTTGGCAGGTTGTCTCTCCCATAGCTTGTATCACTGTGCTTTATGATCTGACTCCCCATCACATGCTTAAAGGCCAGACCAATGTCCTAAACACATGCCCTGGCATGCTGGGTAATTTACCCACCAAAGCATAGCTATTATTTTTAAATTACCACATTGGGTGGCCTTTCAGGCAACAAGTTTTTATGGAAGAGTACTGTATCAGTTACTTTCTCACTGCTGGGACAAAATATCTGACCAGAAGTAGCTTAAGGAAGAAAGGTTTCTTTCAGCTTGCCATTTCAAGGGGAAACATGGCAGACCTGAGCTAATGCTGCATTGCTATGTCCATTGTCACACCAGCAGGGAGGAAGTAGAGAGAATTCCAAGTCGGGCTATGCTAGAACACCTAAGCTGGAGAAGTGACCCATTCTCCAGTAAGGCTCCATATCCTAAAGGTTCTACAGGGCCACCAGATGGGGATTAAGTATTCAAACACATGAATCTGTGAGGGTACTTTACATTCAAACCACCATAAGTACATCTCCTTATACTCGAAGAATGAAGGGCTGGGATGGAGAAGACTCCGATTCTGTCTCTCCAATGTGTTAAAAGCAATGTTAAAGGACATTCCATCCCCTTCTGCAGATAAGGAAACTAAACCCTGATTTATTTAACTTCATCTAGTCAATAGCAGAGTAAAGTTCCAGTCCAAGTGTGTCTGACTCCCAGGTCTCTGTTTTGCTTGCTATTTTCTGCCGCCAGTTCAATACCACTTGTGTGGTGATTTGTACCTAAAGAGGGCTTGTTCTCCAAAAGGACATAAAGACTATGCAGAGAAAAGGTAGGCATGGACAGTTATTTTAAAGTAGTGTCTATCCAGTCATAGCTTCCGAGGCTGGGGAAATGACTCTGTGGTTAAGGGTGTTTGCTTGCAGAATCTCAGATTCTACATGTACATTAATTAACACTGGAGATCTTGAGATGACATCATGGTTTTTCTCAGCAGCCTTTGACAACCATCTTTCTCCCTCTTGATGAAAGAAAGGTCTCTTGTAGCCTCAAACAGATCTTGAGAGCCAAACAGACTTATGAGAAAGTTTTAAAATAAAGACTTATAAATGGCTTGCTATATTACTGAGATAAGCATACCCAGTAAAGTCTTTCTTTTAAAGAATTATGGGTTGATTGTTTATCAAAATATATGATATCTTCTGTATTGGCTTATACTAATTGTACAGTTAAATTCAATCAAGGAAAAATTTCATTATTGCTTTGTGTTCATAGGAAATGTATTTTTTCATTAGATTGTAGAATGTGTTTTTGTTTCAGAGACATAGAATGATCAATAATTGGCTTTTAAAACTACATTATGATAAAATTTTAATGGATGGAATTGAACTAGGAGAAGAGAAAAGGATGTCACTCTTTCTGAGACATTGTAAGATAGTGTCCTGTGGATCAAATCTGGTCTACTGCCTGTTCTTATGAGTCATTTTATTGAATACATCCATACCCATTTATCTGTGTATTATCTGGCTGCTATCAGATGGTAATGGCAAAGCTGAGTAGTTACAATGGAGACTGCATAGACAGCCAGTATTTAAAAGTGGACCTTTCACATCAGAAGTTTGCTTATCCTATTCAAAGAGAAAAATAATGATATAAAATTTCCAACTGATTAAGAAGAGCTTTTGTAGGCTTTTTAAATGAAGAAGTAAGGATTTAATCCATATTGCATGTTTATGTAAAGTCACATTTAAAAGTCAATGTCATAATACACTGAAAATTACATTCTTTGAAATTATTTCCATTTCAATGAAAAAGTTTACCTTCTTGACTTAGAAGTAGATGAGTGGTACATAGCTTTTTAAAAATAGGAAAAATAGGAAGTTAGGAGACCACTGCCACTTACAGCATTCAAGACCATCCTACTGGGAAGGAGTTTGTTTCCCTCACTCTCACTGAAGCAATTTTCCTGCAAACTGGAGAAATATCTGACATAGACATGGGACTCTTACAGGCTCAGTCATACAGATCATAAAATTTCTTTAGTAGTTATCTCTTCCATCAACCAGCCTTGGGTGATGAGCAGCAGTGGCCTTCCAGGAGATGGAAAGCTGGTCTTAAAGGATGTGCATTCCAGAGCTGGCAGGAGCCCATGCCATGTTTGGGCTGCACTGACTGTGGGTTATGAGATTTGAGTGAATGTTTAAACCTACTTAGTAATGTTGATGCATGTTATAGATTAAATTCTCTCCCCTACAAAACATATATACTGCAGTCCTAACCTTAGAATGTGACCTATTTTGGAGATTAAATTAACTTCTGGTCACTAAATGGACTCTTAATTCAGTATGACTGATGCTTTCACAAAAGAGAAAAATGTGATTATTGAAACTGGCCTTCCTGGAAGGAAAATAATGTGAAAAGACAGAGGTAGAACACAGCCCCTTCCCCACTCTGTCTCTCAAAGCTACCACCTTATCTCAGGCTTCCTTCCTCCAGGACCAGGAGACTGACTTCTGTTGTTCAAACCACCAATCTGTAGTCTATAACCTACCTTAGTGAACTACCACAGAGCACCTGGAAACATAGGTTCTTCTGTTGTACATTCCTAGCCCCAGTGATTTATTACAGATATGGTTTGCAACGTCTGCACATTATGTTCCATGAGTACACATTGGCCCTGACCCCCAGCCTCCATCTGTTCCCCCAGAGTAGAGCTCAGCAGAACAATTGAGATTGAGAGGGTACTAAAGCCTGAGTTCTTGGGTCTAAACCTGACTGGCTGTGTAACTTATTACCTGAATGGTCTAATATACAAAATCAAAACAATATCTACCTCCTTAGATTACTATGAAGACCAGGTGAGTTAATGAGTTTGTTAGGGGTGTTGGCCCTGGTCTGAAGTCCTACCACCCAAGAGACAGAGGCAGGAGATCACAAGTCAAGGCCTGCCTGAGCAACATAGTTAAGTCAGAGGCCAGAGTGGACTACAGAACAAGACCCTATCTCCAAAAAAAGCAACAACTGATAGGCAGGAGAGAGAGAATAAAAAGGAAAAGCCCTTAATGCTTGGTTTATGCTACATGATCAATAATGAAGCTTTCATTATTTGGATACCCCAAAAGCCCCCTCTGCTTCAGCCCACCCCAGACCAGCAAATGATGCAGCCAATATAACCTCCATGCTCCTCTGGAATTGTAGCCATTTGAGTTACAAAATCACTGTATATATTTTTGAGGTGGGGCTTGAGAGATTGCTCAGTGGTTAAAGACCCTTGCAAAGCCTGAAAGCCCAGGTTCATTTCCCTGGTATCTGCATAAAGCCAGATTCACAAAGTGGCACATGCATCTGGAGTTCATTTGCAGTGTCAGGAGGCTCAGACACACCCATTCTCTGTCTTTCCCCCCTCAAATGAATAAATAAATAAATATTTGAAAATGTTTTTGAGGTAGAGATATAGACCTTTGTTCTCCTGTTCCATTCTGTCTTGTCCTTGTAAAGGCTAGTATTTGAGGGTAGGTAGCACCCATCATTAATCCTTTATAAAAAGAGATCCTAGCCGGGCGTGGTGTCACATGCCTTTAATCCCAGGCAGAGGTAGGAGGGTTGCTGTGAGCTCAAGGCCAATCTGAGACTACATATTGAATTCCAGGTCAGCCTGGGCTAGAGTGGGACCCTACGTTGAAGAAAACAACAACAAAAAAAGAGATCCACTCCTGCACCATTTGGCAGTTACATCTCATCAATCACTCAAGATTATGGATTAACTTGTTGATCTTTTTCCTCTCGGAGCTAATTAGCCTTTGGACAAATACAGCAAGTCATAGAGGCCAAGCACATCTGACCAAACACATTTCACAGAGTATATTTGGTGGATAAATGCCAGGCTCAGATCTCTTGGTGAGACTGCTTCTCTGAACACTTATAGCTCCAGTAATAGATGGAACTGTGTTGTTTGCAACTCTTCAAACCATTAGGAAAAATATAACTAGATCTGTCTACCCTTCCAGGCTCTTTCCCTCACCCTCCACTTAAAAGTATTTCTTCTCTTCTAACTTAATGACCTAAACATACTCTGGGGACCCTTATTTAAGTAGATCTCTCTCAAAGGAAGACTTCCCTAGATTCCCAGATGAAATGTCACTTTTTTCAATTTAACGTAATTACCTCTACCTACCAAGACTTTCTCACACCTCCACAAAGCACCTTAAAAAATTCATGCCTCATCTTGGTACTAAGGTCTTTTAAGTACTTGTAGATAATTATATCTTCGTAGAGTCTGATAAACAATGTTTTTAGACCTTAAATTCTTTGCAAGAGAAAGCCTCTCCAGGTAGTGTTTTTCATATTCCACTCAAGTTGAGATGATTCATACCTGCAGCATCAGCAGCCAGCTGCCGGGAGAGAGCATTGTCCCCGGTGTAGCCATCCACTTGGTACGAGCAGCAAGAATGATGGCACCATGTTGGTGACAGCAGTACTGAGCACCAGAGATCTGGAGTGGCCAACAGCTGACCTCCTTTGATGTCTCTTCACATGAGTGGCCTTACACTGGGCATCCAGGTCCTTCTAAATCACATGTGCCCTTCCTGATTCCATACATCATAGTTCTGGAGGAGCAGAGATTGCAGATGAAGCTCTGACATTGAATAGCTACATACCTTAAGTAACTCAGGTTTTCTTTTTTCTTCTTTCCATTAGAAAATTAGAATATAGGGAACTAGTTAGCTTTTATTTCAGAAGAATAGCAAAAGTATAACTGTGGTGCACTGTCATCAATGCTCATTGCTTTATCAGTATCTTCCCAAGTGAATACCAAGTGCCTTGGTCAGCTCAGAACAAATCTGACTGTCACTGTCAGAGATCTTAGCAAACAGAGAAGCTGGGCATGGTGGCGCACGCCTTTAAGCCCAGCACTGGGGAGGCAGAGGTAGGAGGATGGCTGTGAGTTCGAGGCCACCCTGAGACTACATAGTGAATTCCAGGTCAGCTTGAGCTGGCGTGAGACCCCACCTCGGAAAAACAAAAACAAAAACAAAAAAAACAAACTTACAAGGTAGTAAAATGATATTGTCTGGTTACAACAAAGAACTGTAATTCTAAAGTGAACTAAGTCCAGGGACACCATCCTGTGCTGCCACACTTCGAAACATCACAATCCACACTTATATGAGTCCCAAGCCATGTGGTCATATCTGCTACTAGTGACTTGTGGGTAAGTAAGTAGTAACAATATGTATTTCATTATATAGGATGAAGTGAATCTGCATATATATATGCCAAAAGATATTTCATTCAGAAAAGAAGGTAATGGGACAGTACATAGCATATGGACACTGTGATGGCCTGTGTATTCTAAGTACTTGAATGCATGTGTACACAAAAAAGTTTGAACTCACATAGGAAATATCTGGAAAATGGATATGCTAATATTAAGAGTGAATGACAATGAGAAAGGGCCCCAGAGAGGGCTTTTATTTTCAGTAGGATATTAGTGTTAGTCATCTTGCCACTGTAATAAGCACCTGACATAAGCAACTTATACAGAGGAAAGATTCATTTGGCAGGGTGTGGTGGCACACACCTTTAATCCCAGCACTCGAAGGCTAAACTAGGAGGATTGCTATGAGTTCAAGGCCAGTCTAGAACTACATAGTGAATTCCAGGTCAGCCTGGGCTAGACCAAGACACTACCTCAAAAAAAAAAAAAAAAATTGGCTCACAATTTTGGAGGCTGGTGTATTTGGTCAGTCGGCCCTGTTGCTTTGGGGCTGTAGTCCAGCAGAACATCACAGCAGGGAGGACATGGCAGAGCAAAGCTGTTCATCTCATGACGAGAAAGGAAAAGGAGAAGAAAAGGAAAAGGCCAGGATCACAGTAACCCTTTCAGGGACATGCCCCCATGACCTGAGTACCTCCCACTAGACCTCAGCCCTGACAAGTTCCACCACTGCCCAAAAGGAGACTGAGAACCCAGCCTTTACAACATGGACCTTTGGGCAGAGCCACACAAATGTCAAAGCATAACAATATTTTGTTCTGTACATATTTTTACTAGCAATATGTGCCAATGTTTTAAACAATTCTAAGTTAATCATAAGATGAATTCTTAAAATACGTAAACTTTTCTATAATATTAATAAGAACAAAACCCCTTCAAGTGTCATTGACAATAGGGAAGGAACTGGAAGGGTTTGAGGAAAGATATCTTTATGACTTCATTAGAAAAATCAAATTAAAAGTTTGTTTGGGAAGTAATTAAAGTACCAGCTCACCCTTTGCTGCACATGACAGCTTCCTGTGGTGCCATTGAAAGACTGAGGGGCCCAGGCCACGGTTATCCTGGAGTTGTGAAACGGAAGTGTACATGAAGCTGAGGCTGCTGTACACACTCACATACTGTGTCTGCCATTGAGGTAGGTGTTAATACAGCCTTATTGGCAATGGCACTAGGTTTCAAGAACTTGAAATGTGCTCTGCTCTTTGACCTTTCATTTTCAAATCAAGTAATTTATCTTAAGACAACCAGCAATGAAGACTGTATACCCCCTGGTATTTTAAAACATAGGAATGTAAGAAAACTAATGTTATTGGAGCATATTAATCATATTAATGTTGCTGTCAGGAAATAAAATAGAATGACTTCATCCAGAAAAAAATGCGCAATAGAAATAAAATTGGAAGACTGTAAACCATAATGTTAACAGAAGTGAGTTTTCACTTCCTCCTTATGTTTTACTTATTCCACAGTGTTATTCATTTTAATATAACATTTGATCAGTAGACAACAAAATTACTAAAACAAAGAGGAGAACTTTTATGTAAAAATAATAGCCTTCTTAACAGGAAAAACACATACAAAAGTATTGTGCATATACTATCAAACCCAAATTGCCACAAAACCTATTCTTCCTGAGTAGTTTGTGTAGCTTCCATTTTCTTGAGAGGTGGAGGAAGATGTTCTTTGAAACACTTTCTTTTTACAAAACCTCAGTTCTTTGGTAACCACAATGTTTTCATTATGAATCTTTTATCATCATTCCTAAGAAGTAAGCCACCTGTTCATTACCAGATATACAAATGTGCACCAGAAACTCACCTTGTTATTACCCACCCAGAAACAATGATTTCCTTTCCTCCTCTTGTCTGTCTCACTCCATTCTGTGAGTCTGAGCCCCCACTTTCCTTAGTGGCCATTGAGGAAAATCTCTTGGAGTGGACTTAACCCAAAGCCTTGGCAAAGGACTGGAACCAAACAGGGGAAATTGGAGCACTTATATATTGGAGCACTTATGGAAATATGGCAGAAATTCAACTCAGGATTATGGCCTAGAAATATATATTCCTATCCACTAGCAGTGCAGCTCATGAAATGTTCAAGTCACCATCTACTGTCTTAGACTGGACATTCTTACATGTTTTAGAAAGGAGAGATGCTATAAGACACGGTTGTAAACCTAGCAATAATTTCCCACAGTAAAGATTGTAAAAGTACTAGCTTCAGCCTTACACTGTGGAGAATGCATAGAGCTACCTAAGAGTCAAGGCACTGATGCACTTTTATTCTTCCTGAACTTTTCGAAAGTGCCTCTCCACCTTGAATTTTCTATCCAGTCGCCAGCCAGCCAACCCCTTGGAAACAGCCTGCTCATTTAATCAACACCCTGCTTATCATGTTTTCCAGATGGCTAATGGGTCTCTTAAATAAAACTGGCCCTAATTCTAGCTGGTGTTTCTATTCTGGTCCCTTTTGTAATCTGTTTTATGGTCATAGTTTTCAGTGATCTCATTTCACCACTCTTTGTAAAAAACTGTCAAATGGCACACTGATTTAACTCATTGATGTTAATCACACATTCAGAAAAGAGGAGATAGCTCATATTAATATTAGCACATTGCCCTAAGTATTCATCATTTACATGTAAAGGTGGAGATTCAGAAAGGAAAGCGCCTTCATGCTGTGAGTGGCAGCCTGACAGTTTCGTCCACTGCTGCTTCTGGAAGGAGTGTCCTTGTCATGTGAAATGGTTACATTTGGGGATCAGTATATGTAGACCAAGTTTTTAGGAATCTCACTTAAAAACATGTGCTCTTATAGATTGGTGCTACCCAGAGGATTCCAAATATAAATAACCTTTTATTTGACTCATAGATTCAGATCTGTTCCCCATTCCACAAATTGTTTCCAAGGTACATGGTCAGATTATATTGGAGTGACATTAAAACTCCTGTTGGCAGAATGCTATGATATTGTAGGAGGGAGGCTCTGAGTGAGTTTAAAAACCTCAAACCAGGGGCTCTTAAGTCTCAGGTCCTTTCCCACACTTAGCAAAGAATCGAGAAACTCAGACACACACAGGTGGTTAGTTATGAAAGGTTTATTAAGAAAATAAGAATAGGATAGGAGAAAAGTTCCCAAGCCAAGAGGAGTTTGCCCCTCCCAGCTGGCTGGGAAGCAGAAAGGGAATAGGAAAAAATCTCAGGTGGAGGCTTGGATCAAGCTCATTTATATGAATTAGGGCATCCAATTAGGATGAGCCTCATTGCCAAATTTCAATTGCATATGAGGAATCTTGGTTTGTTGCTGAGCCCAGAAAGACCACTGATTTAGGAAGTGTCTGCCCAGGGGGAGCAAAACCCTGAAAATTTAAAGAGGAACAAAGAAGAACTAGGAGGCTGCTGCTTATTGCCATCTTGGCTGAGAATGAATCAGACTGGAGTTTTAGTCTCGCCAGGGCAGAATGGCATCCATGTGTCTTTGGGCCAGGCCCTAGCTGACTACCTACAGAAAAAGCTACATGGATCCTAATCTGTATCAATGGTAGTACAACTTCTGCAACAGTGAATGGTTGAGAGGAGGCAAGGTGAGATTAGATTGGAGGAGGGTTGTATTCTGAGAGGAGACAAGGTGATATAAGATTGGAGGGGGTAGTGTTCTGAGAGGAGGCAAGGTCATGTCAGATTAGATGGAGGTTATATTCTGAGAGGAGGCAAGGTGATGTAAGATTGGAGGGGCTGTGTTCTCAGAAGAGGCAAGATGATGTAAGATCAGAGGGGTGTTGTATTCTGAGTGGAGGCAACGTGATTTTAAGACTGGAGGGGAGTTGTATTCTAAGAGAGGCAAGATGATGTCATCTTGGAGGAGGGTTGTGTTCTGAGAGAGGCAAGGTGATGTAAGATTGTAGAGGGATGCATTCTGAGAGGAAGGCAGCCAGAGGTTCTGGGAATTAAGAGAGGAACAAGAGAAAAATATGGCTCTGTTACACAATGTACTTTCCTTTCTTCCTTTCTGTTGCCTGCCTGCGATGATTTGGCAGATCTTAAAAAGAAATAAAGTGTATTCATTTTTTCTTCCAAATTTTGTTTTGAAGGCATTCTGTAAGGGAAATATATGAAATATTAACACAGACAGTATGTCGCAATCAAGATATTGAAACATAAGCATTACATCCAGCAGGTATGCCCTGTGCAGGGAGATATGCATGCTTCCAATTAGAGCTATATTGAGCAGACAAATGTGCAGCTTCCCAGCAATGTTCCCTATATGCTGGGTAAAACTGAGGAAATTACATTTTGAATGGGTTCTGTTTCCATTTGTAACTTCCTACTGTCTTCTTTATGGATTGAAACATATTTTTGAAAACATATTTTGAAATATTTTTTGGACTGGGTTTTTATTAGAAACTTGATGCCAATTTTTAGTACTAACTAGAAACAGAATTCTTTTGCAGACTTATCATTTATGATAATCATTGCTTTGTACATTTTATTTTAGTTGCCCAGCCTCTACTTACAACAGAGGGAAGCCCTGTGCAAGAAGTACAGGAAAGCCTGACTTCTGAGGGAGGTTAACACCTTAGTGATTTCCTTGCGGAGATTGCTCCAAGTGCCTCCCTCCCTTCCCCAGTAGCCATCCTGAGGGAAAACAAGTTTTCTTCCCTATCACCTGGAAGGAAATGCCTTCAGCATGCATTAATTCTCTAATGGAACAAATACTTCATCAGTGCCTATAATAATATATAATAATAAGCCAGTCCATTTCCCAGGCACTGGGGATAAGGCCATGGGGGAGGCAGAAAGCAAAGGAGGGTGTCTCCTATAGAAAATAAGGGGCATAGAGTGTGAACCTGTGGAGTGTCCCATGTAGGGAGAATCAGCAGGAAAGTCCTATCACAGAAACCCACAAATGTTAAGGAAAAGTGGCTCCATGGGGAGCCTGGGAAAGAGTGTTCCAGGCAAAGAAAATTCCTGAAAGCCTTGAGACAGGAACATTCCAGTACCAGCCTGTTAGCTAGATCCCATACAAACAGCAGGGCAGACAGAGGCCAGAATAAGCCATATGTTTATGGAACATCTAAGAATGCCATGATGAAAATTCACTATTTCCTCATTATTCACTCACTCCTCTTGTTTTAAATCTGCTTTTAATTTTGCTTTGTTAAACTACTTATGACTAAGCTCTTTACTTTCTTATTCTATCAACATCCAAAAAGGGTTGAGATCTCAGCTACACAGCACTTACATTAAGGTTCATTCAAATAGTCAAAGCCATGTAGCAGAGAAGTGAATGTGTTTTTAAAACTACAGGGGGTTTTAGGTACTAGGATTGAGAACTTAAAAGTATAGCTCTGCATTTTGTCACTGCCCAGGTGAAAGGAAGAAAGGAAGGAGGGAGAGAAGAAAACTATGGCTTACATAATTAAAAGGGCAAACACTCTGTTCCTAAGGAAAGAAATGTCTAGTACTAAATTCTAAATATAATGTATTCTATCAGGCCTTATATAAGAGTTATCAATAATTCTCTTTATGAATAGTAAATACCTAATAAATGCAAACTAGGGAATATAAATCTAATCAGATGTCCATTCTGCCTTCCAGGAGCTTGAAATCTAATAGGGCCCATGACAAGCCTACACATATAACTATATGACAAAGGAGGAAGGGCAAATATAACATTACCATCTGTTGTATCAAGAGATGGGCTTTCAGGCTGGAGAGATGGCTCAGTGATTAAGGCACTTGTCTGCAAAGCCTAATGACCCGAGTTTGATCCCCCAATACCCACATACAGCCAGATACACAAAGGGGCACATGCATCTGGAGTTCATTCACAGTGACTGGAGGCCCTGGCATACCCATTCATTCTCTCCCCCCCCCCCTTCTCTCTCTGGAAATAAATAAGATGGGCTTTCATGTAGCTTTCTGTCAGTCACAGATGGAGCATGAAAGCATGGCTCTGAGTCATTTCAGGGTCATTTCATTTCAGGAGAAAGAGTTAAAGTAGCCAGTCAGGTTTACAGGTGTTCTGTAATCAAGACTTAAAACACATTTTCCAGAGGCAGGTCACCCAGGTTGCTCCCTCCAATGCCACTTGTGTCAGGTACAGAAGCTGATTCTTGTTCAACTCAACATTGTCCAGAGCCTGGGGCAGGTGTTCTTACTGCTAATTGAAGACACTGGATATCAGCTTGTGCAAATGACAAATCAACCTTATGAAAATCAAGTCATACTTTTTTCCTTTTCAGATATATGTTTGAGAGCTGGACAGATGGCTCAGCAGCTAAAGGTACTTCCTTTAAAAGCCTGCTATCCCAGGTTCAATTCCCCAGTACCCACATAAATCCAGATACAGAAAGTTGTGCATGTGTCTGGAGATTGTTTATAGCAGTAAGAGGCCCTGACATGCCCATAATGTCTCTCTTTCTCCATTCTCTCTCTCTCAAATAAATTATATATGTTTGAAAGTGAATTAGTTCTGAGAAGGAATTAGAAAATGCAGACCTCATGAAAGAAAAAATGCATATTATCTGTCCTCCCAAAGAAAACTGCAGCTGATCCCTTTTGGTCTGTACACTCCTAAGAATCTCGTGTGTGGAGTATCAGCACCCCATTACAGCCATTCTGTGATCCATTTCCTCAGTTGTCACATGAACATGTGCACCTCAAGGTGCCCCTGCTGGCTTCTCTGCACTCTGCTGTTCTCAATCACCAGTAGGCACGGGCCAGTCTTAGAGTGAACACAAGGTTGCTCCCAGTTTTTCACCTTGATGCGGTGGTAGGATGAGCACCACTGATACTGACATGTTCTTCTCACTTTTCCAGTTTCCTATAACATTTTCATAGTACTACAATGGGTGGTATTTTGTGAGTTTATCTCTTATCGCACACATTCCCAAAGCTTTTATTTAAGAATCTTACTAATTGACCATCCTTTTGCAGAATGGGGACTTCAGAGCACCTAATGAGTTAATGAATTTTAGATTCTCATTTGATTTTCTTTTCTTCCAACCCAAGCCAAGCCCCCATTGATTCCTTTAAATCAATAGCCCAAGTCAGAGCACAGAAAGATCCCAGCTCCTTCTGTATGCTCAACAACTACCATATGCAGTATTCACCACATTAAGTTGTGCCTCGTAAAAAATGTCCTCAATGTCTGAGTGTACCTTCTTCCTGCATTGCTTCTCTGGCCCTCATCATTAGCCGGAATTCACTGCAGAATTACCTAATTACTGTTCTCTCCAAGTTTGGCTCCCACTCAAATCCATCTTCCCTGACTAATTTTAATATCAATCTGATGATGTCATGCCCTGCCTCAAAGTTTCTAATGGCTCCAAATTGGCTTTCTAGATAAACTTCACACGCCTCAGCAGGACACATGGGCTTCATTTCTGGGTCAAGCCACTGGGGCTCAAGTCTGAAAATGGATTTTTAAGACCTTCTCTGTGGCTTTATTGCAAGCTGCTGGGCCCCTCACAAGCCTCAGAGTGGCACTGAGAATGCCCTGGTGTGCCTGGAGCCCTTTCTAGGATGGAGGGAGCCAGCTACAGCTGGGAACTCTCTCAGCCAAGGCTTAAAATTACCCAGCACAGTGTGGTTATTTTAGGAAAATTTTCAAAAGCATTCCACCAAAGAGCAGCCTGTTTGCAAGTATAGATTAGAGGATCATTTCCATTTAGGAAACCTAATTTAATTAAGTGATGCAATTTTTGAGGTATGAAAGCTTTTCTTGCCGAGTAAGGAATTTTGCCTCTGATGCAAAGCAGGTAATGGAAAGGAAACCAGCTCCAGGAGGCTCCTCCATGCCTGCCTCACTGCCAGGAAGCTCAGAGCTGTGAGAGATGTTCTGCAGAGCCAAGGCATCAGAGCTGCTGTTTTGCTTAAATCTTATTAAAGCACTGGGATCACAAGTTTTCAATTAAGACATTTAAATTTCAGATTCTTTTTTCCAAAAATACTGAAAAGCCATTAATTTTTTATATTTCTTATAAGAAAGGAGGTTGAATTCCTGTCACCAATCTGTTAAGAAAAAGAAAAAAAGGTTAAATCGTTGTATATTTCCTTAGGATTGATGGTAAAGTGTTCAAAAAAGGTATTTTGGGATATTGAAAAGGACTACATAAAAATACATTTTATTTGGGCTGGAGAGATGGCTTAGCAGTTAAGGTGCTTTCCTGTAAAGCCTAAGGACCCAGGTTCAGTTCCCCAATATCCATGTAAGGTAGGTGCACATGGTGGCGCATGTGTCTGAAGTTCATTTGCAGTGGCTAGAGGCCCTGGCATACCCATTCTCTCCCTCCTTCTGTCTCTCTCTCTCTCATAAATAAATAAAATAAAAATAAAGATACATTTTATTTTATTTCTCTTACGCACTAATCTTTAAGTCATTTGATGAGTTAAGATTCTTTAATTTTTATGACGTATATATGAACACTAACAGTGCTCATATCGCTCCTAAAAATAGATGAAATTTAAAAACAATTCTTATTGTTTTGCTTCCTGCACATAGGAGACTGCTTCCACCAAGTCTCTATCTGCCTTTTTTATGGTGTCCCAGCTTTAACATACTTCAACATGCTTAGAAAAGTTCTCTTGTTTTAGTTTCTTGGTATAGTGAGAATTAAAGTTAGCTGGTGAAAGCTGAGGAGGAATAAAGGGGTTTATGGACAGAAAAGCTGACACAGTCAGGCATCCACTTGGAAAATACAGACTTCTGCATAAATTATGACATATCTTGCTAGGTTATAAATTTAAAATGAAACCAGACTACACCACTGCAGTTTCCCTGAACATGTCAAGCTGCTCAGGTGAGTGGAGGCAGAGACCAGGTCAGGGCTTTGCTAGGCAAATGAGATGGTGGGAAGAGGAGCGGCATTTGGGAGTGAAAACGAAGGCAGTGGGTGTACACTAGAATTAAGTAGAAGTTAGGTAGAGTAAACAGTGGCATGAACTGGTCAACTGACAAGGAAGAAATGATAGTATCAAAAGACAATATGAGCAAAGAATTTTTGAAATGAAGATGCTAAAAAGAGTAACTTGGAAAATGCAAGATGGAAAAATTATTGTAAACTTCAGACCTTTGTGATGACTCTGTGTTGGCAATGACAAGTTTAGAATGCAAGGCTATAATAATAGCAAGAGGTGGTGAAGGAGACCATAAAGGGCAGATCATTGGATTGAGGAGGTTGTAGAATTGAGAATCTAGACATTGGAGGGTCAATTTATTGAAGATATTATAATTACTAAGCACAAAGAGGAGGAAAAGGAAATATTCAGTGAACAGCCAGGAAGAGAATAAGGGTCTAAGGAGGGATGGGTTAGTACAGGCTCAAGGAAGGGATTCTGATGAACTAAGCAGGAGGGCTGTGGAGCAGAAAAGATTTCCCAGTCTGGAAGCATAAATGAGGACCAAGAAGGACAACCACTAAGATGGATAGTGCCAGCATGTGAGTAGTGCCCAGCATGTAGGAGGAAAGACTGGAGAAGGCTGCACAAAGGTAGCAGTGGTCTAGAGACTCAGCTAGGCTTTTGTCAGGGCAAGACAGAGAAGTATATGCTTGGGTAGGATACAGGAGAATTTGTAGGTGGCTGACCCTGAGTCCCAGGACTCAGGAAAGGTTTGCCACTAGTGGGGAGTGTGAGGAGAAAAGCTTTTAGATGAGGGACTAAGTGGAGCCTTTAAGTCTGTGAGAGTCTGGGTGTCATAGGGTAGGCTGAGTAGAGTCCTGGCCTCCCAGCTATGTGAGTGTCAAGGAGGAATGAGAGGTCAGATGAGCTGGTTTTGGTGAGGCCTTAGAGTATGATATTCTCTACTAAACAAAGTTATTGAGACTGACCTTTGGTGATGCTGGTGATGAGGGGGAAGGATTAGAGAAGGACAAATGGGAATTGTTATAGCATCTGGGCACCATGAGGATTCTGAGAGACTTGGCAGGAGCTACAGAGATTTCTAGAGGTTTCTGTCTCAATGCTGTCAAGGACAGCCATCAGGTTTCCAGCATTAAACCCTTCAATTGCCTGTTACCTTCTCGAGATTAGAAAATTATCATCAGGGAATGAGGTTTTTGTCCAAATGTATTTTTAGAATTACTAGGTTGGTTGAATGTTTCAACACTGTTGTAAGGTTGCTTTCTCATTTACATTGGGAAAGAGCTGGTACTATTCTGTCTATGGAAACAAGGCTGGCAGTCCTTAAATAGCTTGGATGTCTCTTGGGGAGATCACATTTGGGGAGAACTTACAAAATTACCATGGAATATAACTTGGAAGTGATATTTTTCTTTGTTTGACATTGAACATTTGGACTTGGAGAAAGTCAGACTATCAGGAGTACTTATTCTGCAAGGGCTGTCCTGACTGGTACTTGTGGAGGATACTTGCTTCAGCTAATGATTTCCTGACATTTTTTCCTACATTATAGCCAAATTCACAGGCTACTTATTATTTACTTATTTATTACAAGTACAGTTTTCTTGCTTTTCTCATTTCCACGTAGACATTGAAAAAACAGACTCACTGATAATTTTTCTGTAGGAAAAGGATGGTTTCAATAGCAGCCTTTCTACCAGCTACTAAAGGCTTTGGCAGTATAGGCTGTCAAGACATAGCTTTGGTCATCTCATCTTAAAGTCTAATTCATTTCCGTGAATGCCTGGGTAATTTTTGGGGGGTGGGGAGGCCTGTGAAATAAAATGTGTTTAGTAAAATAACCTTTTTGCAGTCTCAGCCATTTCAGAGTTGTCTTTTACAGGCATATAACACATTGATGAGTCAGGTATGTTCAGGGTGTTATGGCCATAGTCACAGATGGTAAATTCAGAATTTGAAGAGAAGTATAGGTTTTGTCCTGACCTGTTCCTGAATAAAAGTGTTTATAGCCTTCAGGATAAGAGCAGGTTTTTAGACAAAGAATAGATACTGAAGTCAATAAATTTGGACTGGGTGCTCACGGTCCAGCTGAGGAGAGAGTCACATTCCCTGTCTACCCTACAGAACTAACCATAGACTTACACAGAAGATGTGGAAACAGCTCACTGGAGGAGGTTGGATGAGGAAAGAAGAGCTTGCAACTTAAAAAGAATGGCAGTATTAGATGGGAGTTTGACAGATAATTAAGAATGAGTCACTTATTTTGGAGAGGAATAGTATAGAGGACATGAAGGAAGGGATTCAAAGATGAGGCAGCAGCTGATCAAGGGTTTGGAGACAGGAATAAGATGGCCTTTGGAACCCCTGGGAAGCAGTAACCCCCCCCCCAAAAAAAAACCCAGAAGTCCTCTGGTGAAATGCGTCACTTATATGAAAAAGATTATTTATTTATTTAACTTATTATTGCAGCACTATGGATGAAACCCAGGGTCTGTGTATGCTAAGCAAGCCCTCTACTACTGGCATAACCTTTGTCCTGGAAAGACATTCAATGGGGTTCCTGGATCCCACTACCTTTGACAGGTGGAAGAAGAAAAAGATGTTTATGTATTTCTAAAATCTTACAGAGAACATTGATTTTTGTTACGTAATATACTCTTGAGACATCCAGAAGTCTTATTATTGTAATGAACTAATGTGGAATTGGGCAGTTTGTCTACAATGAGTCTTAAGTAATTCACCTGGTGGGTGTTTTTGTTTGTTTGTTTAATTTGTTTTGTTTTGTTTTTGTTTTTCGAGGTAGGGTCTCACTCTAGCCCAGGCTGACCTGGAATTCACTATGTAGCCTCAGGGTGGCCTCGAACTCATGGCAATCCTCCTACCTCTACCTCCCGAGTGCTGGGATTAAAGGCGTGCGCCACCACACCCAGCTTGGTGGGTGTTTTTTAAAGGAAGCTTTTACTCCCAGTCAATGAGGTATTCTTCCAAGCACACTTACTTTGAAGTCCGTTCTTGAAAATGGGTTCTCCAGTCTTCAGTGAGTGGGGATGTTGGAGTAGAATGATGAGGGGAAAAAAAAGAGGAAAGTTGGTGTATGAAAAGCAGAAGACTGAGGGAAACAGAGAGAGGGAGAGAGTTTATTTCCTAGTCTGACCTGTTGGGAACTTTGACTAGTGTTGCATTCCTTCCTTCCTGTGGGGAGATGATGAGTCATTCTGAGCCTCATTTGTAAGGTGTGAGAAAGCTCCAGTGGGTACCATAAAGCATCACAGATATGAGAACACACATAACTGTTGAATCTCTCACCTATTAGTATACTTTTTAGACCTTTTTGTTATTATAGCCTGAGAGCCATAGGTCATAAAATGAACTTAAGAATGATTCTCAAACTTTGAGATTCAAAAACATACCTTAGCTGTTAAGCTTGTAAAACTGTCAAATCTTAGGAACCACCTCCAGAAATTCGGACTCAGTAGGACTGGAATAGGGTTTAGGAATGTGCATTTTTAGCAAACATCCCATGAAATTCCACAATAGGGTGCATATTTTAAAAAAGAAACTGTCCTAAGGCTGGAGAGATGGCTAAGTGGTTAAAAAGAAACTGGCCCATAAGTTCTGTAAAAGGTATATCTGTAAAATCAGGACAGGAATAGCCTAACCTATTCACAAACCCTTAGATGATCATCTTCTGACATATACCATAGCTGATGTTGGCTATGTTATCTTTCTCCAAATAAAAAGGAAGTGTTTGGGTTTGGTAGGCTGGGTTACAGTTTCTAACTCCCTGCAATAATGTTGCAGGTTTGAAATCTCATGCTCCCATTTGCTTTCTTCCATCCTGGCAATCTGTCATTTGGCAGCAGGACCCCTGGGTAGGAATCACTCCACTGCTTTCCCAAGCATCCTCTTCCCCCTCCTGCCTCAAGGGGCAGCCATGTGATGCAGTAGAAGGTGCCTGAACCCTAATTCTCATACTTAGCAGTTCTGTGACCTCTGGCTACTGCCTTGCTTCCCCATCTCTGTTTCCTCGGCTGTAAATGAAGATGACAGTTTTAGCTCTCGGCTCCGCCATGAAGATGAAACAGTGTGACAGGGAGTTTGGTGCTCTGTGAGAGCCACTGTGTGGGGTCTTCTATCTGGACTGTGATGAGCTCTGCCTCATGGGATCCTATGTGCTGAAGAAGCATTGTTCTGAACAAGAAGAGTTTTAGAAAGCTTGCCTATGAGTCAGAACAAGGGGACCAAGTTTTAGGCAAGCAGTTGAAAGCAGAAAGTAGCTTTCAGATTTTTGCTAAAAGTCAGTAGTGCCCCCTATGCTCAGGGGTATATGCCAAGATCCCAATGGGTGCTTGAAACCACTGATAGTACCACGCCCCGGATGCTGTTTTGTCTGCTACATACATATCTGTGATAACATTTAATTTAAAAATTAGGCACAGTGATAGGTGAACAATTTTAGCAAGGTGTGGTGGCACATACCTTTAATTCCAGCACTTGAGAGGCAGAGTGAGGAGGATGGCCGAGTGTTTGAGGCCAGCCTGAGACTACATAGTGAATTCCAGGTCAGCTTAGGCTAGAGTGAGACACTATCTCGATAAACGAAAAAAGAACAATTTTAACAGAATACAAAAGGTTTATTTCTGGAATCGTCTAATATTTTTTGGACCATGTCAAGCATGGGTAACTGAAATCACAGAAAGCCAAACCATGGAGAAGGGAGGACTAGGGCATTAGCTTAAGAAGAACAATGGCAAGTTTGAGTCACAACATTTAATTATCCTGCTTTTAAAGTTCTCATTAAAATGACCAAAACACAAGCGCATGCACCCAGATCATATTCTGCCAGAGCTACTGCAGGGAAGAGTCAACTGAATTCCTCAAGCCACTCATTAAGCAAAACATACACACCTCTGAGATGACAATATGCCAAAGGCTCCTTTCATATATGTGACAGTTGGGAGCAGCCTGCATGTTCAGCAACAGGACAGTTGAATATATACAAAATTGCATCATCCTTAAAGATGGTGATAAGTAAATGTCATTATTTATATAGAAAATGTTTGTGTTGTTACTTTAAAAAAGTATTTCTAATGTACTGTATCTAAAACTATGCTTAGATAAATTCTTAGAAAGATGTGTGCCAAAAGTTTCTGTAAATGGTAGGATTAGAAACCATTTTTAAACCATTGCTTATTTATTCTTTCTTATTTAATTACATCAAATTTAATGTACTTGTATAACAAACAGGTATTTCTAACAGATTATAGTAGTTGTGACTTTTATTATTTAGCTACAGGACTAAAAACATTTGCCCAGGAAACTGGAGGTTTTATGTGCTATCCCCCTTTGTGTCAGTGGAGCCATATTAGCCATCATTTGTGTTCTTGACCTCATTGTATTCAGGGCTAGATGTCCTTAGACTTGTCCACTTGCCTGTATGTCCCCTAAGAAATACTTTCAGGGCATCAAAGACATCTGACTCCTGTAAAAGCAGAAACTGCTCCATCCCTCCTATGCCCTCTGCAGATTTTGTTTTTCCTCCCCAGTTATTCACAGGACAATAGAACTTCTCTTATGGAAGTTGACCTTTCTTGTGACTCTTTGATGGAAAAGAATACACTGAGGCTTTTTCTTTAAAAAAAAAATGTGCTGAAATATTACTTATGGGTTAATTCAATCCCCACTTTCCCTTTTTTATTTTAATAAATGAATTTAGAGTTTCTCTTCTTCTTCTATTTGTTTTTGAACCTTGCTTGAAAGTATCACAGTCCCTGTAGCAGTCAGCTTTAGGTTCGCTGAGATGAACTTTCAGGCCAGGCACAGTTATGGAGGAAGGAATATTTATTGAAGCTTACAGATCCAGGGGAAGTTCCATAATGGCAGAAAAAAACTGGCCTGCCTTCACAGGCCCAAGCAGAGAGGAGCAGTACAAGCCTAAAGGTCAAAAGCCAGAGCACACTTCAGAAACTCCAGCTAGGCACACTTTGCATATCTTTAGATTGAAATCTCAAATCCACCACCACACCTTAAGATCCACACAATGGCATTGCCTCCAACCAGATGGCTAGAGATGCAAACTACAAACAAATAAACAACTGAATATATAGGGGGCCATCTATTCTATTCAAACCACCACAGTCCCTTTTACCAGGGAGCTTCAGAAAGTTAGAGCAATGCCATGGATGTGCTGCCTCTTTAATCAGACATTGCTGTGCTTAGGGCATTAATCACTCAAACCCACACAGCTGGGTGAGATTCATTAACGCATCTTTCACTGCACTCCTCTCCCCAATCCACTCGCTCTCAGTGGCAGTCATTAAAATGCCACATCACTTTGGTCTCTGGCTCCCTCACTCTGTCTCTCACCTCCCCTGGCCATGTGCTGTGTTTGCCCTCTAGGGTACAAGGAAAGATCACTAAGAGGTTATTAAGCAGAACATTTAATTAAAGGGGCTCTGATGGCCTCTTTGGCAGATTTCCTTTCAAGTCCTTGGGTCCTCTAGAAGCCTCATCTCAGGATTTATATTCCACACTGAGCCAAATGGCAGCCCCCAGGAGTGAGGATAGGCCTCAGCATACCACTGAGCATATGTGTGCAGTAGGCTTGCCAATAGTACAGCTTTGTTCATCAGTCACTGTCCCTCACCCAGATAGGGACTGCCCTGCTGGTGACGGACCTTTCCCTAGTCCTTAGCCAACTTCTCTAATATACTTCCCAATTTCCACAAAGACATAGTTGAACTCAGTGCAGTTCAGTGTTCTAACCTTTTAACCTTCACTTGGGCTTTCTTCATTACCTATTTGTTGAGTACCTGTTATGTGCCATATTCTACACTCATCACTTTGGGACATAATGCTAAAGCAAAGAGACATGGCCCTATGCTCATGGAATAGGCACTGGAGCAGGGAAAACATACAAAAGCAGAACAAAAGAGCAAATATGTTCTCAAGTATAAGAAGTACTATGAGTCAACAAGAAAAGGGGCCGAGACAACATCTACTAGAGATGAGCAGACCTTATTTCAAGAATGTGGTCAGAGATGCCAGGCGTGGTGGTGCGTGTCTTTAATTCCAGTACTCGGGAGGCAGAGATAGAAGGATCACCATGAGTTCAAGGCCAGTCTGAGACTACATAGTGAATTCCAGGTCAGTCTGGGCTGGAGTAAGGCCCTACCTCAAAAAAAAAAAAAAAAACTTAAAAATTAAAAAAAAATGTGTTCAGAGAATTGTGTGGACCCTGGACCAGCCCATCAGCACTGCTTGGAGCTTGTTAAACATGCAAGCTCTCAGACTGCTCTTCCTTTGTCTCAGACTCATCAGATACTCTAGGGATGTAGCCAAGCAGTCTACATAATGATCCCTCCAGGAGATTCTAGGGCCCATGTCAGTTTGAGAGCCACTGATTTAGGCTGCAACTATTGATGGAAAGAAGATAGCCATGTAAGTGTGAGAGTCCATCCTAGGCAAAGCATGCCAAAGACCGAAAGAGGCTGGCTTGTCCAAGGAATTAAATCCTGGGTTATATTAGGCAGAAACAACTCAAGGACTATCTAAAAGACATTGGATACATGGAGGGCAGTCATGTTCTTACTGGAAAAGGATTGAGTCCATCACCAGCCCTGCTTGAGGGGTATACACATTATCTTTGTCTTAGGAAGGAGAAAAGAAGAAAGATAAATTGCCTAAAGCAGTCAAATATAGACAGTCCAAGCATCCAGTGGGGATTCAATCAACAAACAGAAGCACAGGTAGGAGTGGTGGCCAGGAGCAAAATGCAGAGGGAACTGCAGGAGGAAGTAGCTAGAACAGATTTTTATGTGATACATATATATATATGTATATATATATATATATATTTGAGAGAGAAAGAGAGAGTGTGTGAGTATGGGTGCACCTGGGCCTTCTGCCAGTGCAAACTATCTTCAGATAGCTATGCCACTTTGTGCATCTGGCTGGGTACTAGGGAATTGAACCCAGGGCATCAGGCTTTGCAAGCAAATGCCTTTAACTGCTGAACCAGGCCTCCAGCCCCAAGAACTGATTTTTTTAATTCTTCACTTCCTGCAGAGAAGGAAGGCTGGCAGCAGAATGCTACCTGTGAGCTGCACAGTCCTTGAGTCTGCAATAAACACCATCTCTGCCTCTCCCTTCTGTCAGTAATGAGCATGCACATTAATCTGGCCAGTCAGAAGTTGGTCCTCTCCAATAGCCTATTCTGCTGTATTGGTGGTGCTGCTGCTCCTCCTCCTCCTTCTTTTTTTTTTTTTTTTTTTTTTGTGGTAGGGTCTCACTCTGGTGTCCAAGCTGACCTGGAATTCACTATGTAGCCTCAGGGTGGCCTCGAACTCATGGCAGTCCTCCTAACTCTGCCTCCCTGTTGCTAGGATTAAAGATGTGCACCACCACACCTGGCCGATGGAGAGGCCTTTGCCCTTTGTTTACACTATCTGTTTGGGATAGCCACGAGGCTGTAGCTTCTAGATATAAACCCTGAAAAATATGGATAGATGGGGTATTATAAAAGGGATGTCAAGGAGCATGGGGTGGTCAAGGGAGGTGGGACTCTGACCAGGGCAGCATGAGCTTAGCCACAGGGGTTTTGAGGGTTTGTTTGGGAGATAATGCTTATGATGTCTGTATAATTGGCATGAAAGTAGACCAGTACCTCTCAAATGAGAGAAGAGAATTTTCTGAGGTGGGAGATTTGGCATTGTCTGGAGACAGCTTTGTTGGTAACAGCTAGGCGGGGAGAGGGAGGTGTTGCCATGTAGTGGGTAGAGGCAGGGATGTTGCTGGACATCTGCCAAGGCCCAACACAGCCCATGACAGAAAATTATCTGATCCAAGATCAATAGTGCCAGGGTGGAGGAGTACTGGGCTAGACCATGTGAAGATCACAGATCAAGAAAGTGCCTGGAGTGGTGGTACACGCCTTTAATCCTAGCACTTGGGAGCCAGAGGTAGGAGTTCAAGGCCACCCTGAGACTACATAGTGAATTCCAGGTTAGCCTTGACTAGAGCAAAGCACTACCTAAAAAAACCATAAGAAAGAAAGAAAGGCAGGGAGGGAGAGAGAGAGAGAAAGAGAGAGAGGAAAAAAGGAAGGAAGGAAGGTAGGTAGGTAGGTAGGTAGGTATGATGTCTTCCATCGAGACAGAGTATAGGCATGCAGATGGATCAAGGGCACACTTTGACTAGACTATCATCATAGGAAGCACATGAGGAAGTGAGTGAAAACCCATATGCAATTCCAGCTCTTTTGTAAGAAGATCTCTCTGGAAAACAACAAATGTTCACAACCTTCCATTTGTGTGCAAGGTGCTAGGCAGGGTGAAAGGATGAAGCATAGGGAGATAACAGATGACTTCCACTCTCAGCAAATTTAGTTCAGGCATGGAATCCCTTTCATGCAAGGTAGGTTAAAGTAAATAAAGCTTTTAAAGAATGTGTAAAGTGTCTTAGAGAAAACATGTCTTAGAGGCTCTCCAATTAGTAAGAACTTGTTTGAACCCTATAGATGTGCATTTTCCACCTTGATGTATGGTGATGGTTAAGAGTATGAATTTAGGAACAGCAAGAACTGAGTTTGAATCTCCACTTTCTTCTTAGGAAAAAGATAATCATAGAATTACAGTGAGAAAAAAATGAGATAATCTAAAATGGTCCAAACAGCCATGGTACTGAGTCAATAATGGAGATTATTTTGGGGAGGAAGTTATTATTCTTAGGAAGTGTAATCATTATATGAATCCATTAAGTTGTATTTTTCAGTTCCTCTGTTTCTTCATCTGTAACAAGGAGTAAGCTAGAGAATCTTTGAAGGGTCAAATGTTGATACTTGCAGAATGCCTGATACACAGCTGACTGACACATTAACCAAATGTTAAATCTCCTTGCACCAGAGTTCATTTGAAGGAATCTGACTTCTGCATATTATTATGTGAACTCAGGTCCTGAATGTTGACTTAGAATCCTTCATCTTCATATCAGTACAGAGAAGCAAGGCCCCTTTCCATGACTATCTTACCAAACAATTTTAAGCATAAAGCATATGTCTTCTAGAGTGCTTATAACCTACTAAAGATAATTACTAATAAAACTCAAGTACCTCCTGCACTAATTGTTGCTATCTACCGCTTATATTTTCAGGCTGCATTAATTAATTGTCTACTGTCTACTAGGAACTGTCATAGACATTAGGGTAGCCAGTCAAAAATGTACAATATCTCATTTCCCTGTGATTTTTTTTAATAGACAAGTGTTTTCTGTAATTTGCCCTCCACCTTCATGAACTTTGTCATATTATTCCCCAGAGAAGGGAAGGTATGGGACTTGCCAGGGAGACATGGCACAGTGAGACTGTTTATAGGAGAAGCCAGAGGAGAGACTGGTATTTTCAGGTCACTGGTCCAAGTATGAATGAGTGAAGCCATTGAGCTGAGATAGCTTGAAAAGGCCTTGTATAAAGTGTTGTGGAGTTCAAACTTTAACCCAAAGTTATGAAAATGCTTCTCTATAAGGACTAAAGAAAAATGTTAGCTTAGGAGAAACATGATCAGATTTGCACAAGAGAAAGACAGCTGCTCAGATAGAAAAGTTCAGGGACATCAATAAAGAGAGGCTAACTTAGAAGGCTACTGTCCAACCCCATCAGGAGATGATAAGTGCCCCAAAATAAGAGTGGGTTGCTTATAATGTGGATTTGTCCATTGATTGCATGTCACAGAGGAGTTGAAGAATGAGGAAAAATAAAGGAATTAGCAGATTTTGGAACAGGCTAAGCCTAAAACTCCAAAATCCAAAAGCTCCAAATTCCAAAATTTTTTCAGTGTCAATGTAATGTCACAAGTGCAAAAATCCCACACCTCGCCTCATGTGACTGCTCATAGTCATAATGCTGGCACAATAATATATATGTTTTAATTGCCTCCACCCTACATGCATAAAGGTGCATGTGAAACATAAATGGCTTATTTAAATTTTTTATTTGTAAGCAGAGAGAGAAAGAAAGAGAAAAAATGGGCATGCCAAAGCCTCTAGCCACTGCAAATGAGCTCCCTCCAGATGCATATGCCACTTTGTGCACCTGGCTTTACATGGGTATTGGAGAATCGAACCTGGGTCCTTAGGCTTTGCAGGCAAGTGCCTTAACTGCTAAGCCATCTCTCTAGCCCTATAAATGACTTTTGTGTTTAAGTGGATCTCATCTCTCAAATATCTCCTTATATACACAAAATACTTCAAAAAATTTAAATGACTTGAATCTGATACACTTATAAATTCAAACATTTCTGACAATAGTTGCTTAATCTGAACTTCCAGTGAATGGAGGAGTAAGAGTCAACAGTATCCATCATGAAGAGAGAAAAGGAGGTCAAGGTATGGGCTGAGGAAAGTGCACTGGGCACTTGCAAATGGAGATTCTGTCTTGCTCAAAGCTGGAGATTTTAGAAAGTAATAATGGGCTGGAGTACAAAGATGGAGACACAGGACTTAGATGAAAGTGTAAGTCATTTGAGGAGATTACATCGAGACAGAAGGTCAAGAGAACAGGGGAAGGAGGACCCAGGGCTATGTGCTTGCAGAAGAACATGAACTCCTGAAGACTCACTGAGGGCATCAGAGAGGTTAATGCAGTGAAAAATGTTGAATCCTGATGGCTCTAGGAGGTGGCTTTTTATGGAGACCCTCCCATCCCCTCATCTTTCCCATAGATAGTCTTCCTGTGGGTTGTACTGAGGAACACAGAGGCTGTTGCAGAAAATGCCATTCTGGTTTTAGCGAGGGACTGCTTTGAAGATTCAACCACAAGAAAGAGAGAAGATTCCACTTTTGTTTCTTGATACCCTTTATCTTCCCAACATGGTGGGAGGGTGCTGTGGCCACTTGAATGACTGATATATTTAGCCTGTCACCATTAATACCGCTCATTCTCTTGCCTACTGGGAGGGCAGTGTGATCCTCCCGGCTGCCCCTCACTTCCTTCCCTGGCAGTAGACATTTCCATTATTGACAGGAAACAGCAGGCTAATGGCACAGATGAATTGTAAATTTTGACAACCCGGACAGGTAAATATTGGCTTTGCACAAATAAGTTTCTATAAATAACCCGTCTGCAGTAGGAGTGCCACAGATGGCGGCAGGGCTGCCCAAGTGCTGATTTCTCCCAGGGTGTTCCATGCAGAGCACAGCTGTCAGACCATCTCTGCTATGCAGATTGTCCATGTCCCGGGCTCCTTGGCAGGCAACAGCAAGGACAGGTGGAGATCAGTCATTCAGTAATGTGTCCCAGGCTTTGCATTCCACTGTTCCAAAGGTGTTTCTTGAAAATGCCACTTCTAGTTTTACAGGCAAAGTAGGAATTTGTCAGAGCTGGGGATTTACTGGCCTCTTTTAATTCAAGTTGATCTTATTAAAAAGAAAACGAGGTAGAATGAGACATAGTCATTCTGGATGGTGTGCCATATGGCCATAATGCTAAAAATCGGGCTTTCAAAGGCTCTGGGAAGAAACTCAAGCTATTGTTAATGGGGACAGTGTGGGCTTGGACCTGAAAGGAAAGTGCCAGGCCTGGAGCCCTTCACACCAGAGTAGTTTCAGTGGGGGAATTTGCCCAGCAGCCATGGCAGGGAGCTGAAGGGAATGTGGTGAGCCATGTTTGGAAAATGGAGAGATGTTCTTATTTTTCACATGTTGAGTTAAAAGAGCCCATAGCTAGAATGGAGCTTTAAGGGAAGGGGTGGCATCCTAAGCATTTCATGAAGCCCATCAAGCTCAGTGCTAAATTACATACTCCTCTAGTGAGGTGAGGCTGTGGCTTGGGTTGTCTGCCTCCCTGTACTTCCCACAAAGCACTTAGCCTTGCCATATTCAAATTTCACATTTAAAATAGGATAAGGGCTCTTTTCTTTCTTTTCCTATGATTTCACCTAAACATCAGTGTGTCTGTTGGCCGTGAAGCGGCGAGTACTTCTTTCAGCCTGGGTATTTTCCTACTTGCCTTCCACATGTGTCTTGCTTTGGGGTGCTTTCTCACTTTGCTACATGCATGATTTTTTTTTTTGATCTCTGAATCCTTCACTCTTTCTTATTCCTCGCTGGTCTTTTATGTGAAAGGGATCTTTTGGTTCTTATGGTTTGCCCTCATGTGTGGGTGTATGTACCTCCTCCAGAGCCCTTTACTCCTGAGATCTCTCTGTGATGGAGATTCGTTCCAGCTCCCCTCTCCCTTTCCAGCCAGGACAAGGAAGAGAATTCTCTTCTGACTTGAGTCTTTCCCTGGATATTATTTCCCACCAAATAAACCTCATAAATCATTTCTCCCTAAATTAACTTCATAATTCATAATTTAAAAAATAAAAGTAAAATAATATAGGGTAAGGGCTGGAATATAGCTCAATGGCAAAGAAGGTGCAAGGCCCTGCATTCAATCCTCAGCACAAATCTATAAGTAAATAACGAGAGTGGCTGGAAAGATAAATAATATGTGTGGCATGCTTACAACACTGTGGCAACTGTGTGCTCCGTAAGTGCCTTTGGCCCTGCTCTCCTCTCTTCCTCCACCTTAGACTCTCAGCTCTCTTTGAGCTTTTGTAAACAGCTTTTGAATTGTCATATTAACTGTGAGGACACCCACATGCTTGTTTTCATAGAGGATTGTACAGGATATCATTCAGCATGCATTGCTTCCCTAACAGGGACTTGTGCCACCTCCACACAAAGCCAGGAAGAAAGCTCTTGAGGCCTCAGGATAGCAGAAGGAGTGCTGTTGTGCAGAATGGTGGTGAAGGTCTTGTTTCTTTTGTGCATTTGCGAAAATACATTCTTCAATTGCAAAAAAATTAAAAAATGAAGGCAACTTATTCTAAAAACTAAAGTATTATTGCCTAAGATGTGATTGAACTATTTAAGTAAAGCTAATCCACTTCAGTTATTCAAGCTGTTAAATGCTGCAACTATTCTTTCAAACTTTCTTATGCAGTAATTGTACATTCAGTCCTATGCTAGGAGCTGGGGTGGAATTAGGGTAGGAACATTCTTGACCCCTGAACTCTGATCAAATTGGTAATAAAATGAATGAAAATTGGTGATACAAGCAATTAAACTAAGATCTGTCTTATGTGAATGAAGATCCAAAATACAAAAAGGGAGAGCACAGAAAAGGGGAAGACAGCAAGCCTCATGTCAGATGGAGTGTGGTACCTCAGCTGAGCTAGCACTTACAAGAAGAGGTGGGAAAGAGAAGGCCAAATTTGTTTAAATTTCAGATGTTACTTTGAAGTTGTGTGTGTGTGTGTGTGTCTGTCTGGCTGTCTGTGTTTTAGAGGTAGGGTCTAGCTCAGGCTGACCTGGAATTCACTATGTAGTCTTAGAGTGGCCTTAAACTCATGGTGATCCTCCTACCTCTGCCTCCCAAGTGCTGGGATTAAAAGCATGCACCACCATGCCCTGGCTTACTTTGAAGTTTGGTAGGTTTTTTTTTTTAAAAAAAAAAAAAAGAATATGTGAGAGGCTAGAGAAACAGTTAAGGGCTTGCCACACAAGCATGAGGGCCTAAATTCGATCCTCAGAAGCCATGGAGAAAATGGCAAGCATAGCAGCATACACTTGTAATCCCAGAGCTAGGGAGTTGGACACAAGATCCCTGGGGCTCACTGGTCAACCAGTCTCAAGAAAAGGTGATGATATTCCTTTGGAAAAACACATGAGGTTGTCCTGTGGCCTACACACACACACACACACACACACACACACATAAATGCATGCTCACATACACACATAATGAAAAGAATATACAAGAAGGTATTATTGACAGTCCCAGAACAGCATAGCCAAAGTCATTAAATGATAATAAATGTATACAATGGGAGAATTGTTTTCATCCTTTCCTCATGCTAAAGCAAAATATGTCTAAGTAAATTGTAAACAACTTCTTTCTCATGGTTCTAGAGGCTACAAAGTCTAAGATCAAGGCACCAGCAGATCTGGGGTCTGCTGAGGAGTTACTCTCAGCTGTTGAGATGGTGCCTCTTGCTGCAGCCTCATTGGGCAGAAGGGATGGGCGGCCAATATACTACTTCCTTCACCCTCTCTTATAAGCACAACAATCCCCAATAATGATGGTGAAAAAAAAGGCTTCCTGATTAACACAATCACAATGGGTGTGGGATTAGGACATAATGAATTCTGAAGGAATGCATGTATTCAAACCATAGTGATAACTTTGGTGAAACATTTTCTTCTCGTTTGTGTGCTTATCCTCCTCTAACCACTTCACATGGTTGGGGTGACCTGCAATACAGATGGAGAAACTGGAACTCCAAGACCATGAGGGGAGAGCATGAGCCAGGAGCACCTGTAAAGCACACTTCCAGCTCCACAGGTGACTGCACCATGAGGGACAGTGCACTGGGCTCTTAACCTCAAGTGGTTACCATGATGATTTACTGCTGACAGGAAGCTATGGAAACTTTTGTTCTTACCACCTGTGTGCCAGCACTGTGCCAGTGCAGTGACTTGTTGGTCCTCTTCAGTCCTTCAGTTCATTACAAATGACAGCAGGTCAGTGCTGTGCTGGAATGGCCATCTTGTGTCCTTCTGCTCCTTAATGGCTTCTCTCTTCCTCCCTAGGTACACCTCACCATTCTTGTGGCCTTCTTGAACTATGCATTCCTTTCCTCAGGCAATGTTCATTGTAATTATGGGGTATTTTTTAAGAACCATTACTTCTTTTTTAAAAAAATTATTTGAGGGGCTGGAGAGATGGCTTCACAGTTAAGGCACATGCCTGTGAAGCCTAAGGACCCAGGTTTGATTCTTCAGGTCCCACGTAAGTCAGATGCACATGGTGGCACATGTGTCTGGAATTCGTTTGCAGTGGCTAGAGGCCCTGGCACACCCATTCTCATTCACTCTCTATCTCTCTCTCTCTCTGTCTCTGACTCTAACAAATAGATAAATAAAAATTTTAAAAATTGTTTGAGAGAGAGAGAATGGGCTTGTCAGGTCTTCTTGCCATTGCAAATGAACTCCAGATGCATACATCACTTTGTGATCTGGTTTTACATGGGTGTTAGAGAATCAAACTTATTCAGCAGGCTTTGTGAACAAGTGCCTTTAACTGCTAAGCTGTCTTCACAGCCCCCAAAATCTCTTAAGTAGTACAAAAAGCCATGTGTGAGCTCATATTATGATTCCTGTGGGCTAAACTACAACAAACTCATCATCCAAGGGAATACTTCCCTTAGGTGGAGTAAATCTTGCCATTTTTCCCTTTTTGTTCCATCTGCTGTGTAAAATCCACAGTTCTCATGAAGGAATCTACTGTCTATGCCAAAAAAAGATGTGCTCAGGGTACTTCTATTGTAAAGTTCCTTAGGGGACAGCAGCACCAACCTGTCTCTAGAGATAAAGAAAGGGCTTCATGTGACCCTTTCTGTACTACAAAAGCTATTAGTTCATATTTCTATTTTAAGAGTTATTGACATGATCCAGTAAAGTCATTTTGTTTCCTCCAGATACAGCCAAGGGTCCTTAGAAGTAGCATACACAAGCCAGGTGTGGTAGTGTATGCCTTTAATCCCAGCACTTGGAGGCTGAGGTGGGAGGATTGTTATAAGTTTGAGGCCAGCCTGGGCTACAGTGAGAACCTGCCTCAAAAATTAAACATAATGATAATAAGTTAAAAAATAGGGGGCTGGAGAGATGGCTTAACAGTTAAAAGCACTTGCTTACAAAACCTGCCGGCCTGGGGTTCACTTCCCCAGTACCCATGTAAAGTCAGAAGCACCAAGCAGTGCATGCATCTGGAGTTCATGCGAAGTGGCAGGAGACCTTGGCGTACTCTCAGTCTCTCTTGTCTTTCTCTGAAATGGATAAATAAAAATATTTTTAACACAGAAATAACATGTAGCTATACTTTCTAGCTGTGGCAGAGAGGAGGGGAAGTCAGCTAGGTGACTTTCACGGTTCTTTGGTCAGTGCCCACTAGGCTGTGAACCACTGTTTCTTAACCATGCTTTGAGTTGTTGTACCCTTAAAAAGGAAAAGCAATAACAAAAAACTCTATGTGACTGTTGTTAAGGTGATCAGAAAGTCCATTGGTTATAATGTGAATTGCACATTAATGCTTATCTTTACCCCCAAATTCTTGTTTGCTGGAACCACCCAGCACTAGCTAATGTAATGGGAACTTCCTAACACTATTAAGGGCCCAAGGCTGCTGGCATGGAGTCAATAGGAAAGCTTAGGGGGAAAAAGAAACAATTCAAGTCTTGCCACTTCTCAGCTATGTAATCTTTAGCAGTTTGGCTCACCTCTCTGCACCTGTGAGCAGATAGAATAAGACTGGCCTTACAGAGTGTTACGAGTGCATGTGAATGTGCTCTGCAAGAGAAAATAGTGTCTTCTAAATTGAGAATGTGAGTTTAATCCCATGGTAGTGCAAGATTGAGCACTGACCCAACAGGGGCCACAAGTCAGATGCCAAACACCTGTCCTCCTGGGTGTCCAGCTTACTAGAAAGGCTTTCCATTGGACGTGCTATTCAAATTATGCTTGGGTAATGTTGTGCCAGTTATCAAGGCAACAAGTTCTGAGGTGAATTGGAAAGTGAATATTTTAACATCTCTTAACCCACTAGAGGATAAAAAGGTTTTATAAGGCCAAATATGTTTATGATGTGATAATTAAAAGGTGAAGCGATTTAACTTACATATGGTAGTATGCATAGTAAGTCTCCAGAAGGCAATGTAAGAAATGGAGCTTCTCAAAAACTATACATCATAAAATTCTTTCCTCCATCCCCCATGCCCTTTCATTTCCTCCTCCCTCTTCCCCCCATAACCACCAAACCTTACTTTGAAAAACACTGAGTAAGGAATTCTGAAGTGGCTGTTCTCAGCACTTGACTGTAAAGCATTGCATTATAGATATACCAAATACAGCCTGAGTAAGAACAAAACTTGATTTTTAGGTATGTCCTACAATAAATGGAGGTAATCAGACCTCTAATCTTTTTTTTTCCCCCTACATTTTCTTTCTTTAGCTGAAATTCTAGTAATCAACTTATTTTTTTATAAAACTATTATGGAAAACAATGGTATTTACACAGAGAATATACTATGTAATTTTACTGTAAAAGCTGACAGCTGTAGTACTTCCTTAATGAAGCCACCCTAGGACCCAGCTGGAAGTCAAGACAGGGTTTAGGTCAGTGGTAAGAATGCATACCTAGCTCATGCAAGGCCCTGTTCCAATACCCACCAACACACACACACATAGAGACACTCTCCTGTGCATTCATAATTTTTAGTCTATGGCGTTTGTAATCAGATGTCCTTATAAACTCATGTGTTCCGAGTACTTGGTCCCTGGCAGATGGCAGTTTGGGAAATGGAGACTTGCTAGAGAAGGCATGCTGTGGGCAGGCTTAGGGGTATGATAGCCAGCTCCCCATTGCTAGAGATTGTCTCCCTCTTGCTGATGTTTTCCAACTACTGTGGCAGAGGTAATGTCTAGCTTCTTCTCATGTCATGCTTTTCCCTGACATCATCAAGCTTCCCTTTGAGACTATAAACCAAAATAAAAACTTTCCTCCCATCAACTGTTTTTAGTTTGGTGCTTTGTTTCAGCAATGTGAAAGCAACCACAACACTGCCATGGAAGAGCTAACTGTATACATAGCTTATCTCTTCTGCTGATGAAGAAACTCATGCTGTAGAGATACACAAATGACTAGCTCAGAACTTACACATGCTGGATGCTCAGATGCCTCATTTAGCGAATGAGCTTCACATATCCCTAAGTTAATTTATTTCCCATTATTATTGATAATATTAATTAATATTTATTAACCATCTAGGTACTAGGCAATTAATTATTTTATTCACAAGAAAACTCTTTAATCTGTTCTCCATCTTACCCCATGAACATAATGAGGCATAAAGAAGCCATAAATGTTGGGGGGATTGCTTGATGGTTAAAGGTGCTTGCTTTCAAAGCCTGTCAACTCAGATTCAATTCTCCATCTGAAGCCAGATTAAAACAAAGTGGTACATGAGCTGGGTAGTGTGGCCAAGTGGTCTAAGGCACTAAATTAAGAAGTGAAACATGCATCTGGCATTCATTTGCAATGGCAGAATTCCTGGCATGCACATGTGTGCATGCTTGTGTATATACACACATACAGATACACACACACACACACACACACATATATATATATATATATATATATATATATATATATATATATATGCATACATACATACATACATATATACATACAGGATAAAACAGTAGTCATATTGCCTCATATGGTAACCTACTATTCCAAGTTATGGTTATAACTCAACTAGCTTACACTCCAAGTCACAAAATTACCTTATGGGTGTGAAAGAATATATAAATGTTCACAGCCCAATATGGTGGCCCAGAGGAACTTTGGGGCTCTCTATTCCCCATAAATACCACTGTATCAATAATCACTACCTGAAATAAAAGGCTTTTAGGGCCACAAGCCAGTACTTCTTCTTATATACACTGAGTGTGGGAGGCTTTCCGTGGCCCATTTGGACTAAGGTTCTTTCACCAAATCTACACATTATGACTGTGAGCCCTTGTTAAGGCTGGGTTAATTGCCCATTTAGGCAGTGTTCTCATCTCAGAAGTCCCTCTAGGGATAAGAGCCTTTGAGCTGAGAGATAGTTTTGTGTTTGCTTTGCACTTGCTCAGCTGCTGGTGGGTTTAGGACTGTGCCGACAACATATGCTACTCCATATTCTTCATATTTCAAAGTCATGATAATTTCCACACCCAAAAGCCAGTCTGTCCCCTCCTATGGGATCAGGCGGTCAAGCAAACCAGCACTTACTAGGCTCATGCCACCTCTGAGGACAGAATGAGCATTGTAAAGTCCTTCACACTCCTTGTGAGTCTTCTTCTGGGTTTGCTTCCACTGTGGACACAGTACCATGAGGAAGAATGGATTTTGAGTTACTGCTGAAGGTTAGATGCCACTGCGTATGTGTGCCATAGGCTGTCCACTGGCCTCCTCTGACTCACAGTCCCATCAGTAGTACAAGCAAAAGACCAGGCTATGACGTTTCCTGCTGAGTGTGAAGACGTCTCCCCAGGGAGAGGGTTTCTCTGTGGTTTGAACGCACGTGAAGACCAAGGCCTCACAAGGCATGTTGCACAACTGCTTCTGGCATGCTTTTCTGTTAATTTTATTTTTGTAATTTATTTATTTGAGAGAGAGGAAGAGTGAGAGAGAGAGTAAGAGACAGATAGAGAGAGAGAGAATGGGTGCGCCAGGGCCTCTAGCCACTGCAAACAAAATCCTGATGCATGGGCCACCTTGTGCTTCTGGGTACTATAGAATTGAACGTGGGTCCTTAGGCTTTGCAGGCAAGCACCTTAACCACTAAGCCATCTCTCCAGCCCCTAGTTTTAATTTTTTTTTACATGGGTTACAGTTATATCCCCTCTCCCCAAGTTCCCATTTCTCTTTGGGCTCTTGTCAGTGGAATTATTGGTGTTCACTGGGCCTCATTCAGTCTTTGTACAGAGGGGCTATGCCTCAGGATATTTCTACCCACCCTGTGGCTCTTAAAATCTTCCAGTCCCCTCTTTTGCAATAATCCCTGAGCCTTGGCAGGTCTGTTAGCAGTTTGGTTTAGTGTTGAGTTCTCTTACTCCCTGCCTCAACTCAGAATGTCCAGAAAATGCAACTTTCGGTATATCAGTAAAATAAAACCAGAAATACAAGTTGGAGTGGGAAATCACCCTGTAGAGTGTATTTATAGAAAGTGAAACATATAGAGCCTATGGGAAGAGCTAATGTGAGGGTAATCAGCTTCCAGGGCTGGCTAGGTTAGTTCTTGAAGCAGGTCTTGGACTTCTGTCTCTGAGAAATAGTCATGTCTTTTGCCTAAGTACCACATGGCCAGGAAATCAACAAAATCCCATGTAATATATGTCAAAGTATATAATTATTTCCAGGCATGGTGGTATACTCCATTAATCACAGCACTCTGGAGGCAGATGTAGGATAATTGTTGTGAGGTTGAGTCTAGGCTGGGACTACAGAGTGAGTTCCAGATCATTCTGGGCTAAAGTAAGACCCTACCTCAAAAGAAATAAAGATATATACACAAAAAAGATAATTTATGTATCCTTTTCTACTTTAATTGGCTTTAAAATTATACAAGTAAATAAGTCAATATGTGATCATCCCCCCCTTTTTGTATATATGTGACTCACCAGCTCCCTTCAACTATAGGAGTTCCAGCTTTATGGAATAGGGTCTGTGCTTAATTTTATATTTTTGTTGTTGTTGTTGTTCTTTTCAAGGTAGGGTCTCACTCTAGCCCAGGCTGACCTGGAATTCACTATGGAGTCTCAGGATGGCCTCAAACTCACAGAGATCCACCTACCTCTGCCTCCCAAGTGCTGGGATTAAAAGCATGCACCACCACGCCTGGCTCCTTAGTTCTGTTTTTATGAAAAGACTTAAAAATTCTAGTGTCTTTAAACAATGGGGCTAGAGTGCTTTAGAAAGGAAATCCTAGACTTTAGGCAGCCTCGCACAGACTACCTTTGATATAGGTTACGTGACAAGAACTTTGAGTCTTTTTCAATGAAGACTCTTTCAGCTGGAATAATTGCTCAGTGGTTAAAGTGCTTGCCTGCAAAGCCTAATGATCTGGATTCAATTCCCCAGCACCCACCTAAAGCCAGATGCACAAAGTGGTGCATGCATCTGGAATTTGTTTATAGTGGCAAGAAACCCTGGTGTGTCCATTTTCTCTCTCTTTCTCTCTCTCTCTTGCAAATAAATAAGTAAAAATATTTACAAAAGAATTTTCATACATTAACATACTATAATTTGGTCATAATCCCCTTACCATTACTATCTTTTGTTTTCCCCCTCCTCTACATACATTCCATTAAACATCCCCTCTGTTTCCAACTACTGCATCTTCTATTCTGATGTGTGTTTCTTTTAGCCCATAGGAAGTTCTCTAGGGCTGTTCTACTAGAGTTTCACAAGAAGATGCTCAAAACAACACAAGTGTGTCATTGCAAGTTACAGAATTTGAAAACCTAAAGACAAGGTGCCTACAAAGCCACATACCCTCCACGTCTTGCAGGGGGCCCTTTCTTGGCCTCTTGGGAGCTCCTGACGGTTTGTTGGAAGTCTTTGGTGGCCCTTGACTTAAAGCTACATAACTCTAAGCTCAGCCCCTGTTACCACGTGGATTCTCCTTGTGTGTCTTTAATTATGTCACCTTATAAATAAGCCAGCAATATTGAATTAGAGGCTCACCATACTTCAGGAGACCTCATCTTAACTAAATACATCTGTAATGACCATGTTCCCAAATAATGTCACATTCTAAGGTGTTAGGAGTTTAGAATCTCTTTGGGGGAGAATGCTATTGAATACATAAAAAGTGTTAACGTTTTTTTTTAAATACAATACTTTTCCCTGTCTCAGGCACTTTCAATCCCTAAAATCTTCCAGTGAATGAAACGAACACTTGTAATACAAGATATATCCCTGTGTTTCAAAAGAACTTAAGTATATCCCCTGAGGTTAGGTAAGGAAGCCTAGAAAAAAAAAAAAAAACTCCACTGAAAAGCGATAGTGTTTGTGGATGCTTATACTATACTTAGTCCTGGTCTAAACAAACATACCTTTCTATTTATTTTTAACTTTCCTTCCCCCTCAAATCACTATAGATATATTTGTCATTTCTTATGTTTTCATTTGCGTTATTAGTTGTCTTTAACCAGGAAAAAAAAAAGCATTTTGACTGATTAAAAATAATCTAGAAGGTTGGGAAGTTTGCACAGCAGTTAAAGGCACTTCCTTGCAAAGCCTGCTAGCCTGGGTTCAGTTCCCCAGTACTCATGTAAAGTCAGTTGTACAAAGTAGTGCATGCATCTGGAGTTTGTTTGCAATAGCAAGTGTCTGTAGCACCATGAAACATTTGCAAACCACCCAATCCTTGACATAGAGTGACTATCCAGAAGGAGCAAGAACATTTCTAGAAACAGCAGTAAACCTTATCTTCTTGGCTCAGTTTGTGCACACTCCAGTTTCTGAACAAAATACTGTCAAAGGAACTACACCATAAGGTCTGTGTGATGGAGTGGGGATTGTCTGGTTTTCTCTGGCTCTAGGACTACAAACATCCTCTGAGGAAGAAGGAAGACACTTACCACCACCACCTCCTCCAGCAACCCATAGGAAGATGGAATAACTGAGATTTAGGGAATCAGTCACTTTCCCAAAACAGGCAGCTTCTGAATGTTGGATTAGCATTCACACCCATCAGGCTTTGATTGTTCTGTTACCAGAATTCTTGTGCCTCACCTTTTACTGGAATTACCAGCTATCTCCTAGGAAGGGGTAAAATTACATAGTTGGAGTTTATTATAAACTTAGTGTCTCAAACCTTTGGCTATGCAGGTTCTAGAAAGAAAACAAAGAACCTGATCCTGTGATGTGCCTCTGAGTGGAAAATGCTATTGAGGTGTTGGAGAGTGGTAAGAGGGAAGTTGGGGAATATTCATGGTGAGAGGATCTCCCATAGGACCAGATACCCTCAGTAGAATTACTGCATCATTTGCTTCCCTTTTGGCTTTAATGTCTTTTGGTAAAGGTAGCAAACAGATTGAGTCACCAGGTAAGGTTGGCAACAAAGAAAGATTGCCCACCTTTGCAATTAAGTCTGTTGGTTCCATTTAACAACCTCGTAGGAGAAATTTGCTGTGATGGCTCCCATAGTGGTACTGAGAGCACTCAGAAACCAAAACTAGGAATTCTCAGACTTGGAGGAAAGCCATCCATGTGAGACAAAGGAAGAGCAAGCTTTCTGCCTCAGTCCTTAGGGACAGCCAGGGTTTTGGCTCTGAACTGAGTTGACCTTCTTCCAACTGTCTCCTTTAGAATTGGTCTGACCCTTGGCTATGTGAAGCTTTTTCTAGTGTCACTACAGGAGGAGTGCAAGATCCAAACATCTTTTTAAGAACATTTCCTTCAATGAGTATTTAACTTTTTATCAAGAAGAGTTAAATAAAAATGGTTTTTCTGGGCTGGAGAGATGGCTTAGCTGTTAAGCACTTGCCTGTGAAGTCTATGAAGCCACATGCACAAGGTGGCGCATGCGTCTGGAGTTTGTTTTCAGTGGCTGGAGGCCCTAATGCACCCATTCTCTCTCTCTCTATCTCTCTCTCTCTCTCTCTCTCTCTCTCCCCCCCCTCTGTCTATCACTCTTAAATAAATAAATAAATAAATGTTTTAAAAAATGTTTTTGCCCATCATTAACCTTCAAGCCAATCATTTCTTTTTCTCATATCCTCCTACTCATTAAAAGCACGGTTACATTTCCATTTCAGTTATTCCAATTATTTGCATTCGAAGCAAAAACAATTCCAATGTTATTAACTTTTCTAATGACCAGAAGTAAACAGATCTGAGCCTTACTTAGCCATGACTACAGGTCCCTATCTGCCTTGGAAGGCCAGGCATGGTACCAGAAATGTGGAGGAAAGTGAAATCAAGGGTGGCCTCTACAAGCCCAGTGCGCTTCCCAACCTTAGAGTTTGTAAAGCAAAGATGACGGTTGTCAACTGATGTGTCTCATTGTAGCACACTCACAGAGGAATTTTTTTTTACAGACTTTAAAGTCATTAAGATTTTGTGGCTAGCATCTGTCCTGAGGGATTGGCAAGGAACTACACTCCCCATCTTCACACACCCAAGTACCAACAGAAGAGAGTGTAGCTCTAGAGCCCTTACACATCTTCAACATGACCTGGACTTTTTAGGATACAGTAATTCCCATCTGAGAAACCATGGACCACATACACTAGCATCTGTGATAGTTAACGTTGATCATAAGTTTGATAAAATCTAGAATCACCTAGGAGACAAACCTCTGAGAAGGTCTGGGAAGGAGTTTCTAGACTGGGCTAATCAAGGTGGGAAGACCCACCCTGAATGTGGGCATCACCGTTCGTAGGCGGGATATCATAGACTAAATAAAAATGAGGGATGATGGTATGCACCTATAATCCCAGCACTTGGGAGGGCTAGGAGCAGGAGTTCAAGATCGTGTTTGATAGCATAACAAGTTTGAGACCAGTTTGGGCTACATGAGAGTCTGTCTCAGACAGAAAGGGATAGGACGGGAAAAGAAGTCTAGCATTATGAAGAATCACAGCTAAGCAAGCCTGGAACAGTCATCCCTGGCCCACAGCTGAAGTCTCAGTCTTTCAAAGCAAGGATGAGCAACACACCAACTATGTTGCATCCCCGTGTGTGCCAGAACTGCTTTGAGACTGGAGTTCACTGAGTCAAAGGAAACCTCCGTATCTCTGTCGTTGTTGAACTGGGCTGCTGCAGATAGGGAGAGAGAACTAATTCCTTTCTTTTCAGGGCCAATGCAAAAAGAACCCCGAGCCTTGCACAGAGCAGTGGCCCTGGAAAGCTATCTCCATTCAGTGTCTCTGCAGCCCCAGAGCCACAACAAACAACAAATGTGTGGAATCATCTTTGTGCCAGGCCTGGGCTTGAGCTCTTGGTGCTAAAAGGAGTACCGAGGGTGTTACTAGCATGACACAGGCACTGAGAAAATACAGGATGCCCTCCTCTTAGAAACATCCAGGAGACAGTAAGGTGTACAAGATGCAGAAAGAAGAATGAAATGCGAAGGGTGGTCCTCTGTATCTTCTCTTGTGCTTTCAGCCAGCTCTTTCTACAAGTAATGGAGCTTTGGTTCATGGTGTTTTCTTACTGCTCTATCTGCCCACCATTTCTGCAAGAGAAAGTGATAGTCATTCCTTTCTTGAATTAGACTTTGAATCAGTGGGGTCTGCATTCATGATATTCTATACATGCATTTCAAGGTTCTCAAAGGATGTAAATATACTCCTCATTCTAACAAACTGTTTTTTCTGATCCATGAATCTGGAAGTGACAGAAGGGTGCTTAACACATAGCACGTATCCAGTTGTGAGTTAGTTTTCATTTGTATACCAGTAATCAGGGAGCAGCTTAAGGGAGGAAAAAAGGAAAACTAATAAAAATTCACATTGATCATGAAGGTGTTAACCTAGGTTCTATGTGAATCCCTCTCCTATGGGAGGCAGATGACATGTATTACTAACTGTGTCCAGTAGGGCCTGGGTTGCCTCTTCACACAGCCTCAGCACACTTTGTTAAGGATTGCCATGTAAAGGACAGGTCATCTTAAATCTCAGCACATGTCTTTTACCACCTGTCTCATGAACATATGATACAGAGTTTAGTTATTTTTGCATATATCCTTAAGGATACATATACATATAAAAGTTTCTACCACATTAAATTTTCATGCTTACTTTTTATAGTTTTAAAATATTTTATTTATTTATCTATTTGAGAGAGATACAGAGGAAAAGGCAGAGAGAAAGGAAGAATGGGCACACCAGGGCCTGCAGCCACTACAAACTCCAGACACATGTGCATCCTTGTTCATCTGGCTTATGTGGGCCATGGGGAATCGAACCAGGGTCCTTAGGCTTCGCAGGCCAACACTTTAACCACTGTGCAATTTCCCCAGCCCTCATGCTTACTTTTATAAAATACATGAAGGGAGTTATTAAGAGATTTCTATGCTATGAGTTATGTAATAACACCTTTTTATGGGGCTAACCCTTTGACCCAAGGTCACATAGTTAATGCTTGGGATTTATGTTTAGATTCTTGTATGTAAGACCTACTACACGTTTAGTGTCTGCCTATGCACATGTCATTATATCCTACAACACTCTACAGAGTCTCTATTCAGTTGTGGTTGGGAAGATTATAAAATTGAGATCTTAAGGTAAATGAGTTTCATTTAAAGACATGAATTCTCATAATAGGACTTCTCTAGTGACATCCTGTGCAGTTGAAGCAGCTTATACCCCTAGAGCATTGATCCCCGGAGATAAATCCCCAAACTTGGTCTAATAAATACTCTAAAAGAAGCACTTTTCTTTCCACATTTGCATTCATTTCTTTCACTGCAATGTTGCTTCATAGCACGACAGTGGCTGGTGTTTTCATCCGATTAAGTTCTGCACCATTTAAAACCATATTCTTCAACTGTCAGGTGGCACTAATGCATCAAGTGCAGCAGGATTCCAGACACTCATATCTGTTCAAAGACTTCTGGAAGTAGAGACAGAGAGAAAGAAATTGTCTAAATGGACTCATACTCTTGCCAACAGATAATTCTTCTCAGATCTACTGACTTCTCCATAAGCCCTTATCATGCACAGTGTCTTCCACCCAGGAGAACAGGCATTGATTTTTTTTTCACTTGCCTCAATGGAAAACACTGAAATTACAAATCTGACATGGCTGGGGTGATAAACTTGTTCACTGAGGGAGGAAAATAAAGTCAAAAAAATTTTTTAAGTCAGTGAAATGTTTCTACAAACACAGCATGGGCTGGGGAGATGGCTCAGCAATTAAAGGCACTTGTTTGCAAAGTCTGCTGACTCAAGTTCAGTTCCCCAGTTCCCACATATAGCTAGACCCACAAAGTGGCACATGCTTTAGGAGTTTGTTTAGTGCCAAGAAGCTCTGGTATGCCTATTCTCTCTCTCTCTCTCTCTCTCTCTCTCTTCTCCTCTCTTCTATCTTCTCTCTTGCTCCTCTATCCTCACAAAAAATAATTTTTTTGAAGCACAGTTTAAAATTATGTTCCTAGCCGGGCATGGTGGCGCTTGCGAGGCAGAGGTAGGAGGATCACTGTGAGTTCAAGGCCACCTTGAGACTACATAGTGAATTCCAGGTCCGCCTGAGCTAGAGTGACACCTTGAACGCCTCCCCCCCAAAAAAAAATGTTCCTGAGCATGCTTTGTGTGAAGGATGGATTTTGTCCTTTCTTTAGGGTATGCCAGTTACAGCTACTCTTCTAAGAAGTGATGCCCCTGGAGCACAGGACTAAGTAACAGCACAACATGTGACTTGGGAGACTTCCTGCTAAATGCAGCTCAGCAAATTGCAGACATAAGTAAGTTTAGTGACAGAAATGAACCTTCAAAGATTTGGAAATTTCAGCTTTAACTTGAGGGAATTGTATGAAGCTAAGCTTTCTACTCTTTTCATCTTATAAAGGCACATCCTAAAATATTACAATATATGCATGTAGACTAAAATTCATTGAATCTGTAATTTAGAAGCAAAATATATCTTTGAATTTCTCTAACATTGGCTTGTTATTGATATTATTAATGCAACTGGTTTATGCCCCCCCAAAAAAACCACTTTAGAATTTCTAGACATGTGGGGGCGCATGTCAGTTTCCTAATCCACAGCAGCTGGCTCATGGCCAGGGGATCCTGTACACCAAGGTAGTTGGTTCAGTTGTATCGTCTACAGAGCGAGTGCATGACTTGAATAATGGATGATAGACGCATTTCCCACTTCTCTTTGCCTTGGGTTGACCTGTTCTCCTCATAGCAGGAAAACTACCTAGTGAGCAGTATAATCTGCAAACATGATTCAGACCTTGTAGGGATGCATTATTTCATTAGGCTGCTTAGATCTTGTAGAGCAGCAAACTATTCATTTTCTCAATAGCTCCCAAAGGGTTGTACAAAGCTGAAACCTCCATACGTACACTTGGGGAACAATTCATTGGCCAGACATGCTCCAGCCCAAATCCAAAGGACTTGCTCAGGAGCAGAGCTGTTTCAGTGAATCTGAAAACCAGTACAGGTGACCTGAGCATCACAAATGTTAATATTTCATATTTCAGCATATGATGCCAGATATTGTCAATGTTGTTTTTGTATAGCAACTCTAAGACATTTTCAAATCCTCTGCAGATTGAGATAGTCATTGTTCATCCATTCAACAAGTTATTTTCTCAGAGCTGACTATTCTGGGATGGACCATGCTGAACATGGAGAGAAGACCATTAAGGGTACTCAGTGATGCTGAGAGTCATGCTATATTTGTCCATTAAGAAGTAGTTATGAGGGCTGGAGAGATGGCTTAGCAATTAAGGTGCTTGCCTGCAAAGCCAAAGGACCTTTGTTTGATTCCCCAGGACCCACATAAGCCAGATGCACAAGGTGGCACACGTGTCTGGTGTTTGTTTACAGTGGCTGGAGGCCCTGGCATGCCCATTTTCTCTCTCTCATTCTCTCTGTCTCCCTCTCTCTCTCAAATAAATAACTAAAAATAAGACTTTTTTAGGGATAGAGAAATGAGGCATATGCTCACACTATTATTAACAGGCATAACACATCAGAGCTCTGTGGCCCAACACATTCAAGATATACTATTTAAGCAAAAAATCTTGAACTTATAGTGGTTTGTAAATGTCCAGTGTGTCCTTTACACTGTAATCCTGCACTTATTAACCAATTTCAGAAGAAGTTTCTCAAGTGAGAATATCAGAGTGATTTAGGGCCCTGGAGCCAGACAGTCTGAGCTCAAAGTCCTGCTCCACCACTCAATGGCTATTTCTTTTTTTTTTTTTTTTTTGGTTTTTCGAGGTAGGGTCTCACTCTAGCCCAGGCTGACCTGGAATTCACTATGGAGTCTCAGGGTGGCCTTGAACTCACGGCAATCCTCCTACCTCTGCCTCCCGAGTGCTGGGATTAAAGGCGTGCGCCACCACACCCAGCTTTCAATGGCTATTTCACTATAGGCAAAATGCCTCCAGTTCCTCTTCTTTAAAGAAGGTATAATAATAGTACATACCTCCTAGAGTTCTAAGATAATTAAATAAATTAAACCCTACAAAGCATTTAAAAACATGCATGATACCAGGGAAATGCTCTGCAATACTGGTGTTCCACTTATTTATAATGTTTTCAATTGTAAGCTTAGGCATTTTTTTGAATTGTACTAATCACCTACACACAGCCCATGTAAGATACAGTCTTATAGGATTACCATTGTGCATTTTTGTTTTAAACTAAGTTACAAGGATTTTCTCTAGCACATGTGGGATTAAGACAAAATTAATTTTAAAAGTAGGAAGCATCCTACTAAATTGTAGGATTCCACTGGATTATAAATTATTGTCAATAATTTACATTACAAATGCAGAAATATAAATCAAAAAAGTCAAATAATTTTTTCATTTTTTGTTTCTTTTTATTTATTTATTTGAGAGCGACAGAGAGAGAAAGAGACAGAGAGAGAGAATGGGCACGCCAGGGCCTCCAGCCACTGCAAACGAACTCCAGATGCAGGCGCCCCCTTGTGTATCTGGCTAACATGGGTCCTGGGGAATCAAGCCTCAAACCAGGGTCCTTAGGCTTCACAGGCAAGCGCTTAACCGCTAAGCCATCTCTCCAGCCCTCAAATAAGAATTTTGACATAATCTTCTGGAAACAATGAAGGACAGGCCTTTAAGCCTCAGCAACATGTAGGCAGACAGGAACGCCTGCTGTCAGGACATGTACTTCCTGACAGCTCTAAAGGGTGTGTTTCTTAGTGTAAGGACAGGGCACTATGCAGCTGGCCTTCTTGCCATCCTTGGGGATGTAGGCATAGGGGAACGGTTCATTTGTAAAAGGCTTAAGCAAACATCTGAGCAAATTCTGCATGTAAAAAAAGCAGACCTAGGACTATGACCTGAATTTGAGTGGGTCACCTTCCCCATGGATCTCAGCGACCATGCAAAGGGCTACCTAACTCTAGTCCCGTCACTCATCAGAAATGGATAGCCATGCTCTAGAGAAATGGGAATCGATTGAAGCCTGAGCCATAACCTTGTCACTATGTGTGGCCTTAAGTGAGTCAGTCACAACTGGCACAAATCTCATTCTTTATCTGTGAAACAAGGGAACAATGTGTATTGCTCCTGACCACAGTGAACTGTGTAGAGATGAAAATGGACTCTGGGTATGGAATTTGGAAATTTTCCCTTCTTCTACTTCTGTGTTGGGCAGCTGGGATCTTCCTTATGTAATATGTTCAGGAAAAGAAGAACAGGAAGGTAAAAATATTACCCTGCAGTTGTCAGCTGGTGCTAAACTAGGTTCTGGGAACGGAAAAATGAAGATGAAGAGGACACAAAGGGAAATGGGAAGTAACAGAACATGCGTGAAATGGAGATGGATTCCTCTGGCCCCCAGCATTCATCTGTTCTGAGTCGTCCAGGTTGCTGCTAGGGCTGCAAGAGGAAGAATGACTGCAGGGTGGGGCTGGAGGAGAGACACATCTGTCCCCATTGCTCAGTGGTTAATTTTCCAGAGGCTGTCATTACAGAAATGTCAGCTGCAGCCTAGCAGCCCTCAGTCATTTGTTGCAGGAGAATTATGAGTAGTTGACTTGTCTGAGGTAATCAGTATGGATTCAGAATTCTTAATGGCACTTGGGCCTTTTGCTTTCTTTAAAAAAAAAAAAAAAACAACACTTATTAGAAAATTCATTTCCCAGCCCATCTTTGAAATCAGAGTTGGAGGGGTCAGGGCAAAATGCAAAGCAGAGGAGCCAACACTGGGCTTTCAAGCCCTACACTGGGGGCCAGGAAAATTGAAATGAGTCAGGGACAGTCTTGGGACCAAATTCAAGGGATGGAATGATGAGCTAAGAGAGTCTGGTTGTAAGGAAGGGAAACTTAACTGAAAGTTTCTGACCATTGCATGCTGAGAATAGCATCCTTTTATAAATTGTGGTTTTTATCTTGTATGCAGCAGCTAGCGTGGAAGGTGGGGGACAGGCTGAGGGTGGATCTAAGTCTGAGAGCTATGTATAGACTACAAGGCTTTGCTTTCCCAGGCTCTGGAAACCTTCAAGCATTCAGAGTCACGAAGAAATGATCACTCTGTTTGTTCCTTGAAGTATAAAAATGGTTTTATTTTTAGACATTACTGGGGTTTTTTTGTTGTTTTTTTAATCGACTGACAGTTGTCTCCAGAGGCAGCCATAGAAAGGATAGTGCAGCCACGGTGGGCACAAGTAGGAATTTCATCAGATGCCAAGGGGTCTCATCACCCCTGTTATTTGGAGTAAGATAATCCTGAGGGGTGTCCTGTCCCATATAACATGCATGTAGAGCATACCCCTACCTCAGCTGGGATAACCACACAGTAACCAGTATCCCCTTGGGGGGGGGGGGCAGAATTGTCTCAAGTTGAAACTACTGCTTTAACATCAAAGTCACTGATTTTCTGTCCTCAACACCAGTGCACAATGAAGGCAAGAAACAATCTTTCCTGCAGCCCTGCACAGATTTTCTTCAGTTGTCAGCTGTGCCCCCAGCCAGTGTCCTGTGTCACCACCCACAGTAGCACTACACCCTTATCCATTCTCTGCTGGCCTCCATCAGATGAAACATATTGCCCCTTTCTCCCACCCCCAAAGCACAGAGCAAGTGTAGTGCTTGCTGTTCTCATTAGGCAGTGTTTGCACTATATTTACCAAGTGTATTCCCGTTAAGTAAGTTTGCCAAACATGCAGCTGCAACAGGAGCAGACACATCTCCACCCAGTGTTCCCTATGGCTGTATGTGTGCCTTTCAAAGGTAGTACCAAGAGGATACATTCATCCCAAGGTCACTGTGTGTCTTTAGAGTTCTTCCCAATGTTTGCACTCCCAGAAGGAGAGCAGAGACACACATTGCTGGCAAGAGTACCTCGCGTCAAAGCCGTGCAAAGTGGCTAGTGTGTATTGAGTGGACAAGCCTCCAACTTGTAGATGTGCAAGCCTCTCATACTTACTTCCATGCAGTGCACCCAGCCATGAACCCAAACCAGGACTGTTGGGCAACAGTGTATGATCTAAATGCTTAACAAGATCTAAATTTAGAATTTAGAAATGGAGCTGGATGTGGTGGCACACACCTTTAATCCTAGCACTCATCAGTCAGAGTTAGGAGGATCACTGTGAGGTCGAGGCTAGTTTGGGACTACAGAGGTCAGCCTGGGCTAGAGTAGGACCTTACCTTGAAATAAAATTTTAAAAAAATTAAAAAGAGAGAGAATTGAGAGATGGAATCTGGCTGTAACCAGTAGTACATAGCTCCGGTGGGTATGTAACTATAACTGCCATTTTATTCTCTTAGTGGCTTCTGCAAGAGGAGCCTAGACTCCTTGGCCTAGGTGGCAATACCCCCATGACCCACCTCCCAGGGTCTTTCTTCCTCACTGCTGAATATGCGGAGCTCCCTTCTGCTACTTAATGCCTTTGTCTGGAGTCCCCCTCCCTTCTCTTGTGCCTGGGAAATTATTACTTACTCTTAGCCAAATTCAGTAACATTTTAGTGTTATCTCTGTGCATAGTACTGATGGTGTTCATGTTTCTTCTCATGAAATAATGGAATGATTTGTTGATTTTCTTTTCTCATTTCCAACACTGAGTACAAAGGAGACATTCTCTGCATGGAGTTAAGTGGACTGAGGCATGAACCAGAACCACACAGGTGATATAGGAATTGTCATTCTGGATACTTTCTCTATTCCCTCTCCCAGCCTCGCCCTGGAGAAGGCCTGGACAATCTTAAAGCTACATAAGTGGCTCTAGCTACTGCAGAGCCAGCCAGCAGTGGACTCTGTCATGACTTCCTTCTTAATGAAGTTTCCCTGGTCATGGCATCTTGGAGTCATTTCCAAAAACTTTGGTTGAGTTGCCTGGTATCTTTTACTGTCTTGCTTGAAGATATAACAGTGAGATAGTCAGAGTTCCTGCAAGATGTGGGTCCAATTTCAGAAGGAATTTCACTCTTTGCTAACAACCTACTTGCTCTATAAAGTTATGCTCCATCCTGGAATTTGAATCTCTTTCCATTTTTTCATTTATTCTTTCATGAATTGTCATATGAGGGATATAGAAAATTAAATAATACAGTTCCACAACCAAAGAGCTCACAGTGCAATGAGCCTTACCTCATGTAAAATCCCTTCAATAAAGTATGTTCTCTTAGAGTCCTGGGCTGGGGACTAAGCAAGCTATAGAAGACTGACAACTTGTGACAGAGGAGAGACTTTCCTGGGATGGTGGTTCTTGGATGCCACTGCTATACCCATTTTGAGTTCAATCCCTTGTCATTCATCTTCCTTGATGGTCCTGATAGTGAGTCATTCCCTGGCATTATTGTCTTTAAGAAAAGCAGGAGGTAAAATAAAGGTCCCACAAACACTTTCAAAAGAAGTCTATCATTAGATTGAAGTTTTAGACTAAAATTCACTTATTTGTTGAGACTGTTGTGGGCGATGAATGGGAAGTAGAGATTCTTAGACCTTGATTAGTGCTGTCCGCCACGTACATTATCTGCTACAGATGCTTTTGGACTGTCTGTAGGCCAGCTACCCTCTACCCTGCTCTCCCCAAGCAATGTCAAATCATTGTTGACATACTCAGATGGTACTCATTCTTTTCTGTCTCAGTTCTTCTCCTGCCTTTCCTTCTCTGTTTCATGTCAAGGTGGGCTTCTTAATTTTCAGAGGGAAAAGATCCCTACATCCAAGAATAAAACTAATTATAATGACAAATTGGCCAAAATGAGAAAAATGACAGTCTGTGGGCTGAAATTTTCCCAAAAGCCAAGAATAAATAAAATGTCTCTTTTAAATGCCTGGTGGAGGAGGCTGATAAAAGAAACTCAATTATTATTGAATTTTTCAAATCTGTGATATCTGACTTTAAAATGAAAAAAAAATGTTAAAAGTCATAAAAATATAAAAGAAAATAATAATAGAATACCATGATCTTTTGTGAGTTTGGAAGTTGAAAGTAGTAAGATAGCTAATGAAACTTTAGGTCTGCTTTGAAAAATATCATCCCTCAACCAGCCTCCTCATGTCTCCCTGTTACATTGCTTCAGCTGGACAACCAGGCACCTGGCCCCAATTTATTGTTATTTAAACTTTTAAACCGGTTTACTATAAACAGGTATCATGCTTTGTTTCCTGAAATTTGCTTCATTCCTAATATTAGCAGGAAGCAAATATTCAGGAGCCCAAGTGTTTAGGGGGAAGCTCCACAAGAAAGAAAGTTCTGGATCCTGGCAACCCTATAAACACAGAGGGCCTACCCCCATTGGCAGTGATGTGACTTCACCTGCCAGTCTTCAGTACAGAATGCCCACAATGCAATTCTTTCTCAGATGCACAAATCTCAAAGATGAAAAGCTACCATAATTAGTTTCTGTGGCGCATCTTATCACAACTCCTTTCCACTGAAAAACGTTTTTGGAACTTTTCTGTCTGTACATCAGTGAGTTCTGATGAATGTGTTTATAGTTACTGCATATTTACAGTATACCATATTTAATTGCAACCATGCTTAATTCCTGACCAGAAGCGAGAAAGAACATCTCTTACAGGTTCCATGGTGGTCACAGTTTCAGAAAAAAGATAATAATAAAAATAGTTGTGCCGGGTGTGGTGGAACGCGCCTTTAATCCCAGCACTTGGGAGGCAGAGGTAGGAGGATCACTGTGAGTTCAAGGCCACCCTGAGACTACATAGTGAATTCCAGGTCTGCCTGGGCTAGAGTAAGACTCTACCTCAGAAAAAAAAAAAAAAAAGTTACAGCAGAGCTGAGAATGGGAGCTGAGCATTTGAACCACACACCAATCTCCTCTCCGCTCTCTTCACCTCGCTGCCGCCGCCCAGAACACCACCATGGCCACCTCAGCAAGTTCCAACTTGAACAAAGGCACAATGTACTTGTCCCTGCCTCAGGGCGGGAAGGTCCAAGCCATGCATATCTGGATTGATGCTACTGGAGAAGGGCTGCGCTACAAGACCCTCACCCTGGACTGTGAGCCCAAGTGTGCAGAAGAGTTACCAGAATAATATTTTGATGGCTCTAGCACTTTTCAGTCTGAAGGTACCAACAGTGACATGTAGCTGCCATGTTTCGCGACCCTTTCCACAAGGATCCCAACAAGCTGGTGTTCTGTGAAGTTTTCAAGTATAATCGGAAGCCTGCAGAGACCAATTTAAGGCACACCTGTAAACAGATCGTGGACATGATTAGCAACCAGCACCCCTGGTTTGGAATGGAGCAGGAATACACTCTCATGGGGATGGATGGGCACCCTTCTGGTTGGCCTTCCAAAGGCTTTCCTGGGCCCCAAGGCCCATATTATTGTGGTGTGGGAGCAGACAAGGCCTATGGCAGAGTTATACTGGAGGCTCACTACCGGGCCAGCTTGTACACTGGAGACAAGATCACAGGAACAAATGTTGAGGTCATGCCTGTCTAGTGGGAATTCCAGATTGGACCCTGTGAAGAAATCCGCCTGGGAGATTATCTGTGAGTGGCCCATGTCATCTTGCATCGTGTATGTGAAGACTTTGGAGTGATAGCAACCTTTGATCCTAAGCCCATTCCTGGGAACTGGAATGGTACACTGCCACACCAACTTTAGCACCAAGGCCAAGGAGGAGAATGATCTGAAGTACAGTGAGGAGGCTACTAGGAAACTGAGCAAGTAGCACCAGTACCACATTTGTGGCTACGATCCCAAGGGAGGCTTGGACAATGCCCGGGGCCTGACTAGATTCCACAAAACCTTCAACATCAATGACTTTCCTGCTGGTATTGCCAACCGCAGTGCTAGCATTCACATTCCCTGTACTATCAGCCAGGAGAAGAGGGGTTATTTCAAAGACCATTGCCCTTCTGCCAATTGCGACCCCTTTGCAGTGACAGAAACCATCATCTGTACATGCCTTCTCAAGGAGATTGGCGACGAGCCCTTCCACAAAAACTAAGTCGAAGATGCTTCTAGTGATTGAGCCTTTCCCAGTTTTTCATCCCACTGCATCTCTTTCCTCTCCCAGTTGTCTTAATTGTCCCCATTGTAACTCGAAGGTGGAATATCCTCATGCCCAGTGAACCTTGCTCTCTTTGGTCAGGATAGATCGGTCAAGTTCTTAGTCTCTATGTACCCAGCCCCCATTTTCTTCTATCACTGAAACTTTCTAATGTGTTAGTGGGTTGGGACAGGGAAAGGTGACCTTCCTTCTCTAGAAGTGTCCCTGTCCAGTAGATGTAGCTTTGTGTGGTGTTTGAAGGAGGAGAGCTTTTTCTAAAGTATAGCTGAAAGGGCAGGCCTGACTAGTTAGGATGGCATGTCTCCTCTTGGTGGAAAGTTCTTAATCTGAAGGCTAAACCAACTCTCACAAGTGGACGTTAGGAGAAGAGGAAGAGTAGGGTTTAGTTATCCCCTTGTGCTTCTCTTTCTTGGGGCCACACACCCTTTGCAAGCACAGCTCAGAGCAGCAACAAATGGCTGTCTTACCTTAAGAGAAGAAGAGTTTTTTACTGCTTGGTCCTCCACTTATAACACAAAGCAAAGTAGTATTTTTATATTTAAATGTAAAAACAAAATAATCATATAAGGGTTGGTTTTTCTAAAGGAAAAAATCGTGGGCTGGAAAGATGGCTTAGTGGTTAAGGCACTTGCCTGCAAAGCCAAAGGACCCAGGTTCGATTTCCCAAGACCCAAGTAAGCCAGATGCAAAAGATGGTGCATGTGTCTGGAGTTTGTTTGCAGTGGCTGGAGGCCCTGCCATACTAATTCTGTCTCTCCCTCTCTCTCCCCTCTTCCTCAAATAAATAAATAAAAATATTTTTTAAAAATCATCCTAGTCACTGGGTGCTAAATTTATGGTAAATTATTTGGTTTAGAATTCAGGGTCCCCTTTATAACTAGGGAAAGTAGCGATAGGGAACATAGTACTGGAAAAATCAGTTATTTGGGGCTGTTCCTCATTACCACTAAGGATTTCCCTGCCTGTTTTTGCAGGTGGTAGGGTAGGCTCGCATTATTTGCCATCTCTGAGCCCCATGCCTAACTCTAGAAGACACACATGCACTTGTCTACACCTGGGTTTAGAACTGTGAGTTGGCTGGTCAACGTGAACATTGTTACTGACAAGGGGCTGTTGGGGTTATTTTCTGTTGGAATTAGCATGTCACTAAAGCAGGCCTTTTGATATATTTAAAAAAAATTAAAGCAAAAAAAAGTTTTCAATTTTAATCAAATTTGTAGGGTTTCTAAGTCTAGTTTTACAGAATTGCTAGTTTGTTCCAACTGTCTTTCCACTTGCTTCTTGGAGGAGCGGGGGTAGGGCAGACCTGGAGTTAAAACACTTGTAATTTTGTATCTTAGTGTCTTGTTCTCCCAGCAAAATGTTCCTATCAAAATTCCTAAGGAGTTGTCTTTCCTATCATAATAAACACAACCTGCCCATCCCCCATGTCCCCTACTACCCTCTGGCGGTCCGTGTGCTGTGGTTTTCTCTTGGCATGACCACTTCTAATTGGCATGTACACTGTGTTCAGAGTCAGATAACTCCTCATTATAAACAAACTGGAACTGCCCAGAGTAGCGCTTGTAAATCACTCTAACATTTAAAATAAAAAGTTGCCATTGAGGGCTGGAGACATAGCTTAGCAGTTAAGGCACTTGCCTCCAAAGCCTAATGACCTGAGTCAATTCCCCAGTACCCACATAAACCCAGATGCACCAACTGGCACATGTGTCTGGAGTTCCTTTGTGGTGGCTAGAGGCCCTGGCATATCCATTCTCTGTCTCTTTTTGCCAGGCATGGTGGCACACACCTTTAATCCCAACACTTGGGAGGCAGAGGCAGGAGGATCGCTGTGAGTTTGAAGCCAGCCTGAGATTGCACAGTGAATTCCAGGTCAGCCTGGGCTTTAATGAGAACCTACCTTGAAAAACTAAGAAAAATAATAGTTGCCATTAAGCTAGGCCTGGTGGCACACACCTTTAATCCCAGCATTTGGGAGGCTGAGGTAGGATGATTGCTATGTGTTCAAGGCCACCCTGGAGCTACAGAGTTCCAAGTCAGACTGAACTAAAGTGAGACCCTAACTCAAAAAAAATGAATAAATAAAATAAAAAGGTTGCTATTATGCTTGCTTCTCTGTTTCTAGTACCAAGACATAAAAGCCAGCATACTATGGCATGTCATTTTCACATTTCTTTAGGATAGGGTCATGTGATTGCCTCCATTCTAGGGTTGATGCAGCTGAGACTAGAAGAGATTAAGTAATTTGCCAAAGCCACACAGCTAGAAAGTGGCAATGCCAACTTCTAAAAACAGAAGGTCTGGTGCAGTGGGCCTGTTCTTAAGGAAATTTTCTTAGTGCCTCTAGGCTGCTATAACAAAATAGCATTAGACGAGGTGATTTATTTCTCACTGGTCTAAAGTCAAGGAGCTGTGTGTTCAAAGTCTACTCTGGACATGCCCCTTCTTTCTTCATCTTCACATGACCAAGGAGTTGACCACTCTCTTGGGCCTCTTCCACAACAGCAATAATCCCACTCACAGTCCCTACTTCATATCATTGCACTAGGGACTACATTTCAACATATGAATTTTTGGAGGACAGAAACATTCAAACCATAGCAAATCTTGATACTGATAACTTAAATGTGTCATAGAGCCTTGTGAGGTGCATAAAAAGAGAGTGACTTATAAAAGAGTCAAAAGATGACATTCCAGAAGAGACAGTGTGTCAGTCTGATAGCAGAAAATTCAATCGGCAATCAAGAAAAACATGGATAATTCTATTCTTACCATTTCAGAAAATAATTTAGTTGAATATGTTTTATGCCAGATATTTTTTCAAGGTAGGTTCTCGCTCCAGCCAAAGATGACCTTGAATTCACTACGTAGTCTCAGGGTGGCCTTAAACTCACAGTGATCCGCCCACCTCTGCCTCCCAGTGCTGGGATTAAAGGTGTGGGCCACAATGCCCAGCTTAGATTTTTTAATATATAAAATCATAGTAGGGGCTGAAGAGATGGCCTAGAGGTTAAGGTGCTTGCCTGCAATGCCTAATGACCCAGGTTCGATCCTCCAGTACCAACATAAAGCCAGATGCACAAAATTGTGCATGCATCTGGAGTTCATTTATAGTGGCTAGAGGCCCTGGAACACCCATATTCATTTTCTCTCTCTCTCTTCCCTCCCTCCTTGCAAATAAATAAATAAAATATTTAGAAAAACATACTGATCTACTGAAATTCATTAAAACATGTGTGCAGGGCTGGAGAGATGGCTTAGCAGTTAAGCGCTTGCCTGTGAAGCCTAAGGACCCTGGTTCGAGGCTCGATTCCCCAGGACCCACGTTAGCCAGATGCACAAGGGGGCGCACGTGTCTGGAGTTCATTTGCAGTGGCTGGAGGCCCTGGCGTGCCCATTCTCTCTCTCTCTCTGCCTCTTTCTCTCTCTGTCTGTCGCTCTCAAATAAATAAATAAAACAAAAAATTTTTTAAATGTGTGCATATAAGTATAACTTTAATTATGCATATATGTAAATTAATATATCAAATGTAAGATTATAATTTAGAATGTAAGCCAGAAACCATGTTATGATTAAATTTAAAGATCATAGAGTTTTAGGCATTGTGGTAGTTGTTTTTGATATCCATAGATGAGGTGAATGGGAAAACAGCAACCCTGTGGTGCTCTGTGAGGTCAGCTTCTCTCTCAGAAGAGTGTCAAGTAATGGTTGCTGCACTGGTCATCAGTCCAACATCCAATCAACCCAAATCTCATTCAGAGGTGAAGAGTGACTGGCTTCATTAACATGATCATTCATTTGCATTGACTCTTTTATTCAACAAATAATTTCTAAGTAGGTCCCAAGCCCTCTAGGCTGTCCCTTGAATGGCTTGGCCAAGGAGCATATTAGCCAAGCAGAAGAGCCAGGAGATGGGTCTTACAGACTAAGCTTGTAATGAAGTCTAAGTCTGGTCCTTGGCTGTGAAAGCTGTTAGACCACAGTCCAACTAGAATGGCCAAGGGGAGAACCAAGTCCCAGAACTTGTCAAGGACTGTTGATTTCAAAAGGGTGGATATTTTGACACCTCATTGGGAGTTCACATTAGTGACACCTTATAGTTCTGAATAGCTCACAAGATGTAAAAACATTCGTTTTGGACATTGGCTGGTTATTTGTTGATAGAGGTGAGGTCTTTGGGGAAGGTGCTGAGACTGATTAGCTGGGTTGTTTCAGTTGCATGCAAGTTGGCGGAGGGTTTCAGGAAGGGCTTACATTCTGATGGGAGCTCTGGATTTCACAAACTTCCCCACATGAGCAGTGTCCATCACCAACTAGAGCTATGGAATTGGAGCTCCAAGAGCACTGGGTCTCTATCAACACTAGCTTTGCAGCATGTTGTCCAGTCTCCTCTGATCTAGGCATGATGTATCCATCAACACTAGCTTTGCAGCAGTCTCGGGGCCATGCTGTCCAGTCCCATTCTGTTCTATGATGTGTGCAATGTCCGACTCTCCCAGGAAAACAGAAAGGCTAATGTCATTGTCCCATTTTTAAAATGAAGAATGGGCTGGAGAGATGGCTTAGTGGTTAAGGTGCTTGCCTGCAAAGCCCCAGCACCCAAGTAAGCCAGATGCACATGGTGGTGCATGTGTCTAGAGTTTGCAATGGCTAGAGGCTCTGGAACAACTGTTCTCTCTCCCTATCTCTCTCTCTCTCTCAAATAAATAAATTAATTAAATAGTTTAGAAATGAAGAAGATGAAATTTCACCAGTACATGACAGAGCCAGCCTTCACCCCCTAGGATATCTGACCCAACCTAGGCTAGAGCCAATCCAAGCTTCAACCACTGAGCAGAAAAATTGAGTGAGGAACGTATAAGGCCTGGCCTGCAGTCTCAGTGTCCATATCTGAGAAACACAGAGTTGGAGAGTGGTCTGGTACTGAGCATTATGGGAATGCAATAGAAGTGAGCAGTTGTCCTAGTTAACATCCATGGCCAATTCCATGGAGCACGCAGTGACTTCCAACAGAAAAGTTCCTTGCTTTGCCTTCTAGGGCTTCCAACTGAAGGTGCACATTTGTCTGTTTGAATATTGAGCTAGAGCAGGAAAATTGCTATATTTGTGCAAGTTATCTTTACTGTGAAAGCTAAATTCAATCACAAGGAACTGCTTTCTGTCAGCCCAGGTGCTGGCCGACTGGATGAATGAAACAGCTCCTTCGCCCTTGCAGATCAGCTCCGTAGCTGCAGGCAAATCAAAGGAAAACATGTTTCCCCATAACCCCTTAGAGCTTGTCTGCTTTATTTTGTGGGAGGTAGCAATTTATAGACCTATCTCTATATTATTTTCTAAAACTCAAGTATTTTGGAAGAACAGATGGAACACCATACTGTATACACTAGTCATATATTTTGAAATATATTTATTTTTGAGCAATTCAAACTTAGCAAAAGTTTGAAAGTGTTAAAAGCAACAATCCAAAGAACATGAGTGGCTGATAACCTAATGAGCAGATCCTCAGGCACAACCATGGCCTAGAAACCCCACGGAAAGGAATGGGGGGAAGGAACCTGGCTGTGTCTAACTTTTGTGAATCCTGTGAGTGATGCTGATCTGCACCCAGGTTTGAGAATGGATTTTTTGTACACATACCTGGATGTTCCTCCTAGCACCTCATTTTCTTGAGACTCATATGTTCATCTATAAAACAACTAGAGAAACAGAGAAAAATAAACTCCATCTGTTTTGTATTTTCTAAGACTTGTAAGCATTGAGCAGGTCTTATATTGCCAGGAAATAACTTACAGAATTCATGTAGTCTTCACAAGAAATTAGCAACACTTGAAGAACTAATTGGTCCCCAGATAAGGAGTTGAGCTATAAATACTCCTCAGCTCAGAGCTTTTCATCACAAGACCATGCAAGACCTTTCTTTTAATTTTGTAACTATTTCTCTTTACCTTGTTTCCCACACTCATGTCCTCCCTAGAGGTCCATAGAGGTCCACCTAAATACATATTGTGTATGTGTGTAACTTCATATAAATGGTAAGTCTCTATAATAAAAATAAACTGTTTAACAAGTAGAACAGCTTTTTCAGGTGTATCCATGTTCATATGTAGACTTTCAACATTGGCCTAATGTCCCACTGTCATTGTCTGAGTCCAGCCTCTTTATCTTTCCCCAGTTGATGGACATTCATGTCACCTCAGGCTGCCTGCTGCCACAAAGAATTCATGTGTGACCCTAGGGGACCTGTGTGGAGCTGTTTCTGGGATGTGTATCAGGAATTGGATCCTAGGTTCTTGTGATGTATGCACATTTAATTTCTGGATGACTTCCTGAATTGAAAAAGTACATGAGATGTTCTATCTCCCTACCAATACTTGGCATGAAACATATTTTAAATTTTGTTCATTCAGATGGCTGGGGGTGCTAGTTCATTGTTTTAGTTTTTGTACCTTGGATTACTGGTTTGAGTATATTTTCACATTTCTTATGCATTTAGATTTTTCTCTTCTGTAAATGACCTTCTTTGTGTCTTTTGTCCATTTTTCATTCTTTATTCTCTAAGAATGAATCCCTTCTCAGTTTCAGATGCTAAAGTAATTAACTTCCAACTTATAATTTCATAACTTATCAATTATTTCCCTTTTTGAACAAATATACTATTTCAAGTAGTTAAACCTCACATTTTTGTATCTTATGGTTAGTGATTTTAGGATTTTTTAATATTTTATTTTTATTAATTTGGCAGAGAGAGAGAGAGAGAGAGAATGGGCACACCAGGGCCTCCAGCCACTGCAAACGAACTCCTGCTGTGTGCATCCCCTTGTGCAGTTGGCTAACGTGGGTCCTGGGGAATCGAACCTGGGTCCTTTGGCTTTGCAGACATATGCCTTAACCACTAAACCATCCCTCCAGCCCCTAGGATTATTTTTATGAAATAATTTCCTACCCAAAATAAGGATTTTGATTTGTTCTTTCTTTGTGGATGAGGAAATTATTCATTATTCCATATTATTACTTAAAGTCATACATAATAATTAGCTGTTCACAGATTAAATAACGATATCCACATTCTTTAAGCAATCAAGTATTCTGTGCACTGGAAACAATTGTTTTACTGACAGATCTCAAAATTCTCAGCCTATAGCCTCTCAGTTTTCACCAAATTTTCCTTTCTGTCCCTAAGTTCTTGCAAAGAGTCTCAAGTTGCATTACAGCCAGGCTGGCTGAGATTTATAGCTTTGGTTCTCATTAAGTTAATTACTGCTTGTACTCCAGTAGAGACATTTCACTCAAACAGCACAAACACCCTTTCTCTGTGATATCAGTCCTGTCTAGGAAAGCATAGGGCTAGTATATGAATGGTGCATCTCCTTAGAAAGGGGAAATCACACTGTTTTTCTAAAGAGCACTCAGTAATAATCAGCAGTGTGGTGGTTTGAATAGAATAGATGCCCCCCCCCCCATATATTCAGTTGTTTATTTGTTTGTAGTTTGCATCTTTAGCCACCTGGCTGGAGGCAATGTCACTGGGTAGATCTTTAGGTGTGATGGTGGGTTTCAGATTTCAATCCAAAGATATGCAAAGTGTGCCTAGCAGGAGTTCCTGAAGTGTGCCGTGGCTTTTGGCTTTAGGCTTGTACTTCTCTCTCTCTGCTTGGTCCTGTGAAGGCAGGCCAGCTTCCTCTGCCATTTATGGAACTTCCCCTGGATCTGTAAGCATCAATAAATATCCCTTCCTCCATAACTGTGCTTGGTCTGGAAGTTCATCTCAGCAAACCTGAATCTGTCTACTATAGAATTTGGTACCAGAAGTGGGGTAAGATGTACCTGGCCATATGCATGTTGATATTTTGGAACCTTTATTTTGGAGGAATAGGCATGGACTTGGTGCTTGCAACTAAAGATGTCTTCTGGAATGGTAAGCCAAGTTTTATGGACTATTCTGATGAGAGTCTGAGAATGCTAAGTGCAGACAGCATTGAACTTCGAGGCTTAGCTTATGAGCTTTCTAAGGGGAAGGAAAGACTGCAGAGGACTTTGTTGGAACTGTGCTACTGGCATAAGGGCTGGCTGCGTCCTGCTGCCCAGGCCCAGAGAGTTTGATCAAGGTTAAATTTGTAATGGACTGATGTGCTTGGCTAGAGATATTGGACTGAGAGATTTAAGATTTTAAGCTGGAAGACCTCAAGCAAATTAAAAATACAGACACTGAGACTGGTTTTAGGTTACAAATCTAATTGTCAAACACATTAGCAATCTTAAAGGAAGATTGTCCAATTGCTTTACTATGGAAAGGATGCCTGAGGAAAGACTATCATAAAAATGCAAACACTTTTGGAAAAAATTGACTGGAAAAGGAACCTGCTTTTCAAGGTTATGATTTATTTTGTCTGTGAATTAAGAATATGGCTGTGTCCTGCATACATGGTATTGGTATCAGAAGCATAAAAAAATGCAAGGAATGGTCATGAATTGCACATGCTTCCAGGAGCTGCCACTGAGATGCAGCATGAGGTAGGGCCTGATGCCCTAAGAAGCTGAAAGAGCCTTTGGAAAATATGAGGAGTGGTCATGAATTGCACATGGTTCCAGGAGCTGCTGCTGAGATGCGACATGAGGCAGGGCATGATGCCCTGATAGGCTGAAAGAGCCTTTGGAAGATGGACCATAGTTTGCATAAAGACCTCAAAATGTTTTAGATATACCAGGACTATGCAAGCGCTACCATAGAGCACATTATTGGCCTGGGATGTAAGTGTTCCCCAGCTACTCTGCCCAGCTGTAGGGATGAAATTGGAAAATCTAGACTGTCAATCTCTGGTTATGTTGAACTTGAACTGCAAAAGTTTGATGTTTATTTGATGGTGGTTGAGTTTGCATTGTTTTAGTCTCTCCTTGCTATGCGTTGTACCAGTTGAAAATGTTTACTGTGTGCCTTTATATGTTAGAAATATTTAACTTGTTTGATTTTACAGGTCTTAATATCTTACATTGGTCAAGACTGTGGGGACCTTTGAAACTGAACTGAGTACAATTTGTAATATGTGATGGTTATAAATCTATTGGGGGCCAAGGACGGAATGTGGTGGTTTGAATAGAATAGATGGCCCCCAATATATTCAGTTGTTTATTTGTTTGTAGTTTGCATCTTTAGCCATCTGGCTGGAGGCGATGTCACTGGGTGGATCTTTAGGTGGGATGGTGGGTTTCAGATTTCAATCTAAAGATATGCAAAGTGTTCCTAGCTGGAGTTCCTGAAGTGTGCTGTGGCTTTTGCCTTTAGACTTGTACTTCTCTCTCTGCTTGGTCCTATAAAGTCAGGCCAGCTTCCTCTGCCATTTATGGAACTTCCCCTGGATCTGTAAGCTTCAATAAATATCCCTTCCTCCATAAATGCTTGGTCTGGAAGTTCATCTCAATGAACCTGAGGCTGTCTGCTACAAGCAGTATAAAAGGAAAGGCTGGGGGACCAAAGAAGAAACAAGAAATAAGTCCATTCCTAAATTTAGTCCACACAAATGTTGCACTTACTGATTTTGTGTATTAGGTAATAGGCAAGATCTATTTGAGAAAGGATTCTCCTGCTGCAAGTGGAGGGAGGTGGGCTGAGAAGTGCAGTCTTAGTGAATTAGGCTACTTACTATAAGATAATATAAACTCACCTTTCTGCTTATTTTACATTTACATAGTGCTTTAGATCTAGAACAACTGTTATATGGTTTAAATTTATAAAACCCTCATAAAGTTTTATTTTTTTAACAGAAGTGTCTCACAATTAAAGGTCTGCATTACAAAATCCTCTCCAGTAGGCGGGTGAAGGCTGGGTGTAAGGAGTGTGGTAGAAGGTGGAAGTGACCTGATTTCTCTGAGGACTGGAAAGGGAAGTAATGTGAAAAGATTTATCTATGGGCTGGAGAGATGGCTTAGCGGTTAAGGCATTTGCCTGCAAAGCCAAAGGACCCAGGTTCGATTCCCCAGGACCCACATTAGCCAGATGCACAAGGGGGCACATGTGTCTGGAGGTCATTTGCAGAGGCTAGAGGCCCTGGCGTGCCCATTCTCTCTCTCTCTCTCTCTTTCTCTCTCTCCCTCCCTCCCTCCCTCTTTCTCTGTCAAATAAATAAGTAAAAATATTAAAAGGCCAGAAACATTTTTAAAAAAAAAAGATTTATCTAAACCAAGCCTTACGGGCGGAAGGACTCCACCTTCTTAGAGAACACCTGTGCTGGGACCCGTCATCTTGGTAGTTACTGCCTTATCTCAGTGCATCCTTAGGACCACACAGTGAGGGTTATTGTCTCCACTGTCATGATGAGAGAATAGCACCTCATCACAGTGAAGAGTGAAACCTAGCTGTATCCCTCAAGCTCTCCAGTTCTAACACCAGTGTATGCTTTCTACAGAGCAGCATGTGAATTAGCTCCAGAGGATAGTTTTGAAGCAGTTGCTGTTTGGAAGTTTTTGGTAACCATCTCTGGCTTACACTGGGTATTAGTTGGTGCCTCCATCCCTTCCAGCCCTATAGTCCTCACCTGATTGGGGTTGACCACATCATTTCACCCTCTTTATTGCTGAGGTCACTTACCAAGGGTGGCCTTGAACTCTCCTGCTTTGATTTCTTGAGTTGGCAACAAGGGCCCATGCAAATTTATTCATTTATTTATGTATTTATTTATTTTGCTTTTTTCAAGGTAGGGTTTCACTCTAGCCCAGGCTGACCTGGAAGTCACTCTGCAGTCTCAGAACTCACAGTGATCCTCTTATCTCTGCCTCCAAAGTGCTAGGATTAAAGGTGTGTGTCACCAAGCCCAGCTGGCCCATGCTATTTTTAAGTCTCAAGAAGGATAAAGACAGCAGTACAGCAATCTGCTTTCTGTGTCATTGTTTCTACTTAGCCTTCTCTTTTTATTCATTAATTATTGTTGGACTTCACATTGAAGAAGCTCCCCCCGCCCCCCCCCACGCCCTGGGTGAACTTTGGTGGAACCCAGAAAGAGTTCAGCTGCGTTCTCAGCTTGGGTTATCTTCATTTTCACTCTTCAACTAGAATCCCTCAAGGTTTAAAATCATTCTCTCCTCTTCCTGTCTTAAGTTACTGAATAAATATATTAAATTACATTACTGAAAAGTTTTATTTCACATAATCGTATATTATGTCTTGAGCAAAACAGAAATATTAACAAAAAGTAGGTACTTTTAAAAATATTTTTTAGCCGGGTGTGATGGTGCACGCCTTTAATCCCAGCACTCGGGAAGTAGAGGTAGGAGGATTGCCATGAGTTCGAGGCCACCCTGAGACTCCATAATGAATTCTAGGTCAGCCTGGGCTAGAGTGAGACCCTACCTCGAAAAACCAAAAAAAACAAATATATATATATATTTATTTATTTGAGAGAGAGAAAGAGGCAGAGAGAGAGAGAGAGAGAGAGAGAGAGAGAGAGAATGGGTGTGCCAGGGCCTCCAGCCACTGCAAACGAACCCCAGATGTATGCGCCCCCTTGCACATCTGGCTTACATGGTTACTGGAGAATCGAACCAGGATCCCTTGGCTTTGCAAGCAAACTCCTTAACCACTAAGCCATCTTTCCAGCCCCAAAAGTAGGTACTTTTAAGCTTAGCCTTTTTCTTTTCATTTCTTTTCTTTTTATTTTTTTATTTTGGTTTTTGGTTTTTTGAGGTAGGGTCTCACTGTAGCCCAGGCTGACCTGGAATTTACTATGTAGTCTCACTGTGGCCTTGAATTCACAGTGATCCTCCTACCTCTGCCTCCCAAGGGCTGAGATTAAAGGCGGTGTGCACCACCATACCTGGCATAAGCTTAGCCTTTTTCTAGGAAGACCAGTAAGTTAAGAAAATGCTTTATTAAGTGAAAGCTGCCTGAATTTCACAACTTGAACTGAGGAAATCTCTAATCTTTGAAGTGATCCTGATCATTCTAAAACAACAAAGAATCAAGTGCAAATTAATATAGCACCCTTATATTTTATGAAATTTTATTTCTCCTTAATGACTCTGTTAGGGATTTATCATTTGTATTTCACATAAGCAAATTCAAATGTAAATAGCCTTCAACTTTATAATAAAGCATTAGTACTGAATGCAGAAGATTGAGCAGATTCAAGTGAGCCTAACACATGCAAGGGAACTGTTGTTCTCTAGAAAAGCTGATCCATGTGGAATCCTGCTGTGGTAAGATTGCATTGTTATTCAGCTTCTATTCAAAAGGCTTTACATCTATCGAAATGATCATGTGGTTTTTATGTTTAACCTTGTTTATGTGGTGTATTACATTGACAGATTTCCGCATGTTGAACCACCCCCGTGTTCCTGGGATGAATCCCACTTGGTCAAGGTGGATAATGCTTTTGATGTGTTGTTGGATTCGGTTTGCAAGGATTTTGTTTAGGATCTTTGCATCTAAGTTCATCAGGGAAACAGGCCGGTAATTTTCTTTTCTTGTGGCATCTCTGCCTGGTTTTGGAATTAGGGTGATGCTAGCTTCATAAAAGGAGTTGTGTAGCTTTCCCTGTTCACCAATTGTGTGGCACAGTTTGAGGAAGATTGGTTTGAGTTCTTCCATGAAGTTTTGATAGAATTCAGCTGAGAAGCCATCTGGTCCTGGACTCTTCTTTTTTGGGAGGTTTTTTTTTATTACTTTTTCAATCTCCATGAGTGTGATGGGTTGATTGAGGTGATTAATCTGCTCTGTGTTTAGCTTTGGTAGATGGCATGCATCCAAGAATTTATCCATCTCCTCCACATTATCCAGTTTTGTGGAGTAGAGGTTTCTGAAATAAGTCCTGATGATTCTCCCAATTTCACTTATGTCTGTTGTGATCTCTCCTTTTTCATTTTGAATTTTGTTAATTTGAAGCTTCTCCTTTTTTTTGCTTGATCAGATTGGCTAGGGGTTTGTCAATCTTGTTTATTTTTTCAAAGAACCAGCTCTTTGTTTTGTCAATTGTCTTAATTGTTTCCTTGGTTTCCGATTCATTGATTTCTGCTCTGATTTTAATTATTTCTTTCCTTCTGGAGCTCTTTGGGTTGGATTTTTCTTGTTTTTCCAGTGCCTTTAGGTGGATGGTTAGGTTATTTATTTGGGACCTTCCTGTCCTTTTTATGAAGGCATTGAGTGCTATGAATTTTCCCCTGAGGACTGCCTTCATTGTGTCCCATAAGTTTTGGTATGATGTGTTCTCATTGTCATTCAATTCCAGAAATTTTGCAATTTCATTTTTTATTTCATCCACTATCCATTTATTGTTTAAAAGTGTGCTGTTCAGTTTCCAGGTGCCATTGGGATTCTTGGTGGGTCTTTTGTGATTTCTAGCAATATAGCATTGTGATCTGATATCATGCAGAGAATTATGTCAATCTTCCTAAATATGTGGAGGCAGTCTTTGTGACCCAGTATATGGTCTATTTTAGAGAATGTTCCATGGGCTGCTGAGAAGAATGTGTAGTCTGTGGATTTGGGATGGAAAGTTCTGTAGATGTCTGTTAGGTCTAAGTGATCTATGGTTTTGTTGAGCTCTCTTACTTTCCTGTTGAGTTTCTGTTTGGATGATCTGTCTATTACTGACAATGGTGTATTGAAGTCTCCAGCTATGATGGTGTTGGTGGTTATTTCTGTTTTATTGTCAAGTAGGTTTTGTTTTATGAACTGTGGTGCCCTGTGTTTGGTGCATACAGATTTATGATTGTAATATCCTCTTGATGGATCGTTCCCTTGATGAGTATGAAGTTGCCTTCTTTGTCTTTTTTAATTATTTTTGGTTTGAAGTCTATTTTATCCAATATTAATATAGCTACGCCTGCTTGTTTCTTATCCCCATTTGCTTGGAATGTTGTTTTCCACCCTTTCACCCTGAGGAGGTGTCTTTCTTTAGTGGTGAGGTGGGTTTCTTGAAGGCAACAGATTGAGGGGTCTAATTTTTTGATCCATCCTGTTAGCTTGTGTCTCTTGATGGGTGAATTAAGGCCATTAATATTTATTCTCCAGTGATAGGGATGCTATTCTTTATGAGTTATCTGTTCTTTGCCTTCCATTGGACTGCCTCTATTAAGTCCTTGGAAACTCTTGCAGGAGGATCACACAAGTGCATGTTCAGAGAGTGTGACACAATGGGTCTAAAATCGCATCAAAACTTTGGCTCTCCCTCTCCCTCTTTCTGTCAAATAAATAAATAAATAAAATGTTAAAAAATAATAAAAATTTTTTTAAAGTGGGGCTGGAGATGGTTTAGCAGTTAAGGCACTCACCTGCAAAGCCTAAGGACCCAGGTTCAATTCCCCAGTACCCATGTAAGCCAGATGCATAGTGTAGTGCATGCATCTGAAGTTTCATTGCAATGGCCAGAGGCCCTGTTGTGTCCATTCTCTCTCTCCCTCCCTCCCTCCTTCTCTCTCCCTCCTCCTCCTTTCTCTCCCCCTCTCTCAAATAAATAAACTATTTTTTAAACTTTGTTTGGAGCTGGGGAGATGGCTCAGTTATTCAAGGCTTATAAAACCTGCTGGCCCTCATTCAATTCCCCAGTACCCATGTAAAGTCAGATGCACAAAGTGGTGCATGCATCTGGAATTTGTTTGCAGCAGCAAAAGGCCCTGGTATACCCATGCATGCATCTTCTCTCTATATATCTCATAGATAGATTATAGATATAGATGATAGATACAAAAGCTTGTTTGTAGAACCCCATTTACTAATCCTTGTTTAAAATGGAGCATTGAGTTTTAAAACTCCAAACCAATTTTGAACTGCCAGGTCATATGCTAAAGACTGTCAAGGAGCCTCCTCTGCTGTTGTGTGACAGGAAATTATCTCACTGCAGTCCCATGATTTGTTTCCAGCACAGTCAAGATGAGCCACGAGTTGCAGCGCCTGAACTGCAGCACACAGGCTCATTCTACCTCAGCTATACCTTTGCTCCCTAGCTCCGCATGACTCCATCCTTTGTCTGATTCACAAACTGCTCCAAGACATTGCTCTAGGGTAGGGATTTAGAACACTTGCTCAAACTTGGTTGTTATTTACTGATTTTAGATGGTTGTTTTTGTTCTAATTCATTGTAGAAGGTGGAGCTTCTATCACAAAGTCAGTAGCAGTAATATGTGTGCCCTTGATCTTCCACCATTTCCTTTGCCTCAGTTATCATACCTATATCAGATCTCAACTCATGTCTTGTTAAGATAATAATATCAACATCCTACAGTTTCATATTTATATTTTGACTGTTTGCACAAGCTCTGTATGTTTCCCTGAAATAAGCTTCACACATTCTATTCCCCCAAGTAGATATATCACTGGCATTCCTCTCCTCTATTTTCAATAACAGTTCTTTGAATCAAAAGTCCAATGCATACAAAGTGGCATTGCTCTGCCATATAATGTTTATCAAGTACTTGCTACGTGCTAGGAGTCCCTGAAGGGATCCAGGCTAAGGGAGACAGATATGAACATGAAAGTTACATCCTAAACCACTAGTAGAGGGGCAGACCTCGAATCCCACTGTGTGCGTGCTACACTGCCCTTCGTCTGATGGGTAGAGTCATCTAGTCATTTCCCAGGGTTGCAGCCCACCTGAGCAGTGTGCTAGGCACTTTGGAGATTAATCTTCAGGTACATCAGAATCTGCTATACTTTCACAGCTTAACCAAGATATACAAAATAAGCTGTGTGGACTATAGACATAATCAGGCCAGAAATACAAAAGAAAAGAAACAGAAAGACAGTATTTATTCAGCACATACTATGTGCCAGGACTTATTTTTGGTTCTTTCACTTACATTCTCTAATTTAATCCTCCTAATTTGGTTTTCAGGTATATACCAGCCAAGTTTTACAGAGAAGGAAATTAAGTTTTAGAAGTTATAACATTGATGAACATTTCTAAAAATCGTGTCATTTCTGTACTGTATCACTGAAATGCCTCAGAAAACAGGTTTGAAATAATCAAATGAGAAGAGTGTGACCTGCTTAATTACTGTGTCCCACTTTCCTTCCAACTCCATTTAGCTCTGTCCTCCTCCCTACTCTGTAAGGATATACCCTGCGACATCCTCAGGGCTTGTCCCTGAACAAGTCAAACCATTATGAATATTCTGGTAATTTCAAAAATAAATCACTTTGAATATGGCTCTCTCCTGTCATTCTCCTGTGAGTCACACCCAGTAGCCTTCATGCCACAGCTCCTCTTCAGGACCATGCTTCCTGGGCCCCTGTAATGGCTCTAAACATAAACACTGCCTACTAAGACGTAAGCAGGGTAGACGCCTTTCCTAACTGAGGGCCTGTCTTGTCTGTTTGAACAAAGCTGGTGTTGCAGTCAGGTTAGCATTGCTGGCAGAAAAAAAAAAAAAACAACCAAGAGCAGCTTCTGGGGAAAAAGGGGGTCTTTATTTTGGCTTACAGACTCGTGGGTAAGCTCCATGATGACAGGTAAAATGATGGCATGAGCAAAGGGTGGACATCACCCCCTCGCCAACATCAGGTGGACAATAGCAACAGGAGAATGTGCCAAACACTGGCAAGGAGACACTGGCTATAATACACATAAGCCCGCCCCCAACAATACACTGCCTCCAGGAGCCTTTAATTTCCAAATTACGGTCAGCTGGGGACCTAGCATTCAGAACGCCTAAGTTTATGGGGACACCTGAATCAAACCACCGCAGTGGTAACAAACCCATCCTGGTGGTTTTCTTCCTGGTGGACAGTCATTAAGCTCTGATGCATCTATTTAGTATCACAGAAGTTGCTGGATATACTCACTATGTGACCCAAACTTCTCAGAATTTAACATTCTAAAAAATGCCAGCAAGCTTCAACACATTGGAAATTTACTATATTCTAAAACAGCTTAGATATCAGTATTTGTCACATGGTCTTCCTCAGTGTAACATCTAAAGGAATTCTCATTTAGCTGACTCACCTTCTCTGGGAGGTATTTACCCAACAGTCATCACTCATGTTTGCTCATGATGTATTGGGGTGATGAGCCAAGCTGCCGTATACTCAGCTGGGCCTGGAGCCTGCTTAGTTTGGCACTGATTAATGATTGTGAGGAGCAAGCAGGTTGCAGAGCCACCTTAGAAACTCACTTAGCCAAAGACAAATAGCTAAAAGTTGCCTGATAGCAACAAGTAAGTGGGCTGTTAAAAAAGAGGAGTCATTTTAGAGACATCAGAATGACTTTTGGTTGTCTTCACTAGGAAAGGACAGATGGTGGATGGAATTTTGGAATCTGGTTCTGTGGTAGTCACCACAGGATCAGATCTCAGAAGGAATACTAATGGCCCTTAAGTTATGATGAGGTTGTGTCCTAATAAACCTATAGTAAGTTGAACACATCAGAAGTCAAAAATGCATTTAGCTGGTTATAAGGATACATGTCTATGATCCTAGCTATACAGGAAATGGAGCAGAAGAATTGCTTGAGTGCAGGAATTCAAGGACAGCCTGGGCAATGCAGTATGTTGCAGTATGTTACCTTTTCAGTGCTGACAGAAAGCACCTGACCAAAAGCAGCTGATGAGAGGAAAGTTATTTATTTTGGCTTATAGTCTTGAGGGGATGCTCCATGATGGCAGGAGAAGGGATAGCATGAGTGGAGGCTGTACATCACCTCCTTGCCAACATCAGGTGGACAATAAGTACAGGAGAGTGTGCCAAACTGACTGGCAAGCGGAACTGACCATAACACACATAAGCCCACCCCCAGCAACACGTCTTCTGTTAGGCTCCAATTGCCAAGTTGCCACCAGCTGGGGTGCTAGCATTCAGAACACACGACTTTATGGGAGGCATCTAATTCAAGCACCACACAGTGAGACCTCTTTTTTTAAACTTTTTTTATTGACAATTTCCATAATTACAGACAGTAAACCATGCTAACTCCCTCCCCTGCCCCACTTTCCCCTTCACAAATCTGCTCTCCAACATATCTTCTCTACCTCTCAATTAGTCTCTCTTTTATTTTGATGTCATCATCTTGCCCTCTTATTATGAGGGTCTTTTGTAGGTATTACTAGGCACTGCAAGGAGACCTCATTTAAAAAATATGCGTTTAGAGCATGCATCTAGTTCTATCCCCAGTCACAAAAAAATCCAGGCATGATGATAAATGCCTATAATCCTAGTGCTGGGGAGGTAGAGAAAGAAAATTCCTTGGAGCTCACTGGCCAGCTAGTCTAGCCTAACTGATGAGTAACAGACCAGTGAGAAACCCTGTCTCAAAAAGAGGTAGAAGCCAGGTGTGGTGGCATTTGCCTGTAGTCCCAGCACTCAGGAGGCAAAGGTAGATCAAGGCCAGCCTGAGACTACATAGTAAATTCCAGATCACCCTGGGCTAGAGAGAGACCCTACCTCAAAAAAGAAAAAACAAAAAAGAGGTGGATAGTGTATGAGGACCAACAACTGAGGTTGTCCTCTGGTGACCACGAATTTACATGTGCAGCTACATACACGTGTACATACACACATGCCACATATTAAAATGTGTTCAATACACAACCTACATGACTATCATATCTTAGTAATACAGGGCCCTGTGCAGTACCTCAGGGTCATTGACTGGCAACTGTGGCTCACTTGCCACTGCCCAATATCAATAAAGAGAAGGAATGAATCATTCCATACATTGTTAGCCCAGGAAAAGATCAAAATTCAAAAGTACAGTTTCTATTAAATACACAATCCCTTTTTACCATCTTAACATAAAAAAATCATAAGCCCATTCATCATAAGCTGAAAACCATCTATATTCATAAAATTGCCTTGTATCTTGGTACTTTAGGTCTCATGATTATAAACTTACATCTGGTTCTACTTTTCATTCACTCCTTAAGACAAAACATGTAGTTATGATAAAAATAATCACATAGTACAATCAAGTATTTTGAAACTACCTGAAAAGATCTTATACCAAAGAGGAAGAATTTGTGTCCTTACTTTTTCTGTACAAATAAGCCTTACACTGAAAAAAAAAAAAGTTTTCTTATGGCTGATTTGTACTCACTTTGCCATATGCATTTTTTAGTTTTATTTTTCCCCTTCTTATTTAATTCTCCCTTTGTACTATGCTTGTTTGACATCCATTCCTTTATTCAAATTTTCTCCTTTTCTTCTCTTGCTATTATTTAGGTGAGGCATAAGGAAAAGATATGATAGCCTTGAAATAGTAGAGAAAATAAGATCTGGGGAGATGTCTCAGTGGTTAAAGGTGCTTGCTTTGAAAGCCTGATGGCCCAGGTTCAATTCTTCAGTACCCATATAAAGTCAGATGCACAAAGTAGTACATATGCCTGGAGTTCTTTTTCAATGGCAGGAGGCTCTGATATGCCCATTCTTATTCTCTCTGTCTGATATATATCAGTGTGTGTGTGTATATATATATATATATATATATATATATATATATATATATATATATAGTAGAGAGCTGAGGAAATGGCTGAGCAGTTGAAGGCACTTGTTGAAGGCACTTGCTTGCAAAGCCTGCTGGCTTCGGTTCAATTTCCAAGTATGCACATGAAGCCAAATGCACAGAGTAGCACATGCATCTGGAGTTTGTTTGCACTGTTAAGAGGCCCTGATGCACCCATACTCACTCTCTCTAAAATATTTTTTTTTAATCTTTTAAGGGCTGGAGAGATGGCTTGGCAGTTAAGGTGCTTTTCTGCAAAGCCAAAGGATCTTGGTTCAATTCCCCAGGACCCACGTAAGCCAGATGCACAAGGTGGTGCATGTATCTGGAATTTGTTTACGGCGGCTGAAAGCCATCACGCCCTTTCTGTCTCTCTCTCTCTCTCTCTCTCTCTCTCTCTCTCTTTATATCTCTCAAATAAATAAATAAAAATATTAAAATATTGTAGAGAAAATGTCTCATGTTTTAATGGCATGCCCAAATTAACCACCAAACTTTCTTTAACTTTTCCCTTCTAGAATAAACCCTTTATCTAGCACCATGATAATGTTTGTCCCTGACACAAACATCTTTCTCTGTTTCACTATAAGTTCCATGGGCAAGGCCTAGCCCAAGACTTGAGGGATATCTATATCCTAAAGATAAAATAACACTTGTTTGTTTGGAGGGAATTTTCTTTTTAATTTTTTAAAATTTATTTATGAGTGAGAGAAAGACACAGATAGAGATGAGAGAAAGGGTACACCAGAGCCTCTAGCCACCGCAAACGAACTCCAGACACATGTGCGACCTTGTGCATCTGACTTATGTGGGTCCTGGGGAATTAAACCAGGGTCCTTAGGCTTTGCAGGTAGGCTCCTTAACCACTAAACCATTCTCCAGCTCTGGAGGGAAATTTCTCACAGCCCATCTACACCACTCAAATCAAAAGTTACAAGGTGGGGCAGACATGGTGATGCACACCTTTAATCCCAGCACTAAGAAGGAAGAGGTAGGAGGATTTGCTGTGAGTTCGAGGCCAGCCTAAGACGAAAGAGTGAGTTCCAGATCAGCCTAGGCTAAAGCAAGACCTTACCTCAAAAAAAGCAAAATATAAAAAGTTGCAAGGAAACCCAGGCACATTTGCAAAGAACATAGAAATGAGCAAGAATGTGCCTAGAGGCAGTATGAGCAGAAAATTGCAAAGCCAGGTGGCCATGGACCGACTTCACTAGACCTCTTTGATGTTTATCACTTCATCCTCCACCCAAAGACCTTTTATGTTCACTACTTCCTAGAAGATAGAATTCACGTCACATCATCCCACATGGCTGTTAGCTCCATTTGCACTCAATCTGTGTAGCTCCTCTTGCCTCCTCCTAGATGAATAATGATGAACGACAGCCACCAAAGCTACTTGACAACATTCTCCCTTTAGTCCTTTTCCCACTCTGCAAAATCTGTCCTGCACTGTCCATTGTGTTGTGAATCTAAAACTTGGGGATAGGATATTCAGACATTCTCCAAGGGTACGCAGATGGTAAGTGAGAGAGCCTGACTCAAGTGCTCACACTTTCCTTGGACCTTCCTCTCTCTGAAACCAAATTGACCTTGTGCAGCTGCCTTTCCATAACCACCCATTCCTCCTTTCTGACCTAAATCACCCCTTTCAGGACCCACCAGGAACCTGCTCTGCTCAGATATGTTTTCTAACCACTCCACTGGGCCAGGCTTCCTCCTTTGACTCATGTAACACTTGGGGTCTCATTTGACAGTTGACAGAAGCACACAGATGGGAGTTGTGATTTTTCTGTCCTGTTGTAAGTCACAAGAAACCCAAACTTCAGGTTCACATCCCTACTTTACCACTTTCTAGAAAGTAGGTGATTTTGAGTAAGCAAATTCTTATTGTAAAGTTGTGTGTGTGTGTGTGTGTGTGTGTGTGTGTGTGTGTGTGTGTGTGTGTGTATACATGCATGTATGGGCACTTCAGTGTCTTTTGCCACTGCAGATGAACTCCATACATATGCACCACTTTGTGTCTGCCTTCACATGGGCACTGAATTCAACCCAGGCCAGCAGGCTTCACAAGCAAACACCTTTAACCACTGAGAAATCTCCCCAGCCTCATAAACAAGCCACATAATTCTGTTCTGAAAATGCTGTATCTTGACCTCTAACAGCTGACCCAGCCCAAAATTCCAGGATTCTAAACTTAGTAAATACATATCTGCATATTATAGAATTAATTATGAGTTGAGTTCCATGCTAATTTGAGACCACAGCGCCTGTCCTTTCCACTGTTTAGTTGAATATGTATGCAGAAGAGGCGGAAATTAGTATTGAGAGACCAATTTGCTCTTTCATTTGTTTGCTTGTTTAGCCATTCTTTCATTCCTTTTATTTATTGCTGCCATTGAATATTCCTATTACTTCCCATGATCCTTCCTGAATGTTCTATAAGCCTCACTTCTGCCTTTTTAAAAAAATTTAATCTTTTTTTAAAGGATTTTTAAATTTTTGTTTATTTATTTGACAGAGAGAGAGTGAATGGGCATGCCAGGGCCTCCAGCCACTGCAAACAAACTCCAGACATATGGGCTACCTTGTGCATCTGGCTAATATGGGTCCCAGGGTATCAAACCTGGGCCCTTAGGCTTTGCAGGCAAATACCTTAACAGCTAAATCATCCCTCCAGCTCAATCTTTTTTAATATTTCATTTTTATTTACTTATTTATGAGAGAGAAAGAGAAAGAGGATAGATACACCAGGGCCTCTAGCCACTGCAAATTAACGCCAGATGCATGCACCACCATGTGCATATGACTTAAGTGGGATTTGGGGAATAGAACCTGGGTCCTTAGGCCTCACAGGCAAGCACTCTAACCACAAAGCCATCTCTTTGGCCCTCACTTCTGCTTTTGGGAAACATAGTTACTGGTTTGGGTTAAGTTCTCAGGTATAAGGAGGTTTTGTTTTAATAACCAAAGAAATAAAGTTCCTTTCATGGTGTAAGTCTCAGACAAGGAAACCTAGACAAAAACCAAGAGTACTTGATAACATTTTAGCATCACAGGTGTTTCCTGTACAAAGTGCAAAGATACAATGACAGCCTCATAATTACTGACTTGCATAGGAAAATGGATAGCTACTGATTAAAAGGGCCCTCCAGGTTCCATTGAGGTCTTCTGCACCACCTGCAGTGACACTCATCTCTTTGCTGCTAAAATCTTTAATAACTTTCAGCTCCTGCGGTTGTTTATATGTTCGTTTCAGAAGGTGTGGTTCTGCATATCACAACAGATACTATTGTGCAAAGTAAGAATCATCTCTGTCCCCCCAAATCTTTCTTTTTTTAGCGTGTGTGTAGTGTGTGTGTGTGTGTGTGTGTGTGTGTGTGTGTGTCGCATGTGGTATATGCATGTGTATGTACTGATGTGGCACCCTGTGGGCTTGCCTGGAATGGCTAGAAGATAACCTGTTTTTCCTCAGAATGGAGTCTCTTACTGAATCCAGCGTTTGCCATTCGCTGGACCCAGTGATTCTAAAGTCTCCACAGGACTAAGGCTACTGATGTGGATGGTTATGCACAACTGTTTGCATAGGTTCTGGAGATTCAAACACAGGCCTCTCAAGTTTCTTTGGGCCCTCATATTTGTACAGAAAGCACACTTAACCACTGAACTATCTCTCCAGTCCCCCAAAATCTTTGAACCCTAATTTTTATTTATCAGATATTCATGCTAATTCCCAGACAGTTTCATAGCAATAGTAAAATAAAATTATTATGTTGGGTGAATTTTATTTATAATAATCACTTTTCTCGTTTGATTGGTACTTGAATACCTGCTACTAACTGGGAGATGTGTATTACTAATCTTTTCACCTACTTCATGCAGTAGCATTTGTTAACTACAGGTTAAAATGAAACACATCTTTTCATTCAACTCAAATACGCTAAAATCAACAGCAGTGTGAAATTTCCATTGTAGCAGTTTAAAGCTCAGGCTTCCTAATTACAGGATTCAGTGCCTCTCCTGTCATTTACCCATGTAAGTTACCCAAATTTTTGTTTCTGGAACTGAAAAAAAAAGGATAGTCTGTACTTGGTAGGTTTGTGATGAAGATATAATGACTTTAAAGCTACCAAGCTCAGAGCATTGCACCTCTACCAAATGCTAACAGTGCTATAAACCTGACAGGTAAGTGCTTCGCATTTGTGCATTATGACTGGCCCTTATGAGTTTGCCTAATATTCCGAGGGAGGGTAGCATCAAACTTGTTCTCAGTTAAAAAGTATATTTTCTAATTCAAGAATGAGATGCACTTGTGAGGTCAAACACATCAGATATGTTTTTCAAATAAACTGAGAACTGCCATAGTTTAACACTGATTTATCCTTAAAGCTTGCTTTAGGTGTCACTGCATATGATGCCTTTTTTTAAAAACTTTCATCCCTCATACTTTATCTGTTAAAAAATGCCAAAACATGACATTAATTCTCCTAAGTAATGCATTACTTAAAAACAGGGGCAACTTCAGAGAAAGGCATTGTTCAATGATTTTATCATTTTGGAACATTATATGATATGCTTACATGCTGCCCTAGAAGACATGGTTTTCTGGAATCATTGTCATATGCAGCACAGGACTATGAAATCAAGCTCTCATATCAGTTATATTTTTGTAAATTGTTGTTGTTGTTTTTGAGAAAGAGTCTTCCTTCAAATTCATTGTGTAGCTGAGGCTGGCCTTGAACCCTTGATCTGCCTGCCTCAGCCTTCCAAGTAATGGAATTACAGGCATCTGCCTCTACACTCAGCTGTTCAACTTGTTTTTTGAACACCATTGCTATATAAGTATTGATCACTTCTAAAACTCCTTAGTAAATTTTACTTAGTTTATAATTCTAAGAAAGTTTCTTAGAGATTGAGAATACACAGAAATTTTTTCTTAGAAATGCAAATGATTGAAAACTTTAGAAAAAACTAAAGGAGTTTGTGCCAACACCAGAACATCTGATGTCTTTTCACTACTTTGTTCATTCAGTGGCATTTCTCAAGCTCCCCTAAGTACTTGGCCACAGGGCCCATGACTATTTCCTTACCACAAACATTACACCATTTCCAGAGATAGTTGTACGGACTTCAGTGACCAAGATGGTGATGATGTTTAGTTATTGAACTTGAATAATCAACTTTCATGAGGACATAAAAGTAACACAGTTTCAGATTCTAAAACTCCTCAGACTGGGGGCAGGAGGGATGGCTTAGCGGTTAAGGTGTCTGCCTGCAAAGCCAAAGGATCCTGGTTCAATTCCCCATGTTAGCCAGATGCACAAGGGGGCACACACATCTGGAGTTCATTTGCAGTGGCTGGAGGCCCTGGCATGTCCATTCTCTCCCTCTCTCTCTCTCTCTCTCAATCTCTCTCCCCCCACCTCTCTTTCCCTCCCTCTTTCTCTGTCAAATAAATAAAATAAATAAATAAAATTAAAAAATAAAAATAAATAAAAAATAAAAATCCTCAGGCTAATCCACAAGGAAATTTGGTTAGTGGACATTGGGGCTTTATTTATTTATTTGACAGAGAAAGAGGGAGGGAGGGAGAGAGAGAGAGAGAATAGGCACACCAGGGCCTCCAATCATAGCAAACAAACTCCAGATGTGTGCACTCCCTTGTACATCTGGCTAACATAGGTCCTGGGGAATTGAACTAGGGTCCTTTGGCTTTGTAGGCAAATGCCTTAACTGCTAAGCCATTCCTCCAGCTCCGACATTGTAACTTTTAAGAAAACTTGATCCAGGGCTGGAGATATGGTTTAGCACTTAAGGCACTTGCCTGTAAAGCCTAAGGACCCAAGTTAGATTCCCCAGGACCCATAAGCCAGATGCACAAGATACGTATGCACCTGGAGTTCGTTTGTAGAGGGTAGAGGCCCTGGCATGGCCATTATCTCTATCTCTCTCTCAAATAAAAAAAATAAAATATTTATTTTTTTTAAAAAAAATCCTGATTCACGGTTATTGGTACATTAAGATTAGCTAATGTTGGGCTGGAGAGATGGCTTAGCGGTTAAGTGCTTCCAGTGAAGCCTAAGGACCCTGGTTCCAGGCTCGATTCCCCAGGACCCAGGTTAGCCAGATGCACAAGGGGGCGCACAAGTCTGGAGGCAAAGCTCTGGCACGCCCATTCTCTCTCTCTCTCTCTCTCTCTCTCTCTTTCTCTCTGCCTCCTTCTCTCTGTCACTCTCAAATAAATAAACAAACAAACAAACAAAAAATTAAGATTAGCTAATGTTTACCAACATCAGAGATGGAGAATGGGTGCCATTTGTGAATGCCAAAGTCAATTAATTGGCAATAATTTTTTGCATGCCAAGTCCTGGTTCAACAGAAAAAAGCACTGTAATAAAGTAGTGATGACTGCCACTGGCATAATAAAGAAGAGTGTTTGTATGTATGTTGCATAATTTAATCAATGCAGTTTCCTGCAGTGGATGCACAAGTAAAGCAAGGACCATATTCAAGAGAAAGCATAGCAGAAACAGTGGATTGATTCTTGGAAACCACAGGGACATTTACCTTCACAGCTGTGAAAAGTATGATCAAAAAACCTCAGAAAGGACAAGACACTGAGCAGAAAAATGCAAGAGCTATTTCAGATCTCCCTGGAGCTTAATAGATATGGACCACCAATCCAGGGTTTGCAGAGTTAGTTTTGCCACTTGTTTTTAAAGGTATGATATCATTTGGCCCAGGATGGTCTTGAGCTTGCTATGTAGCTATATCTCATCACTATGAACAAAACCAGGACAACTTAGAAAGGAAAGGGTTTATTTTTGCCTTGAAGCTTTGAGGGGAAGTTTCATTCTGGTTGTAAGGCAAGGCAGATCAGATGCTAGAATCTAGTTTGTCACATTGTTCCAGCAGTCAGGACTCAGAAGATAAACAAGAAATGGGGCAGATTGGGGACAGAGAGATTGCTTAGTGGTTAAGCACCTGCTTGTGAAGCCTAAGGACCCTGCTTCAAGGCTTGATTCCCCAGTACCCATATAAGCCAGATGCACAAGGTGGCACATGCATCTGGAAGTTTGTTTGCAGTGGCTGGAGGCCCTGGTGTGCCCATTCTCTTTCTCTCTGTCTCTCTGTCTCTCTCTTTCTCTCTCTCTCTCTCTCAAAAAAAAGTAAAATAAAAAAAGAAATAATAAAAAAAAGAAATGGGTCAGATCACAAAAATCTCAAAGCCCACCTCCAGTGACCAGTTCCTCCAACAAGGTTCTATCACCTAAAGGTTCCACAACCTTGCCAATCAGTGCCACCATCTAGGGACCAGGTATTCAAACACATGAGCCTATGGAGGGTATATTACATTCAAACTACCACAGTAGCCAAGAATGACCTCAGACTCCTGATCCTCCTGCCCCCTCCTTCTGAGTGCTTGGCCTATAGGTGTACACCACCTCACCTGACGTTATGTACTGCTGAGGGTCAAATCCGGGGCTTCATGTATAACGGGCCAATACTCTACCAACTGACTACATCCTCTGCCCCACTCCTGCCGCCTTTGCTCTCAGAGCTTTGTGGCGCTAATGTCAAGGTTCTCCTTTAAAGATGATACATTGTGATTCCTTTACTTTGGAAAGTGCTCTTCCCTGGGATACTGTAATAACTAGCCATAGAAAAGAAAAGGCCTGGGGATTGATGAGATGCCCCCATTTCAACCATCTTGGAGAAATATAACAGGACGTCAGTATAGTCATGTTGATCAGAGTTAATCTATCACTGCTTCTGCTATGAATTCTCTTGCTTCCTGCTTAAGGCTGCCATAGGAATTTGTATCTGCATTCACAAAGACTTTCCAGAAGTCATTTTGTTTCAAACTTGTAACTCTAGAAATACAGTCTGGTTGACCTTCAATCTATTGGTTGGAGGGGAATATTTTCTAAGTAGGAAGGACATTTTCAATCTAGTAGTAATAAAAAGACAAATGAGATATAGTCTCTTCCTTTGAAATGCTTTTCCTTTGAAAGGCCCTACTAGGGAACCCAGTAGTGAATAAATACTACTATTGTCTCTAAGAAATGCAATTATTGAAACCATAGGGTAAGAATAGAAATATGCTTGTTGTGGAAAAAAATGGGTGTGCTTACCTTACTTCTCTTTCTTTGGCCCAAAATCATATCAGCAGTCCATATTATAATAACACTTATTGGAGTCCATTGTGACTTGGGTACACACACCTTCTCCCTGTGGGCTCATCCTTCCAAGTGCTGAGTTGAAGGCCTGAGTCACCATGTGCAGCTTGAGTCTGATGTGTTATGAAAAGGTGAAAGAATTTGAAGGACAGCTAAAGCTGGTTTTCTGGTGTGCAATCAGCTCTCAGCCCTCCATAGCCATGGGCTCCCCCAGCCAGGGATCAAGAATACTCTGGGGGAAAATATTCCTGTGTGCTGAATCTGCGCTGGCTTCTTGCTGTCATCATACCCTAAACAACATATTATGGCAACTACTGCAGAATATTGGTATAGTATTGAGTATAATCTAGAAATGATTTGAAGAAGATGTGGGTAGATTGTATGCAAACACTACAATTTTTTAATATTTTATTTATTTGCAAAGAGAGAGAGAGAGAGAACGGGCATGCCAGGGCCTCTAGCCAATGCAAACAAACTCCAAATGAATGTGCCACTTTGTGCATCTGGCTTTATGTGGATAATGGGGAATCGAACCAGGTTCACTAGGCTTCGCAAGCAAGTGCCTTAGTTGCTGAGCCATCTCTCCAGCCCTGCTACAATTTTTTTTTTTTTTTTTTTTTTTTGGTTTTTCAAGGTAGGGTTTCACTCTAGCTCAGGCTGACTATATAGTCTCAGGGTGGCTTTCGAACTCACAGCGATCCTCCTACCTCTACCTCCCAAGTGCTGGGATTAAAGGCGTGTGCCAACACAGCCCAGCCACAATTTTTTAATAAGAGTTGAGCATCTTCCAATTTTAATACCCATGTGGGTCCTGGAACTAACCCTTCAACATACCTAGGAATAACTATTTGTCACTGAGTGTTGACCAGTGGGCCCTGACGTCCATCACAGCCCCCATATGAGATGACGTCTAACAGGGCAAGTTCATCACAGCCCCCATATGGGGTGCTGTCTCCTCATGGAGGGTTTGCTGAAGCAGCCATGCTGTCTCCTCATGGAGAGCTTGCTGAACTGGCCATGCAGCTTTCCTCTGGGCTGGGCAGCTTTGCCTGATGCCAGTCTGTGCTTTCCCTACTCCAATCTCCCTGTGGTATGCTTAGAAAAAGTTTATTAAATATCCCTTCCACAGAAGCATATTGTCCCATTTCATTTTTCACTATTTAACAGTGAATATAAAACAGGCTAAGAGATCTAAACATGCAAGACTTCAGGTTTTACACTTAAAAATGAGATCAGAGATACTTCATCTATTTCTTAATGTTGACTAATCTTAGCATCATGGGAGGCTGATTTATAGTGCTCAACTATATTTCTCTCCTCTTCATTAATCGCACAAATATTTATAAAGTTCACAATGAGATAGCAAAAATGTACAGATGAATTAGGTGAAATCCAAGCCTTCAAAGATATTGAGACTTACCAAAGGAGCCACCATTTGCTCATTTGTCCAGACCTTAAAAATGAATGAAGAAGGCTGGGCGTGGTGGTGCACGCCTTTAATCCCAGCACTTGGGAGGCAGAAGTAGGAGGATCGCCATTTGCCATGAGTTCAAGGCCACCCTGAGACTAAATAGTGAATTCCAGGTCATCCTGAGCTAGAATGAAACCTTACCTCGGGGGGGGGGGGGGGGAAGGGAAGGAAAGAAAGAAGAGACAGTGATAGGAGCTCACACATATAAGCAATTTATGATGCTTAAAGAGATATCTCTACATATCATTTGTTCATTCACAAAACATGAGAAATTCTTTATGATTCCTGGAATCATAATGATGGACAGAACAAAGAGAGGAAAGAGGGAGGGAATCAAGGAGGGAAGGAGAGAAGGAGGGAGGGAGGGAGGGAGGGAAGAAGGACGGAAGGAAGAAAGGAAGGAAAGAGGGAAGAAGGGAAGAAGAGGAAGGAGGGAGGGAGGGAGGGAAGAGATGAGGGAAGATCCAATTACTTCTTCTATTAAATTTCCCTCCTAACTTTGGGGAGCTCTCAGCAGTCAGTTCCTCATTCCCCTACCCTTATCACTAGGCTTTAAGAGAATAGGAACCCTGGCTGCTCCTATTCAAGAGACTTTCCAGTTGGGAGGGTTTTGGGGAATTTCAAAAAACTTTTCAAAAGACTGCTTTTAGCCTTCATGCTGACAAAGTGTGGATGAATTTTGTCAGCAAGTATTAGAAAGCCAAAAAGAAATGTTACTAAAAATGTGCTTCTCTTTACCCTATCCCACTAGAGAAAAACTAAGAAATGTATATTCTCTCTCTCATTCTCTCATGCTTTGACTGACTTGCTTGACCTGTTATTTATTTAAAGCTGTAAATTAAATGCCACTCACTAATGACTAATGTGATTTACTGGGACTTCTCTTTGCCTGAGGCTAACTCTTTCAGATGCTGGTGAAAAAAGCTTCTTGTCTGACCAGATCCTTCAATTAGCTAGCCAGCAAATTTAGGCTGATTTTTGTATTAATTTGACTCCCTGTTTCAATGGGAGGAAGGCAGTTTGTCACACAGTGGCTTGCCTCCTGATCTCACTGGGTTCAAGGGCAGGCAGAAAGAGAAAGCAGTGGCCCTCAGCCTCTCCTCTTCTGCCTCCTCCTGTGCACTGGCCTCCTGCAGATGCTGGAAACCAGGAGAAGGATCCAGCTGCCCTGTTCACAGTTGTTCATCATGCCTAATGCTGATTGATTTTGATGAATCATTGGTTGAATGGTTCGCTACTTTACCAGCCATAAAAATGCCTTAAACTTTAAGTTAAAGGGCTTTCTGGGGAGGGAGCAGGGCAACTGTTAATGCCTCTCATCTTTGTCTTTGGAAGAGAGCATCTCCTGATTTGCACCTGCCTGGGACTATGGGGTCAAGCGTAAAATAATGAGTTAGGGTGGGGGATGATACCAAGGTACTCCAAGATCTCTGTTTGGATGAAGCTCAAATTGGCAGGATGCTTAAAGCTGCTCAAGCATCACTTCCTGCTGACCTTCTGTTCCTGCTTCATCAAAAGCTCAAAACCAGAGTAAGGCAGTGATGGAGCTGAGCTCCCCCTCTCACAGCATCAACACCTTCTGTTTAGCTCTTAGGAACATTTGCCCTCCCTGGGCTCTCATAGCCCGGCTTGGACACGACCAACCACATGCTTGCCCACTTAGGCTCTGCACATATCTTCTGCCCTGCTCTAAGCAAATGTGTTTGGACACTAACCCTGACTGCTGCTCAAGGAACTGTTGGCTGCCCTTGCTAAAATGGACCTGGCTGAAATAGACAGATTCCTTCAGCACAGTGGCTGTGGCTACCTAAGAGAGGCAGCCCAGTAAGCATGGTCCGGCCCCCCTCCCCACCCCGTGGAGGGTGACATCTGAAGAACTTGCCTTTATCTCATGTCCTCAGTGAAAGCACTGGTGCTGCCCTGACTTTGGGAGAAATATGGACAGCAGCTGCTAAGGACTACACTCCACAGACTCTATAGGTCACAATGGGCAGGTAGGACTGAGGGCAGAAGCAGCCCCTACCCTTTCCCTGCAATGACTATCTTCTGGCATTCTTAGAAGAACTGTTTCTGGAACCAATTCAGAATTAAACTCTCCAAGGCTGGGAGATTGAGGAGAGGAAGATTTCAGGGGAGTGTGTTAACTATAATTAAAAGTGTAAGACAAAGATATATGGAAACCCACCTTTTGTTAGGTAATTTAAAAACATAATAAAAAAAGAGTTGGGGTAGAAGTGCCTTGCATGGGTAGATAATGTTGCTTTCAGAAGCTACAGCTTATTATTAGGAAATCCCAGTGCCTAGGTGAGATACCGCCCAGTGAAAAAGGAGCCCCTCAGGCCCTCAAAACAATATAGGCTATTTCTACAGCTGTGGGTTACCCACCAGAACTAGATGGTAAGAACCTGTTGCTGAAGACACCACTTGCTTTGGTTGCAGAACACTAAGAAGTCAAACTGAAACTGAGCTGGAAGCCTCCTCCCTGTTGGCCAGCTGTCATAGTGTTGGAAGGTGCTATGCAGTCTGCTGGAGGAGAAAGTCATTAATTATCTTAACTAGGAGTATATCCTACAAGCTACACAACAGGTAACAAGCCAGTCAAGATGTGACCACTAGTGCAATAGTAGTATGACTGTTATGGGAGTATCCAACTATTCTTTGATTAGATTTGAGGCCTGCTTCATGGGAGGTAATTCATGCCCAGTACTAAAAGCCTAGTCAAAAGCGTATGGCTGGGAGGTAATAAAGCCCCAGGAGGGAAGTTACTACTGTTGTTTAGCTAAATGGATATGCTGTGCCTATCAAATTCTCTTCGGAATATTTATATTTTCTGCCCATCACATATGGTAGCAAAGTGTGCAATTCAATCTTGATCAAATTTAAATCACCAATTATGCATCATGACAGAAAATCATTAGAGAGCATGCATCTCTTTGATCCTCCTTGCTGCTGATGTGATGATATAATCTTGGCTTCCTGCTCCTGCCATGCTTTCCCCACCATGATGGACTGCACCTTCTGAAATTATTCAAATGTCTGAAGAACACCAAGTAATCATCTGAGGTTACTTTTGAGAATCCCATCCAACTTCTGGGTGATACCAGAAATGGCTTAAATGGATACCTTAGGATAAACCCCTGCTATATCTGAGTCTTACGGAACTGGTTTGCAGAAAGAATGTGGAAGAGTTTGGAACTTTGGCCTAGTAAAGCTCTAGAATGCTATAAGCAGAGATTAATGGGTCATTCTGGTAGGAGTATCTGCTAGAAGACCAGATACTGAGAGAAACACAACAGTGGTCACCTAAGATTTCAGAGTAAAACAAGGACTCTTGGGAACTGGGCTAGACACATTCCATGGGATATTATGGCAAATAATCTGTCTGCATTCTGCTCATGTCCTAAGAACTTAAATAAGGCTAAATTTAAAAGTAATGGACTAATGTGTTGGGTAGAAGAAATTTCAAGGCAGAAAGGCATTGAGTCTGTGGTGACTGATCTTATTCAGGTCTATGGTGAAAGAATGGCAAGTGGGGCAGAAAGAGAAAATGTAAAGTTTGGGCTGCAAAGATGGCTCAGTAGTTAAGATGCTTGAGTGCAAAGTCTAATGACCTGGGTTTAATTCCCTAGTACCCATGTAAAGCTAGATGCACACGTGGTACATGTGTCTGGAGTATGTTTGCAGCAGCTAGAGGCCCTGAGGCTCCCATATTCATTCATTCATTCATTCATTCATTCATACATTCATTCATTCTCTCTATCTTCATGTAAACAAACACATAAAAAAATTTTAGATGTGAAGTTTAGCAAGGAAAGAAATAAGCTTGAAATTTCCCACAATCAGTGTGCTGATGCTAAAAAGTGGCTATAATTGTTAGAAAGAGATGAGCACCATTAAAGAGAATTCTACTGCTGAGTACTGGAATAAGAAAAATGCCCGGAGGGCAAGACCCCATCCATTGAAGGCTCTTCTAGCTTGTGAAAATGCAAATTCTTTTCAAAGGAGAAGGCCTGCAGGGAAAATGCTAAAGGAGTTCTTTTCCCCCTGAAAGGCAACCTCCTGTAGACATATTTCACTATCAGGTCAGTCTGGAAGGCATACTGAGGCCATTACAACTGTATTCCAGGAGGACTACATTCCATCCCAGGCTAGCAGCAGACCTTGGCAGCAGTGTCCAGATGGTAATGGTACTACAGGAATGCAAGACTGTGGGGAGGGAGGGAAGAGAGGCATCTTGCTCATGGTTCCAGTGAGGCTAGGCACATGAAGTAGGGCTGCAGTCCCTACACAGGAGACCCCATCAGGCCATTGTGTGGAATGGTAAAGATACAGCCTAAGTTGTTGTGAAGTCCCCAGGATGTTGAAGATGCCAGAGCCATTATATGTCTGCCAGGAAAAGCTATAGGCTCAGAGTGGATCTCACCCAGGAGACAGACTATGTGTGCTACCAGCAGCACAGCTGTAATGCCAGGGATACCCAAACCTTTTGGAGCTGAGACAGTTTCATCATAAGTCCCAGATACTAGACATGGAGCCACATGATTTGGTGTTTGCCCTGTTGGGTTTTGATCTTGCTTTGGTGTACACTTTCCTTGCTATGCTGCCATTCCTCCCCTTTGGAATGAGAATGTTTATTATTCCATTATGTGTTGAAAGTATGTAATTTGTTTTTTGATTTTACATGGTGCCCCAATTAAGAAAAGACTTTGGGGCTGGAGAGATGGCTTAGTGGTTAAGCGCTTGCCTGTGAAGCCTAAGGACCCCAGGTTCGAGGCTCAATTCCCCAGGACCTACGTTAGCCAGATGCACAAGGGGGCATACTCACCTGGTGTTCGTTTGCAGTGGCTGGAGGCCCTGGTGCACCCATCCTCCCTCTCTCTCTTTCTCCCTCTGCCACTTTCTCTCTCTGTCTCAAATAAATAAATAATTTTTTTCAAAAAAAGAAAAGACTTTGGACTTTTGAGTAGCATTAGAAGTATAAAGACTATGGGGACTTTTGAAGTTGGACTAAATGCATTTTGCATCATGAGATGTCCAGGAACCTGTGTATGCCATTGGTAGAATATTGTGGTTTGGATGCAAAATATCTTCCATAGGCTTATATGTTTGAATACGTGTTCCCAAGCAGGAGACACTGTTTGGGAAGGCGGTTGAACATTGAGGAGGTAGAGGCTTGCTGGAGGAAGTGGAACACTGGAAGTTGGCCTTGACGTTTTATAGCCCAGCCCAGCTTCCTATATGTTTTTTGCTTCCTGATTGTAGTGTGATGAGCCACCTTCCCACTCCTGTAACCATGCTGTTCCCACCATGGTGGGATGTTTGCCTACATAAATGTACACCAAAATAAATCCTTATTTTAAAAAAATTATGAGAACAATTTCAAAATTTGTTGAGCATTCCAACTGTACTATTTTGCCTGAGTGAAAAAAATAAGCAAATCCAGTAAAAGGTCACCTGGACATGTCCCTGTGCCAGTTTGCTGGGGCATAGAGCAGAGCTTATATAATTGACACTGATGTAAATGTGGCCTAGTTCAAAGTGGCTAGCATGTGGTGCTGCTCTAGGAAATCCATCTATGTCCACACCATTGAACATACGTTCTTCCTCTAAAAGCTATATTAAATGTTATCTTGAGAGAAATGCCTCCCACCTGCCACTGAAGTCCATCAGTCTGTCATTTCACCTTTCAATGATCTTGGGCCATGCCCATATCTCATTAGACTGTTAGCTCACAGACGGCAGAGGCTGTACTTACTCATTTCTTCAACATCCAGCTACAGTTTACACATAATGCCTCCTATCTCAGGATTCAGTGTGTGATTGGGACAGGTTGTCAATCCCTCCTCAGTTTCTTTACTTGTAGAGCACTCCCATCCTGCCCCACTGCAGGAGGGAGGACTAAGTAAGATGACGAATGGCAGAGTTCCTGGCATATTCATTATATAGCAAAGATAATGTGTGTGTACCTTTGTCTCTTTCATTCATTCCTTCTTTTCTTTCTTTCTTTCTTTTTTTAGGCAGAGTCTCACTGTAGCCCAAGTTGATCTGGAACTTACTCCATAGCCTAGGCTGCCCTCAAACTCCCAGTTTTCCTTCTACCTCAGCCTCCCAAATACTAGGATTAAAAGGTGTGTGCCACCATGTCCAGCTTTTATCTTATTTTTTAGTTCCCAAGAAACAGCAAGTATAGGAGCCTGAGTGGCAATATAACAGTGTTTCCAATCCTGAGATCAAATCCCACTTCAGCTGCATACCACCAATCCACTGTTTGATTCTGAGCTAATTTATTAATGATCTAAAGCCTCAGTTTTGTCTTACATAAAATGCAGATGCTGCTAATATCTGCCTGAAGGTGAAAAACATATCTGCCTTATGTTAAAGGAACATATAATACATGTATAAAGCGCCCACCATTGCATCTTGCACATGGTCAATGCCTAATAAACAATGGTGCTCATTGTTCTTATCTATAAAAGAGGATGAAAAAGCAGCACAAGATGATAAGTCCCTTGGAAGCCCCTGTGTGTTCTCTGGCCTTTTTCTGCTTTATGTATTCTGATGAAAATGATTCTATGTTAACAGAGGCAATGGTTAATTGCCTCCTTGTGAGCTAGACCTGTCCTGAAGGCCACAGATTACCATATTCTTTTTTTCTCAAGGTGTCCAATGGGATATGTCTGTTCTAACTTAATAAACCCCTTTGTTTAGTACTGACTCAAGAGAAAAGAGAACATGTCCATTTCCAGATGCATGCTTCATATGAATACTTGGGCCCTAACAACAGGGAAAAGAGGCCTGGGAGGTATAGGTATCTGCACATTCATTTGAAGTGGAGCCAACCAAACCTCACAGTTATTTGTGTCTCAACAGTTTTCTTCTGAAATAAATAATTAATATACAGGTGTTTAGCTGTTCTCTGGCCTTTGTTCATTTCTGACTCTTGTGTTTGAATGATTTACAGTGTTGTTTCGGCAGCTATCACATAATATGTAGAGCAAATGGAGCACTCTTCCCTACCCTCTATTCCAAATCAGTCCATTTCCTTCCTTGTGGTTCCACGGTGCAAGAGAAAAATGGAAATGCACATAATGGAAAATTACCTTTCACAAAAGCACTTACATTCAAGGATAGGGCTCAGGGTGTATGCTAAGGGACCAGGGCAGCAAGGAGCCATTAATGTTGGAGCCTTTTCTGACCAGGAAAGGTCAGAAAATAATGGTCTTTCTTTCATTTGCAGGTAATGCAGGTGGTGAAGGAGCAGGTTATGAGAGCACTTACAACCAAGCCTAGCTCCCTGGACCAGTTCAAGAGCAAACTGCAAAACCTGAGCTATACCGAGATCCTGAAAATCCGCCAGTCTGAGAGGATGAACCAGGAAGATTTCCAGTCTCGCCCAATTTTGTAAGTTACTCACTTTTTACCTCCTTCCTGTCCACTGATGTAATAGGCAGACTGTGTAGTACGCTCATTAGGAAAAGCAACAACAGACCTTCCAGAAAATAACCATTTAGGTGGAAGCATTTTTGATAGCTCCTTGAGGAAGAGCTATGAGTGAGCTGAGCAGAATGGGACATGGTGGCAGGTGTAACTGGCCTAGTTACAGGGATTATGGATGAAATGCTCCAGACTTCTTCCACACTTGAATAAAAAAGTGGGGGACTGACAGATGTGGTGACACACACCATTAAGCTCAGCACTCGGGAGGCAGAGGTAGGAGGATCATTGTGAGTTTGAGGCCAGCCTTGAGACTACATAGTTAATTCCAGGTCAGCCTGGGCTAGAGCGAGACCCACCTCTAAACCGACCCCCCCCAAAAAAAATCCAACCCAGTGTGTGGGTAGTTATTTTTTGGTTTTGCCTGTGAAACTGTATTTGACATAGATGTTATTTCAGTGGCAAAACATTATGCCAGCCAGAGGGAGGCCCACCAGTCACTCAAGCAATAAAATCCCCAAAGTAAGGAACATGAATGTCAGGGCTCAGTATGAGGGCTTTAGAGAAGAGGAACCATCTTTATATTATGTACATGACTGTACACATACAGCTCCCAGTGGGAAGAAAGCAGACCCCCTTTTACAGAGCTCTGCATTAAATGTCACTGGCAGCCATTTCAGAATTTCATATGTGTCCATCACTAGAATGTTCTGAGCCTGGAACATGAGAACATGAGAGCACTTTTGTTTTCATCTATTTGTCTTGCTATGTCCTTTGCTCAGAGCTCAGTTTGTATGTGTGTGTGTGTGTGTGTGTGTGTGTGTGTGTGTGTGTTATTTTTAACATAAATTACTTTTTATTATTTTTAGTTGTATATATGCATGTGTGTACATGCGTGGTGAATGTGGGTTCAGACATATATGCATATAGAGGTCACAGGACAACCTCAGTGCTTTTCCTCTCCTACCATTTTTTGAGACAGTCTCTCTCTCTCTTTTTTTGTTTTTTTGTCACTTCCATTTATGACCTTCTTGAGTCTCCTGGCTCTGCCTGCCATTGCCATAGGGATATTAGGATTACACACACATGTGCCACTTGGCATCTGGCTTTACATGGGCACAGAGGAGGATTGAACTTGTTTAAGCAGTCTTGTAAGCAAGCACCTTTAACCACTGTGTCATCTCCTCAGGCTCTCAATTAGTTTTGTTACCCTTATATTTTATTGAAAAGTATGAAATGGGGGGAACAAAGTGGAATGTCAAGAAGGGGTGAGAGTTATTCCTGTTCTATCCTCAGAAGACTAGACACAGCTTCTCAACTTCTGTCTGACGCCAACTTGTAACGGATCCTTAAGCTCATATTCAGCATGGACTCCCCTGTCTCTGATTGTCTCTTAGTGTGTTTCTGTTCCTTGCTCTCATATTCATGATATCTTGTAATGTATTGTTTATTAGCATACAAATAATTAGGTTTCATATGGTGTTTTCAGACAGTGTTTTTGTTTTATGTAATATTTTTAATGGATGACAATTTGTAAAGTGCCCTTAATGCTATTTCATTTCCTCACACCACTGTGAAATAGGTAAATATTATTCCCAAAGTGGATATAGTCTAGGGAGAAGCCTGGCCTTGAACCCACCGATCCGTCAGCTAGTGCTTTATCTACCCCATCAGAGCTTCTCTCTGCCTGTGCAAGACTGAAAGCAAGTCAAGAAAGTGGCAGGCCTAAAAGGCCTAAAATACAGCAACCCTGTGGTGATGTCCACAGTTTGCTTTCAGGTCTTAAGAAGCACCTGTAGAAACTGTGAAGTGAATTTAGTCTTCAGGAGGTGTGAAGTTAGTCAGCTGTGGTCAGAAGATGCTTCTCCGGTACTTTGTCTCCTCATTGTAAACCTCAAGTCACACTTCCACACAGTACTGACCTTTATGAGAGGTATAGATGTTGTTTGTCTTGGCCCTCATCCAAGAGACAGAGCAGACAAAAATACCAAGTACAAAGTCCTTAGGACAAGTGAGCTAGCTCCTGGGAGATTTGTCATCTGCAAGAAGGAGCAGTGGTGTCATGACCTATCGAAGGGCCACTATTTACAAAATGCTGGATTTTCAAATGTGCAAACAGAAGGACACATTATTATGCTTTTGACAGTTCTTAAGACCTAAGGGTAGACTTGAGGAATCACTTCAGTGAAAGCAAAGGATTCTAAGTGAATCCCTTTAGTTAAATCCTAAGTGATTAGAAATCACTGTTTCACCATAGCTTTGTTCCAAGCATGAACATCAGCTGCACGTTCAGGGTGAACGCTGCTTGCTGTGGCCTGCCTTCATGTCTGTTCCTGCCAGACTCTGCCTGTCACATGCTCTTATCTTGACCTTTACTGTGTGAAGAAAAGTAATGCAAGTAGGAAATCTCTTGTGTGGGGGTAGCTGTAGCACCACTCTTGGCCATGAAACTAGAAAGCAATAAGGCTCCCCTGGAATGTGTGGTGTGTATATGTAACTACAACAAAATCATAACAAGGTGTTAGAAGCTGCAGTATTTTAGCAGGAAGGCCAGGGACCAGAGTGGTTGTTATCACAGCCTCTGAAACCAGCAGATTCTGTCTAGTAGAGTCCTCCACAGATTGCTTGTCTCTTATGGTGGTTTGCTAGATAAAACTCACTGTGAAAGTGGATGAAGTCTGAGTGCCACCACCATGACTCATACAATAAAGCCAATCACCTAAGAAAAGGGAATCGGTCATGCACATTTGTTTTCTTTCTTTCTTTCATTCAGCAAGCATGCATTAAGCAATTCTTCCATGATGGGCTCCACCCCAGACGCTGAGGACCTGCTCCCTGGTACATGAAGGCAGGCCAGAGCTGAAAAGCAACTTTAGGGCTATCGTCTCAAGCCTTTCACTTTGAAGAGAGGGACACCATTACGGCTGGGGCCTGACCACCAGTGTGGAAACCCACTAGCCCTCAGGTGGCCTCTCTGACAACTCCACCTCCACACCACCATGCTCCATACACAGCATAGTGGAAACCTCAGTTCTGCACAGATGATGCCCCTTCATCTTGATAAAATGCTCATGTATCACAAGAAAAAATATGTAAAATCTATGAGAGCAAATATTTGAGGAATACCTATTTATTTAGCATTTGTTTTACTTTTTAGTTCTTGACTAATGATTTCAAAGAGGAGATTTTTTTTATTTCCTATATAGTATGACATCAGAGAAGATAAATCTGTACACCTAATTAATCCAACTTAATAGATACAAAAGCTTAGATAATCTGAAAATAAACCATTTGACCCTGATTTGGAAGAAGGGAAGATGCAATAACACACACTAGTAAAACAGGCCAGGAGACCAATCAGACCCAAGGCAGATTTCAGTGCAGCCATCTACAAATCCATCTTTTTAGGGAAGTATCATAACCTATTCTAAGCTTGCTTTTCTTCTCTTAAAAAAAAAAAAAACAAAAATAATAAAAGAAAAAATAAAATAAAATAGAGCCAGGTGTGGTGGCACACACCTTTAATCCCAGCACTCAGGAGGCTGAGGTGGGGCTGAAGAGATGACTCAGCAGTTAAAGGAGGTGGAGGTAGGAGGATCACTGTTAAGTTTAAGTACAGACTGAGAATACGTAATGAATTCCAGGTCAGCTTGGGCTAGAGCAAGACCCTACCTCAAAAATAAATAAATAAAATTTTATATCATTGAACTATTACAAAGAATCAGTACAATAGCACATGAAAACACTAAGCGCATAATATCTACTCAAGGAGATGATCACACACATACATGCACACAAATGTGTGTGTATCATGACATCGATAAAACATCTAAATTATAAAACTGACACTGTGAGCACATTTGTAAATACCTGGTGTTGTCTCAGACAGAATGTGCAGGAGAACTGGATAAAAAAGAAAAAAGGTTTGGTTTTTTTTTAAGCATAAAGCCAGTACATGTGCTACCATCTGTAGCCTTCCTGAAGACTGGAGGTATGCTTCTCTTAAAGCAGGTGCCACTGTGATAGTGGGTCATCCAGGATTGGTATACAATGTTCAGTGTTCAAACACTTGTCAGTTTCATGAGTACAGGATGCATTCTGGTCTCTGTGTTGGTGCAGCAGTGAAGAGAACAGATAAATCCTCTCCCTTGTGGTGATTAACATCAATAGAAGAAACAGACACTATGCCTGGTAGATAACAAGGCAGCAAGTTAAGTAGGGATAGATGCAATGGGAGCATGAGGAAGGGGAAGAGAAAATAGTCTAATGGTAAAGAGTGGTTAAAGCAGGTTTTTGATTAGAATGATGACTGACATTTGACTAAAGATGCTTGGAGACTCAGAGAGCAGGATATGTGAATATTTGAGAGAAGTGTATTCCACATAGAATTACCAGTTCAGGGTCCTGAGGTAAGATTGATCTGACTGTTCAGTAGACATTGTAGTTGAATCAGAATAAGTGAAGGGAGAGCATAGAAGGTAGTAACAGCAAGTATATAGAACCTGATTCTATGGTGCTTTGTTGGGAGCCATTGGAGGGTCTGGAAAGAGGTCTGATACACTACTCTGTGTTGGAAACAGACTGTAAAGAGACAAATTCAGAAGCAAAAAGGTAAGTTAGGAAGTTATTTCAGTAATTTAAGCAAGAGATAATAAATAGTTTCTACAATATGTTATATTGTTGCAGTCAGGTTCACATTGCTGGTAGAAATCACCCAACCAAGAGCAGCTTTTGAGAAAAGAGGATTTATTTTGGCTTAAAGACTTGAGGGGAAGCTCCATGATGACAGGGAAAATAATGGCATGAGCAAAGGGTGGACATCACCCCCTGACCAACATAAGGTAGCAACAGGAGAATGTGCCAAACACTGGAAAGGGGACACTGGCTATAATACCCATAAGCCTACCCCCAATAATACACTGACTTCAGGAGACATTAATTCCCAAACCTCCATCAGCTGGGAACCTAGCATTCAGAACACCTAAGTTTATGGGGGACACCTGAATCAAACCAACACACATACATACATAAATTATTTGTTAGGCTGGAGAGATGGCTTAGCATCTGTTAGCATTTGTTAGGCTGGAGAGATGCTTGCCTGTGAAACCTAAGGACCCATGTTTGACTCTCCAGAACCCACATAAGCCAGGCACACAAGATGACACATGTGCACAAGGGCACACATGCACACAAGGTGGTGCACACATCTGAAGTTCAATTGCAGTGGCTAGAGGCCCTGGTACACCAATTCTCTCTCTCTCTCTCTCTCTCTCTATCTCTCATTTAAAAAAAAATAAAATTGGGCTGGATAGATGGCTTAGCAGTTAAGCCCTTGCCTGTGAAGCCTAAGGACCCCGGTTCGAGGCGCAATTCCCCAGGACCCATGTTAGCCAGATGCACAAGGGGGTGCACGTGTCTGGAGTTCATCTGCAGTGCCTGGAGGCCCTGGCATGCCCATTCTCTCTCTCTCTATCTGCCTCTTTCTCTCTGTCTGTCACTCTCAAGTAAGTAAATAAAAAATAAACAAAAAAATTTTTAAATAAAATAAAATAAAATTATCTATATATTTATTTGCAAGAAGAGAGAGACAGAGAGAAAAGAGATAGACAGAGAGGAGAGAGATAGGGAGAAAATGATGAACGGGCACACCCAGGCCTCACAATTGCCAACAAACTCCAGATGCATGTGTCACTTTGGGCATCTGACTTTATTTAGGTACTGGGAAATGGAATCCAGATCATTAAGCTTTACAGGCAAGCTCCTTAAGTGCTGACCCATCTCTTCAGCCCCTGTTAGTTTTATTTTGAAGAGAAGAGACAATAGTATTTCCATTGATAAGCTGTAGGAGCACAATAGGGGAAAGTTAAGGGTGAGGTCAAGGCTTTGTGACATGAACAACTACAGAACAGAGTGAGTGGAGTAATTTGGACAGGGGATGAGACGTTCAGCTCTGAACATTCCAACCCATGAGACATCAAAGAAAGCAGTGGAATAAATGAGTTTGGAGTTCAGCAGAGAGGTCTAGGTTGGAAATATAAATTTGGGAGTTGTCAGTATTGTTATAGCCATGTGTCTGTTTAGTTAAGGAACAGAAGAGGTTGAAGGGCTAAGCCCTGAGTCCTTCCAGTATTGAGACAGAAACAGATTGATTTACATGAAATTGACCCTGTCACTCACACCAAAATCCCCAAAGAGTTCTTCTATATCAGGGGTCTTCAACTATGGCTCTTGGACAAAATCTATCCGCTACCAGTTTTTCAAAATGCTTACTAGAATTCAGCCATGTTCTTTGTCTTATTGGCCATATAGCCCATAAAGTCTAAATATTTTACTGTATGACACTTTACATAAAACATTTGCCAAACCCTATTCTAGATGATCAACAAGTAGGAACTCAGCAAGGCAAGGCCCAAGCTGAGGAGAGAGAATCTGACATGTTAGTGGTTTTGGGTCTTCAGTGTGCTTCACTGGCCTTATTGGGCCTGGTCTTAGGGTTGTTTCCATAGTAGGTGCTAGACTTTGAATTGTTCACACATCTTTACCCTCCCTACTCTAATCTTCCTCCTTATTCATTTAAAAAAGTTCTTTGGGGCAAGGGATATCTATCAGAACAAAGCTAGTAGAAGGCCACCCTGAGACTACATAGTGAATTCCAAGTCAGCCTGCACTAGAGTGAGACCCTAACCTCAAAAAATATAGTTTTAGCAATCTGAAAGCCTGAGATGTGATCCTTAGAGACCTATGCAAGCTTCCTTGTTGTTGCAGATGTTCCAAGCTGCATTATTAGGGCAGAATTTTCATACTGGACTTTATAACTGTAACACTAAATTGATAAAAGCTTTGAGGCCATTTACTCAGCCAACAAGTAGTAATAATAGGATACAAGAATACCCAGTTAGGTGATCACATCCTCTTATGTAACCCTCTCCTTTTTTTCATATCTCTACAAAGAACATTTGAGTCTGTCTCCTGCCCCATGCTTACCCTCCCTGAGCAGTTCCCCATATATAATATGGTATGGTGGTTTGAATGAGATGGTTTGAATGTGAATATATATCCCCAGTAGCCTCAGGGATTTTTGATTAAGGACAACCTTCCTCCTTAAATTTCCAGCAGCCTGTTAGAGGAGGTATCACTTATGGGATGGGTATCTTTTAGTCCAGCCCTAAGGTGTGTTCAGAGCAGTTTGAGCTCTGGCCTTTGTGCTTGCAGGTTGTTTGATGGTGTCTCTCTGCTATGGTCTATGGAAGTGAGCCAGATTCTTCCACCATTGATGGTGCTTCCCCTGGAATCCATAAGCCTGAAATAAACCCTTTCCTCCTACAAGTTGGTTCTGGTCAGGTGTTTGTCCCAGCAACAAAAATAAATGAAGCAAGGCATGGTGGCGCATGCTTTTAATCCCAGCACTTGGGAGGCAGAGGTAGGAGGATCACCATAAGACTGAATTTCAGGTCAGCCTGAGCTAGAGTGAGACCCTACCTTGAAAAAACAAAAAAACAACAACAACAACAACAACAACAAAAAAGGTAAAACAATAAAATTGGTGCCAGGAGTGGTAGTGTTGCTGCACTGTATCTGTCCATGTGGGGTTTTGGTCTTTTGAAACTTATTTGTGGGAGGAATGTGGAAGGATTTGGTTCTTTGGACTGGAGAAGTCTTGCAGTGCTGTAAACAGAGTATTATGGGCTATTCTGGTGAAAGTTTGAAAATTCTAAATGCAGAAAGAATTGTGGACTGCCAAGGCTTGGCTTATGAGCTTTCAAAGGGGAAAGACAGAACTTTGTTGGAAATGAGCTACAGGCATAAAGACTGGCTGTGTCTGCCCATGTGTAGAGAGTTTGCTCAAGGTTGACTCTAAAAGTAATAGACTGGTGTATAGGCAGAAGTTATAGAACAGAAAAATATGAAAAATGTATGGTTTATCACAGGAAAAATTCAAGCAAGTTTAAAGTTACTAGCACAAAGATTGGCTTTAGGTCACTGAATTGTTAAGCATATTACCAGAATCATGGGTGGGCCAAGGGCTCTGTATTGAAACAATTGAAAAGATGCCCTAAGGGTGAGCCATTGAAAGGAGGTAGGTTGAAGGAAGAATTCTAAAGGAGTGTGCTGCTCTTCAAGGTCATGATTTATTCCTATTCAACTAACAAATTTGGTAGCCCACCTGCTATTATGGAGTATAACAAATGCTGAAAAGAGTCATTGGATGTGCAACATGGTTTTGTTTTTTGGAAATGGCTTCTGGGCAAAGTGAAGCAGGGTTGAAATCCCACTTAGGTCATTGTATGAAGATGAACCTGTTCTAGTTACTGCTGAGATGCAACAATGGTAAACAGGGTTGAAATTCCTGTGAGGAGCCCAAATAAGGCAATTCTATGGATCTATGAGGATGAACCGTACTTTGCAGTATAGATCTGAAGATGTTTGGGATGGACCAGGACTGTGAAATGGCTGCCATGGAGAACTGCTGGCTCAGGATTCTAGTCTGCTCAGCCTATCTGGAGGGGTGAAATTGGAATCCAGAAACTTAGATCACTACTTATGGATGTTGGGCTTGAACTGCAGATGTTTTGTTTGCCTACTCATTATTATTTTTGCATAACAATCTCTCCTTGTTTTGCCTTTGTGCAATGGAAATGTTTACTGTGTGCCATTATATGTTGGAAGTATGTAACTTGTGCTTTGATCCTACTGAGTTCTCACCTATAAGACAGTCTTAAATTTCAGATGAGACTTGGGACATTTGAACAATATTAAAGCTGGACTGAATACAATTTTCATTGTAAGATGATTATGAATCTGTGGGGGGTAGGGACAGAATTAGGTGGTTTGAATGTAATGGTTTGAATGCAAATGTATGTCCCCCATAGCCTCAGGAATTTTTTTAATTTTTTTAAATTTATTTATTAGAGACAGAGGGAGAGAGAAAATGGTTGTGCCAGGGCCTCCAGCCACTGAAAATGAACTCCAGATGCATACACCACAATGTGCATGTGGCTAACGTGGGACCTAGAGAATCAAACCTGGGTTCTTAGGCCTTGCAGGCAAGTGCCTTAACCACTAAGCCATCTCTCCATCCTGCCTCCGGAATTTTTGATTAGAGTTAAGCTTCCTACTTAATCTTCAGCAGTTTGCTGGAGGAGGTGTCACTAGGGGATGGATCTTGTAGTCCAGCCCTAACGTGTATTCATAGCACTTTGAGCTCTGGCTATTTATGCTTGCTGGCTGTATTGTGGTGTTTCTCTGTGTAATCTATGGAAGTAAGCCAGCTTCTGCCATTGATAGTGTTTCCTGTTGATTTTGTAAGCCTGAAATAAATCCTTCCCTCCCATAAGCTGCTTCTGGTCAGGTGTTTTTCCCAGTAATGAAAAGTAACTATAGGGCTGGAGGGATATAGCTTAATGGTTAAGGTGCTTGCTTGCCTGCAAAGCCAAAGGACACAGGTTAGAGTCCCCAGGACTCACGTAAGACATATGCACAAGGTGGCACATGCAACTGGATTTTGTTTGCAGTAGCCAAAAGCCCTGGTGCACCCATTCTCTCCCTTTCTCTCTCTCTCTCTCTTCTCTCTCTGTCTCTCTACCTATCTATCTATCTACCTGTGGTGGTTTGAATAGAATAGATGGCCCCCAATATATTCAGTTGTTTATTTGTTTGTAGTTTGCATCTAGCCATCTGGCTGGAGGCTATGCCATTGTGTGGATCTTAAGGTGTGGTGGTGGGTTTCAGATTTCAATCTAAAGATATACAAAGTGTGCCTAGCTGGAGTTCCTGAAGTGTGCTGTGGCTTTTTAGGCTTGTGCTTTTCTCTCTCTTTCTGCTTGGGCCTGTGAAAGCAAGCCAGTTTCTTTTGCTTTTATGGAACTTCCCCTGGATCTGTAAGCTCCAATAAATCCCTTCCTCCATAACTGTGCCTGGTCTGAAAGTTCATCTCAGTAAACTGAAGCTGACTGCTACAGAATTTGGTACCAGGAGTGGGGTAAGATGTACCTGGCCCTGTGCATGTTGATCTTTTGGAACCTTTGTTTTTGAGGACTAGGCATGGACTTGGTGCTTGCAACTGAAGATGTCTTCTGGAGTGATAAGCCAAGTTTTATGGACTATTCTGATGAGAGTCTGAGAATGCTAAGTACAGACAGCATTGAACTTCTAGGCTTGGCTTATGAGCTTTCTAAGGGGAAGGAAAGACTGCAGAGGACTTTGTTGGAACTGGGCTACTGGCATAAGGGCTGGCTGCATCCTGCTGCCCAGGCCCAGAGTGTTTGGTCAAGGTTAAATTTGTAATGGACTGATGTGCTTGGCTAGAGATATTGGACTGAGAGATTTAAGATTTTAAGCTGGAAAACCTCAAGCAAGTTAAAATTACAGGCACTGAGACTGGTTTTAGGTTACTGAATCTGCTATTGTCAAATACATTAGCAATCTTAAAGAAGATGGTCCAACTGCTTTACATTGAAACAATGGAAAGGATGCCCGAGGAAGGACTATCATAGAAATGCAAACACTTTTGGAAAGAGTTGACTGGAGAAAGAACCTGCTTTTCAAGGCTATGATTTGTTTCGTCCCTGAATTAAGAATATGACTATGTCCTGCACACCTGGTATTGGTTTCAGAAGCATAAAAAATACAAGGAGTGGTCGTGAATTGCACATGCTTCCAGGAGCTGCCGCTGAGATGCAGCATGAGGTAGGGCCTGATGCCCTGATAGGCTGAAAGAGCCTTTGGAAAATGTGAAGAGTGGTCATGAAATGCACATGGTTCCAGGAGCTGCTGCTGAGATGTGGCATGAGGCAGGGCATGATGCCCTGATAGGCTGAAAGAGCCTTTGGAAGATGGACCGTGGTTTGCATGAAGACCTGAAGATGTTTTGTATATACCAGGACTATGCAAGGGCTACCATAGAGCACACTGTTGTCCTGGGATGGAAGTGTTCCACGGGTACTCTGCCCAGCTGGAGGGACAGAATTGGAAAGTCTGGAGACTGTTAGTCTCTGGGTATATTAAACTTGAACTGCAGAAGTTTGATGTTTGTTTGATGGTGGTTGAGTTTGCATTGTTTTAATCTCTCCTTGCTGTGCCTTATACCAGTTGAAAATGTTTACTCTGTGCCTTTATATGTTAGAAGTGTTTAACTTGTTTGATTTTACAGGTCTTCATATCTTAAATTGGTCAAGACTGTGGGGACCTTTGAAATTAAACTAGGTACAGTTTATAATGTGTGATGGTTATAAATCTATTGGGGGCCAGGGGCGGAATGTGGTGGTTTGAATAGAATAGATGGCCCCCAATATATTCAGTTGTTTATTTGTTTGTAGTTTGCATCTAGCCATCTGGCTGGAGGCTATGCCATTGTGTGGATCTTAAGGTGTGGTGGTGGGTTTCAGATTTCAATCTAAAGATATACAAAGTGTGCCTAGCTGGAGTTCCTGAAGTGTGCTGTGGCTTTTTGGCTTGTGCTTCTCTCTGTCTCTGCTTGGGCCTATGAAGGCAGGCCAGTTTCTTCTGCTTTTATGGAACTTCCCCTGGATCTGTAAGCTCCAATAAATCCCTTCCTCCATAACTGTGCCTGGTCTGAAAGTTCATCTCAGTGAACCTGAAGCTGACTGCTACACTACCTATTTCAGTCAGGTTCACATTGCTGGAAGAAAACACTCAACCAAGAGCAGCTTATGGGGAAAAAGGGTTTATTTTGGCTTACAGACTTGAGGGGAAGCTCATGATGGCAGGAGAAAATGATGGGATGAGCAGAGGGTGGCCAACATTATATGGACAATAGCAACAGGACAGTGTGCCAAACACTGGCAAGAGGAAGCTGATGATAACACCCATAGTCCCACCTTCAACAATACACTGACTCCAGGAGGCTTTAATTCCTAAATTTCCATCAGCTGGGGACCTAGCATTCAGAACACCTAAGTTTATTGGAGACATCTGAGTCAAACCACCACACTGCCTCTTTCTCTCTCTCTCAAACAAATATTTTATATATATATGTATGTACATATATATATATATATATATATATATATATATATATATATATATATATTGGTTTTTCCAAGTAAGGTCTCACTCTAGCTCAGGCTGGCCTGGACTTCATTCTGTAGTCTCAGGGTGGTCTCAAACTCACAGCAATCCTCCTATCTCTGCCTCCTGAGTGCTGGGATTAAAGGCTTGCACCACCATGCCCAGCATCAAATAAATAAAATATTTTTAAAATAACTATAACAGATGGGAATGATGATATTAATACTTGCCTTCAGATTTCTGTGTTTCTCTAGTGGTGATACTATATGAAATAAAATTATGTAGTATAAGGCCAGTCTTATAGTGGATAACTTCTGTTGCAGTCAGCTTCATGTTGCTACAAAGAACCCAACCAAGAATAGCTTGTGGGGGGAATGCACTTATTTTGGTTTACAGACACAAGGGAAAGCTTCATGATGGCAGGAGAAAACAAAGGCATGAGCAGAGGGTGCACCTCACCTCCTAGATAACACCAGGTAGACAACAACAGCAGGAGAGTATGCCAAACACTGGCAAGAGGAAGCTGGCTATAACACCAATAAGCCCACCCCCACCAATGCACTGCTTCCAGAAGGCTTTATTTCCACAATTGTCACCAGCTAGAGACCTAAGCATCCAGAACACATAAATTTATGGGAGATGCCACCATAAATCAAACCACCACACCTTCCAACCGTGAGTGCCTCCCGCACTGAATGTAAAGACTAGATAAGAACAGCTCCCTGCAGCCCAATGACAGAGCAAGTACAGAGTTCAGCCTGCAGCTGATGCATATGTGAGCCTGGGCTGTGTGTCATGTGGTCATTTGGAGTATTTGGGCTGAGAAAAAGAGATGCTCACCAAAGCAAATTCAGTAATGTCTCCGTTTTTCTTCAGCCTTGTTCTGTGGGCTGAGCTCTCAGTCTTACCTGTCCAGCTTCAACTGGAACAACCCTGGCTTTACTAGCCTCAAATGTCAGGGTACAAACAAATTTTCCTGCCTAAAAAGATTTGAAAACACCCTCTCCTGTTATGTTGCAGTGTGTTTATCTAAAACTAAAATACATCTTACTAGCCTGAGACAAGATGAAAATAATTTTAATTTATCCCATCATTATCCCAATGTCTATGGTCTAGAATCTAAAGTGATGTTGTGGTTGTCATCTGTGAGAGATAGAATACAAAGCCAAAATTGGTTCTGGGATTGCTGAAGATACAATCAGCTAAGGAATAGCAACTACGTGGTTGTTCCTGTTTGGTGAGATCACAAAAGTAATCTAGGAGCTTATTTGCTATGGGGGGAAAAATAAGGGCCTGGAAAATATCATCTTGGATGTTTGTATAAGTTTTACCTGTGCCTGAATAAATAAAAGAAGAAATTTCTTAGCATTCTTTGTTCTGGAAAAACATAACTAGAGTGATTAAGTACTTTTGTAGGCATTCTGTAGATGTCAGAAGACTCCTCATTATTACTATAACAGGTAACCCTGACCTGGATTATATAAACACCATTTAGAGAATCTATAAATGATTTTCTAAAGCTCCAACTTGGGAGGTCCTAGTATGTTCATGAAAGGACACAACTCACATTCCTCATCTCCATTTGCCCCCAATGTCATCCACCATGGGCATGTCAAGGTATACTGTAGAATATGTGTTTGTCTTCCAACAGAGAACTGAAGGAGAAAATACAGCCAGAAATCTTAGAGCTGATCAAACAGCAACGCCTGAACCGCCTCGTGGAAGGGACCTGCTTTAGGAAACTCAATGCCCGGCGGAGACAAGGTATTGTTTGGGTATATTCAACTCTCAGGCAAGGCCACTATGCATACTGGTAATCACAAAGACATGGTGTTGACATAAGGACAGCACTTTGAATTTCTTTTAAATATTTAAAAATAAAGTGCTGGGGGGACTGGGGAAATGGCTTAGTGGTTATGGCATTTGCCTGCGAAGCCTAAGGACCAGAATTCGACTCCCCAGGACCCATGTAAGCCAGATGCACAAGGGGGCACATGTGTCTGGAGTTCGTATGCAGTGGCTAGAGGCCCATTCTCTCTTTCTTTCAAATAAAATAAAAATAAAGTGCTGGGGCTGGAGAAATGGATTAGCAGTTAAGAGCTTAGCAGTTAAGACACTTGCCTACAAAGCCAACAGACCCAGGTTCAACTCCCCAGAACCCACATAAGCCAGATGCATAAGGAAGCGCATTTCTCTGGTGTTCATTTGCAGCAGCTTGAGGCCCTGATGTACCCATTCTCTCTCTATCTGCCTCTTTCTCTCTCCCTTTCTCAAATAAATAAAAAGTAAAAATTTTTAAAATATGAAGCACTGGAGAAAAGAATACCAACATAGGTAAGTCCTTGTTCCCAGCATAACTGTGGAGAAGCAAAGTCCAGAATCACTGATCTTCAGTCCAGATCCATAGAGCTGAAGAAATATTCTTCACCATTTGGTAATAGAAGATCACTAGTGGTAATGTTGATAACAGTTAGTTAGTCTACCAATGTGCCAGGCTCTTCTTCTAATGTATTACCTATATACAGTCATGTTTAATGTCATTTCAGTCACCAGTAGTGGACACTAATGGCATTGTACTCATCTTAGTTTATGGCTTAAGAATATTTTATGATATTCACATGATGAAATCTTCTATGGATGAATTTCTCAGAACATAACCTACTCTTGAGTAACATGTGGCTGTATTAATGCCTTTCATTCTCATAATAACCGTATGGAGTAGCTACTATAACTATACGCATTTATGGATAACAGAGGTAGTAAAGGTCAAGTAACCTGCACTGTTATAGAAGATCAAGGACTTGTTCTCCATAGTCCCACACCCTTCCTTTGAATGACTCCCTGTGCTATCAGGTGACCTGGCACCACTGTTTGGTTGGATCTTGGTGCTTTTAGCAAGGATGATCCCTATTCTTAAATCCCCTATATTAAATCTGTTCTAGGTCAGAATTATTTTATTTGGAGATATAACTAATAGTGGGGTTAGGGTGAAGTAGAACAAATTTTCATAATTTTCAAGACAAATTTTCTGAATTGTGGGCATAATTTCTAACTTCAAAATGTCAATTCAAAATGGTGCTGATGTAAACTAGACCTACTAGGTAAGAGGCATTCCCAGCTATTTCTTTGTTTTTTTGCTCTCTTGACACGTTGCTGATTGCACAAAGTGTTTATATCATACTATTCTTGAAACAAATAGCTGGAAATCAAAACTGAAAAATAATATTTGGGAAGAGGTGAAGAAGTTGAGGAAGAGCCGGGAATAAGTGGGGACATTAGCAACTGTGTAAGAACAGATATTAGTTATGACCTAGGAAAGACTGGCAGATAGGATTAAGACCCATTGGATGTGCTGCTGAGATACAAAGGTGGCAATGATCGTGTTGTGTTTGTGCCCATTTCCCTGACCATTTATTTTAACTACTGTCTGTTGAGTGTTCAGTAATTGAAATATGTCAAAATTACTATTAAAATTACACCAAGGTACTTCCAAAAGCAGAACTTCCTAGAGGAATGAAAGTATGGCATATTCAGAGAGGATGGGAGGATCCCTGACAGTGAATTGTAATACTGTGCCTTGAGAAAGTATTGAGGCAGAATAATATAAGGCTGAGTTCCACCCTGCACTAAGAAAGGCTCACCTTAAGACAAGCAGTGTAAGAAGGAACTCATCTCCTTCATTCACTCCTGAAAGATGAGTTCACACCCACCTTTTTCTCTGGGCGTCATGTTCAAGTGATGATGGTCCAAGAAGTTGTTATGCCATAATGGTAAGGGCAAGAGCCCTGAATCAAATGGTGTTGGCTTACTCTAGTCCAGCTCTGTGAACATGAGCAGTTTTCAATCAGATTACAATCCCTGTCTCCTTGGGTTATTGCAAGGAAGAAGGATCATCATGAATGTAGCTCTTATAAATCTACACAAAAAGTAGCTGTGGTTATTCCAGAAGCTTATGTATGGAGAAACCACTGAGCTGAGAGTGAGGAGACTTGACTCTAGCCCTCTCAGCTCTGTAAGTATCTACACAAGTGTCTTAAGGCAGGATATATGACTTCTGAAGCCATAAGTCCCCACCTATAAATTGAGGGAGGGGCTAGCACTAGGGTATCTGCATGCTCAATTAATATGCAGTCAGCTGCATGTTCTAATCTCCTTACTGACTAGGGAATGATCACCATCCAAGACAGAATGCCCAGTCAAGATGAATGGCAACTGAGTACCTCCACATGCTTTTGCTGATGCCCGACTAAAATTCAAATACTTAACAATGATATTTAACATACCAAGATGTTAGACTTCCCTAGCTAGGCTACAATGTGTAGATTCTACCAGAATAATCCTGTTCTGAGATATAACAATGTTTAGTGTTTGAAGTGTTCACCCTTTACTGTAGATGAGCTGACTACCCCATGAACAAAAAACACGCTAGCATTTAGATGAGGAGTGAGCTGAGCTCTTAAGCCATCATGACCTTCTGTGTTTAACACATGATCTTCCAGTGTGCACAGGAATGCCTTTTGGTGCTTGGGAGGAAGACTTCACACTGGTGCTTGGTGCTCGGCTAAGATATATAGCTGGTGCCTGGTGCTTGGCTTAGACACAGGGCTGGTGCCCCACGCTCAGCTTTGACACAGGGATCCAAAGTAAACTGTGATAGTAGTACATGCCTTTAATCAGGAGGCAGAGGTAGGAGGATCGCCAAGAGTTCTAGGCCACCTTGAGGCTACAGAGTGAATTCCAGGTCAGCATGGGCTAGAGTGAGACCCTACCTCAAAAAAAAAAAAAAAAAAAAAAAAGGAAAAAAGAAAAGAAAACCTTCACATCACTCCATCCAGACTTTGCATTTTACATTTGCATAGGTCATGAGGACAGGACTGGCAGTTGATTTCCATCCTTCAAGAAATTGCACTTTCAAGGGAATTTCTTGTCTAGTGTGAACACCTGCCTATCAGATGCTAGCAGGTTAGAGTGGGTACTCCCCACGCAGTAGCCACAGCCACACTCCCTTCAAACTTGCCTAGTGGAAAGGGGTCTTAACTGAATGGACTGAGTAATTAAGTTTATGGCAGGGAGAATATGAACACTTCTAGTCCCATAGAATGGGGAAGAGGAAGAGAAAGCAGAGTCCTGTTTCCTGGTCAGTACTTGCCCATCACTCACTCTACTGGTTTTATCCAAACTCTGCGTCTTGGACAATCTAATGTAAACAGAACAAATCTGGGCTTCTGGAAATTCTGGCCACATTAGAACTGGGAAATCTTGTCAAGTATATTAATCTAGGTTTAAGTTCCTACCTCCTCACTCCAAATTTTGGTAGACATGGGCAATCTACTGTCAATATGGGTTTTATGCCTCTTCTGTCACACAAGAATGATGCTACTTCCTACATCAGGTAGTTGAAGAATTAAGTAACATTGTATATATTTAGCACTTAGTATTGTATCTGGTATACTATCATGCATTCACAATGATGCTTATAACTCATTTTAGCTTGTAGTTCCTCAGAAAATCATTTATTTTGCATGTGTATGGTATATGTTCATGTGTATATGTGTGTCCGTGTGTGAGGGTATGTGTGTGCATGTGTGTGCATGTGTGTGTGTGTGTGTGTATGCATATATATGTGAGTGAGCATCCATATGGAGATTGGAGGTGTCTGAAAACCCTGGGGCCATGTGCTAGATAAGGAGACATTGCCTCCAGGGAGCAGAATTCTGGATCAAAACACAAGTGTCTGATTTTGAAGAGCATTAGTGGAGTGAGAGGGCTTGGAAAGGCAGAATGATGTGTCCTGTTATCTAGAGCTATTACTTCCCTTCCCTGGACCAATAAAGAAACTGTGAATCTTGTCATTGGGAAGGTGGAATTTCCCATTAATGATAGTGCTGGGGCCTCTTGACACTTGGAAATGTTGAACCTTAGGCAAGGGGTGGCCCTTCTGTACCCAGTAAGGATCCTACGCAGTTTAGGGCAACCTAATGGAAGTACTCTAAGAAGGTAGTTTAAGAAAGGCCTCCCCTCCCCTGGCGAAAGATCCCAGGACTCTCTGTGGCAGCTGTCAATTGTAAGCTCTGTACTCAAGACAAAGATGTTGCCTGCTTCTATAGTAGTATGGATCAGAACACAATTCCCTACACCTCACGAAACAACCAGGATGTCATACCAAGTGGTAGATGTCACTCAATGTGCTGGTCTCCCCTAAAAACCTAGAGGCATGCTACCTCTAGCTAAGCTGATTAAATAAAACTCAAAATACAAACATTTAAAATTTGTTTTCTTGGGACTAAAGAGATGGCTCAGCAGTTAACGTGCTCACCTGCAAAATCCAATGGCCCAGGTTTGATTTCCCAGTACCCACATAAAGCCAGATGCACAAAGTGGTGAATGTATCTGGAGTTTGTTTACAACAGCTAGAGGCCCTGGCATACTCATTCTCCCCCTCCCCCCTCAATAAATAAATAAATAAAAATCTTGTTTTCTTAAAAAAAAATTGTTTTCTTATTGCTGGAAAAAGCAGATACAGAGTATTTCCATCATTGCAGAAAGTTCCATTAGACAGTCCTGCAAGAATTCCACTTATCAGTGATGATTAGCTCTAATAATTCTCATGACAGTGAGAATAGCTTTAAACAAGCTTATGGATTTTGAAGACAACTTTTCCCTCTGCTCCTTCATAGGATGGTGGGAGGGGATAGAGGAAAGGAGGGAAGGAGGAAGGATAAGAACAAAAGAAAACATTAAAGCACAAAATTGTCTCCATAATTTTTTAGCTGGGGATAAAGAGACAGCTGTTAACATACTCTCATTTGTAATTGACTAGAAGACCTCCATATTAACTCTTACTTCCTCTTTAGATGCTAGTCAACAATCTTGGATAATGTTCTCATTGTTCGCTGCTAATTGCTTTTAGTGATGAAATCCACTCTTCTATTGCCCAAAGGGATTGAGGAATTAGTGACATCATGCTGGGTTTTGAAGGGAAAATCACATTTTTCTCACCATAAAAGAAACTACAAATCAAGCTTCTGCTGATAGCAATGCTGCCAAGGTCTCTGCTGCCACATTAACACGTTGTGCTGGTGAGAGCTTGCAGCTCCACTCTCCTTCATAGCACCCCTACTTTCTATATAGAAATATACAAGTTAGGATGCCTCTCAACCTCCCAAAACCAAGAGCTCCAGCTTCTATACCAATGAATATGCTATTTGAGCATGTTCTTGATTAACTCTAGACAAGTTTCTTCGTCTTTTCGGTGCCCTCTTCTATCAAAGACATTCTGTTAACTGAAAAGAGGCAAATATCATGTATATTAGGAATACACAGGCCACTGTTTTGCTGTTGACCATTGTAATGGTGGACAGAGTAAAGGGAGTTTGTATAGGATAAGAGAAGACTTAGCTAGAGGTAGGAAGAGGGTGTCACGTAAATCAAAGGAATTTAAGCTTCTAGAGGGGAAATATTCCATCAGCTAGGTAATTATTTTGCTCTCATGATTGTGACAAGTAAGCCACTGGCTTATAGTTTATGAGGTAAGATGGAGTGGAAGAGACCTTCCTATTTTTATATTTCCTATATTGTAGCCAGAGTGCATGGGTTGTCTTTGCCCTGCGTTCCCAACCTGGGAGAAAAGTACTTCTGCCATCTTTCTGTCCACTGCCACTAAGAACTGAGGAAGTTCCTTTCCTTTCTTTCCTTCCTCTTTTTCTTTTTTGGAAGCAGAGTGGCACTGTAGCCCAGGCTTACCTCAAACTCACAGCAGTCCTCTTACTGTAAAGGTCTGGGAAACGCTGAAGAAAGACCCCGGACTCAAATAGTATGTAAAAGCAAAGAGAAAGAATCAGCCAGCATGCAGAGTCAACCATTCATACAAAATGGCGACCCTGAGAGAAGCATGCAGGCCCCTTTTGAGCACAGCTAGGAGAATTTTAGGAGGGCAAGGTCATCTTCTAATAAGCAGCAGTTACATTTGTACACCTTTGACTGGCTGTGGCCCAGATTTTACCATCCTTGGACATGTTTTAGAGACTTTACAGGAACTGACTCAGCCCTGGAGCCTGCTATCTCGGGCAAGTCCATTTTTTGGTCATAGTCCAGACGTATTGCAGGAACTGACTCAGGCCCCTGGGCAGCTATCTTCCCCAGCCACATGTCAGGGTCACTGTTGATTAACAGCCCTTTGTTCGTGGGTTTTCCCAGAAGTCTTGCCTGCCTCTACGGGAAACTGAAGCTTAGGCCTAGCTGTAAACTGGAGCAACTTTGATCCTCTCACTACTTCAACCTCCCAAGTGTTGGGATCATAGGCATGAGCCACCACATCCAACAGGAGCACCTTTTCCTTGATTCTGAGTTTAGTTTCTCATGTCTGCCAGTATTGTTAATGATTTCTTGCTACTCTCAGTGGAGTGCTGGGCACACTGCAGACTTACAGAAAATATTTGTGGTTAAATAAATTTATCCTGAAAGTGTAAGTAGCAAAATATTTTGAAGTCTCAGAAATGAATTCATTTTACAGATGAATATAAATTGCACAGATACTCTATACTGGTATTAAACTATGTACCTGTTCAGTTTCTTAATTCCTCCCCTCAAACTATATTGAATATGAATAACCTTTGTACCATGTGGACTTCTTGGCTTCAATTAGTACCACTAGCTCCTGGAGCCAGCCCCAGCTTAAGAATAAGGGACCTTATTCAATAGAAGAATAGCATGTCCAAGTGTCACTCCTGACTGACCTCCTTCCCAGCTTGCTGTCACACTTCAGTCACTTACTTAGCCCAGAATTCCACCTCAGACAAAAGCAGAAAGGGAACCTTCCTTCCTTCCTTCCTTCCTTCCTTCCTTCCTTCCTTCCTTCCTTCCTTTCTTTATTTTTAAAAAAATGGGCATGCCAGGGCTTCCAGTCATTACTAACGAACTCAAGACACATGCGCTGCCTTGTGCATCTGGCTTACGTAGGCACTGAGGGATCAAACCTGGGTTTTTGGGCTTCACAGGCAAGCACCTTAACTGCTAAGCCATCTCTTCAGCTCTGAAAGGGAAGCTTTCTATAGAGGCATGGTCTCATAGGCCAAGTAAACTAGCTGAATAGTCCTTGTGTGGAAAGGGAGCCACCATGGTCATGCTAGGCCCCCAGCAGCTCTGGTGATACTTCTGGTGTCCTCTGGGATTCACAAATCTGACTGTAAATTTCAGCTCACAGTCCTAAATATTCTTTTCTCACAAAAGAGTAATTGCACATTTATGTCATTTAGAATGGCTATTAATTACTGAGGGAATAATTTTCTTTCCTCCATTTGAATTCCTTTCCCAGAAAAATAAACTGTATTTGATGTATGTATAACATGATTTTGAAAAAAAAATAGTCAGGCTGGAGAGGTGGCTCTGTGGTTCAAGGCATGTGCTTGCAAAGCCTGATGGCCTGGGTTCAATTCCCCAGTACCCATGTAAAGCCAGATGTACAAAGTGGTGAGTGTATCTGGAGTTCATTTGCAATGGCAAGAGGCCCTAGTGCACTCATATTTGCATATTCTCTCTACTTTTTTTTCTCTCTCTCTCCTTGCAAATAAATGAAAATATTTTAATGAAAGAAAAGAAAAAATTATAATTTCTAGATATATTTCTAAATATTATACAACCTTTTTCCTCCCTTGCATTTTTTCTCTAGAGTTCAGATTTCTTTCAATACAAGGCTTGCCATATTCTTATTATACTTGGAAATTCTCAAACAATTCAGAAATTCTTGTTTAAACTAGGAAAACAAAAATCACTGGGACACTTTCCTTTTATAGGTCAACTTTGGGCCTTTTATTTGCTCATTGTGTGGCTTTTACTATATTTTTAAAGCCTTTTGTCTGTTAAAAGACTTGCAGTTAAAACATGATTTTTTAGTAGAAGCAATTTTAGAAAACCTCTTTCCTTAAAATGTAATGGAAAGCATTTTAGAGTGGTTTTAAACCAATTTGAGACTGCAGTCGCAGTAATGAGGTAGGTTGGCCAAAACCATAGACAGGGTGAGCTTGCTGCATAATGCTGCAAAGAAACTGGTAGGTCCTGGATGCCATGCATCTGACATATTTGAACCAAATCCTCTTGGGTCTTCATTTATCAATTTAGCCAACATAAAACATACATCTTGTCAACACTCAGAGCTGCACAAAGGAATGGGAACATCACCATGATAGAAACAGTGGCTGATGTCCAAAAGGCCCTGATTTGCACACACCATCAATCCTGTCTCCCAACAGTAATTGTGCATGATAATCCCACTAGGACAAGTTGCTTACCTAGGTGGTGATGTCTAAATGAAAAATGTGCTCCATCTGCTCGTGTGTTTGAACATGTGGTTCCCAGCAGGTGGCGCTGTTTGGCAAGGATGTGGAATCTCTAGGTGGTACAGCCTTGCTGGAGGAAGTGGGTCACTGTGGGTAGGTCTTGAAGTTTAACAGCCCAACCCCACTTTCTCTTTATTCTCCGCTTCCTGACTCTGGACACAATGTGAGGAGCCAGCCTGCCACGCCTTCCCCACCATATTGGACTGTTACTCCTCAAAGCCTAAACCAAAACAAACCCATTTCTTCCTTAAATTGCTTCTTAAGTGTGTGTTCATACCAATGAGGTAGTAACTAATGTACTAGCAATTGTGGCAAATACAGGGGAGTATCAAGGTGGCTAAGACATAGGTGCCAGTAATGCCAGTCCACATTGTTAGTGCTGCCACTCAGAGCATGAGAGAGGCTCTCCATCACCATGGAAGAAGGCTTCCTGGGGGAGGCAGCATCTGTACCCACACGAGAGTTTCTATCACAGCTCTGGGCCATCTACAAATCCACAGGTCTGTGAAAGTATCCTTGGCTTGCATCTCCTGCTCCAGTCATACTCACTATTTTTTTTAAACCACATTTGGGGCCTGAAGGGTAAAATTGAGGGAATTAAGTATAAGAATCATTTTAAGGCACTAGATTTCCGATCCAGAGAAGTAAGTAAGGAATTAGAAGGAAGTTGTGAAATGTCTTCATTCTTCCCCTGAATTCTTAAATTATTCATGAATCCCACTCTGTGAGTGTCTCTAGAAGCCTGGGAATTCCTTCACTGATCATGCACGTGTTGACTTCAGGGCTGGATGTGCATATCAGCTAAAGTGTGGCCTTGTGCATGGCCATCCTAAGAGTCTGAAAATCCCAGAGAGGAAAGTTGAAGCAGATCAAGGTCCAAGAAGGATTCCATCTCCCTCCTGACTTTGCCAGGCTTACATAGTTAAAGAACAGTCCACTTGGTGGTTACAGACACTGGTAAGATGCTTTCTGGAAGCCAACACCTTGAAAAACATTTTACCATTGACCACAAAAGATTTAGAGACTTCTCAAGTGGTTACCAATCAGGACAGGTAATACCTAAGTGTAAAAATCAGAAGGAGGCTCACCTCCTAGAACACTAGTATTCATTCTTTCTCAAGACCTAAAATCCAGTGAATGATTTGCCCTTCCAGGCAGAATTATCAGAAAACAAGCATGCCAATATTTTTGACAAACAGAATCACTAATCTTATAAACTTGTTTTTCTCCTCAGACAAGTTTTGGTATTGTCGGCTTTCCCCAAATCACAAAGTCCTACATTATGGAGACTTGGAGGAAAGCCCTCAAGGAGAAGTACCCCATGATTCTTTGCAGGACAAACGTAAGTAACTCCCAACCTCAGCGTTTTGGTTGTTTCCTAATCACAGCACATCACATAGCAAAACTATTTCCTGAATGAACACCCAGAACTTGGCCCAACTCGTAATTCTCAGGCTGGTCATTCTCATGAAGTGTAAGACTTTGAAGGATTTGAGGTTCGGGACTGAACAGGGAGATTGTCAAAGCGATGCTCAGATAAAATTCCTTAGAGATGTAAGTAGGGGTTTTAGTGTCTATCTTGGACAGTGTTTATCCAGAAGTATAAATAATAAAAACCTAATTTTGTTGATTTTATTTAGTTATTTAATATTGAGAGAAATACAAGCAAAGAGAGAGACAGAGAGAGAGAGTGGGTTCACCAGGGCCTCATGCCACTGCAGACTCTAGGAGCAGCATCACTTTGTGCATTTGGCTTTTCATGGGTAATAGGGAATTGAGCTTGGGCTGACAGGCTTTGCAATGAAGTTATCTTTCATTGCTGAGCCATATTCCAGCCCTTCTTTTTAAAAAAAAATATTTTAGCCGGGCGTGGTGGCGCACGCCTTTAATCCCAGCACTCGGGAGGCAGAGGTAGGAGAATCGCCATGAGTTCAAGGCCACCCTGAGATCCCATAGTGAATTCCAGGTCAGCCTGGGCTAGAGTGAAACCCTACTTCGAAAAACCAAAATAAATAAACAAATAAATAAATAAATAAAAATAAAATAAATATTTTATTTATTTATTTGGGAGAGAGAAATAGGAAGATAGAGAGACACTGGGCACACCAGGGCCTCTAGCCATTGCAAATGAACTCCAGACACATGGACCAACTTGTGTATCTGGCTATATGTAGGTACTGGGGAATCAAACCTGGGTCCTTTGGCTTTGCCAGTGAGTGCCTTAACCACTAAGCATTCTCTCCAGTCCCTTTTTTTTTAAATGTTCTTCCTGTCTTCCAATATATGCTTTTGAAGAGGATGTTTGGGATTTTCTTACACTAACACCAAACCAGATATCAAGTGTCAAGGTTCAGTGCTAAGTATACAGATAAATCAAAGCACTAAAGCAACACTAAAGTATATCAGTGTGATGAATTAATTTGGAAGAGAAATTAGATCCAAGGAATGCATTCTTGGAGGATACCTCCAGACAGAAAATCAATGAGAGAGCAAATGTCAGGACATTAGCCTTTAAAAGTCACACCTCAGAATGGAGAGATGGCTCAGTGGTTAAGTGTACTTCCTGCACAAGCATGAGGACTTGAGACTTCCAGAGTTCCAATGCATAGATCCTGTGTAAACAGCTAGGCATGGTCACACATGGCACGCCTATAACCCCAGTCCCACAGAAGAAATAGAGACCTAAGAATTGAGAATCGTTGGAACATCACAAGCTACAGAAGCAGTAAAGAGACCCCTGCTCAAAACAAGACCGTGTGTAAGAATGATGGAGCAGGACACCTGACATTCCACAATGGCTACTGTAGGCTGTAGGTTAGTTTCCCCCAGCCCAGGAGTGTATGGACCACTATACCACACCAGACACACACATACACCACATTACACATCTCTCTCTCTCTCTCTCTCTCTCTCTCTCTCTCTCTCTCTCTCCCTCCCTCCCTCTCTCTCTCACACACACACACACAACAATAACAAAAAAATTTTAAAGTCACATTGTCCCTACAGTGTTCAGGTAAGCACATCCCAGGCAGAGTGTCTGCTCTGCCATCTCACCTGTTCTCCTGTTGCCCCTAGGCCTATGCAAGTCAAATATGGGCTGCCCAGGACCACAGGGAGCAAAACTAAACCATAAGTGGGAAAGTTTCTGACGCTTTCAGACTCCATGCTGACATCTTAGGAAGAGAACCTAGAACATTCTTTCTTCTTCAGCCTTAAAAATGGGACAATCTGGTCTGTGTAGTATCATTTGCTTCCACAGGAGAACTGATTCCTCAGCTCACGTTGTTGGCACTCCATAGCAAGAAGAAGAAACCTGAAACCTACTACTGCAGGCTATGCCTGGGCCTTCCTGCCATGAGGCTCTTGAGCTTCTGCCAGAGTTAAGAAAGTTAGACTCAGTCTTCTATAAGTGTGGTCCTGAACCAGGCTATCAGAAGTTTTGTCACCTGACACCTTAGAAATTTGAACTAAGTTGTCTACCCTCAAACCTCAAGAATCAGAAACTCAGGGTTGGAACTGGCCTTCAACAGACCCTCCCAAGTGACACTTATGCCCTCTCAGAACTGCTCATCTAGGTGTTGTTTGATTCATCATAATGAGTCCCTAAAAGCAGCTTTCACCAAAAAGTCCACTTTTTAAAAGTAAATTGAGAGTATGTTGTCAACTTTTAATTTTAGCAAGAAGGGCTGGGTGTGGTGGCGCACGCCTTTAATCCCAGCATTCAGGAGGCAGAAGTAGGAAGATCACCATGAGTTGAAGGCCATCCTGAGACTACATAGTGAATTCCAGGTCAGCCTGGGCTATAAGTAAGATCCTACCTCAAAAAAAAAAATAATAATAATTTTGGCAAGAAGGAATGTTGAAAGATAGAACTTAACTGAAATTTAATATCACAATTTTTTCATAGAAGAAAGGATTTGGGATCACAAAAAATAGATAAGAAAGATTAATCTTAGAATTTGGAATAAAGCACAAGCCTTTCTGCTGAATTAAGTTTGCTTTGTGGAGAGCACACACCAGTGTCCTCATTTTCCTCTACTTGTTGATAATTGTTAAAAACTCTCATGAGCTAGAAAGTGTCCAAGGCCATCTAGAGCCAGTGCTCTGCAGTGGCTCCATGAAAAGCCTTAAAGGTTACTGGTGCCCAGCAACTAGCAGCTGGGTAGGACATCTCCCCAGCCCTTCACCTGACCAAGAGATGGACAGAGTAGTCCAAGTAAAACAATCACCTCTTGATTCCTCCCCAGATGACCTTGTAAATCTGCTTTCCCACTTACTGGATGTATACTTTGTCCCCATAACTATAGGAATAGTACTCACTTCTCAACCCAAAAACAGGCACATGACTTACAGGTTTGTCACATGTTACATGCAGCACACTCATTCTAACCAGTTGCTTAGGAAATTGACAGATTTGCTCCTAGAAATCCCTGTGTACACAGTTACTAGACTTGCCCACACCATGATGCCCCCTTCCTACTCTACTAAGATCTCTTGCCTCCAGGGCTCCAGAGCTGACTGAGATCCAGATATATGGGTAACAGGGGAGCCACCTTGCCTGGGCAGTTGCAGAAGACCAAGGCCAGAGCTGTGACTCTCTAGTCTCCACACAGGCTTTAATAGTAGCAATGAGCCAACATTAGCTCCGCAAGAACAGGGCAGGGACTACTCCTGAAATTGCCACCAAGGATCTTGCCTGTCCTCACCTTTTTCAGCTCTTAAAATCCAGAAATACAAAACTCTTAACAGATGCTCCACACTCGCGTTGCAAGAAAGGCAGAGAATGCATCATTGTGAGGGTATGTGCATGTGTGTTGTTGAGAACATATCTGTGTGTGCTGGAGAAGAGAGTATATTCATATACTAAGGATAAATGAACTGTGGTATATCACAGAAGGCCTTGCCCTGGAAGTCTAAGTTTGCAGCTTCAAGCATGGGACTGGTATGCATCCCATGTCAATTCTGCATCTATCTGTAGCAAAGCAGCCATGTTCTAGGAATCCTGAAAAATCAGAACAGTCATCCACTAAGCACATGAGATTTCCCCTTTATCAATGGTAATAGCCATTACCTCACCCTGTATTTTTACCTTCTCCTCAGACCAAGGGGACATTGTCATTCACCCCTCAATTTAATTGGGACTGAATAGAGAGATATTGATGAATCAAATCATGTAACTGAATCTTCTCGCAACTGACTCTACTGAGACTTTATGGTCTCTCCCTAACTAGATTCTTCCCTAAGGTTTTGCAAAATTTCTCTTGGTATTCATCTTGTTTGCCAGGAAATAAGACCTTGAAAATTTCACATTTCCTTGCATCTCCTCCTATCCTATTTCCCTTCCAGGGCTTCCAGGCTGTCATTGCCTACTAAGTACCAGCCTCCCTTGGCTTTTCACCCATGCTCTGCTCCCATCAAGGCCCTTCTTTGAATGAATCTAGGCCAGTGTTCCGCATCAAAGGGACAAGGCAGAGAGCACAGGCTGATGCCCTCCCCGAGGACTAAGCCTATTATGAGATGAGGAGAGCAGCTGACACAGCCAGGCAAAGTGGGTGATTTGGGTCATGGAAGCACAGTGAAGAATTCAGGTCCCTCCATCTACAGAGAGAATTAATTTTGATTATTGATGATGGGCATAATCACAGATGGCATTTTCTAAGAACATAAGATATATATGCCAGGCACTGGGCTTAGAGCTTACTTAAGTTATCTTCTATATGAACTGAAGAGGTTTTCACCCATATTTTACAGATAAAGAAACCAATGTAGAAAAAGATTAAGTATAACTAGTTCAAGATCATCAGTTTAGTAAACAGTAAGGCAAAGATCTGCATGAAACCATCACTACATGGCTGACTTTTTATTCTATTCTGTTGCATAGACTAAAGTTGATCTGTGCTGCAAGGCTGACCTGCCAGGTTAGAGGGGCCTGTTGTCCTCAGGCGTCCTGGAACAGCCTACCACTCTGCATGGCCCCCACCAGAGGAGAGAACCCCGACTGTGGTTATCTGTACATACTACTATCTTCACACAGCACATGCTCAGGGCATAAAGCAACTTCCTGGAGTCATTTTGCCTTGATTTGGTTGGTTCCCAGTAGTGAAAGTGGAAACTGTTTTCAGCATAGTTATCACATTTATGTTTTAGTGATTTTAAAGTTTTAATTCAAAATTGAAGCTTCTTCCACTGATACCAGAGTTTCCTAAGTGATGACCACATTTGGGGCTGTGCTCATCATGATATGGAGCACCAGCACCTTCCGTACCTAGAAAGAGAGTGGGGATGGCTTAGCAAGACAGCATAGAGCATTACACCCAAGCCTGACGTTCACTCACTGTGTGACGCTGCATAACACACTCTCTCTCGAAATCCAAGACTTCCCATCTGTAAAGCAGCAATGCTGAATTCAGACTGTTTCAATCCAACCTAAACTGAATAACTGTGAAAACTGTTGACATTTCCCAGGTCAGAGTATACTTTCGTCACTAGTGGCCCTCCTAGTCTCCTGTCTCAGCTCCACTTCTTTATCATGCTTGATCTTGTTCTCACATAAAAATACATGATCAAAATACTAGCTTGGCTTTGAAATCATCAAGTATACCCCACTGTCTTCTCAGAAGCATGAGACTGACTGCTCTACCTATGCTCCCAACTAGAGAAAAGGCCATTTATCGTCCTTTCCATGTCTGATTTTCTAGTGCATCTAGAGACAAGCTTTGCAAAAAGCAGTCTTTCAAATTGCTCTATATATTTAGAATTTTGTTTTCTTTTTAGTCCTAACCCTATGAGTGATAGAGAACCTTATCTCTCTGCAGAAGGACAATGCATATTTACAAAGTAAAATGTGTATTGTGTCAAAATCTAATGCAAAAGTTCCTTCCCCCCCCCCACCTTGAAATCTTCCCACTATAGATTCTGTAAAGTGACCGACCCCATGACAGTCTTTTTACTGTTTCCATCCTATTCCATATGATGAGTTTTCAAAGTCAAAGGACAACTTACTATTTGTACATTATAGACACTGTAGTTCTTTAATCATGGACAATATTATGACACTTGATTTTCTGCTTTATGCTTGTGATTCAAACCCTATGTAAGGCATTAGGAGGTTTTATGAATTATTTTGCTATTTAAATTTTAAAATTCCATTAGTGTCTCCAGTGAAAATTTAACCAACTTTCTCAAGTGTCTAACAACCCATGGTAGTGATAGACAGCCAGATCAATCAGTCCTTGGATGTGAAAATAGACTTTAGGAAACCCTGTAACAGTGTTCAAGGTCGGCTCAGGAGCCATAGTGCCAGTGTAGAGGTAGACACTATCCAGAGGGAGCAGGCAGAGAGGCAGAAAAGGCACCTAAGGCAAAAGATTCTACCAGTCAGGAGCAGCTGCATGGCCACATTATAATGCAGGAACAAATAACCCCAAAAATCTCAGTGGCTTAGCACAACAAAAGCTTGTTTGTCATTCATCCTACAAGTGGGGAAGGACTATTACAGTTGCTCAGGGGCACAAGCTAATGTCTGCTTTACTAGCCAGAGCTGCACCTTCTGGAAGAAATGTGGAAGAAAAAAATGGCAGGCTGAACTTTTCAGCACCTCAGCCTAGAAAAGAAATATATCCCCTTACATCTCATTGGCCAAAGCTAGCCACAAGACCCCATCTACCTGCAAAAGTTGCTGGGAAGCATAGTCTTCCTTGTGGCCATAAAAAGACAAACCAGATACTGATGAACACAGGTGATATCTACCAAAGAGACCTGAATCAGGTAGAAGAGCAGATGTCATGGGGCAGATGGCAAGGAAGACTGCAGAGATTCTGGAATTGCTCATCACAGCCCTCACAGGGCCAGAGTTAGCTCTAAGGCTTTCAACAGATTTGGACAAAATTCTTAGCAATTTTAGGATCACTGGAAAATGTCAGTTTACAAGGGATTCCTGTTCTATTGTTTTAACATTCTGTAATCCTATAATTTTATTATTTACTAGCAACACGACAATAATTTCTTTAATAAAAATGTCCCAGCCAGGTGTGGTAGCGTACACCTTCAATTCCAGCACTTGGGAGGCAGAGGTAGGAGTATCACTGTGAGTTCTGTGAGTTTGAGGCCACCATGAGACTACATAATGAATTCCAGGTCAGCCTGGACTAGAATGAGACCTTACCTCGAAAAACCAAGAAAAAAAAAAAAAAAAAAAAAAAAAGTCCTAGCTTATCTGTGAAATCTCTCATTATCTTTATTATCTTTATCTTTATGGAAGAATAAGGAATTGATTACTTGCAAATCCTCTTTGGCAAAGCCAATCCAGTCACCATGTGTGTCTAGACTCAATCCTTTGTGGGACTGAAGAATTAAGGATTGTCAAAGAATGGAGAGCTTGGCATTTTAAAAATATATTTTATGTACTTATTTGAGAGAGAGAAAGAGGGGGAGAGAGGGGGGAAGAATGGGTGTTCCAGGGCCTCCATCCACTGCAAACGAACTCCAGATGTATGTGCCCCCTTGTGCATCTGGCTTACGTGGGTCCTGGAGAATCAAACCGGGATCCTTTGGTTTTGCAGGCAAACACCTTAACCGCTAAGCCATCTCTCCAGACCCATTTTTTTAAATTTATGTTCCAAATCTTCCTATTCCCTCTCAATGGATCTTAAGAAAGTTTTAAATGTAGAAGCTTTTCCATATCTTCTTTCAACTACTGAGAAAGACATTAGATACCATCATTTTCTCTAATTGTATTATTTTCTAAATGCTTTATTAGAAAGGAAAGTTTCCTTTCCTTAACTGAGTTCAGTTCCATTGCTTATAAAAGAGAGACAATCAAACTCACCTAACAGAAATTTTGTGAGAAGTAATGATCTGGTAGCAGGACAGACTTTGGAGCATGAGAGTTCAAAACTATTGAGAGTCAGGTAAATTTTTGAGATAGGTCTGCTTAGCCCATTTATCCAAAACTCAGAAAATGGGCTGGGGAAATTGCTCGGTGGTTTAAGGCACTTGCTTGCAAAACATGCCAGCCCAGGTTTGGTTCCCCAGTACCCATGTAAAGCCAGATGCACAAAATGGCAGTGCATCTGGAGTTCATTTGCAGTGCCAAGAGGCCCTGGCATGTTCATTCAGTCTCTCTCTGCCCCCTCACAAATAAATAACAATTTTTAAACACAGAAACAAAATAGATGCAGATGCTGGGGAAAGAGATACTGACACATTGAAAATATTTGGCATTGTACCTGACACACAGAAGACCACAACACTGTTGGTACTAGTGCTAGCAGTACCATCATATTCAGTACTATACATATTATCACGGTCACTCAGCCCAATCAGTACTAATGCTACCAGCGCCATCATACTCACTCTTTATCTGCTGATGCATCTAATAACATCACTTCCAACACTACTGTGCTGGATACTATTTTAGGCCACATTCTACCTATGAAAGTGTGCTTTATTCCAGGAATGCTGTTTGCCAGAACATATGTTTCAGTATTTAATCCTGAAAAAATGCTACCGGAAGTCTCTTCCTCTTCTTACCTTTTCCTTTCTTTTGTAGTGGTTTCTGGGAATGGCTATCACAGTAGCAGACTCAGGGCTTCGTCTTGCTTCTTTATTGACAAATAAATCTTTCAATGGTGATGTAATTTTTGTTATTTCTTATGAATTACAGTTCCGGTGGCAGATATCAAAGCCGTGGTGACGGGGAAGGACTGCCCTCATATGAAAGAGAAAGGTGCTCTTAAGCAAAACAAGGTATGATTTCTAGGTTCTTGCAGATGACTTGATCTGTACAATATAGTCATCCACTGTGTGACCCAGACCTCCTTTAGAGCAGTGTGTATGTGTGCGTGTGTTATAGAGTTGCATAACTTATCTCCTTTTTTTCCTTTTCTTATCCTTTCACTTATTTTCCTGATACCCCTATTCTTTTTCTCCCTAACCACTCTTCTAATGCTTACCAACTCTTCCATTGTCCCACTTCCTCTCTGTTTGCAATCCTAGGAATTACCATGGCTGTTTTCATCCTGTTGATCCTTCTCAGTTGATCCTTAATCTCCTATCCTCCTATTTATTTTCTCTATTCACCTCTATAGTAGCCTCACTGGAATCTCAGGGAAGCCTGGGATAGACAGAGACCAGCTGACTCAGAATGTTTTAGAAAACCTTCAGGACCTGATTCCTTTAGCGTCATGGAAAGTTGGCTGTGAAATTTCAAACCCAGCTTAAAGAAGACCATTTTCTCAGGAGTATATATTGTTTCAACTCTCTTCACAATGCCGCACTCTCGGCATCCTCTCCTAGTTCACCAACCCCTTCACAACACAGCACTTCCCTTCATCCCCTCGTACTTCATCACCACGGTGTCAATGCGACAGTCCACATACTGCTCTGAGGGGATAGGAGGGGACACACTCTGGAAAAACAGAAGGATTTCCTTTTTTTCTAGGTTGGGGCATCCATCACGGAGCCAGTTCTTTGCTTATACCACTTGGCATCCTATGATATATGCCATTCATGAACAAAAGTATATAGATTTAGCTGGATATAGTGTTACACACTTGTCCTAGCAACAGTCTAAACTACATACCAAAATTTTATTCTTTAGAAAATATTTTATATTAATTATATGCAAGGAGAGAGAGAGAGAGAATATACCAGGACCTCTTGCCACTGCAAACAAACTCCAGATGCATGCACTACTTTGTGCATCTGGCTTTTCAGGGGTAGTGGGGAATTGAACCTGGGCCAACAAGCTTTCCAAATAAACGCATTTAACTTCTGAGCCATATCCCCATCTCCTAATATCTTTGCTTCTTAAATTACATAAACATAATTCATCTCAAGCCCATGTTCATTTCTTTCTTGTGAAGCCCATCACAACACTAGCATATAAGGTCTTCACTGGCAAGCCTAATGATACAAAGGCATGCCTGAGAGACCAGAGTCTGACTTACCTGTTATATAGTACATGTGGAGATGTTCTTGTGTAGAACACAGGAATTGTTTTATTCATCAGATTCCAAGATGCATTCCACTTCCATGTCTTTTTTTCCCCAACCTACTGATTTTAATTAGGGTTACTTGCATGAGGATGGTGGAGGGTTATTTACCAGAGCATGGTCAACCTACTAGTGGCTAAACCACTGAAGAAAATGTCTACCACTTCCCCAGAAACCATTAAAACTGTTAATAATTCCTTAGGGAGGGATAGGGCCCCTTCTCTGTTCGTGTTAATGAGTTCGATCTTGTGCAGGAAACCACAGCTTCTGTGAGTTAATGAGTATAGTGACAATCATATCAAAAAGACAACATTCCACAGTACTTCTACCCACTCTGCAGCTCTCATATGCTTTCCATACCTCTGCTGTATTGTTTTCTGATCCTTGTAGGGGGTATATTGTTTCCTTATCTTTGTAGGGGTGATATAGATGTTCTATTAAGGGCTGAGCACACAATGTCATTTATTCTGAGTACTTGGGCCAGATATGCATCTCTGCATTAAACTCTGCCCACTGCATAAAGAAGCTGGTCAAGGCTGAGGGCAGCATTAATCTGCCTAAATCTTGAAGTGGACTCCTTACTTCTTCCATTAGCAGTTACAAAGTTCCAGGTCTTATGCTGAAATCATTCATCCATTTGGAGTTGACTTTAGTGCAGGGTGAGAGATAATGATCTAGTTTCATTCTTCTCCATGTTGATGCCCAGTTTTCCTAGTACCACTTATTGAAGATATTATCTCTTCTCAAGTGTATATTTTTTGGCATCTTTGTCAAAAGTTAGATGACTGTAGTTATGTGGACTTATATCTGGATCTTCTGTTCCATAGGTGTGTGTGTCAGCCCCACCCCCCAGGAGCATTCTACAGTGTAGCAACAAGTCTCAGCTTTCAGAGTATCACTTTTGTGGGGCTGACTGTTCAACACCTGCAGGGGTTACCATAGGCTGCCCATGGCAGGTGTTTCCTCCACAATGTCAGCACTACCTCTGCTTAGTTCCATTGAGGTCTCTGGTTGTTTAACACTTGTAGCTGAATAGGAAACCATGTGAAAAAATTAACTAAGGATGAAAATAAAACATTAACTTGAGACATGGAGAGTCAAGGGCAGCAGGGAAATGAAATAAACCAAGATCTACTAACCTGGAGGAGAATCCTCTGGAGCCCTAAATTATAGGAACACTTATGGCATTTTTGAATCAGGGACTTGCTATGTAGCCCAGGCTGGTCTTTAACTCACAATCCTCCTATCTCAGTTTCCTGAGGGCTGGTAGTACAGGCCTGTGCCCACATACCTAGCTTGGTATGTTTGATGACTTGCAGCAGATAGAATGTAGGCTATTGTGAGTGTAAATCTGCAGTCCTGATGATTGCAGTCTGGTGGGAGAGAGGCAACGTACTTTCATAGATTGTAGAGTCTCAACAGGGCCTCACAATGAAGATTTGAGTTCCTTCATGTCTGTGTAGGAGCTATGAAAGACTTTGATTTATGAAATATTCCAGAACCTCCAATAATAAATTTCTATTTTATGGAATTTTACTCTAACTAGGGAAAAGGGACTCCTTGGATTCTAGCCTCTCTTAGGTAAGGGGTTGGAGGTGAAGCAGACATCGTCAGTAGTGAGCTGGAAATGTTTTAGAAATTCTGCAGCTGGGGACAGGAGGAATAAATCTGTACTACTAGAAAACCTCCTTAAAAGGTAACAACTCCCAAGATACAGAACATAAAAGATTGTGACTCAACTGGAAGATTATAGAATGCTATGCCTTCTCCATTACCTACTAAGACTTCCAAGTAGTAACAGTGGACTATACCTGAAATGAACATTAAACATAGCCCAATTCCTTGTCATATTAACACACATTATAAATTATCACTCTGAAGGACTGTTTATTTCATTTCCTATTGCTTGATTTGTCACATTCTCAAAAAAAAAATGGAGGCATGTGAAAAAAGAAAGGAAAATGCAATATATAGAAACAAAATCATCATCAAAACTATGTTCCCTGATAATGGGAAATTTTTAATAACTGTGATTTAAAGTCTTATAGGCTATAATGAGAAAAGTAGACAATATGCAAGAAATGTTAAAAAGAATTGGTTAAGGGCTGGGGAGACTGCTCAGTGGTTAAGATGCTTACCTATAAAACCTAACAACCCATGTTTGATTCCCCAGTACTGACCAAAAGCCTGATGCACACAGTGACACATGCATCTGGAGTTCATTCACAGCTACTGGAGGCCCTGGTGTACCCATTCTGTCTCTCTCTTTCTGTCTGCCTCTTTCCTCCCTGCCTGCCCCCTCTCCACTTTCAAATAAATAAATGAAAATTTTAAAATAACTGGCTGAACATGTCACACAAAAGCAGGGGGCAGTGGGTAATAATGAGAGGGAAAAGTTTAATTAGGGAGTGGGGAGATAAGGAAGAGTAGGGGCTATGAGGTAATAGAAGGATGAACTTAAAACTAGGGATTTATGAACAAGCCATGTGAATACCTATCACTTAGTAGGGCATTTTAAATATATAACTTTAAAAGTGTTTAAGTGAAGGTCCCCTACATGGGTGGGTAAAACCACTCCCAACAGTCTTAATTAATAAGCCATAAGTTATTAACCAAAAGTCCAATGCCAGGAATGAGACACTTGCCCATTAGTTGTTGGTCAGGAAGGGTACAGAGACCACCTAAAATAATGTAGACTATTATCATTGCTCTTAGTTTCCCATCAAAGCTAAACAGTAAGTCTCTATTGCTGAAGATACCACACACTTCAGCTTCAGAACATAGAGGAACTAAACTGAAACTGAGGTGAAAGCTTCCTCTGTCACTGTAAGACATTACAGGTTTAAAGGAATAGGATGGGGGAAGACATGCCATCTTAATACTAATTAACATAAAACTGGAGTATTTTCATTAACTTTAGACAAATCAGACTTCAGAATCGAGAAATAGGGATCAGTTCTCCAAGAAGACATAACAGCCTTACACATGTATGAACTTAACAAGAAGACTTTAAAATACATGGGTTGTAAAACTGATCAAACTAAAGGGAGAAATAAATGAATCCAACATTACAATATGTAAGTCATGAAACTTACTGAACTGAATAGAAACATAGACAAATCCATTGTTATATCATCCCATTCAATAATCAATGGTGATCAAGCCAGCAGAAAATCAAATAGGATATTAATGGTTTGATCAGCACCATCACTCTGTCCTGAAATAATTAACATTAGAGTTACTCACAAAACAACACAATACAAATTCTTCTCAAGCTCAGGATATACCTAATATAAATGGTATATATACCAAATGTACCATATTAGGATCACAAAACATGTTTTATTTTGCTTTTCACAATGACAGAAAGAAAATATTTTTAATTAAGAATTATCTACAAAGCATATCTCAGGTCACAAGGGAATTAAAGTAGAAATCAATAGCATAAAGAGCTGGGGGGGGACACAAATATTTGAAAATTTAACAACAGGGCTGGAGAGATGGCTAAGAGTTTAAGGCACTTGCCTGTGAATCCTAAGTATTCATGTTCTACTGTCCAGATCCCATGTAAGCCAGATGACACAAGCATGGAATGTCTCACATGTGCACAAGGTGACACACACATCTGGAGTTTGATTGCAGTGGCTGAGACCCTGGAATGTCAGTTTTTCTCTTTTTCTCTTTCTCTTTCTCTCTCTCTCTCTCTCTCTCTCTCATAAAGGCGTATGCCACCACACCCAGAAAAAATTAATGGCAGTCTAAATACCTGTAGTTTGAAGAAATCACAAGAGAAATTATGTGTTTCAAACTAAATAAAAATTTAAAAGCAACTCAGTAAAATGTGTGGAATGTGGTAACAGCAATGTTTATAAGGAATTTATATGCCAGATGCATATATTTAAAAAGGAGAAAGATCTGAAATCATTGTTTCTACCTTAAAACTCTAGAGAAAGAAGAGCAATTTAAGCTTGGTGCAGCAAAAGAAAAGAAATTTGACAGAAATTAAAGAAGAATTAATGCAGCAGAAAGCAGCAAAATAAAGCCCAAATCAAAAAGATTGATAAAACTTATGTTTTAGCTTGACTAAGAAGGAGGGAGGGATATAAGTCACCAATATGGAAACAGGATAGAGATGATGATCTTATTAGAACATCCTTTATGTGTGTGAATTTGGCCTTACTGTATAAGACTCTTCTCATAAGGAAGACTTATGAAGCAAGTTAGAAACTGATGTTTTCCAAGGAATTTTTTATTATTGTCATGTTCCACATAAAAGTGGAATGGATGGATAGATATGGAAAGATGATGTGTGGTTGGTGGATGGGCCACACTGCTATAAACAGATGAGTAAGTCTGCAATGGAAGCTGCTTCCTAGAATTTGCTGGCACAGATGTTCCACCCATCCCTGCCCCTTCCAGTCTGACTTCAGGAGTGATGAGAGTACTCAGTCAGCTCTTATTTGCATAGACATACCTATCTTGTGATGTTGATCATGTTCACAGACCTTGGTCTTTAGACAGTGTCTGAAAGAAAGGAGAGTCTTATCAACTCTCCAAACCCACACGCCTTCTCCTAGAAGCCCTTTTCCTGACCTTTGGGACATCTGGGTAAGAAAAATTGACCTGCAGATTCAAAGGAGAGTTAGCAAAGATGTGCCACAGGAGGTCCATGAGGGCCTGGTAGCCAACAATGAAGGTATGATGCTGGCTTTTCAAACAGTTCTTTTGCAGCTGGAAGAAGCTTCTGACAGTTTGTGCTATAATACCTCTTGGTGAACTTAATTGCTGAGCAAGCCCAACTGAGGTATTAGCATCTATAAAAGACTTTGTTCATAGAAAAATATTAGTAACTAATAGTCTCATCACCTCATTAGCTATGCCTGACACCATCCAAGGCTATAGGATAGAAATATGAAGGGAATTGGTCCTTTCCTGAAGGGGTGTGCTACAGATCTTTTTTCTTTCTCTCTCTCTCTCTCTCTCTCTCTCTCTTTTTTTTTTTTTTTTTTTTTTGTATATTTAGTCAGTCAGAACAAGAACCTCTGGCATCTGATGAACTTGGGTAATAGTATGGTGATCAGGGCAACGTGGCCAAGCCTCTTGGAACTTAGAGTCTAACATGTTTAACAGAGGTCAGTACAATAGGTGAATTTCTGTAAATAAGAAGTGTTGGGTTCTTCACAGTATAGAAATTTTCTGGCTAGGGGAAATGACTCTGTGGTTAAGCTACTTGTTGTGCAAGTATGAGGACCTGAGTTTGGATCCCCAGCACTCATGTAAAAGTCAGGTATATTGGTATGTGCCTATAATCCAAGCATTGGGCATATAAAGACAAGAGAATCCCCAGGCCTTACTGGCTAGGAAATCTAGCCAAATCAGTAATCTCCAGGTGGAAGGTAATTGAGGAAGACACCATTCTGACCTCTTGCCTTCACATGCATATACACATACACATGCAAAAAAACTTTTCTGACACTTGAATTATCATAGGTATATAAAATTCAATTATAAGACTTGATTTTTAATGAATTAGGATTCCAAATTCAAGTTTTGGAATTTATTAAGTAAGCTGAATTTTTGCTATTTGTTTCAAGGTTGGTATTCCCGATGTTTGTCTCACTGGATATGGGGTTCATAGTAAGGCAGCCATCATACAATCACCAAAGGGCACACCCCAGACTCAGATAGGAGTACATTTGTAAGCGAAGCTATCATCTTCCTATGTTCAGAGCCCAGCTTGTGTTTTGCCTGTGTGATTCTTGAAGCTGAAATAAGCAGATTCTACCAGAAGTGTTTGTCTTAGCACCAGTGTGAAAGCTCTGGGCTAAATCAAGCCTTTATGTAGGTTGACTTCAGTCATCATTCATCAGTACAGTGAGCATCATCTTTGTTGCCTGGTGCTAGAAATCCAAAGATTAATGTAGTCTGACCTCTGGTCCTGGGTGTCCAACAGATTAAGATTTATGTATAAACATGCAATTATAATGTATCACTTGTGTCAAAAATAGACAGACATACACAGGGGTAATCAGGGAAAGCTGAGAATAGCTCAGGAGGAAATGGCAGTTTAGCTGTGCTTTGAGAAAGCATTGGCCAGGTGGAGAGGTAAGGAGAAGACTTTCCAGATGGAGGGAGCTTCATGAGATGAGCCCATGGCCTTTGCCCATGAGAAAGCACATTCTGTGCCTGGGCAACATGAGTTCCCTGCATAACATAGACACGGACAGGGAAAAGAAATGGGCTTGGGGGCTGGAGAGATGGCTTAGTGGTTAAGCGCTTGCCTGTGAAGCCTAAGGATCCTGGTTTGAGGCTTTTTTCCCCAGGACCCACGTTAGCCAGATGCACAAGGAGGCGCACACGTCTGGAGTTCGTTTGCAGTGGCTGGAAGCCCTGGCGCACCCATTCTCTCTCTCTCTCTCTCTCTGCCTCTTTCTCTGTCTGTCGCTCTCAATTAAAAAAACAAAAAAATATATTTTTAAAAATGAAATGGGCTGGGAAACTATTGGCCAATAATGCTTTTAAAATAAACTGGAGCAAGCCGGGCGTGGTGGTGCATGCCTTTAATCCCAGCACTCGGGAGGCAGAGGTAGGAGGATCGCTGTGAGTTCAAGGCCACCCTGAGACTACATAGTGAATTCCAGGTCAGCCTGGGCTAGAGTGAGACCCTACCTCGAAAACCAAAAAAAGAAAGAGAAGAAAGAAAGAAAGGAAGGAAGGAAGGAAGGAAGGAAGGAAGGAAGGAAGGAAGGAAGGAAGAAAGAAAGAAAGAAGAAGAAAGAAAGAAAGAAAGAAAGAAAGAAACTGGAGCAGAAAGGTTTACCACCTGTATTAGTCAGGGTTCTCTAGAGGAACAGAACTGATAGAATGAATTGTATTAAAAGGAAATTTATTGGAGTAGCTTATGGCACTCCAACAATAGCAGTTTTCAGGCTCAAGAATCAAGGAACCTAGTAGCTTCTCAGTCCACGAGGCTGGATGCCTCAGCAGTACCAATCCAGCACTGACGGTCTGGAGGCTTCCTGGAGAGCCACTGGTCTTCAGTCTAAGCTGGTCTTAAGTCCATATTAGTTTTCAGACCACACTGGAAAACAGTAAGAAGCACCAGCAGCCAGGTGGGAGGAAAGGGTTTATTTTGGCTTTCAGACTTGAGGGGAAGCTCCATGATGGCAGGGGGAAATGATGGCATGAGCAGACGGTAGATGTCACCTTCTTGCCAGCATCAGGTGGTCAACAGCAACAGGAGAGTGTGCCAAACACTGGCAAGGGGAAGCTGGCTATAACACCCATAAGCCCACCCCCAACAATAGATTACCTCCAGGAGTTTCCAATTCCCAAATTGCCACCAGCTGGGGACCTAGCACTGTGAACAGAAGTTTATGGGGGACACCTAAATCAGACACATTCCACACCTGGCCCCCATAAACTGATAACCGTTCATTATGTAAAATGCAATGCATTCAGTCCAGCTTTAAAAAGTCCCAAGCTGGAGGGATTGCTTAGTGGATAAGGCTCTTGCCTGCAAAGCCAAAGGACCCAGGTTCAATTTCCCAGGACCCATGTAAGCCAAATGCACAAAGTGGTACATGCTTCTGGAGTTTGTTTACAGTGGCTGAAGGCCCTGGAGTGCCCATTCACAATTTCTCTCTCTCCCTCTCTCTCTCTCTGTCTCTCTCTCCCTCCCTCCTTCACTGTCTCAAATAAAATTTTTTAAAGTTCCCATAATTTTTATCAATCCTAATGATGTTCAAATATCCCACCATAATCCAAGATCTGTTAACTGAGCCATAATAACCAAATATACCCCATAATGGCACAAAATAAACATTCACACTGCAAAAGATGACATTGGGAATAGCAAATAAATACTGAGGCAATACAAGATTTAAAACAAACAGGATAAACATCAAATTCTGTAGCTCCAACTCTCTGGAGTTCCAATTCTGTCCCTCCAACTAGGCTACTCACAGTCCCAAAAAACTTCATCTGGTGCCAACAGTTGTCCTTGGCAGCCATCCCATAGTCCTGGCATCTCCACTGGGTCTCCACTGCAACCCATGGTCTATCTTCATGGCTCCATAAGGTTCCACGCAGGTAATCCAACAAGCCTGCTTCACATTGCCCATGGCCATTTCCAAAGAACAAAACCATGTTGCAAATCAAATGACCCTCTCCTGCATTTGTTATACTCCATAGTACCAGGTGAGCTACCAACTTGTTAATCCATAGGGGAATAAAGCAGACTTTGAAGAACAGCAAGCTCCTTCAGCATTTAGGCCCCTTACTTCAAAAGAGTCTACATTCTTCCTGATGTTTCAATGCAGATCAGATGACCCAATCTCAGTAGTTGTAATCTCTCAAACAATTGCAGCAGGCTGGGGAGCAGTTTAGGCCCAAAGATTTCATTTCTTTCTGTGCCATATCCCTCTGCTCACACAGGTCCATTTATAAGCAGTGTAGCCCTGTACAAGTTCTCAGGACACAGGCAGGCAGAATGCAGCAAGTCTGTCACACAAACTGCTTCAAGACCAGACCTTACAAAGTTCTTTCTCACCCTTATAAGCCAAACCTCACAGTTCATAGTTCTTATTGCATTCAGATCTTTCAGCTATGACCAGAACAGTCTATCAAGCTGTACTTACTGCTCTGCAAGGTTATGCCAAAGTTTCAAATCTTTATACATGCATCTCAAAAATCAGCTCCAAAAGGCCAAAAGCCCACAGTCAGGTTTCTAGTAGCAACGATCCCACTTCTCATTACCAATTTTAACTGCTGCAGTTAACTTTGCATTGCTGGCAGAAAACACCCAACCAAGAGCAGCTTGTGGGAGGAAAGGGTTTATTTTGGCTTAGACTCAAGGGGAAGCTCCATAATGGCAGGGAAAATGATGGCATGAGCAGATGGTGGACATCACCTCCTGGCCAACATCAGGTGGTCAACAGCAGCAGGAGATTTTTGCCAAACATTGCCAAGGGGAAGCTGGTTATAACACCCATAAGCTTGCCCCCAACAATACATCACCTCCAGGAGGCTCCAATTCCCAAATTGCCACCAGCTGGGGACCTAGCATTCCAAACACATGAGTTTATGGGGGATACCAGAATCAAACCATCACACCTTTATTAAAAAAATTTTATAAAAATATTTTATTTATTTATTTGAGAGAGAAACAGAGGCAGATAGAGAGAATGGGCTTTCCAGGGCCTCTAGCCACTGAAGACAACTTCCAGACACATGCGCCACCTTGTGCATCTGGCTTACATGGGTACTGGAGAATCAAACCTGGGTCCTTAGGCTTTATTGGCAAGTGCCTTAACCATTAAGCCATCTCTCCAGCCCAGCCTTCTGTTTTTGTTGTTGTTGTTTTGTTTATTTTTCAAGGTAGGGTTTCACTCTAGCCCAGGCTGACCTAGAATTCACTATGTAATCTCAGGGTGGCCTTGCTCACAGCAGTCATCCTACCTCTGCCACCCAAGTGCTGGGATTAAAGGTGTGTGTCACCATGCCCAGCTCAGCCCAGCCTTCTTGATGATGGCTGTGTCTTATACTGTGTGCTTCAAGAATGAGTGACAGAGTTTCTTTCTCCTTTTAAAATAGAAACTCAAGAGCTGAAGAGGTGGCTTAGTGGTTAAGGCACTTGCCTGCAAAGCCTAAGGACCCATGTTTGACTCTCCAGGTCCCACGTAATCCAGACATACAAGGTGACACAAGCATGCAAGGTTGCACATGCGCACAAGATGGCCCACATGTCTGGAGTTCGATTGCAGCAGCTGGAGGTCCTGGCATGCCAATTTTCTCTCTCTCTCTCTCTCTCTCTCTCTCTGTCTCTTGTTCTCTTGCATTAAAAAAAAAAAAAGGCTAATCTCTTGGGTTTGCCTTAAAAAAAAAAAATCAATGGTGTCACATGTCTTTAGTCCCAGCACTCAGGAGGCTGAGTTAGGAAGATTGCCATGAGTTCAAGGCCAACCTAGAACTACAGAGTAAGTTCCTGGTAAGCCTGGGCTAAAGTGGCACACTCTCTTAGAAAAAATAAATTAATAAATAAATAATAAAAATGATATTGATGTGTGGTACCATTGTAGTATAACTGTTGCCGTTTTTATTACAACTTAAAGGACCTCAGAGAAATGGTTATGGAAACAGATGCCTAACTCAAAGAAAAAATGTGTTTTCCTGAGTATTATCTTCACTCCACAGACCTAAATAGAAGGCTAAGAAAAAACAAAGGATAAGAAATAGAGAGGGCTGGAGAGATTGCTTAGTGGTTAAGGTGCTTTCCTACAAAGCCTAACGGTTGATTCCCCAGTGCCCACATAAAGCCAAATGTACAGTGGCACATGCATTTGGAGTTCGTTTGCAGTGGCTAGAGGTCCTGCATGCTCATTCTCTCTCTCTCTCTCTCTCTCTCTCTCTCTCTCCTCTATCTCTGTCTCCCTCTGCTTTAAAATAAAGAAAGAAAGAAAGAACTTTATAAAAAAAAAGAAAAAGAAATAGCTGGGTGTGGTGGCGCACGCCTTTAATCTCATCACTCAGAAGGCAGAGGTAGGAGGATTGCCGTGAGTTCGAGGCCACCCTGAGACTCCATAGTGAATTCCAGGTCAGCCTGGGCTAGAGTGAGACCCTACCTCGAAAAAAAAAGGAAAGAAAGAAAGAAATAAAAAGAGAAAGCAAGCTCCCATTCCATGGCATGGCCTTCTTTCTTTCCAAGGTTTCTATTTCTGGAAAAGTAAGGAGACCCTTTGAATGTGAAATATGTGAAGGTCTATCCTCCAAGCCAACCTGCCAACTTTTTTTTTTTTTTTTACAAAGCTAATTTCTTTTTCTTAATCCTTTTTTTCTTCATTTTTTATTTATTTATTTGAGAGCGACAGACACAGAGAAAGAGGCAGATAGAGAGAGAGGGAATGGGCACGCCAGGGCTTCCAGCCACTGCAAACGGAACTCCAGATGCGTGCGCCCCCTTGTGCATCTGGCTAACGTGGGTCCTGAGGAATCAAGCCTTGAACCGGGGTCCTTAGGCTTCACAGGCAAGCGCTTAACCGCTAAGCCATCTCTCCAGCCCTAACCTGCCAACTTTTAATAGGGGAACAGCTCAAGATGGGCCAGACAGAACTCCATGATAGAATAACTTGATGGTGGGCTGTGTTGGGAGAGAATCCAGCTAGCACAGGGTCACGAGAATGTATTAGGAAGAATTCTTTAATTCAGCTGAAGTCTGGAGGAATTGACCTCATCTTGCCTGTCACCTTCTTTCTGGGACAACTCTGCTGTGGGTCACATTCCAAAGGCCAGACCTCTGACAGATATCAAGATAGAGAATAATATGGAGAGATCTGGCTCTCTAAGAAAAAATGCTTTGTGGGCAATTTCTGAGAAGTGCTGTCCCCAGCTCATATGGGAGAAGGACAGTCATTAGTGGGCACAGACAAGGAAAGTACCAGAACATGTACTCTAACAGTATAGAGTGATGACCTGGGAACATGTGGCCCTTCCTTTCCAGATTGGGAACCAGTGGGGTGTTGGGATATGCTGGTGACTTACACTACACAGAAATTCCACTCTGCTGACTGCTCAGACTGGCAGAGTACTCATGGTACCCAGTACTGGTACAACATACACTTAGAGAAATGTCTCTTAGCGTACACACTAGACATGACACTGAGAGCCTCAGGAAAATTCATCTAGATGCAATGAGATGAGTATCCTTCAGTCCTTCATCCTGTGGGCCTAAGTCATAGTCTACACTCAGCAGGTGCTCACCCAGGAGTGAGGCTGCATCAGCTATCATTTGAGCATGCTTCTCCTTTCTATCCCACACACAGCCTTAATGAGAAAATCTGGTAGATGTATTTCCTGTGCTTACAGTAGTACAAAGCTGAGAGGAGATACATCAAGACATTTATTCACCTAGAACCCTCACTACCTCTGGCATAGCTTCTACACTGTGGGAAGTCCATACCTTTATGGACTTCTGTCTTGACATTGCTAAATAAGAAGTTTACTGGGGCTGGAGGAATTGCTTAGTACTTAAGACACTTGCCTGCAAAGCCAAAGGTCCCAGGTTCAATTCCCCAGAACCCATGTAAGCCAGATAAACAAAGGGACGCATGCATCTGCAGTTCGTTTGCAGCAGCTGGAGGCCCTGGTACACCCATTCTCTCTCTCTCTCTCTCTCTCTCTCTCTCTCTCTCTCTCTCCCTCAATAAATAAAGAAAAATAAAATATTTTTTAAAAAGCTTACTGCTTTCCATCTAATCTTGGAAGGGAAACACACAGCTTTTGTCATGCAATATTAGCCTCTCTAACCTTTCCCCAAAGGGCAGTGAGAACACTTACTACATTGATTGTCATAAGAAGTGAAATGGTTGATCTAGGCCTCATTATTGTTCCCCTTTTCTGGACAGAAGCCACCAAACATTTGTAAATGCAAGAAGGATATGCCAGTTTTGCTTAATGTGTTTTCTCCAATCTCTTGTAGGAGGTGCTGGAACTTGCTTTCTCCATCTTGTATGACTCAAATTGCCAACTGAATTTCATTGCTCCTGACAAGCATGAGGTAAGGGTCTCAGTGGGATTAATTTATGAGGAAAAAATATTTTTGGAAAGGAAGAAATTTCATTTTTATAAAAATCCTGCATGTGGAAATTATGAACAAAAGGGCATCATATGACTTAGAATAGAAACTTCTTGGTAAGCTGCCAGTTTACAATGTAGGCCCAACTTCTTTGAAACTGGATTGATAGTTCATACATTCTAGTCAGCTTTCCATTACTATGACAATATATATGAGATAATTTAGGAGGAAGAAATATATATATATATGTTATGTTTGGTTTTTCAAGGTAGGGTCTCACTCTAGCACAAGCTGACCTAGAACTCACTCTGTAGTCCCAGGCTAGCTGCAAACTCATGGTGATCCTCCTAAGAATGATAGATTTTGCTACCTAGTTTTAGAGGTTTCGGTCTGTGGTCAGTTGGCCCCTTTAGACCAGCGGCAGAGAGAGAAAAGCAGAGTTCAGCATCCCAATATTTCCTTCAGAGACAGACCCCCAATGACCTAACTTTCTTCTGCTAGGCCTCACCTCCCAGGGGTCAAATATGTCCCAACAATACCACAGGCTGGTGTCTGTGCCTTTAACCCATGGGTTTTTGGAGATATAGTCAAGGTCACACTATAGCAAATGGTAAAGAAAATCAATATGCACATGACTCACCCAGCAAGAGAATCATGGCTAACCCAGAGGAAGAAGTGGCCCTGCCTAGAGCTTTGGTTTACACTGAACATTTAGTTCTTGGTCTGGATGTCCTCAAGATAAACTGGTCACTGTTAGAACATCTAATGAAGTATGTTCTCTACCTCATTTCTTTAAGCTATTTTTTTATATTTTATTTTTCTTTATTTATTTGAGAGACAGAGAGAAATAGGGAGAAAGAAAGAAACAGAGAGAGAGAGAGAGAGAGAGAAAGAAAGAAAGAAAGAAAGAAAGAAAGAAAGAAAGAAAGAAGAAAGAAAGGGTGTTCCAGGGCCTCTAGCTGCTGCAAACAAACTCCAAATGTGTGCGCCACCATGTGCATCTGGCTTATGTGGGTCCTGGGGAATTGAACCTGGGTCCTTTGGCTTTTCAGGCAAGTGCCTTAACCACTAAGTAATTTCTCCAGCCCTCTTTAAGCTATGTTAAGAAGTTTTCAATTATCTCTGATATTGGAATTGTATTTCCAGGATGCTTTTATTCCTTTTTGATATTTTGTTACATGTATAATTTGTTTATTTTCATGAAACATGCTGTCATCTATATTTAAAATATTTAATAAATATTTTAAATAAATAAATCTAGGAAAATGCATTTGTAAAATAAAGTAGCATTTATGGTTAACTTTTTCTCTTGTAAACTAGAGCCCAGCACCCAGCATCATGCTCAAAACTTTTATTTTTAGATGATACCATTCAAATGTTTGTTTTTCATGTAAGTGCAGAAACAGCTTTCAGAAAGAAAGGGAACATTTTAATAGAAGCTGACTTTTGTTCCTATTTTCCTAAGGAGATTCAGCTTATTTAAAGGTATTTAGTATCTGGATTTTACTTGTCTGATGCTTTTGAATAAAATTGTACATCCTAAAGAAAGAGGGAAGATTAGACACAAATCCTGTATTTGGAATTGTGCTTAAATATAATTCGGTATCACTTGACATTTCGTTTGCAGAATGGTAAGATTTTGTTTGCATCTTTCTTAAAATAGAATTATATTCTCCTATTTTTGCTTTTAAATAAAACTTTGGTTATGAACAGGCCAACATATCCAAAATATATACAGAAGCATAGAAAGCTACATGAAATAGTAAAATTTAGGTTACTGTTTAATCAGTGTCAGGCTATTTCCCCCTTATGTGTACATCAATTCCAGATAAGGGTAAATGACCTGAGATTGCAGGATTTTTATTTATATCTGCCACTTCTTACTAATGAATTGAGGGGGAAACGTCATATGCTAATGAGCACTTTTAATTTCTTCAAAACACTTGCATATCCAGGATTTTATTGTATTTCTATAATTACTCCATAAAACAGAGAGCTGTATTACAGATATCCTTATTTATTAAATAAAGGAAAAGAGGACTTCCAAAATTGAATTTCTGGGCTGGGAGATTGCTCAGTGGTTAAAGGTTCTTGCTTGCAAAGCCTGCTGGTCTGAGTTCAGCTCCCAAGTACCCACATAAAGCCAGATGCACAAAGTGGCCCATGCATCTGGAGTTTGTTTGCAATTGCAAGAGACCCTGGTGCACCTATATACTATCTCTTTCTCTCTTTGCCTCTCCCCACTCTTTCCCTCTCAGATAAATTGGTAAATAAAATTTGATTTCTAACAACAGAAAGGGTGCTGATAATTATAACTAGCCTGGCTCACTCTGAGTCTGGCTCTAGTAAGTATAGTGGATGGATGGATGGATGGATGGATGGATAGATAGAGATAGATAGATAGATAGATAGATAGATAGATAGATAGATAGATAGATGATATAGATAGATATCCTCATTTAATCCTTATGTAACTCTAAAAGAAACAAACTAATATTATTTCCACTTTGTAAATGAGGAAAATGAGACACCAAAAGGTCAAGAGAGTTTCCAAGGTCACTCAAGAAATAAGTGACAAAGCTGAGATTTGAACCCTGGCAGTCTTTCTTCTGAAAACTTTGCCATTAGTCCCTACCAGTGGACAGACCTCCTTTCAGTCCTATACTTGACTTTAGCATTGATCAACCTTGCCAATCTAGCTTCTGCCCCCATCCTAACTTCCCTCACCCCGCCTTTTTTTTTTTTTTTTGAACCAATGTGCATGTGTTCATGCACATGTGTTCCTGAATGGTCCTATCAAATAATGTGTGTTTTGAAACATAACTGGTCCTTATCATACCTAAATTAATCATGTGGTAGTCTTAATATTAATACCATGTGCAGGTAGCCTCCAGATTTCTCTAATTGGCTAATTTGTGTATGTGTGTGTGTGTGTGTGTTTCTTTATTATTCCAATCAAAATCCAAATGTATATACTTTACAACTGGTTGGCATGTTTCTTAGGTTTCTCTGAATCTCCAAGCTCTTGTTTTTCTCCTCTCACAGTCATAGGCATGTGACTGTTTTCTTCTAAGTTATTTATTGAAGAAACCATAGTCAGCATTCCTATCACATTATTAATAGTCTAGATTGTAACTGTATATTTATCTTGTCAGTAGTCTAGGTTGCATATTTGATTATAACTGTACACGTGCTTGCTGTCGCTACTGCAACACACTCCCTCAAGCTCAGTGTCAGTTTTCACAAAACCAAGGTATTCTCTTGGGGTTCTGGAAGGCACATAGTTGAAAGTAGGTCTCTCTGGGCTCACATCAAAGTGGCAGCAAGATGCCCTCCTTCCCAGAGGCTCCAGGGGAAAACCGTGTCCTTGCCTTTTAACTTCCAAGGCTACCTGTGTCCGTGGCCTCACTCAGCGGCATCAGTGGCAGCTTGAGCCCTCTCATGTTGACCTCATCTTCCACAGTGAGCTCTCTTGCCTTTCGCTCCTTTGGCTCTGGCTTCTCTCACACTTTACCAACCCTGGAGATTATACTGGGCTGGCCTTGGTAATCTTCAGTGATCTCTGTCTTTACAGGTCAGCTGATGGATGCCTTAATTCCCTCTGCCACATAACCTACCATCTTCCTAGGATCCTAGGAGTAAGATATAGATGTCTTTGAAAATAAGATTTTTCTGTCCACTCTAAACTGCAGCATTGTTGAGTGTATCCCTCTTTCCCCAGGTTTCGTTTAAAGTGGTAGAAGAAACCCAATGCAGGCACAAGTTTTAAATAGTAGCAATAGTGTTTTTCTACTTTGTTCTCTTGCTTTTCTGTTTCAAAAGTTAGGATCGCCAGATAATCACTGCATAGAACCTTGGACCCACTAGAATTTGTAATATATTGACATCTTAATTCTTTCATTCCATTTTCATTTGTTGGTGGGATGTATGAAGAGAAACAGGTCTTAGCAACTATTGGTCATTGTTTTTAGGCTTTTGGGAAGACAGAGATAAAAGTTTTATCTTTAATATAAAATATAATTAATGCTTCTGAGTATCACAGGGGATTTGTTATTGGGCGATATAATTTTTAATGAAATGATGTCTGCCTTTAGCCTCTCAAAGAAATGTTCCTGTGTACTAGTATGTACCTGGAAACTGGCCAGCATTAGAAAAGCTGTGTTCATAGGAAACGCCAGGCCTGAGGGAAATTGCCAGAACTGCAAGGGCCGTCCAGAGTACAGTACTCAGTGTTTGTCCATACCTGGGTATTCATCAGAATTATCTGAGAAGCTCTTTAAATAAAGTTTCCACACCCCAGACCAACAAAATCACTATCTCCAGGTGGGCACTAGATACCTATTTCTATCATAGTTATTTGTGAAGAAGCGCTTGAGCACACATGATCAGAATCTGGCTTTTATGAGGATATACATGACAATACTGATGCTCCCAGACATCTTTATAGCACTTAGCTTGTTGTTTTGGTTTTTGTTTTTTTTTTAATTTTTATTTTTTATTAATTAGTTTTGTATTCAGCAAATACAGTCAGTTTGGTACCATTAGTAGGCTCATCCGTGACCTACCCCCTCCCCTTGGCCCCTCCTTGTTGAGGTATATGGGTCATGCATTGGGGAGTTAGCCCACAGTTATGGGTAGGATAAATGTCTCTGCATATCATGACCCAACATGTGGCTCTGACATTCTTTCCACCCCCTCTTCCGCAAAATTTCCCTGAGCCATGTTGGGTTCATTTTTGGTCTGCTTCAGTGATGAGGTGTTGGGGGCCTCTGAGGCTCTGGCTCTCTGATTTGGTGGGAGTTGATTTTTCTCTGTGTTGATCTCCTTCCCCCTTGTGCTGATCTCCTTCACCCTGTGCTGGTATCTGGTTCACCAGAAAAACAGCACCCTTGCTTGTTTCGCCAATTTTTCTTAGTTTCAGCTGGGGCCCTTTTGAGGTATGATGGGGTGGCTCTCTCCTTAGGATCTACATCTATCTGAAAAGGAGAAGCAAATTCTCCAATGGAGAGTAAGTTAGCACCAGGACAAATGAGATAACCCTTACTTTTTATAGAGAATTTAATAGGTATAGGCCCTCTTGTAGCCCATGACTGATGGTAGCTTGATATTGGAGAGTGGACATATGTTTGGATGTGGTTCTGACTTGTTTCCCAGCTCCAGCTATGGGTCCTGTACCACTGAGGGGAACAGTTAGCCAAATCAAGAGCAGTTGGTTCCCCACCATGGCTGTGTGCCACTGTTGCACTTGTGTGGGCATCACAACAGGTTATTTGCTGCTAAGTAGGTTAGACGATGAGTTGCTTGGACAGATATTGGTCATTTTCCCCCAGTCGCCCATGTAGCACCTTCTGGAAGTAGACGCGCTGACTGTCTGGGGACTGACTCTCTTCCAGCTTCCAGCCATGCCATTCCATTTTATGAGTCGACCAGATAAGGTGTCTTCAGCAGTAGGGTCTTACCACTAACCTTTGGTGGGTCATCAAGTACTCGGACAGAAATCTGTCTTTCTTTTAGGAAACCTTGTAGGTCACTCTGATCAAAAGCTCATTGTGGATGATAGCCTCATGCTGGTACTGGGAGTTACAGGTCAGTGCCCACTAAGAAAAGGAAGAAAAAGATAACTAATATACAAGAGTTAGAGAGAAGAGAGAGTGGGGAGGGAGGGAGGGAAGATGTAGAAGATTAAGGTTAGTCTTGATCCTACCCTCTCCAGTGTCTTGTGGTTCAGGTGTTCCCTGTGAGGGCCTGGTGAAGGATCAGCCATTTGGTCTGCCTTTTAGGAACTTAGCTTGTTTTGATGAGTCAAATGGCTTTGCTGAGGTCAAATAGCCAAGGCAGAATCATATCCTTCAGCTTAGCACTGCTGTCCTCACACACAGGTCTCATGGTTAGTTCATGGGGCATCTCTTTAGCTTGAAAATGATGTCACTGACATGCACTATGGCAGATTTCCATCACACTCTAGGGACTTAAGACTTACCTAATGCTTGCAGTGGTTTAATACTCTGTTGAAATTTGCTGTAATACTCAGGAACATAGCCTAGGCCACCACAAATCCAATGTTTAAGCTAAGTAGGCCCTGAAATGTGACTTGATCCATGATGTCAGAACAGAATGGAGTCGAGAGCAAATGCTAGAAGGAAGAACAGTCCAGCAGAAGGCAAAGCCACAGGTGTCCTAGAGTCTTGCATAGAACCTGGGCTAACCCAACATGGGAGGAAGCACAACATCCAGAGTAGGGCAGAGTTATGATATGCTGGCAGCAGAGGCTTGCTCACTGAACATCAGTGGCTCTCTTCTGAAGTCAGGGCAGGACACCATCCTCTGAAGACACACAGACAAGAGCAATGTAGGTAAGATAGTGATACAAAGTGTCTTCTCCCCCTGGGAAGGCAAAAGGCTGTGGTTAGTTTTATGAGGAAAGAAACAAACTCCTAGTAGTAAACTCTGGAGGATTTTCCAAAACAGATGATTTGCCCCCAAGGATCAGGCTACAGAAACCTGGTAGAGAGAAACCCTGGACTCTGGAGTCCTAGATAGAACCTAGTACCAGTCTCCTTATAGACAGCCAATCCATCTCCCTTTACAGTAACCAATAATGTTATGCATGTTGGCCATCATACATTAAGCAGCTGAAGGGTATTTTCCATATAGCCCTTTTGCTAGGAGAAACACAAAAGCCACCATTGGTTTCCAGGTAGGATGGAACTGTCCTTTTGAATGCTAGAAATAAGATAGGACAGGTAGGCAATTGCTATCAACAACTGTGATCTATGATTGGTATCAAGAAACAAGCACGTTTGGCCTGCTGATGAGTCCAGGTGTGTCTGAATACATCCCGCCACTATTTTAAATAGCAGGGATATGCTTGCATAATCAGGAGAGCCTGGATCCTCTGTGTTCCATAACAAAACATTCTTGTAAGAATACACCTCTCCACAGTCCCCAGCTGTCCCACAGGGACTGACTGAGGCCTTCATGATCCCACAGTGAATACCGTAACTCCACTGAGGAGGGCCTCCAGAGTCGTGGGAGCTGGGGCAATGGGATAAAAGAGAAAAACCTGTTATAATTAGTATCAAAAAGAGAGAGCCTCTGGGGCCAACTTCCTGAGTTCAAATCCCACTCATCTCTGTGCCTTGGTCCTCTGACTTAGAAAAAAAGATTATCATCAGACATGTTGACTTTATGGAGAGACTTTGAGTATTAAATGATAGTATAGGCAGTATACCCTGAAGAGAGCCTGACACATGCTGCATGCTCACTAAGCCTTAGCTGTTTATGCTGTTCCTGTCACTGTCCTCAGTAATGCTTACTGCCACCTCCTTTCCTACTAGTATTGCATCTGGACAGATGGGCTGAATGCGCTGCTTGGGAAGGATATGATGAGTGACCTGACACGGAATGACCTGGACACTCTGCTCAGCATGGAGATTAAGCTTCGCCTGCTGGACCTAGAAAACATCCAGATCCCTGACGCGCCTCCACCGATCCCCAAGGAACCCAGCAACTATGACTTTGTTTATGACTGTAATTGAAATAGCCAGGCCTGGAAACCCTCCTCCCAAACTGGAAGTTCTGGCTAACTGCAGAGGGGAACACACACATGCCCATACCTTGGGAGCATCTTTTGATAAAGGGAAACTGTAGGTCATCCCTTCCTTTGGCCCCCATTCTTATGAACCCTTTCCTGGCATCTTGCCATCTCCCTGAATCCACTTCCAGACTCAGTGCTTTAGGTCACTTCCCATTGCTGCAGTTCACTGGGGTGGGGGCGGGGGACATGAGCAAAAGCCACCACAAGTAAGAAAGTCAAGCAACACTCTTCATTCTAACCCCTGGCAAGTATGTCCTGGAGAAGGAAAGCCAGTAGCCTCAAGCTGCCCCCAAATTTTCCCACCAAACCATTTCTTCCTGGGTTGGGAAGAAATGCCCCTGCTATGGATGAGAAGACCAAATGATACAACCCCCTGCCCTTTCTCTCGGATCAGCAGACATCACCAGCTCCATGTGAGTTGAGATCACTTTCACAGCTCCTCTCTTCCTCTCCTCTCCCTTGGTCTGCCCTGGTCCTCTTTGGTCCCAAGTGCAGTGGCAGCAACCTCATCCTAGTCCTCACCAGCATCAGGTCCCCCAGTGGCCCCCAGAGCCCATGCCTGCTCCGTGTCTGCACTGTGACCATGACCACGGCCAACTTCTCAGCCACGCTAGCTCATCTTGAGCTTCCAGCCCAGACCTGCCTTCTTCATGCCCATGCTCTCTCAGCCTCTTAGCAGAAGCACAAATGGAATCAGTAGTCAAACTCCATCTCTAATAGACTAAACCTAAACGCCTCTATGGCAGCTGTTACTATCCATGGGTTCAGTGTCACCTTCTCCTGGGGGCTCCTGCTGCAACCCAGTTTCCATAGGATGGTCAAGCTGTCAGACATCCAAGTTTACATCGTTGTAATTATTACAGGTTCTACAATTTGCAAGGGTTTGAGTTTTTAATTTCTTTTATCTTTTTGTTTGCTTTGTTTTTGTACAAAAGAGTCTAACATTTTTTTTTTTGCCAAACAGATATATATTTAATGAAAAGAAGAGATACACCAATATGTGTACTTTCCAGGGTTTTTTTTAATTATTTTAATTCCAAACATCTTCCTGAGAATAACATTCCCTTACACATGCTGTGGAATAAACTTAGATGTGATGAATTGGGGACCTGCTGTTTTATTTAGTGACTTCAGTGCTTGTCCATAATCAGGGTCACCTGTGAACTCATTAGAAACACAAAACCCACCAGGCAATGGTGGTGCATGCCTTTAGTCTCACAAACTGAGGTAGGGGGATCTCAGTGAGTTTGAGACCAACCTACGATTATTCTACATAGTGAATTCCAGGTTAGCCTGGGCTAGAGCAAGACCCTACCTCAAAAAAAAAAAAAAAAAAAAAACCAGCAAAACCTGAAAGGCCCCAGACCTTATGGATTTGGTGCATTTAGTTTGGAAACTGTTGATCTAGAGAACTCCCAGCCACTCTGAGGTTATCCTCAGCTCTGAGCATCAGAGATGTCATATCTATGAAGATCATCACAACTCACTCAAGAAGCCAAACTCGCTGTATAAAAATATGATATGAGTAGAAAAATTCATTTTATATTTCTCCCCCTTGATCATACTTTCCTCCACTATTGTTTTTATCCTTACCAGTATAGAATGTACAGAACCAGTCCCATTAAAGATACCACAACACTGGGTAAACATATTTAATAGGGAGAAAGAATGCAAGCTCACACACCTGAAATCAGTTGAACAACTAAATCATAATGAATTAATAAGTTATGGGTTTGAACACAGCCAAGGGGTTTCTTAGGTCAGTTCTCCTGAAGGCATCATAGGGATCATAAACTCCAAGAGCTTAGAAGGGTGACAAAGGAACCAAGCACATAGAATTCAAGGCACTCTGAATTTATGGAATACAGATAACTGTTCTTTATGGATGAACCATTACAGATTGGCCTGGGTGAAGATGACATGGTCCAGAGCACTCCAAAAGTTGCAGAATCTATAGTCATTCACAGGGGGTCATTTTTTCATCAGAGTGCTCACACAGGTTGACAATTCCTTTGTCATTAAATTTGGATGTTATTATTGTGTATCTTTCCTGTCAGTAGCACCTGTAGAACTACCTGCATCACAATAAAATAAGTGTCACTTACAAGAAAGCAAGTACAGGCTGGGGAGATGGCTCAGAGGTTAAAGGTGCTTGCAAAGCCCGATGGTCTAGGTTTAATTCCTCAGGGCCTATGTAGGGCCAGATGCATGAAGTGGTGTATGCATCAGGAGTTCATTTGCAGTGGCAAGAGACCCTGGCACAACCATTCTCTGTCTCTCTCTCTCTCTCTCTCTTTCTCTCTCTCTCTCATAAATAAAAATATTTTTACAAAGAAAGAAAACAGTGGTATGCCACTTATACTTAGGAGTTTAAGAGTTCCATCCATCCCACAACCCTGGCTAGGAGGAATTCACCCTTCCATCTTCCTGCTTTGGTCTAACAGTATACTAGAAAGTAGAATACTTTCAGGATGTTTTTTCTTTCCTTTGCTTTTTTTAACTTTTTCACCAACATATAATAATTGTACAAGTTTGAGATTCACTGTGATACTTCAATTCAAATGTGATGATAAAATCAGGCTAATTAGTTTATCTATTGCCTTAAACTTTTATCATTTTTTTTAAGTAGGACTATTCCAGGCCAGCTTTGACTCACAGTGATCCACCTACCTCAGACTGCCAGGTGCTGGCGTACAAGTGTGGCACCATGCCCATATTACCTTTTATTATTTCTTTAAGGTAAATACACTAACGAACCTCTTCTAGCTATCTCGAGATGTGCACTATATTGTTACTGACAATACCCACTTTCCTATGGCAGAAGTCCAGAACTTACCCTCCTATCTATCTAGCCTCTTCAGTGGCCCTCTCCTCTGCACTCTCCTGCCTCTGGTAACCATTCTATTCTGCTCTCAACATCTATGAAATCTTTTTTTTTCTCAGATTCCACATGAGTGAAATCATGGGGTGTTTTGTGTTCCTGCCCCCTTAGTTTATTTAACATAATATCCCCCAATTCCATCCACGCTGTTGCAAATGACAGGATTTTGTCATTCTGTGGCTGCATAACATTCAATTATGCACACATACCACATTTCATTTCATGTATGTACTCTGTTACTGGAATTAGAGCCTTGTCTCTGACAGACCCAAGATCTCAGGCTCAGCTCTCTGTCCTCAATAAGCCAATTAAATGTGCCAAATTAATAGCAAAATATAGGCTGAAGAGATTGCTCAGTGGTTAAGGGTGCTTGCTTGCAAAGCCTGACTGACTCCTGGGTTCAGTTGCCCAGTACCCATGTTTACAGTCGCACAAAGTGGGACATGCATCTAGAATTTGTTTGCAGTGGCAAGAGACCCAGGCACATCCATACTCTATAACTTACTAATTAATTTTTTTCAAAAATAGTGAAATGCAAATAAAATAAGATCTATTCAATGTGGACACATTGGGAAGAGAGACAAAGAAATGTAATGACCCCACAAGTCCATCTTAAGGGTTCTGACAGGGTTTAAGTTTAAGTAGTGAGCCAGAGGTATGTACAGCGAAGCAGTCCTGGTCAAGGAATGGCCCTGCCCATCATTGTCTGGGTGCCAGCCTCTTCTGTAAGGTGGTCTCACAAGTTGCCAGCACATGAAATCCCTTTCTGGGGAGACAAATTTCCCCTCTGACTGGTACCAGGTTTTGACCTTTACTTTCTTATAGATGAAATTGCTGGGAAGTTCCAGTTTATTGGGGCTCGTTGTTTCAATAGTCCAATGGCCAAAGGAATCTTCAGGATGTCTTCCTTTCTGCCAGGCCAAGTATATGATAATGAACCTAAAATTGATTCCATACTCTGATATTTGTGAATGCTGCAACAATAAACATGGGTACAGGTTTTTATTTCTTTTGTGTATATACTGAGGGCATTAAAGATAAAATATCTCTCCACAGAGTAATGAGATCCCAAGAATGTGCCATCATTGCTTTTTCTATTCATTTTGTAGCAAGGTGGGAAAGAATTGCTGCCTATATTTGGCTATCATAACTTCTCTTCTGAGGCTTCCCAAGGCATTTTTCCCATACAGTGATATCCTACCACCTCAAATTGGGTGTTTGCTGCCCATGGTTTTCTAAGCCCAAGCAAATCAGCCACAGCTCATGCAAACCAAAACAAGAAACCCAAGTTTCAGGCTGGAGAGATGGCTTAGTGGTTAAGCACTTGCCTGTGAAGCCTAAGGAGCCCAGTTCAAGGCTCGATTCCCCAGGACCCACGTCAGCCAGATGCATAAGGGGGCGCACGTGTCTGGAGTTCGTTTGCAGTGGCTGGAGGCCCTGGAGTGCCCATTCTCTGTCTCTCTCTCTCTATCTGCCTCTTTCTCTCTCTGTTGCTTTCAAATAAATAAATATAAATAAACAAAAAATGTTTAAATGAAAAAGAAACCCAAGTTTGTTATAAAGTACAAATCTGTTCTCCAATTTAGATTTACCTCAGATAAATTATTGAATGTGAATATGCTGATATTTTATTTCATATCATAATTTTATTCAAATATCAAAACAAGAGCATTTGGCTTTCTCAAACCCCTGTGACTACTTTTAAGGGCAGGGAAAGCAAAAAGTTGCTACAGCCAACAATGTGTGAGGTTAAATGCTCCTGAATTTCCTTATAATGAATGAAACAATTGTTGATATGACATCCCTTTTATCCATTTTGTTTTAGTTATTAAGATAGTTTAAAATTAACATAAACTTTTAACTTAAGGTCAAAATAAAGTATCCAATTGTCAAGACATGCTTAAAGGTAGGCACCAGGAATGCAACAAGAACAAAATTGGTTCCAGGCGTAGTGGTGCACACCTTTAATCCCAGCACTCAGGAGGCAGAGGTAAGAGGAGTGTCGTGAGTTCAAGGCCACCCTGAGACTACATAGTGAATTCCAGGTCAGCCTGGGCTAGAATGAGACCCTATCTTGAAAAAAAGAAAAGAAAAGAAAAGAAAGGAAAGGAAAGGAAAGGAAAGGAAAGGAAAGGAAAGGAAAGGAAAGAAAAGAAAAGAAAAGAAAAGAAAAGAAAAGAAAAGAAAAGAAAAGAAAAGAAAAGAAAAGAAAAACAACAACAAAATTAGTGAAAACAGTGAAATAACAAAACCAGGTAGCTTCACCCCCATGCAATGAGTGGAATTATGTAAATCCAAGAAGTGATAGAAGTGAGGTTTTGACCAGCATTTTCAATTTTGAGTTCAAGGCCAGCCTGGACTACAAAGTGAAACTGTGTCTCAAAAAGTAAACTTGGACTGGCGAAATGGCTTACTGGTTAATGTGCTTGCCTGTGAAGCCTAAGGACCCAGGTCCCATTCCCCAGTACCCATATAAGCCTGATGTACAAGGGGGTACATGTGTCTTGAGTTCATTTGTAGTGGCTGGATGCTCTGGCACACCCATCCTCTCCCTCTCTCTCTCTCTCTCTCTTTCTCTCTTTCTCTCTCTCTCTTTCCACACCCTTGGCAAACAGCAACTTACTTTTTATCTTGTGCCTTTCATGATTGGCATTTGTATTTTTAATACCTCAAGTTTTGTGTTATTTTATTGAGTTTTATCCTTTTGATTTTATTATTATTTGACAATTTTTCTTATCCATTCTAATGTGTCATGTCTTATTTAATTGTGTTCCCATTCAATTTTCAACCTTCAAGATTTTAGAGTTGCAGGGTTTGGTGCATATGCCTTTAATCCCAGCACTCAGGAAGCAGAGGTAGGAGGATTGCTGTGAATTCAAGGCCAGCCTGTGACTACATCGTGAATTCCAGGTCAGCCTGGGCTAGAGCCTATCTCAAAAGGGGGGAAAAAAAGATTTTCGAGTCAGGGCTTTCATTTGAATCTCTTTACATGTTTTCATACATTACATACATTTTAAATTAATTATGAACAAATCTCATGTTTGTTTTACACCCCCTCCCCCCAGGTTATCCTCTTATGTTCCCTTTCTCTCCCATTCAACTGAGGGCCCTCCTCAGAGGGGTTATTGGTATTCACAATGGGGTAATGAATCTATCAGTCAGTATCCTAATAACCAGCTCCAGGAAGATGGAAATAGACACTGAGGACACTCAAAACTCATCAAAGCAGAAATCCAGAAGTTGCAGAGAGCTCAACACTAAGATAGACTTATAACACACCTTATATAAATTTTAAAGTCTTAAAATTAAATCTTAGCTTTTGAGCTCATTTTTAAAAAGTATTTAAATTTTTAAACATTGAGACTTGTACCAATGTAAAATCTTTTCTACTCAAACTTTTTCTTACTTAGACCTTTAACTGAGGAACTAGACAGAGATCACTCAATGGCTAAAAGCACTTGTTTGCAAAATTTCTGTAACTTCCACCAAAAAATAAGGATAAATTCTGGGTGATCAAGCCGCCAACTTATATGTTTTTGCAGCCGATGTTCACATTTCTGCTATGAATTTCCTTGTGCCTGACACAAGGGAAGGGTTCAGAAATAGTTGCTGACTAGTAGCTGTGATTGATATGATTGTATGTAGGGAACAAACATTACAATGGAAATTAACCTACTCCAACTCCCACCAGGTTTGTGACCATAGTAATCAGTTAAAACCAACAACAAAAACTAGGTCTAATACTTTAGAAATAGTTTCAGATTTCTCTTACCAGCTGAAAAATGTGTAGGTATTTAATCCATCTCTCTTAAGAGTCCTCTAATTTTTTTAAATAGAGATTGTGCTTATGTAAATATATACTGTAGCATGGAAGTCAGCTGCATATTGTGAATTAGTTATATAAATATATTTGCCTTATTCTTGTCCTAAAAAAAAAGAAAAAGATAAAAAAAGAAAAAGAGAAAAAAAGAAAAGCTGGGCTTGGTGGCAAACACCTTGAAGGCAGAGGTAGGTAGATTTTCATGAGTTTGAGGCCACCCTGAGACTAGTAAATTCCAGGTCAGCCTGGGCTAGAAAGCAAGATCCTACCTCAAAAAAAAGGGGGATATACAAGAGAGGATAGCTCAGTGGTACAGTATTTGCCTAGCCTATGCAGGTCCCTGAGGGGTACATTCACAACATCATAAATAACTTTTACAACACTATTTTTTTAAAATATTTATTTTATTTTATTTTATTTGACAGAGAAAGAGGGAGAGATAGAGATAGGGCATGCCAGGGCCTCCAGCCACTGCAAACAAACTCCAAACATGTGCGCCCCCTTGCGCATCTGGCTAATGTGGGTCCTGGGGAATCAAACCTGGGTCCTTTGGCTTTGCAGGAAATGCCTTAACCACTAAGCCATCCCTCCAGCCCCATAAATAACTTTTAATAAAAAATTAGAAACACCCTCTGGGTGTTCTGAGGAGAACTATGTCTAACTTTGGCTAGAAGATTATATTATTATTAATGTTGCAGTCAGGTTCACATTGCTGGTAGAAATGACCCAACCAAGAGCAGCTTGTGGGAAAAAAAGAGGTTTATTTTGGCTTACTGGCTCGAGGGGGAAGTTCCATGATGGCAGGGAAAACGATGGCATGAGCAGAGGGTGGATAACACCCCCTAGCCAATATAAGGTGGACAATAGCAACAGGAGAATGTGCAAAAAACACTGGCATGGGAAAACTGGCTTAAGGGGGAAGCTCCACGATGGCAGGGAAAGCGATGACTTGAGCAGAGGGTGGACATCACCCTCTGGCCAACATAAGGTGGACAATAGCAACAGAAACATATGCCAAACACTGGCAAGGGGAAACTGGCTATAATACCCATAAGCCTGCCCCCAACAATACACTCCCTCCAGGAGGCATTAATTCCAAAATCTCCATCAGCTGGGAACCTAGCATTCAGAACACCTAAATTTATGGGGGACACCTGAATCAAATCACCACATTCTGCCCCTAGGCCCCATAAACTGACAACCATACATGATATAAAATGCAATTAATTCACCCAACTTTAAAAGTTCCCATAGTTTTTATCAATTCCAATTCAATTCCATGTATGATGTTCATACATCCCCATAGTCCAAGATCTTTTAACTGAGTCATAAAACCAAACAATCCTCCCAAAAAACCATAATGGCACAGAATACACACTCACACTGCAAACTATGGCATTGGGCATAGCAAAGGAACATTCAACCAATACAAGATTTTAAACAGGCAAACATCAAACTCTGTAGCTCCAAGTCCAATAACTCTAGCCAGTGACAAGTCTCCAAGTCCAATAATTCTAACCAGCAAAAAGTCTCTGGAGTTCCAATTCCGCCTCTTCAGCTAGGCTCACAGTCCTGGTAAACTTCATCTGGGGCTGGCAGCTTTCCTTAGCAGCCATCTCATGGTTCCATCATCTCCACTGGGTCTCCACTGCAATCCACGGTTCATGCTCATGGCCCCATGGGGTCTCCATGCAGGCATCCACCAAAGCTGCTTCACACTGCCCATGGCCATTTCCAAAACACAAGACCATGTCGCAAACTCAATGACCCTCTCTTTCCTGTATTTCTTATACTCCACAATACCAGGTACGGTGCCAATTGGTTAATCCAGGGGGGAATAAAGCAGACTTTGAAGAACAGAATACTCCTTGAGCACTCAGGCCCCTTTAAAAGAGTCTACATCCTTCCTGTTGCCCCAGTGCAGGTCAGCTGGCCAATCTCAAAGGTTGTAATCTCTCAATTGCAGCTAAATGGGCAGCAGTTCACCTCCCCCCAAATTTTTTTTCTGTGCCATATTCCTCTGCTCACACCAGTTCATTTCTATGCAAAGCAACCCTGCACAACTTCTCAGGCCACAGGTATAACAGCAAGCTTCTCACATTAACTACTAGCCCAGTCCAAGCAAAACTCTTTCTCACCCTCATAAGCGAAACCTCACAGTCCGTAGATTTTCCTGCATTCAGGTCTTTCAACTCTAACCAGAATAGTCCATCAAGCTGTACTTACAGCACTGCAAGGCATCTCTCAGGCCAAGGTTTCAAATCCTTCCACATTCCTCTTGAAAATCAGCTCCAAAAGGCCAAAACCACACAGTGAGGTGTCTAGCAACAAATGACACCACTACTCAGTTCCGCTTTACTGTTGCAGTCAGGTTCACATTGCTGGCAGAAATCACCCAAACAAGAGCAACTTCTGGGGGAAAAAAAAGAGGTGTATTTTGGCTTACAGGCTTGAGGGGGAAGCTCCATGATGGTAGGGAAAATGATGGCATGAGCAGAGGGTGGACATCACCCCCTGGCCAACATCAGATGAACAATATAGCAACAGGAGAGTGTGCCAAACACTGGCAAGGGAACATTGGCTATAATACCCATAAGCCCATCCCCAACAAGACACCACCTCCAGGAGGCTTTAATTTCTAATTGTCATCAGCTGGGGAACCTAGCATCCAGAACACCTAAGTTTAGGGGACTCCTGAATCAAACTACCACAATTAAGTAGCAAGAAAGGTCTTAAGGTGTTTATATTTAATACTCAACATTTGGAAGTGCAACCAGTTTTTTTTTTTTTTTACAATTTGGGCATTTGGCTTGCAATGATCTATGATGTGATGTGATGTGCTGTGTGTGACAGTTCACTGGGGGCCATGGGCTCAGCAGTGTGCTCTGTAGTGGCACTATAGCTAGCTAACTACTACTGTGCACGAATGACTACATTATCACCTCACAGCTTCTGTGCAGGAGGAGCTGAACTTGGTGGCTGGAGCCAAGGGTCACCCATGAGACCGGCCCCAGTGCAGATGCTGGCTGCGCTTGGTCAGAGCCACCTCTATTTGGGCTCACTCGCATGACCAGCAAGCTGCCTATTGGTGGGAGGCCATCTCTCCATAGATTTTTCTGTGTTCTCAGGCCTGGGCAGCTGACTTCCTCCAGAGAAGGGTCCAAGATCACAAACGATGGAAGCTTCAACAGCTTTTGCTTCCAGCTGTGTAAGTGACATTTCCCCATATCTGCCACATACTTCTGGTTCCAAAAATCAACCTTGTTCAATATGGGAAGGAAACACAGGGCATGTATCCCAGGAAACAGGGAATATGGGCAGCCACCTTGGCACCTTGAAGACTGGTGAGCAGAACACCTCATCAGTGTTGTCAAAATCAAAAATTCCAGGCTGGAGAGATGGCTTAGCAATTAAGCGCTTACCTGTAAAGCCTAAGGATCCCAGTTGGAGGGATTCTCCTGTACCCATGTAAGCTAGATGCACAAAGTGGTGCATGCATCTGGAGTTTGTTTGCAGTATGGAGGCCCTGATGTGCCCATTCTCTCTCTCTCTCTCTCTCTCTCTCTCTCTCTCTCTCCCTCTTTCTCTCTCTGTCTGTCACTCTCAAATAAATAAAAATAAACAAACAATCTAAAAAAATAAAAAATTCCTGTGCCCCATATTCATTTTAACAATGAGGTGATTGAAGTATAAGAACAATTGCTTTACTGTTCTTAAAGTGTCTTCAGACATGTGCACCCCCTTGTGAAGTCATAGCAAAAGATTGTTCTAAGGAGTGCAGTGGAGAATTGGGAGCAACAAACAAACCTGTGCTGCCTTTTCTAATAAGCATTCAATGAAAAAAAAAATTTGAGATCGGGTCTCGTTCTAGCCCAGGCTGACTTGGCACTCATTTTGTAGCACCAGGCTGGCCTGAAACTCACAGCAATCCTCCCAGGTCTGCCTCCCAAGTGCTAGGATAAAGGCAAGCACCACCACTGCTAGGCAACAACACCTTTGGATATTGTCCCGTGATGTGTGAATGTCTGTGGATGTTAAGATAGAAGGAAGAACAAGTTTATAAGAGCATAGACTGTAAGTACCAATGCTGTTTCTTGCTACATTAAGATCCAAGCTAGAATTCCATAGAGTACCACTAAAGGTACCTGTTCTGACCAGCCAGGTTCCTCTTCAAAGGACTGGCAACTAATCAAGGAGAGGTAAGGTGGCCCATTTTCTCTCCCCCTACCTTTTCTCTCACTAAGCTTGCATACAGGGTAGAGCAAACATTTTGGCAGAGAGCTTATTGGTCCAAGTGGATGAGGATGTCCTTGTTTTTACGCCTAACTACCTTCATTGTCCTACTTTCAACATTTATCTACACAGCCCTGTGCCACTTATAGAGATGATTCTAGAGGATTTTGGTTGCTCAAGGCCAAACACTGATCAGTGTTCTAAGGATGTTAGCCAGGGTCAGGCTCTGAGCACCAAGGGTAAGTAAACAAGGATGAATGCAGGGGAGAGATGAAAAAGGAGGAAACTTGTACTCACATGTTTAATGGACCACCCAGATAGTGGTTTGAATTAGTTTTGGGCACTTCTATTTCACTGGATAAACAGCAAGCAGTCATTTTAAATTTATCTGCATAAAATCAGTACTACTAAGTCAAAGAAGTACTAGATCAAAGAACATGAACAACTTCAGGAAACTTGCTTCATATCTGACTGGCACTCATTTTGTATATCTGTTCATTCACTGGGCAGCTGTTAGCTTTTTTCCTGATGAGTGGCCTGTTACAGAAAGTGTGCTGTACAGACATGTGTTTGTAGCCCTATTTAAAATAGTAGGGTTTGGGCTGGAGAGATGACTTAGTTGTTAAGGCATTTGCTTGCAAAGCCTAATGACCCAGGTTTAATTCCACAGTACCCACATAAAGCCAGATGCACAAAGTGGTGCATGTGTCTGGAGTTTGTTTGCAGAGGCTGGAGGCCCTGGTGCACCCATTCTCTCTGTCTCGTCTCTTTTGTCTCTTTCTCTCTCCCTGCTTACAAATAAATAAATGAAAATATTAAAAAATAAAATAGCAGGGCATTAATACTCTCTAATACACACAAAACCTTACTTCTCCTAATCTCCTGATTTGGCACAATAGGGTTTTGTATGTATGGTATGTATATGTATAAGGACAGATGTATATGCAGTTGCATGTGCACATGTGTATGGAAGCCATAGATTGACACTGGGTGTCTTCCTCAGTCTTCTCCACATTTTTTGAGAAAGGGCCTCTCACTGAACCTAGAGCTAACCTACTTTGTGAGGCTAGTTAACAAGCAAAACCTAAGGATCCTCTTACCTCCACCTCCCCAGCTTTTATGTGGGTGCTGAGGATCAAAATTCAAGCCCTTGCCCACCAAGTGCTTTATCCACTGATCCATCTCCCCAGCTGTGACAGTTAATATGTTTAAAAATGTTTACTTACTGCTGGTCTGCAACACTGTCCAATGGTAAAGCCAAGTTCAATAGATTGCTTCCCCAGAGGACTTAAACATGGTATATATATATATATATATATATGTGTGTGTGATTTGTGTGATCCAGGAGCCTATGTCAACTATTAACTAAGGAATCCATATGTCGTGGGCTAGAGAGATGGCTTAGTGGAGAAGGTGCTTACCTGCAAAGCCTGAGGACCCAGGTTAAATTCCCCAGTACCCATGTAAGCCAGATGTACGAAGTGGTGCATGCATCTGGTTCATTTGCAGTAGCTAGAGGCCCTAGTGTGCCCATTTTTTTCCCTCTCTCTCTCCTTCTCTCTCATAAATAAATAAAAAAAGTAATCTATATTCTTGGGCTGGAGAGGTGGCTCAATGGTTGAGACACTTGCCTACAGGGACTAACAATCCAGATTTGATTCCCTAGTACCCACATAAAGCCAAATCAGATACACAAAGTGGCACATGCCTCTGGAATTCATTTGTAGTGGCTGGCGGCCCTGGTGCCCCCATTCTCTCTCTTCCTGAAAATAAATTTATTTATTTATGAGACAGAAAGAGGCAGAGAGAGAATGGAGGCACCCAAGCCTCCAGCCACTACAAATGAACCCCAGACACATGTGCCACCTTATGCATCTAGCTCATGTGGGTCCTGGGGAATCGAACCAAGGTCCTTTGGCTTTTCAGGCAAGTGCCTTAACCACTAAGACATCTCTCCAGCCCAATGAAAATAGTTTTAAAAAGAATCTATATGTCTTAGCTGGGTGTGGTGGTGCATGCCTTTAATCCCAACACTCAGGAGGCAGAGGTAGGAGGATCGCCATGAGTTCGAGGCCACCCTGAGAATACAGAGTGAATTCCAGGTCAGCCTAGGCTAGAGTGAGATGCTACCTAGAAAAACAAATTAAAAAAAAAGAATCTATATGTCTTAATGGTTATGGAAAGGTGGCAATTTGCATGCAGCATACTAGCACTGGGGCAAAGTTTTAAATGAGTTATCATTTGTACATCATATGACTCATCTTTTTAAAAAATATTTGCCAAGGTCCAGCCTCAGTGGGGTTGTAGAATTCAAAAGGGATGTGTGGAGTTGGCGTTGTGAGGAAATGATTTGGACCAGTAGTTCAGGTGAATCATATTGGACGCAGAGCAAAGCTCTGCTTCCTTATTTATACTTTTATGATACATTTTTTTTTGCAAGCAAAACATAGCAACTTATTCATGTAGCTTCTATTCTCTAAGAAATCTTGCACAATATTCCTCTTTTCCCTTGGTTTCCCCTACTTCTGTTTAATTCATGAGCCTCTTGCCCAATAGACATTCTGATAACATCTTAAACAAGAAAGTCAAAGATTGTACGCTGGTTAATATCCTACCCAGGCTCATGGAAACTAGCCAAAAGCCCTGGCAAGTAGCTCTTGTCGTTATAAGGTTATAGACATTTTTTATCTCAGAAAGGGCAGTGTCAGCCACTGTGTATATAATATTATCTTGTAGCCTGGATAGAGTATGTTTGTCTATTTTGAATCCAGTACTGATTTGTCTCTCTATGACCTTTCTTTGTTGATCCATTTTACAGTTTGGTCCTGACCTTGCAAGTCTCTCCATAAATGGAAGATTTTGATATTTAACCCTTTTCCCATCTTTCCAGACCATCCTTACTCCATTAATGTATGCCCGTGTATATGGTAAAGGTTGATATATCCAATCAGTGTTTTGTAGTGATGTCTTTCCTTTAGGAGCCCACCAAACTCTATTGTTAATTCTGAAAGTTACATATTCTGTTTTACTTCCTTGTGTGGGCCCAGCCCGATTATGTGAAAGATGTTTACTTTTGCTCCCTAGCATTTCAGGCTCCTTTTTCTAGTAAGTCATCTGTAGGTTCAGGAAATGTGACCATTAATTCCTATAATCAACTCGACAACAAGAACTTTCTCTTTTTTAATATATATATATATAGAGAGAGAGAACTTCTATACTTATAGACAACAAACTATGGCATTTCCCTCCCCTTCCCATTTTCCCTTTCATAACTCTGCTCTCTGTCACAGGAGGTTCCCAGTTCTGATGGCAGGGGATGGGAGATTCAGACTTCTGCAGTTGCTCATGCAGTTCCACCTGTATCCCCTCCAGTAACTCTTGCTTGATCTCAGCTGTCTTTACCTCTGTTTTCTTAACTTTGCAAGGAAGCTGATGAAATTGAAAAATCCCCTTGTTTGGTCTCTGTTGCGGCCGCCACTTGGCGTGCCTGGTGGGGCGGTGCCAGGTCTGTGCGCAGATGGCGTGGATAGGGCCGTTTTCCTCCGTTCTGTTGGATCTTGGTCTTTCTGGCTTCTTTGCTGTGTCTAAGAATAACCTATACTCCTTCACTTTTCAGAAGAAGAGTGTATTTTGCTGGAGTTTTGCTTAAATCCCTCCCTAGGCTGGTTTGGTGTGGCTTTTATGCCACCATCTTACCCGAACGGTCTTTTTTTTTTTTCTTTTTTTTTTTTTTTTTTTTTTTTTTTTTGGAGGCAGGGTCTCACTCTGTAGCCCAGGCTGACCTGGAATTCACTATGTAGTCTCTGGATGGTCTGAAACTCATAGTTATCTGCCTACCTCTACCTCCAGAGTTCTGGGATTAAAGGAATGTGCCACCACATCCAGCTAGACTTTGGACTTTGGAAAGTGTTAGGGCTAGTAAAAGCTATAGGAACTTTAAAATTTGGACTGGCAAGATAAGTGTGGTGACCCACATTTAGGAGGCTGAGGTAAGCATGCCATGAGTTTGAGGCCAGTCTAGAGCTATAGAATGAGTTCTAGGTCAGCCTGGGCTATAATGAGACTACCCCAATAAAAAATAATAAAGTTGAACTAAATAAATTTTACATAATAAGAAGGAATTAAATCTTTGGGGGCCAGGGGCAGAATATGGTGGCTTAAATGTGAAATGTTTCATATAGTCTAATGTTTGTGATTAAGCCTCATACTTAATCCCCAGATAGTGGAGTCTTTGGAAAGCAGAGCCTTGCTCGAGGAGATGAGATGTGTCACATGGATGGGTCTTGGTATTTTGTAATCCAGCCCAAGTTGCCAGTTCTAGATAACTCATTCTTACTGCTTCCTTTTTGCTGATATGACAAGATGTAATGCCCAGATGTCTGCTTCTGCTGTGCCTTTCTCATCATGATGAAACTACCCCTAGTCTTTTCTTCCATGCACTGCTAACGGTTTGGAGTTTTGTCCATCTAGTTCCAGGCAGGCCTCCAACTTACAGCAATCCTCCTACCTCTGCCTCCCAAGTGTAGGGATCAAAGGCATTCATCACCACACCTGGCTAATTTTTTTTTTTTTTTTTTTGAGGCAAGCCCAACAGGCTGGCCTTTTTTTTTCTTTTCTTTTCTTTTCATGAGAGAAAGTGAGAGAGAATTGTCATGCCAGAGTGTTCAACCACTGCAACTGAACTCCAGACACATGTGCCCCTTTGTGCACCTGTGCGAACTTGTGTGCTTGCATCACCTTGTGTGTCTGGTTGATGTGGGATCTGGAGAGTTGAACATGAGTCCTTAGGCTTCACAAGCAAGTACCTTAACTGCTAAGGCATCTCTTTTATATTCCTAGAATTGGATGAAATGAAAACACAACATACCAACATATTATGAAAACAATCCTACAAGGTCAGTTTATAGCTCTAAGCCCTACATTACAAAAACAGAGGTATCAAATAAATAATTTAATAAGCCCTAAAGAAATAGCAACAAATCCAAAAGCACTAGAAAAAAGAAATAATTAAGGTCAGGGTAGAAATCAATAAAAGAGAAATAAAAACAATCAATGAAACAAATAGTTGTATCTTTAAAAAGATAAATAAGATTGATAAACTTTTAGCCAAATTAACCAAAAGAAAGAGAAGACCTGAATCAATAAAATTAGTGATGAAAAAGGAGCCATTACAACATATGCCAATTAAATTGAGACTATCATAAGGACACACTTTAAAAACCTAGGGGTTTCTGCCAAATTGAAATATCTAAAAGAAATGGAATAATTTCTAGATGCATATGGCCTGCCAAATTTAACCCAAGATGAGATAAATAATTTAAACATATCTATAACAAGCAATGATATTAAAGTAGCAATTTAAAAACTCTCAGCCAAAAAAAAAAAAAAAAACCCTGAATTCTCTGAAGAATTCTACCAGACCTTTAAGGAAGAACTAAAACCTACTCTTCTTCAATTATTCCATAAAATAAATATAGAAATATATATGTGTATACATATACATATATATATATATATATAGAGAGAGAGAGAGAGAGAGAGAGAGAGAGAGAGAAAGGGAAAAATACTTCCATACTCTTTCTCTGAAGCCAACCTTACTCTGACACCAAAACCAGATAAAAACACAACAAAAAAGAAAAATATACAAGATGTGGTGGTACACACATTTCTTTGGGGTGGGGGTCCAAAACATTTTTTTTATTTTATTTTTTAACTTTTTGCTGACAGCTTCCATAATTATAGAAAATAAACCATGATAATTCCCTCCCTACTCCCACTTTCCCCCTCTCAAATCCACCCTCCATAATACACACACACACACACACACACACACACACACACACACAATTAGTCTCACTTTTATTTTGATATCATTATCTTTTCCTCCTCTTATGGAGTTCTTGTGTAAGTAGTGTCAGTCACTGTGAGGTCATGAATATCCAGGCCATTGTGTGTCTGGAAGATTGCACTGTAACCAGTCCTACCCTTGCTTTGGCTTTTACATTCTTTCTGCCACCTCTTCTGCAATGGACCCTGGGCCTTGGAAGCTGTGATAGAGATGCCTTGGCGCTAAACAGTCCACTGTCACATATTATCAGCACTATGGTGACTTTTGTGTCATCCCAGTGGTCACTGCCATCTGAAAAGAGTAGCTTCTATAACAAAAAGTGAGAATAGTATTAATATATAGGTATAAACATTTTTTAAAAGTGCTGACAGGCAGTTTGGTGGGCATAAAATATGCATTTAGACAGACAACAGCATGTGTCACTCCCCTAGGCTCACAATCTGTCCAGACATAGGCTTTAGACTAGGTTATCAGTCCCAGGAATGTATTCCCTCCTGTGGGGTAGGCCTGTAGTCCAATTAAGAATGGTTGGGGTGCCAGGCATGGTGGCTCACACCTTTAATCCCAGCACTCGGGAGGCAGAGGTAGGAGGAGCACCGTGAGTTCGAGGCCACCCTGAGACTACCTAGTGAATTCCAGGTTAGCCTGGGCCAGAGTAAGACCCTACCTTGAAAAACCAAAAAAAGAGTGGTTGGGGGGCTGGAGAGATGGTTTAGCGGTTTAGTGCTTGCCTGTGAAGTCTAAGGACCCCAGTTCGAGGCTCAATTCCCCAGGACCCATGTTAGCCAGATGCACAAGGGGGTGCATGTGTCTGGAGTTCGTTTAGAGTGGCTGGAGGCCCTGGGGCACCCATTCTCTCTCTCAGTTACCTGCAGCCCAAGCATATGGAGTCTTCAACAATAGGATCTTGCCATCTAGTTCTGATGGGAAACCAAGAGCCTTGGCAATGACCTGTAATGTTTGAGGGGAATCTGGGACAATTCACTGGAAGGTATCCCATCTCTGACACTAAAATTTTTCTAGTAACTATCTATGGTCTGGGTATGCAGTCATCCAAAGAAGTAGGTTTACATATGGCCTATTCATACCATCTTAATTTTTTTTCATTTTTTTTCATTTTTTATTTATTTATTTGAGAGTGACAGACACAGAGAGAAAGGCAGAGAGAGAGAGAGAGAGAATGGGTGTGCCAGGGCCTCCAGCCACTGCACACGGACTCCAGATGCATGCACCCCCTTATGCATCTGGCTAACGTGGGTCCTGGGGAACTGAGCCTCGAACCGCTTCACAGGCAAGCGCTTAACCACTAAGCCATCTCTCCAGCCCCCATCTTAAATTTTGATTAACCCTCCTTCCACCCTTCCTTAATGTATGCCTTTAATCCCAGCACTTGGGAAACAGAGGTAGGAGAATCACCGTGAGTTCAAGGCCAGCCTGAGACTATATAGTGAATTCCAGATTAGCCTGGGCTAGAGCAAGACCCTACCTCAAAAACCCAAACACTAAAAAAGAAACAGAAAAGGGAGAAATTAGAAGAAGAAGAAGAAGAAGGAGAAGAAGAGGAGGAGGAGGAGGAGGAGGAGGAGGAGGAGGAGAGGAGGAGGAGGAAGGAGAAAAGAAGCCAGAATCCCAGCACTCGGGAGGCAGAGGTAGGAAGATCACTGTGAGTTCAAGGCCACCCTGAGACTCCACAGTGAATTCCAGGTCAGTCTGAGCTAGAGTGAGACCCTACCTCAGAAAACCAAAACAAAAAAAAAAAAAAAAAAGGAAAAGAAAAGAAAAGAAGCCAGGTGTGGTGGTGCACGTCTTTAATCATAGCACTTGGGAGACGGAGGTAGGATAGCCGTGAGTTCAAGTCCACCCTGAGACTACATAGTTAATTCCAGGTCAGCCTGGGCCAGAGTGGACTCTACCTCAAAAAAGAAAAGAAAAGAAAAGAGAAGAGAAGAGAAGAAAAGAAAACTATAGATCAATCTCCCTGATGAAAATAGATGCAAAATTTCTCAATAAAAAGCCGGGTGTGGTGGCATATGCCTTTAATCCCAGCACTAGGGAGACAGAGGTAGGAGGATCGCCATGAGTTCATGGCCACCCTGAGACTACATAGTAAATTCCAGGTCAGCCTGAGCCAGAGTGAAATCTTACCTTGAAACACCATATATATATTCTCAGGGAAGGGGACAGTAGAACACACAATATGAAAGCAGAAGGTTAGAATACTCTGGATGAAAAGATTTAAGTGGGTATATCATTGGGAAGATGGAGGAGAGGAAAATGGAGAGTTAGCCAAAATTAAAGATGTATGAAAAAGCCATGTGAAAACCTGGATGGGGAGGGAGGGGAGGGCATCGAAGGGGTGAGAAACACAAATCTAGACCCAAACGGCAATGGTACCATAAAATTCTACTTCCTAAAAGGCAGACCAAATGGCTGAACCTTCACCAGGCCCTTACAGGGAACACCTGAACCACAAGACACTGGAGAGGGTAGGATCAAGACTAACCTTAATCTCTACAGTTTCCCTTCCTCCCTCTCCCTCTCCCTCTCCCTCTCCCTCTCCCTCTCCCTCTCCCTCTCCCTCTCCCTCTCTCTCTCTCTCTCTCTCTCCTCTCTAACTCTTGTATATTAGTTATCTTTTTCCTCATTTTCTTAGTGGGCACTGACCTGTAACTCCCAGATCCAGCATGGGGCTATCATCCACAGTGAGCTTTTGATCAGAGAGACTGACAAGGTTTCCTAAAAGACAGACAGATTTCTGTCAGAGTACTTGATGACCCACCAAAGGCTAGTGGTAAGACCCTACTGCTGAAGATATCTTATGTGGTTGACATGTAAAATGGAATGGCATGGCTGGAAGTTGGAAGAGAGTCAGTCTCCAGACAGTCAGCGCATCTAGTGCCAGAAGGTGCTACATGGGCGACTGGGGGAAAATGACCAATATCTGTCGAAGCAACGCATGGTCTAACCTACTTAGCAGCAAATAACCTGTTGTGATGCCCACACAAGTGCAACAGTGGCACACAGCCATGGTGGGGAACCAACTGCTCTTGATTTGGCTAACTGATCCCCTCAGTGGTACAGGACCCATAGCTGGAGCTGGGAAACAAGTCAGAACCATATCCAAACATAAGCCCACTCTCCAATATCAAGCTACCATCAGTCATGGGCTACAAGAGGGCCTATACCTATTAAATTCTCTATAAAAAGTAAGGGTTATCTCATTTGTCCTGGTGCTAACTTACTCTCCATTGGAGAATTTGCTTCTCCTTTTCAGATAGATGTAGATCCTAAGGAGAGAGCCACCCCATCATACCTCAAAAGGGCCCCAGCTGAAACTAAGAAAAATTGGCGAAACAAGCAAGGGGGCTGTTTTTCTGGTGAACCAGATACCAGCACAAGGGGGAAGGAGATCAACACAGAGAAAAATCAACTCCTACCAAATCAGAGGGCCAGATCCTCAGAGGCCCCCAACACCTCATCACTGAAGCAGACCAAAAATGAACCCAACATGGCTCAGGGAAATTTTGCGGAAGAGGGGGCAGAAAGAATGTCAGAGCCACATGTTGGGTCATGATATGCAGAGACATTTATCTTACCCATAACTGTGGGCTAACTCCACAATGCATGACCCATATACCTCAACAAGGAGGGGCCAAGGGGAGCTGGTAGGTCACGGATGAGCCTACTAATGGTACCAAATTGACTGTATTTGCTGAATACAAAACTAATTAATAAAAAAAAGAAGCTAAAGACAATTTTCAAAATTGAAATAATAAATACTATATAAAATTTAGAAAATATGTAAAAGGAGGCTTCTCCTATACATTATTTGATCATTGTTATTAAGCACAGAATTTTAACTTTTTAACTAACATTACATAACATGCTAATTCTTACGTTAAAAAAAAACCAACAACATTAAATCGTAGAGCAATATTCTACCAAATACCACATTGCTTTACCTACCTCATTCTTATCATATAGTAGAGATTTAGGTAATTACATTAAAAAAAAGATTTGTGGGGCTGGAGAGAAGGCTTAGCAGATGCACAGGTGTCATATGCATCTGGAGTTTGTTTGCAGTGGCTGGAGGCCCTGGTGCACCCATTTTTTTCTCTCTCTCTCAAATAAATAAATAAAATATATTTTAAAATTTAAAAAAAAAAAAGGAAACCTACTTCTTTGTTAACTAACAGTGGCAGGGATAAGATATCTTCCAGTGAGGTGTTTTTCAGTGTGGCAGCCTTCTTGTTGCTGGGACCAAACACCTGACCAAAAGCAATTTATGGGAAGGAAGGGTTATTTCAATTTATAATCTTTTAAAAAAATTTTTTGCTTATTTTTATTTATTTATTTGAGAGCGACAGACAGAGAAAGAGTCAGAGAGAGAGAGAAAGAGGCAGAGAGAGAGAGAATGGGCGTGCCAGGGCTTCCAGCCACTGCAAACAAACTCCAGATGTGTGCACCCCCTTGTGCATCTGGCTAATGTGGGTCCTGGGGAATCCAGCCTCGAACCGGGGTTCTTAGGCTTCACAGGCAAGAGCTCAACTGCTAAGCCATCTCTCCAGCCCTCCGTTTACAATCTTAAGAAGAAGTTTCATTGTGGTGAGGAAAGCATAGCAGAGCAAACAACTGAGCACCAGATCTTGTTACAGCATCAGGGGAAGGAAGTAGTCTACATGAGTTAGCTCTGAACACCTAATGGGCTGTACTAACAAACCTCAAGGTCTGCCCCCAATGACACAACTCCTGCAGCAAGACTTCACCTCCCAAAGATTTCACAACTGTCCCAAATTGCCACCAGCTGGGGATCAAGTATTAAAAACACATGAGCTTGGTTGGAGAGATTGCTTAGCAGTTAAGGAGCTTGCCTGAGAAACCTAAGGACTCAAGTTGAATTCCCCAGGATCCACATAAGCCAGATGCACAAGGTGGCGCATGCGTCTGGAGTTCATTTGTAGTGGATAGAGGCCCTGGCATGCCCATTCTCTCTCTCTCTCTCTCCCTCAAATAAAAATAAAAATAAAAATTTTAAAACCATATGAGCCTATTGGGGACATTTCATTCAAACCACCACGGTCAAGGAGGCCCCCAATACAACACAGTCTATTGCTGCTGTTCTTGGTTGCCCACCAGAGCTAGATCATAAAACTCTGTTGCTGAAGACACCACTGATTTTGGTTGCAGAAGTAATCAATCTGAAAGCCTCCTCTCTGCTGGTTGCCTGGAAGGTGCTATGCAGTTGCCAGGAGAGAAAATCACCAACACTAGTACCCAGCAATGTAACCTGAGAGCTATACAACTGATCATCAAGGCACGATACGCTCACTGGTGCAATGGGGGCATGAGTAATGATTTTCTGATAGAACCTGCTCCAAGGGAGGGAATTCATGCCTAGCACTGAAAACCTAGTCAAAACCTATGGCTGGGGAGGTCATAGGGACCCAAAGAAGGAAGCTACTACTATTGTCTAGCTAAGCGAATATGTTGTGTGTCCATCAACTTGCCATATTTATATGTATGTTTATACCCATAGATCAATACCATTCTCATTTTTGGTTAGAGAAGCTTCTCTTTGCAGATGGTTGTAACTATGGTTGTAACTACTGAGGAGAATCAAAACTCATCAAAGTGCAGAGAATAAATGACTCTAGAGTGTTAAATACTAAATAGGACATCTATATCACCCTCTCAAAAGTTCAGGGAAGAATGTGGAAAAGGGGGCAGAAAGGATGTAAAAGCCAGAGTATTGGAAGGAGTGCTGAGGAATGCTATTGTTCAAGTTTGACATAGCTATTGAATGCATGACCTCACAGTTACTGTCGTAACCTACACACCATTCCATCAATCAACATTCCTATCAACATTCCAACATGGATAATGAAGGAGGGCATGAGGCATCCATCCCTCCCTGATGAGTTATGGGCAATTAATACTGGGTGGAGTAGTGGGAGACATTTTCTGCATGTAATATAGCCACTGGTAAGACCCATGTGCTTAGTAAATAATTCCACACACGTGTCCATGCAGGCAACCCTGACTAAAATCAGTGGGTCACATCCATACACAAAGAAAAAGAAAGAGGGAGCCAGGCATGGTGGCACATGCCTTTAATCTCAGCACTTGAGAGGCAGAGGTAGGAGGATCACCATGAGTTCAAGGCCACTCTGAGACTACATAGTAAGTTCCAAATTAGCCTGGGCTAAAGTGAAACCCTACCTCGAAAAAACAAAAAAGAAAACAAACAAAAAAGAAATAGACATCAGAATAGAAGAGGGACTAGCTCGGGAGAAGAAAAGTTTCAGTGGAAGGGAAATAAAGAGAAAGAAATGGGAGGATATTATGGTCAAAATACATTATATACTTGTATAAAGATTGTCAATACATAAAAAGAAAAAAGAGGGCTGGAGAGATGGCTTAGCGGTTAAGCGTTTGCCTGTGAAGCCTAAGGACCCCGGTTCGAGGCTCGACTCCCCAGGACCCACGTTAGCCAGATGCACAAGGGGGCGCACGCGTCTGGAGTTCGTTTGCAGTGGCTGGAGGCCCTGGCGTGCCCATTCTCTCTCTGTCTGTCACTCTCAAATAAATAAATAAATAAATGAACAAAAAAATTGAAATAAAGAAAAAAGGAAAACAGAATTTCTTGTATGCATTTTTACTGTGACAGGAAAAATATTAAGATTAAAGTTAAGACTGGGCCCTTTTATCCAGCACAATCAATTAATTGAGAATGTCAATTAAAGTGGGACAGCATTGCAAGAGACTGAACACATCTCAAATAGTCCTCTAAATTCTTCAATTGTATTATTTGCTTTTAAATTTTAGTTTTATATTTGAGAGAGTGTGTGTGGGTACACCAGGGCCTCCTGCCACTATAAACAAACTCCAGATACATGTCCCACTTTGTTTATCTAGCTTTACATGAGTACTGAGGAATCAAACCTAGGCCACCAGGTTTTACAGCAAGTGCTTTTAACCACTGAGAAATCTCTCCAGCCCTCATCAAATGTATTTATAAGGATAGTCCTTTCTTTGTGCCAAAGTCTACCATTATCCAACCTCACATCTACATAAACAGCCAACATGTACAATCCTTGTCTTCAAGCAGAATCAAACTTCAAAGACACTTGTGAGGAAATAGAAAATCTGTATCCTTCAAAATTTCCATTATTTTCCCTATTTGTGAACTAGTATGGCAGTGATTTATAGAATACTGTATATTTGTCAGAGGAGAATATAAACTTTTTTCAGACTTTCAGTTTATATAATGTTTTACTAGATCAATTACAATATGTTATTTACACTAACATTTATAGCTGGTATCATTAGATTTGGGAACAAACACTACTGACTTCTGACATTTGTGAATGGAGCAGAAATGCACACAGTAGTTTGCTGCCCTCCAGTGGCTCTCAGTGGTTTTTACGAAGGGAATATATAGTGATAATATAGTGGGTGGATAAGACTTAGAGTTTGTTTACAATGGTCTCATTCTTGCACAGGTCGCAGCCCAATAACCACAACCAGTGTGAGTTCACAAGTGCAAAAGCCATATCATGTCTAGAAGACAATGTTCTATGATACTCCTCCCCATACTCTAGCTGTTACATACTTTCAGCCCCCTCTTCTGAACCCCTCCATCTTCCCAACTAGTTGCTCTTCTATCTTAATGTTTTGTCATGTCATTAAATCCAATTAAAGTTGTCCGTACAAGCTGGGGTGAGGGATTATTTACCAGAGCATGTGCAACCTATCAGTGGGTTCACAACTGCAGAAAATGTCTTTCATTCCTCCAGAGGCCAGTAACTCCTCAGGGAGGGAAACTTCATGTCCTCTTCCATCATCCATGATGGAAGGTTGATGGCTCCAGTTTTGTGTAGGTCTTTTACAGGGAACAACAGTCACTTGGAGGGCATGAATGCAATGCCATGTCATTCAGAAGACAGGTGTTCCACAGCCCTTGTCCCCATCCTCTAGCTTTTGCAGTTTTAGAAGACAAGTGTTCCACAACATTTCTCCCCATCCTGTGTCTTTTACATTTTTTTCAGCCTCTTCTTCTGAAATATTCCCAAACATAAGAGCAGCACTTATCTGTAGACATACATTTTTTAGCAGGCAATTTGATGGTCACAACAAATTCATTTAGCTAAATAACTGGAGTAGCTAACCCACTAGGACCTATAACCCCACAGACTTTTTATTTCCAGTAGTTATAGCTAGCCAAGAGGGAGGAGACTTCTAGCTCAGTTCCAGCTTGATTTTTCAGTTCTCCAAGAAGCAAGAGGTGTCTTCAGGAACAAGGTGTTCTGATCTCATTGTGGAGGGCAGCCAAGAGCACTGGCAAGAGCCTGTCTCGTTTGGCGGGAGAGGGGGACACTCAGGAGCCTCTCTGACCAATACCTCTGTGGTGGTTTGAATGTAAAATGCCTCCCATAGCCTCAGGTGTTTGTGATTAAATTTCCTACTTAGTCTTCAGCTGGTTTAGCATTCAGCAGATGGAGCCCTTCTGGAGGAGGTGTGTTACTGTGGGCAGATTGAGTCCAGCCATAAGGTGTACTCTGAATCAACTCGTACTTGCTGGTGTTAGCTGTTCTCTTTCTGCTGTGGATGTATGTATGGTGTGAATCAGGTTCCTTCACCAAGATGAAGCTTATCCTGGAATCTATAAGCCTGAAGTAAACCCTGTCCTCTCATAAGCTGCTTCTGGTCAGGCATTTGTCCCAGCAACAATATGGTTAACTACAACCTCACTATCACCTACCCATGCAGAGCACTTCTGTTCAAACATTTTTTAGTTAGACTTTTTAATTAGATAGCAAAAAATAGGCTTCTTTTTTATGAGTGAGCACGAGAGACAGAGAAACTCATAACACTGCAAACTCCAGACACATGTGTTACTTTGTGTATCTGGCTTTATGCAGGTACTAGGAAATTGAATCTTGGGCTGGTAGACTTTGGATGCAAATGCCTTTAACCTCAGAGCCATCTCACCAGCCCAGAGGTAGGTTTCCATATGAACTTTTCATGTCTTTTTAAATTAACCCTACTCTACATCCCCTTGTTTCCTCCATCCCCACTTACACCTTTGCACCTCCAGTATACTACCCCTCTATTATTATATCACATGTATTTTACTATCCCCTCCAATTGCACCTTCCTCCCTCATTACCCCCTCACATGGCCCTTTTTTACTTTACTAACCTCTACTGACTCATACCCCAACTTGCACACACATCTAAAAATTCAAAGGTAGGAACCACATATAAGAACATACAACATGTCTTTCTGAGGCTGAGTTAAACTCTTTTAGTATTTCTATTTTCAAGATCAAAATTTTATTTTTTGGGCTAGAGAGATGGCTTAGCAGTTAAGATGCTTGCCTGCAAAGCCAAAGGACCTTGGTTCGATTCCCTAGGACCCACATAAGCCAGGTACACAAGGTGGCACATGCATCTGGAGTTTGTTTGCCATGGCTGGAGGCCTTGGCCTGCCCATTCTCTCTCTTCCTCTCTCTCTCTCTCAAATAAGTAAATAAAATAAAAATATTGTTAAAAGATTTCATTTTTATTTACAGCAGGATAAAACAAATTGTTTGTGTGTACAGACCACATATATCCAATAAACTCATGTGTTTTTAATGTTTTTTGAATGTTTTGAACCAAGGTCCACAGCTGATGGTAACTTGTGAGGTGAAGCCTTGCTGGAAGAAGTGTTTCTGGGAGGTGGGCTTGAAGGTATTAGAGCCAACTCTGCCTTGCCAGAGCTTGGTTCACTTTCTTCGTTTTCCATCTGCTATGCAGAGATTATATCCAGTCTCTGCTCATGTCATGCTTTCCCTGCCATCATGAAGACTCCCTTTGAGAATCTAAGCCAAAATAACCCCTTTCCTCTTGTCAGCTGCTTTTGGTTGGGTGCTTTGTCCCAGCAAGGTTAATTACAACAAAAAATTGATACCAAAAGTGGAGGTGTTGCTGTTAGAAATCTGACCATGTGTCTTTAATCTTTTAGAACATATTTGTGGGAGGAATATGGAAGGATTTGAAACTTTAGACTAAGAGACACTTTGTAGTACTGTAAGTAGAGCTTGACAGACCATTCTTTTGAGAGTTGAAATACCTAAACACAGAAAGAATAAGAGGCATGGCATCTGAGAACTATGTAAGGACTGGACTGGAGGCAGCTTGTGTGCTCTTCCCATGTCCTGAGAACTTGATCAGGGCTCAGTTTAGAAGAAATGAACTGGTCAGATATTGCTGCCTGCTTCAGCTGCAATTGTTTGAAATTACCACCATTGAGATTAGGCCAGTTATTCTGCATTGGAACAGCAGAAAGAATGCTGACTCTTGAACATAAGGTGCCTGAATGCTGATGTTTTCCTGTTCTTCAAAGTCAGCTTTATTACCCCCTGGATTAACAATTTGGTAGCCTACCTGGAAATATGGAAGTATAACAAATGTAGAAAAGAAAGGGTCATTTCATTTGCAATGTGTTCTTCTTTTATGGACAAGGCCCCTGGGTAATGTGAGGCAGGGTTGCGGAGGCTCAATGGAGACATGAGGCTAAACCATGGGTTGCAGTGGAGACCCTAGGATTCTGGAGATGCCAGGACTGTGAGGCAGCTGCCAAGGAGAGTTGCTGGCTTGGGATAGAGTTTTTTTTCCATTATGTGGACAGATTAGCTGCAAAGGCAGAATTGGAACACCAGATTTTGTTGCAAGTACTACAAACCAGACAGTGAGCTACAGGATTTGATATTTGCTGTGTTAGTTATTGCATTTGTTCCATTTTTTCCTTGCTACGCCCAATGCCATCATTTGCAGTGTGAATGTTTACTCTGTGCTAGTGTATGTTTTGGTTTTACAGGCTCAGAGTTAAGAGAACTTGGACTTTGGATATTTGAGCAGTGTTGGGATTAAAAAAAAGAAAAAAGAAAAAAGAAAAATGAAGCCAAGCATGATGGTGCATGCCCTTAAATTCTAGCATTTGGGAGGTAGAGGTAGGAGGATCTCTGTCAGTTCAAGGCCAGCCTGGGACTACAGAGTGAGTGCCAGGTCAGCCTAAGCTAGAGTCAGACCCTACCTCAAAAATGAAAAAGGAAACTTTTAAAGTTGGGACTAAATGCATTTTTACATCTTGAGATGATTGTGAACTTGTGTGTAATGTGGTAGTTAGAATCAGATGACCCCATAAACTCAGGTGTTTTGAATGCTTGGTGCCCTGCTGGTGGCAATTTGGGAGGTATGTTCCTGGGGACAGGTATAGGGGTGTAATAGCCAACTCTCCCTTGCCAGAGCTTGGCTCACTTTCTTGCTATTTTCCAATTGCTGTGAAAAAGTGATGTCCAGTCTGCTCATGACATGCTTCCCCCTGCTACCATGTAGCTTCTCAAGACTATAAGCCAAAATAAACGCTTTTCCATCAGCTGCTTTTGGTCAGGTGTCATATCCCAGGAAAAGTTAAGTACCACACATTCATTATACATTCATCAGTTGATGGGTGTGGTAGTTTGAGTGTTATGTCCCTCCATGCATTCAGGTGTTTTATTAAAGCCTGTAACTTGAATTTCCAGGCACCTGGCTGGAAGGGGTGTCACTAGGGGCAGATGCAAAGGTTTTTGAGCTCTGGCTGTGTGGTAGTGTATCTCTGCTTAGATTTACGAATGGGAGTGAGCTTCTTCTGCCATTGATGGAACTTCCCCTTGGATCTGTAAGCTGAAATAAACCCTTCCTCCTATAAACTGTGTTTGGATGTTCATCTCTGGAACATGTGAGTTGTATAGCCAGCAAAAACTTTTTTTTCCAGCTCTGCAGGCTACCTCTCTTCACTAGATTAGTAGTTTCCTTTGTTATACAATTTATACAACAATGAAATCAACAACTAGTATTTTCAAGTCTGATGGAGTATTGTTAACTTGATGTTCCACAATAATTTTTATCCAAATTTTCTTTTAAAATTTAATTTTATATAGTTTATGTAAATGAAAATGGAATGATCTATACTATTGTATTTCACCCTTTAACTTACAAGAAGTAGTATGTAAAGAACACTTATGAACAAAATAATATAAGTAACAAAGTCTATGTAATTTTCAGTGTCCTCTAGAATACACACACACACACACACACACACACAGTGATGAAACTTCTGTGTGCCTTTTGAATTTTGTACTACCACATGTAATGTCTATTCAAAAGTAAATGCCAGGCTAGAGATAGCTTAATGGTTAAGGTGTTTGCCTGCAAAGCGTAAGGACTCATGTTTGACTCTCCAGGTCCCATGTAAGCCAGATGCACAATGACACAAGTGTACAAGGTTGCACATGTGCATAAGGGGGCACACATGTCTGGAGTTTGATTGCAATGGCTGGAGGCCCTGGCACACCAATTCTCTCACTCTCTCTTGCTCTTGCACATTAAAAAAAAGGCCAGTCTGTTGGGCTTGCCTGAAATAAAGAAAAGAAAAGAAATAAAAGGGAAAACAAGTAAGTGCAAGCAACTTTCTCATCAGTCTCCAACCTGGTCCCTGCTATGGCTGGTAATATCACTCAACCCTTCAGTCTCTGTAAAGCCCTTGGGAATTATATACCATCTCCTCAAATGCACATCTCACCACCACATTCTGCTAACATTCCTCAGCAACTGGTCTTTCACATATTTGTTCACTTAAGAGAAACTCAAGAACATTCATTAAGCCAAGCACTGGGCTGGAAATGAAAAGAAAAATGAGCTGCTATGGGCTCGATATCCTCAAGAAGCCCCACAGCGTGGACATGCAGAGCAGCCATACACCTTCTACCATTGTGGGATTTGAATGTGAATGTTTGTCCCCCATAGACACGGTTTTGATTAAAGTAAATCTTAAATCTCCAGCAGCCTGTTGGAAGAGGTACAACTGGAGTGGATCTTTTGGTCCAGTCCTAAGGTGTGGACAGAGAAGTTTGAGGTCTGGCTGCTGATGCTTGCTGCTGCTGGAAGCTGTTTCTCTCTGTTGTGGAGGCTAAAGTGAGCCAGCTTCCACTACCATGATGTGGTGCTTTCTGTGGAACCTGTAAGCCTAAAATAAACCTTTCCCTCCCAGTAAGCTGCTTCTGGTCTGATGTTCGTCCAGGACTGAGAAAGTGACTGCAGGGCCGGGAGCCGGACGGTGGGCGGCGGCGGAGGACACGCCGCCTGTGCCTCGGTCCCTGCGTCCCCAGCTCAGCAGCGTCGCTGGTGGCGGTGGCGGTGGCGGTGGCGGTGGCGGTGGCGGTGGCGGCGCTGGTGGCGGTGGCGGCGGCGGTGGCGGCGCTGGTGGCGGTGGCGGCGGCGGTGGCGGTGGCGGTAGCGGCGGCGGTGGCAGCGCTGGTGGCGGTGGCGGTGGCGGTGGCGGTGGCGGTGGCGGTGGCGGTGGCAGCGCTGGTGGCGGTGGCGGTGGCGGTGGCGGCGGCGGTGGCAGCGCTGGTGGCCGAGCTGCGAGCGCGCGGGGCGCACCGCCATGGGCCTGGCCAGGCTGCAGGAGAATGTGTTCTGGGCAGTCAAAGATCTATTCCTACATGGCCCAAACAGTGCTCCGGAATGCATACCCCCCCTTCAGGAAGAGAACTCAGTTGTACAGCACGAAGTCACATGTCAAGGGAAACCATTAGCTGGGATCTACAGGAAACGAGAAAAGAAATGCTGGGAAAGCCATAAGAAACATCATGAAGTCCGAGGAACAGAAGATCAAAGATGCCAGGAGAGGTCCTCTGGCACCTTTTCCAAACCAAAAATCTGTAGCAGCAGAACCTCCAAAAACTCCACTCCCATCATTTGATTCTACCAATGCAGTTGTCACCAAGCAAGCTCTGAAAAAGCCCCTCAAGGGCAAGCAGGCCCCCCCCGGGGAAAAAAAGCTCAAGGAAAAACGAGGCAGAATCACAAACTCACAGATTTCTACCCAGTCCGAAGGAGCTGCGGGAAGAGCAAAACTGAGCTGCAGCCTCAAGAACGGAAAAGAATAGACGAGCTGATCAAGAGCGGGAAGGAAGAAGGCATGAAGATTGACCTCACTGATGGCAAAGGCAGGGGCGTGATCGCCACTAAGCAGTTCTGTAGGGGCGACTTTGTGGTGGGGTACCACGGGGACCTCATGGAGATCACCGACGCCAAGAAGCGGGACCTCCATGGTCTGCTACATGTACTATTTTCTATCTGAGCAAAATATACTGCATGGATGCCACTCAAGAGACAAATCGCCCAGGGAGACTGATCAACCACAGCAAATGTGGGAACTGCCAAACTAAACTGCATGACATCGACGGCGTGCCTCACCTCATCCTCATCGCCTCGCGTGACAGCGTGACATGGCAGCCGGAGAGGAGTCCTGTACGACTCTGGCGACCGCAGCAAGGCCTCTACTGAAGCCTACCAGTGGCTGAAGCATTAGCCACCGTGGTGCCCTCCCCTCCACCTCCCCTTCTTCAGAGAACAAAGTGCTCTCCAAGGGAAATGACTTTTTTTACATACTTAATCTTAGCGAATTCAGATGTTTTTAAAAGTACAATAAGATGCCTTTTCATTGTAGTATTTAAATATCTGTTACAGGTTTCCAAGGTGGACTTGAACAGATGGCCTTATATTACCAAAACTTTTCTATTCTAGTTATTTTTGTACCTTTTTGCATACAAGTCAAATGTTCATGCTTCCCGTGCATGCAGTCAAAGATTCGGCACAGATTTCAGAGGAAAGAGTCAATGTTGAAGTAGGAAGCTGGGCGCGGATTTGCTCTTGTTTTCATCATCTCAAGAGACGCAACAAAGTGTATGAATATTTTTTAAAAAGCAGTGAGTCAGTCTCCCCCTCGGCTTTTTGGTTTGTTTATTTATTTACTTGAGAGCGATAGACAGAGCGAGAAAGGCAGAGAGCGAGAGCGAGAATGGGCGCACCAGGGCCTCCAGTCACTGCAAAGAAACTCCAGACGCGTGCGCCCCCTTGTGCATCTGGCTAACGTGGGTCCTGAGGAGTTGAGCCTCGAACTGGGGTCCTCAGGCTTCACAGGCAAGCGCTTAATCTCCAGCCCACCCCTCTGCTTTCTTGAAAGCTTACCTACCTGGGGCCTGGTGGCACCAGCCAAGCACAGGCCTTCTCTTCCACAGCTCGCTGCTTTCTCAGGCACCTCGAAGCATCAGGGTGGGCATCAGACTAGAGGTATGCTGGGAAAAGCACTTTTCCCTGAAACTGTATTCATTCATTATAGAAATGTGAACACTGAATTTATTTTGAAAAATAAAAAAAACAGAAAATTAAAGAAAAATGGAAAAATCCACAGAAAACAACTTACATCTATATAGGCCTTGAAGTGAGTGAAGTGCCTGTGCTTTTATTTTGGTATTCTTTTCATTTTTATCTTTTTGGGTTTTTTTAAGAGGAGATTTAAGATGATATTCTATTCTAAACAAAAGAAAAATTTTGTAGTGGGACCAGAAATTACTAAAGCTGATCCCCTCCCCCTTTCACTCCCTCTTCTGCTACCAGGACCTGTTTGTTGGATTCCCTGGTGTCTTTACGAGCCTGCCAGCCTCAGATACCAGGTGTGTGTGGCAGCCGGCAGGGCTCAGTGGCCAGGACACCAGGAGAAGGCTCAAATGTGACAGCAGGAGCCGGTGGCTTCCTTCTCCCTCCCCAGGGGAGGACCTGATTCTCACTCTTCCCCTTCAATCCAAGGACTGGGGCTCGGGAGCCAGGTAAATGTGAATGAATCCAGGAATGAGAACCGACCCTTGCCCTTGACCCCTGGCCTCACGATGGTGCTACCTAAGAAAGTCTTCTCTGCAACCCCTGCCCCCACCCCTACTAGCCTGGTCAGAATTGGAGGAGGATCTGATAGGAGCATCTAACTGTGAGATTAAATGTCTTGTGATTTAGCTTTGTATTTAAATAGCAAACAAACAAAAAAGGAAATAAACTTGAAAATTGTTTGTCATCATAAAAATGAAACAAATGCTAAATATTTATTACCAATAAAAAAGAAAGTAACTGCAACAACCATATATAATTTTTATTTAGGTAAGATAAGAGGTCATAAAATATACTTTTATAATATATACAAAAAGACATTTGAATGAATAAGGAATATGACAGGTAACAGCATTTAGTGTTTATAAATGAAACCATCAATAACTTTAACAATTCAGAAAAAAATCTAAAGTCTATGTAAGACCATTCTTTACATTTTAAAGTGAAAAAAAAAAAACTATTAGGCTTTTAAAGATAATACATGGCTTCCTGGCTTTTTAAATGGTATCAGAATAAGTTTCTAAGTACTATCATACATGGATGTGAAAGGAAAACAACAAAGATAAGAATTTTAGCAAGCAAAGTATTACTCCATAACAGCATGGTAAAATTTTGCTTCTTTTTATATAAAGGTCCATTGATTTACATTTGTTCTTTATAACAGGAGCAGAAGTAGTTAATATGTTAATACTTGAGGAGTCTATAAGCTTTGTGGCAAAAATAATTATTTCAACAAGGTTGAATACTATGAAAATGTGCAACACACTGCATATATAGTAATTGAGGTCACATAAACTGTGACCCTTAGCTCTTCTATATGAAACATTTCAACTCCAGGTTAAGCTGGAATTTAATACAATGTTCACTATCTTTACATTTCTTAAGTAGGCAGCCTCAAGCTTTAAGCTAATATAATTTTGTTGTTTGAATAAGTTCTCATTTCTATTACAAAAGAATGTTTCTGCAATGTCCCTTATAAATGTTTTCTTCTCAGTACTCTAACAAATCACATCATGATCAACAACCCTTTGAAAAGACAACTGAGATCAGAGAAGGAATCATCATCAAAATGGAGTATATCTTGCGACCCCTGGATGATTTTGCTACTTCAACACCCACAGCTCCAAGAAGATAGCTCAGAATCTCTTAAGGAAAACAAACTCTCATGAAGTGACTCCCAATCATTTATGAATGACAGAAGAGAAGCTAGCGGAAGCTCTACATACAGGAGACATAAATACTGCACACCATGTAGTGAATATTTGCACAAACCCTTTCATCTTTAAAGCATAAAATGCAATCAGCAAATCTGATGCTCTTAGCTGTTTTCTTAAGATGTTTATGACACAGCTCAACAAGCTTCTCTGTGGCATGGAAACTTCCCAGTTAAGGCTTTTCAATAGGTTTGTAGCAAGCATCAGGCTGCCAGAGGCGAATATCAATGAGAACCTGATTAAGTTTTTGCATCCAGAGATCACGCTCTTCTTTAGTGTCTGCAGAGAGCCAATTCCTGCAAGAATAAACAGACCAGGTTTCTCTCTCATCAGTTGCCTCCCTGTACTCCTGGGATTTTTGTTGTTGTTGTTGTTGTTTTTGTTTTTGTTTTTAGTTTTGGTTTTTCAAGGTAGGGTCTCACTCTAGCTTAGGCTAACCTGGAATTCACTATGTAGTCTCAGGGTGGCCTCAAACTCATGCACTCCTCCTACCTCTGCCTCCTAAGTGCTGGGATTAAAGGCATGTGCCACCACGCCTGGCTTTTTTTTTTTACTTTTTATTGACAACCTTCATACATATACACAATACACCCTGATCATAATCCCTTCCCACCACCCTCTTTCCTCACACCCCCATCCACTGAATACATTCTTCTTTCCATAATTAGTCCCTGTTCAATTTATTTATTTATTTATTTATTTCTGAGGTAGAGTCTCACTCTTGCCCAGGCTGACCTGGAATTAACTATGTAGTCTCAGGGTAGCCTTGAACTCATGATGATCCTCCTATCTCTGTCCCCCAAGTGCTGGGATTAAAGGTGTGTGCCACCATGCTCAGCCCTAATTTTTAAAAATATTTTATTTTTATTTATTTATTTGAGAGAGAGAGAGAAAGAGGCAGATAGAGAGAAAGAGACAGACAGAATGGACATGCCAGAGCCTCTAGCCCTGCAAATGAACTCCAGATGCATGTGCCACCATGAGCATACTGGGGAATTGAATGTGGATCCTTAAACTTTGTCTAGGGACCCAAGTTCAACACAGAAACAAAGCCACAGGCTCAGAAACACACTGAGTTGAGGATGCACTGTTCTCTACCTGCAAAGGAGCACACATGCAGGTTATGGTAACGTAAGAAAAGCACACATAAGTGAAGCAGAGTAGTTAGAGAGGCATGTGGTCTAGCTACTTCTGGTATAGAAGAATGCCCAAGACATCTAGGAGAGATAATCATCAGAAGAAAAAAAAAGCTGATATTAAAAAAGCTGAAAATATATCAGTAAAGCTTGTAAGAGATTAAGTGGGGTACTATGTCCAGGAACCATTTGGTAGTGAGTGTACTTTGGTTGGTTCTCTTATTGACTGTGGCATGGACAGGGCAGCTGTGGTGGTTTGAACAAGGTGTCCCCCATAAATTCGTGTGTTCAGAATGTTAGGTCCCCAGCTGGTAGCAATGTGGGAATTGGAGCCTCCTGGAAAAGGTGTGTTCTTGGGGGGGGGGGAGTGAGACTATGAGTATTATAGCCAGCTTCCCTTACCAGTGTTTAGCACAATTTCCTGCAGCTATTGTCCATTTGATGTTGGTCAAGAAGTGATGTCCAGCCTCTGCTCATGCCACATTTTCCCCCTACCATTATGGAGTTTCCCTGGACTCTAAGCCAAAATAAACCCTTTCCTCCCACAAGTAGTTTTTGGTCAGGTGCTTTGTGCCAAAATGCAAAGGTGAATGCAACATTAATGCTAAAGCAAATGATTATAAATCCCATTTATTAAACTGGGTGTGGTAAGGAATACCTGTCATCCAGAAGAGGCAAGTGGATCACCACAAGTTTAAGGTCAGATTGTTCTACATAGTGAGTCCCAGGACAACCAGGGCTACATAGGAGACCATGCTACAAATTGAAAGATAGATGGATAGATGGATGGATGGATGGATGGAAGGAGGTAAATCCTCTTTGTCCATCTTGTCCTGTCTGACACTACTGCTATACTGAAGGAAATGAATAGATGATTAGATGAATTAATTTGAAAGTACTCTGGACATCAAGAACCACCAAAGAATAAACTCTCCATGTAGATCCCCTCACCAAGTACTGAATGCTACTCTAACAAATGAAGTACACCCCCAGCCCTTGGTTTCTGAGACAGAGTCTCACTATGCAGCCCTTCAACTTCCCAAAGCACTGGGATTACAAGCGCACATCCACACTCATTGGCCATTTTAAACAAAGTGGCAGCTTCTGGCAATATGGTTCTTTCTCTTTTGTCATCATGCCTCTTGCCTATAGTGTTCTAAAACTGTCATATTAGAAACTCATGGAAATGGCTCTCCCATCCCCACATGGGTAACATCTAGCAACTGCCTGATGAATAAAGACTTAAATTCCAGCTTTCATCTCTTATCACAATCCTGTATAATAACACCTTCAAGCTTATCTTGGACATCCAAACAAAAAAAACTATGTAAACTTCTTAGCAATAAACCTGTGCATGTTATACTTAAAATGACACTCCCAAGTTTATTCTATTGATAAGAAACCAGAAATCTGCAAAGTAGAATGAGAGGGTTTTTCTAAGTGACCTTAGATAAGAATATTTTTAATAGAAAGGAATGTGTAAAATCTTCTTGAATAACACTTGATTTCTCAGTTACACATGAAATGTTTAAATTTAACCAAAATGTTATTAGTTAGCTCTCTTAAGAACAACGAGGACTAGGTAAGATACAGTCCGAATACCAGAAGCGTATTCACTTAGTCTTAATAGATTATTCTCTTACTTCTATGTGTATGCTTTCTCACTGGGGATTGAGTCTTCTAAAAGCAAGGATCATCTTTGATATTTCCTATACTGATAAGAACAGAGTGAGCAATTAGTTGGCAGAAATAATAATGAGCCAGTACATACTTGGTAACACAGAGTGTGTCCCTGCACTGGCTGACAAGAGTCTCTCGGTCATCTTCTCTTTGAGGTCGGACAGTAATTAATTCAAAAGTGTTGCGTCTTGCACAAAATTCTCTGTTGGCTGGTTCTATTTGACGACTGGTACAGTTGGCAAGATTTATCCTTCCTATGGGATTCTTTAAAAATAAATTGCAAAAATATTAATAGAAAATAAGCAAGGCTATTTAAGTCAATGAGCATTTTAAGCAAGCACTTTTAACCACTGAGCAATCTCCCTAGACCTCAATAAGCATTTTAAGTAGTGTTTAAGCTATTACACATTAAAGTTCAAAAGCCATTAATTTAAAAGTTAAAACTTAGCAATCAGTCAGACATAGTGGCACACACCTTTAATCCCAGCACTCAGGTGACAGAGATAGGAGGATCACTGTGAATTCAAGGCCAACCTGAGACTACATAGTAAATTCCAGACCAGCCTGAGCTAGAGAGAGAGATACTACCTCAAAAAGAAAAAGAAAGAAAAAAAAAAACCAATCCTATTAAAAGAAAATATTTTCAAGTATTTTAAATATATATTTATTTGAGAGAGAAAGAGGCAGATAGAGGGAGAATGGACGCATCAGGACCTCCAGCCATTGCAAACAAATTCCAGATGCATGTGCCACCTTGTGCATCTGGCTTACATGGATCCTAGGGAATCAAACCTGGGTTCTTTGGCTTTGCAGGCAAATGCCTTAACCACTTAGCAATCTCTCCAGCCCAAATAATTCTTTTTTTTTTTTTTTTCATGTACTGGCAAACCCTACAGCTGACAACAACAACAAAAAAATCTCTTTTTAAAAAATATTTCTAGGGGCTGAGAAATAGTTTAGCAGTTAAGGTGTTTGCCTGTAAAGCCTAAGGACCCAGGTTCCACTCCACAGAACCGACATAAACCAGATGCACATGGTGGTGCATGCATCTGGAGTTCGTTTGCAAGTGGCTAGAGGCTCTGGTGTGCCCATTCTCTCTCTCAATAAATAAGTAAAAAGAATTTTTTAAATAAATATTTTATTTATTTGTAAGCAGAGAGAGACGGAGGGGGAGAGAAAGATAAAATGGGCACACCAGGGCCTTAATGCAAACAAACTCCTGATGCACGTGCCACTTTGTGCAACTGGCTTACATGGTATTGGGGAACCAAACCCAAGAAAGACATCAGGCTTTGCAAACAAGCATCTTTAACCACTAAGACATCTCTGTAGCCCAACTTTTTTTTTTGTTGTTGTTGTTATTCTTTTTCCAAGATAGGGTCTCACTCTAGCCTAGGCTGACTTGGAACTCATTCTGTAGTCTCAGGCTGGCCTCAAACTCACAGCAATCCTCCTACCTCTGCCTCCCAAGGGCTGGTATTAAAGGTGTGCACCACCACACCTGACCTGTCCATATTTTGCTTGTGAACCCTTCTATAATTTAAAATATAAACATAGTAACTATATACCCATTCATACTATCCCCACAACAGTGCTGGAGGCTAAACCCAGGATTTGTACTTGGTGCATTTCCTAACCAAGTGTCCTACTACTTAGCTAGATCTGCAACCTCTTGTGAATCTTTTTAAAACAAAAAACAACACTGCCTGTGGGGATGGGAGAAGGCTTGCACATGTGTAGGTCAGAAAACAACCTTAGGATCATTTCATCTAAAACCTTCTATTTATCCATGTCTTCACAAATGACATTTCTTCTTTTTTTTTTAACACTAAAAAGTAATCTGTTGATCTGGAGATATGGCTTAGCAGTTAAGGCACTTGTCTGTGAAGCCTAAGGACCCAGGTTCGATTCCCCAGTACCCATGTAAGCCAGATGCACAAGGGGCACATGCACCTGGAGTTCGTTTGCAGTGGCTGTAGACTCTCTAGCACACCCATATTCTCTCTCTCTTTCAGCAAATAAATAATATTTTTAAAGTAACCTGTTATGTATATATGCCACAATTTTTCGCTAATTCATCTTTGGTTTTTGTCTTTGATTTTTGTTTTATGTGGTTGTTTTTTTGTTTGTTGAGTCAGCATCCTATTCTATCTAGCCCAGGCTGGCCTGGAACTCATGCTGTAGCCTAAACTGGCCTTGAATTCAGTTATCTTGCTATGTCAACCTCTCATGCTGAGATTAAAGGTGTGAGCCACCATGTTCCACAGCTCACTCATCTTTTGGTGGACCTTTAGGTTGTTTCCCCATCTTGACTGTTGAGTAATTTAGCAATTACATCTCTGACATACTAATCTTTATTCCAGAGCAATCACACTAATCCCACTACTGGGACTGCTGGATTGTATGGTAATTCTACTTACAATTTTTGAGGCCCCTTCATTTTGTTTACAAAGCCATCAATAGCATATAAAGGGTTTTTTCCCCTCTACATTTTCACCAGTAGTTGGTACCCTTCATCGTTTTGATAACAGCCAATCTAACACGTGTGACATGATAGTTCATCATAGCTTTGCTCTGTATTTCTCTGATGATTGGAGACAGAGTATTTTTTTCATGTCTGATGGTCATCTTCTTTTCTACTCAAGTCACTTACCCATATTTAAAATAGGTGGGCTGGAGAGATGGCTCCATCAGTAAGGTGCTTGCCTGCAAAGCCTAATGACCTGGGTTTGATTCCCCAGTACCCACGAAAGCCAGATGCACAGAGTGGTGCATGCGTCTGGAGTTTGTCTGCAGTATCTAGAGGCCTTGTTGCACACATTCTCTCCTTCCCTCCCCTCCCTCTCTCTCTCTACTTGCAAATAAATGATAAAGTATTTTTTTTAAATAGGGCCTTTAATCCCAGAACTTGGGAGGTAGAGGTAGGAGGATCTCTGTGAGGTCAAGACCAGCCTGAGACCTCAGAATGAGTTCTAGGTCAGTCTGGGCTAGAGGGAGACTATCTCGGTGTTGGGGGGGCGGGGAGAGAAAAGAAAAAAAAAAACAACAAAATATAGACAGTAGTTATCTCAGTTATGGATAATTTTTCTTCTTAATCCTGCTTATTTCTATTTTTTAAGTTTGGAATGGTAAATCAAACTTGGTAATAATATTAAGTTCTTGCATAATGAGTATGGGGATGTAGCTCAGTGGTAGAGTTCTTGCCTTGCACAAGGCCCTGTGTTCAATCCCCAGTATCTCAAAAAGCCTAAAACAACAAACAAACAAAACAAAAAAACCCACTATTAATATCTGCATAATGAGATAAAATTTATAACACAAAACTGTATTAAGTTTTAAACAAATTCAACCCCACTGTTTTCCTGTGGGTGGTTTTCCATTACTGGTCTATTAAAAATATACTTAAGTCAACTAGTTAATAAAGTGTCAAAATGAATTTAACATATTGCCAAATAAAAATGTCAACAAATATATTATGAAACATTCTAAGAGAAAGGGGGATAAGAATCATATGCCCTAGAGAATTTTTTAAAATTTATTTGAGAGACAGAGAAGTAGGCAAAGGGGTGGGATAGGGGGGAATGGCATGCCAGGTGCATCTCTGGCCACTGCAAACAAACTCCAGACACATGCGCTACCTTGAACATCTGGTTTATGAGGGTCCTGGGGAATCAAACTGGGGTCCTTTGGCTTTGCAGGCAAGTTCCTTAACCACTAAGCCCAGGGAATATTCAGAATGGTCGAATTATAAGGAATAGATACGTTATAAATTTTACACACCCATGCGCACGTGCATGCACGTGTGCGTCAGCAGCCAGAACACTGTAATGGCTCAAAAAGCACATGCAAAGTAGAATCTGGGAAGAGGGGACGGAGACAGTGGAATACTTGCACAAAGCATCACACCAATGTCCATCAGGGCTTTCACCATTGACCAGCACTCTGTACATTACCTTTCGCCTCTCATCATCTGGGTAAGTCCAGTAAGAGATACAGTTTCCCAACAGAACACACCACCTTCGATGCCAGGCACCAAAACCACTAACATCTTCAAATATGGTCTGGAAAAATCAATTGAAATGCTGGCTTTAGAAACTTGAGAAAATTTTCCCAACAATGAAGTCCTGGTTCTGAGTGTTAAGCTTCCATATATAGTCATATCTTATGTTACTTTATACATTTTTCATCAAGTCTTTTACCTTACTAATGAAAATTAGATTGCTTATATCAGAAATAATTTAAACATCACCTACAAGTATTTAAGAATATCTAGATAAATGTTCCTCAAATAAATTTACCTAATTTAATATGCCTAAAAATATTGTGTACTTAATGCTCCTTAAAAAACAGTGAAGAGCCAGGCATGGTGGTGCACACCTTTAATTAGAGCACTCAAGAGGCACAGGTAGGAGTGACCATGACTTCGAGGCCACCCTGAGACTACATAGTGAAATCCAGGTCATCCTAACCTAGAGTGAGACCTTACCTCAAAAAACAAACAAAAAAAAAGCACAGGTGATAGAATATTTTTTTATTAGGGCTAGAGAGATGACTCAGCAATTTAAGTGCTTATCTGCAAAGCATAAGGACCCAAACTCATCCCCAGTACCCACCTAACACCATATGTACAAGGGCATGCATCTGGAGTCTGTTTGCAGTGGCCAGAGATGCACCTATTCTCTCTCTCTATCTGCCTCTTTTTCTCAAATAATTAATTTTTTGTTTGTTTGTTTGCAGAGAGAATGAGAAAATGGGCCTGCCAGGGCCTCTTGTCACTGCAAACAAACTCCAGATGCAGGCACTAGTTTGTGCATCTGGTTTTACTCAGGTATTAGGGAATCAAACCCAGGTCATTAAGCTTTGCAAGCAGGTACCCTTAACCACTTAGCTATCTCTCCAACCCAGTGACAGAATATTAAGGTAGCCCTATTTATAGAGAAAGCTGGCATTTCATGTTGATTCAGGAGAACAGACTTTTCTAACAGAATGAGGAGTCAATCCCTGATGATGGTCCTTGATGACTGCTGTGACTCACACCAGAACTGTGACCCTGCCTGGCCAGGAAGCACACAGACAAGTCAGGTGTTTGGCCAGGTCAGACCTTAGGAATACAGAGGACATTCTACAGATGGGTGTAGTAATAATATAGGGGGCAGGTAGGACTCCAGAACAGGTAACCAATAACCTCTACATGCACATTCTTCCATTTAAACAGTACAAACAGAAGCTGGAAGGTTAGGGTTTTTAGTGGTAGTCATAACTGAGCCCTATTTTATGTTAAAGCTCTTACTTTTTATTTTTTTAAAGTTATTTTAGGATCTTTTCTGTTAAATAACAAAACAAGGAAAAAATGTAACAATGCTGTACAGGGTAAGCAACATTTGTTCTGCAAAGGACCAGAGAGTAAGCATCTTAGCTTGTATTGCCTATAAGATCTCTGGTATAAATATTCACCTTTCCTGCTATAGTACAAAAAACAGCCAGACCCTAAGTAAACAGGTGGCCTATGTTTATAGAAGTAGACAAAACAGCCAGGGAACAGACTGTCCCCTGGAGTAGATAACCCAAAAGTCTCTGTTGAACTACAGAATGCATTATAGCTATTACATCTTCAAATCAAACTGTCACTTTTTCTGACTATTAGCGAGCTAATAAAAATTAGCCCTAATTTGGTTCTTGTTGTGACAGGTGTCATTCTAAGCAGTTTTTATATATTGAAAGGCAAACAGAAAGTCAATGACTATGGGTGTGCCAGGGCCTCCTGTCACTACAAATGGCCAAAAACCATGTCAAAGAGTCTTGTGTTCTTTCTTATTACATTTCTGTAATAAGACTAAGCTTCAGGATTTAAGAAACGAGTAGATGTGAAGAGATCTAACAAACTAGGCAAGAGCACAGCTTAAAAATTAAATAAAGCAGGCAACATATGCAAATGAACCAGCTGCCAGAGATTCTTGGTTGCTAAAGGTACAAAAAGCAAAATAATATGTACATTAAAAGGCCAATAGGTAAACCTGGCTTTCAAGTCAGGAATTTATATTAAAAATACTTTTCTGAGAGTATCTAGTGCTACCTGCTGGATACAAATATGAAAAAAAGCTAATCAGGAAGAAAAATGTGTGTTCACAGTATCCTTAAGATTTCGACTTTTAAAATGTGAATGAACTCTCTCACAGGACAGGACTCTACAAGGATTCTGTTCTCACTCCTCTTCAGCTACAGAACTGGTTTCAAAGAGCTGCTCCCAAGGCTGGAACAACTCAGACCCACATCTGCCTTAACCACTCCTCCTTCCATCTCTTTACATGGCAGCTGGGACACTGGGTCTCTATTTCCACTGCCTGGACATTCCCTGTTCAGCTGCCTTGGTGCCCCTGTGCTCAGTTGTGCTCACTTGCTCCGGGGAATTATGATTAATACTGTGCTAAGGGCATCTTCATCTTTACCTCAATCAAAAGGGCTGTCTTGGGGCCAGAATGCTGGCTTGGCAGCTAAAGGTTTTTGCTTGCAAAACCTGACAGTTTAGGTTTGATACACCAAAACCCATAAAAAGCCAGATGCACAAAGCAAGATGCACATGCATCTGCAGATCCTTTACAGAGGCAAGAGGTCCTGGGGCACACCCATCCTCCCTCTTTTCTGTGTGTCTGTGTGTGTGTGTCTGCTTCTTTCTATCTCAAATAAATTTAAAAAACAATTTTTAAAGGCTGTCTTGAGTTCCAAATCCAGTTATTTCTGGAAAGAGGCATGAGAGAACTTTTCAAAGTGTAACAGCCTTTATCTTAATGGAAATCCGGGTCACAAAGGTGTCTACACTTGGAAAAAATTAGGAAATGCGTACCTAAGTTTTAAGGAAAAGTGTCTATAATATACTTTGAAATTGTCCCATAAAGATAACAGAAATTGAACAATGGTTAAAGGTTGGCTAGATCATTAATATTTGATAGGAGAAGAAGAGTGAAAAAAACATTACAGGGTAAAGATAAAATCTAGATGGTCTAACCTGACTATGTTGGTGCTCATTGTAAAATACTGGTAAGCTTACAATTTTTCACAAAAGAATATTGAGAGGAAAACACAGGACTCCTACCAAGTGTGAGAAGAGGCATGCCCAATCTCTCCAGGTCCTTTTTCTCACCGGCATCCCTGCCACCCAATGTGTATAAGGAAGGGATCTAAGCATTATTCTAATTTCTAAAACCACAAGGGTCTGCCCTTCATCTATCCCTGCTGGTCTCACATCTCTCATCTGCTAATCAGTCTTTCGAAGGTGCCATTCTCCAGTCCATCTTCCACTCACCATTCCACATAATTTTTCCCAAATCCCACATTTGATGTTTTCCTCTGCTTTGCTTAAAACCCTGTAACAGCCAGGCGTGGTGGCGCACACCTTTAATCCCAGCACTCGGGAGGCAGAGGTAGGAGGATCGCTGTGAGTTCGAGGCCACCCTGAGACTCCATAGTGAATTCCAGGTCAGCCTGGGCTAGAGTGAGACCCTACCTCGAAAAACCAAAAAATAAAAAAATAAAAATAAAAATAAATAAATAAAAATAAAACCCTGTAACAGTAACCTGTTAGCTTCAGAATATACTCAAAGTCTAAATTCTTTTTTTTTTAATTTTTTTTTGTTTGTTTATTTTTATTTATTTGAGAGCGACAGAGAGAGAGAGAGAAAGAGGCAGAAAGCAAGAGAGAGAATGGGCGCGCCAGGGCTTCCAGCCACTGCAATCAAACTCCAGACGCGTGTGCCTCCTTGTGCGTCTGGCTAACGTGGGTCCTGGGGAATCGAGCCTCGAACCGGGGTCCTTAGGCTCACAGGCAAGCGTTTAACCGCTAAGCCATCTCTCCAGCCCCTAAATTCTTCACAATACTCAGCCCATTCTACCCATGCATAGTCTTCTCCAGTCTCAGTTATTGCCCCTGCCCCCAATGCTAAACTCTAGTTATCCTGAAATACTCGACACTCTGAGAGTCAACACTCTATTTGGGTGAGGGTGAGAGAGGGAAGGAACTGCCAAGCAGCACTCCCCACCCCCACACCCCCGCTAACTTACTTATTAGCTTGGAAGTTACTACTTCCAGTAGCTTCCTTTAGTCCTCCATAATCAGTCAAGACAGATGCTCCATGAGCTTACACTCATGCACATTATGTTTTTTCCTGTTACGGTTCTGTGATGTCTTTGTTCACTTCTCACTATGAACTAAAAGCTCCTCCCGAGTGGAGGAACTATTTTTTTGTGACCTGATCTATTTCAATATCAGCACAGTGAGTGTCACAAGTCTTCACTGAGATAGTTTGTCATGTACTTACATAAGATATTCATTTCTATAAGACACCAAGCCTGTATTTTATAAAACATGAAGATCAGGTGGTGTTACTTACCAGAAAACCTTTCTCTTCAACACTTGAATTTACTTGACAGCTTATTTTCAAATAAATATGACCTTCCAAAGGAGATAAAAAAGGCACCTGTGAAGAAAGAGGGTAAACTATTTGCAAAATAGTCTTTCCCAATAAATCATGAACACAGAATACTGTGCCTTGAAAATACATCAATTTTCTAAAACTGGAATATAAAAGATGTGGCCAAAAGGCTACTATTTCCTTAGTGGTGAATGTTTTTAAAGAATAAAATCAGGGCTGGGGGAATAACTTAGCAGTTAAGATGTTTGCCTGTGAAGCCTAAGGACCCTGGCTTGATTCCCTAGGACGCATGTAAGCAGATGCACAAGGGGGCACATGCGTCTGGAGTTTGTTTGCCCTGGCACGCCCATTCTCTCTTTCTCTCTGCCTCTTCCTCTCTCTTTCAAATAAATAAATAAGATATTTAAAAAAGAATAAAATCATTCAAGGTAGAATTTGACAAAAACAAAGTCCTAAATTCATATAATTGTGAGAAAGAAAACACAGATTTAACAATAGAATACGTGTGCTTATTTATTTTTCATCAAGAGGAGAAAACACTCAATACGAGTATGGTGCATGCCTTTAATCCCAGCATTTGGGAGGCAGAGGTAGGAGGATTGCCATGAGTTCAAGACCACCCTGAGACTACATAGTGAATTCCAGGTCTGCCTGGGCTAGAGTGAGACCCTACTTCAAAAGAGTATGGATAGACTAATGGCTAAAATTCCTACAATTAAAATGGAAAACCTGAGCTTCCAGTTAAGATGGCGGCATAGGAACCATGCCAAAGCAGCCTAGAAAAGAAAAAGAAAAAAAAAAAAAAACAGCAAAATACACTCTTCTACTAAAAAGTGAGGTATATAAGAAATTACCACCTGCAGCAGAGAAGTAGGAGAGATCCAGAGTGTCTAGATCCCACAGAAGCAGGCAGAAGTGGCTCCAGCAGCAGCGGCACCAAGTCTGTGTGGCTCTAGCCATAAGGCTCAGCCTGAGCCGCAGGAAAAGCCAGGTGAGGAGACTCTCCACTCAAACTCAAGAAATGTGAAGGGAGGACGGCAGAGAAGAATGAAGGAGCAGCTTGTGAGGAAGATGAGTGGGAGGACCAGCAGGAAAACATCAGCCACCATCCACAGCCTCCCCTCCCCCACCACCAGCGAGCACCAGAGACCTGGGGAAGGGAGCTCACCTACACAGCACCCAAAGGCAATCAGAGCAGCGATCCAGCGACCCAGTGACCCAGCCAGCCTACCTGAACCCACAGCACAACAAAGAGGGACTCAAGCAGGAGCGAAGCATAATTGAGACCAAAATCCCAAAAGGTAACTGGGATTACACCAGGGAAGGGTCTCACATGGTCACAAGCTGACTTGGAACCCACAACAGACCAGAAATCTTAACCTCCTAGTTGACAGGATTAAGGGTGTGGTGCAACACATATCATAAGGGACTGCGATTTTGTTAAAGAATCTGGTAGTCATAATACCTACTTTTGCATAAATATTCTGTGCTGTTTTCAAATGAATGTGTACATTGCTTAGTTAAATTTTAGAATCTGCTTGTATTTTGTTCCACCCAGCCTTCTTGAATACTCTCATAGCAGGCAAACCCAACATCTAGAGTCACTTTTGTAGTTACTCTGAGAGTCTCAAGAGCCACACCTAGCACCTTAAACTCCTACCCTGAAGATATATAACATTAGATTGGTTTATACATCTAATAATACTGCAGCTAAATAAAAAAAAAAGAAAATCCAAGCATTAAATTAATTCAAGATGCAAAATATGTACATTATAACAAGAAACACAAAAAATCAGGACAGTATAAATCCATCAAAAAGTATTAATGCATCAGAAATAACCTCCAGTGAGACTGATTTAGAGGAAATGCCTGAGAAAGATTTCAAAAGAATAATTATAAATATGTTCGAGGAAATCAAAGGAATGAAAGAGGAAATCAAAGGAATAAAAGAAGACACAGGAAACCAATTTAATGAAATGAGGTCAATATAAGACATAAATAAGGAAATGGAAATAATAAACAAAAATCAGTCAGAATTACTAGAAATTTGGAGGAAATAAACTCTGTAGAAAATCTCACCAGTAGAAGGGATGAAGGAAAGGACAGAATATCTAAACTAGAAGACCAGGTGGCAGATCTAATACAGTCCAACAAAGAGAAAGACAAACTAATAAGAAACTATGAATGGGAATTTCAAGATATTTGAAAAGATCAAACATAAGAATTTGGGGTATAATAGTAGGAGAAGAATGTTACTCCAAAGGCACAGTAGGTGTTTTCAACAAAATCATAGAAGAAAACTTCCCCCAAATTGGGAAAGAGATGCCAATGCAGACACAGGAAGCCTTTAGGACACCAACAAGACAAAACCTGGAAGGAACCTCTCTTTGCCATATTATAATTAAACTACCAAACATACAAAGAAAATATATTGAAAGCAATTAGACAGAAAAATCAAGTCACATACAAAGGCAAGTCCATCAGGATCACAGCAGATTACTCAACACAAACTTTCAAAGCCACAAAGGCTTGGAATGATGCATTCCAAGTTCTGAACGATAATAACTGTCAACCAAGGTTACTTTTATCCTGCAAAGCTATCCATTCAGATAGATGGAGAAATAAGGACATTCCACAACAAAAGCAGGCTAAAAGGAATTATTTGAAGACAAAACCAGCTCTAAAGAAAATACTTGAAAGGATCCTTCATGCTGAAAAGAAAGAAAAGCACACATATAAGGAACCTGGAAAAAACAAACCATACTCAAATACTAGTTAATACAAGAAAGCAAAGGTAAAACCAAAAGAACAAAACAAGCAATGGCAAAAATAAATACACACCTTTCAATAATAATTCTTAATATCAACGGCCTCAATGCCCCAACCAAAAGACATAAGTTTGCAGACTGGGTTAAACAGCAGGATCCTTCAATTTGCTGCCTCCAAGAAACTCACCTTTCTACAAAGGATGGACACTATCTTAGGGTGAAAGGTTGGAAAATGGTGTTTCAAGCCAATGGGCCTAGAAAACAAGCAGGGGTTGCTATCCTAATATCTGACAAGGTAGACTTCAGTCCGACATTAGTTTGGAAAGATAAAGAAGGTAGGTGTTTTCAACACTTTAATCACTTTATGTTGATTAAAGGCACACTCCAAGAGGAGGACATTACAATCCTAAACATATATGCACTTAACATGGGGACTCCCAACTTCATCAAACAAATGCTATTAGAACAGAGGTCACAGATAACATCAAACACAGTTGCAGTGGGTGACTTCAACACCTCACTCCCATCAATTGACAGGTCATCTCGGCAAAAATTAAACAGAGATGCATCTGGATTAAATGAGATCATAGAACAAATGGACCTAACAGGACATTTCATCCAAATGCTGAAGAATACACATTCTTTTCAGCAGCACATGGAACACTCTCTAAAATAGACCATATATTAGAACACAAAACAAATCTTAACAAATACAGGAAAATTGAAAATGGGATCAAACCAAAAATAAATAGCAAGAAAAGCTATAGAGCATACACAAAATCATGGAAACTAAACAATACACTACTAAATGATGAATGGGTCAATGAAGAAATCAAGAAGGAAATCAAAAAATTCATAGAGTCAAATGATAATGAGAACACAACATACAAAACCCTTTGGGACACAATGAAGGCCATTCTAAGAGGGAAATTTATAGATTTAAGTGCCTATATTAAGAAATTAGAAAGCTCAGCTGGGCGTGGTGGCGCACGCCTTTAATCCCAGCACTCGGGAGGCAGAGGTAGGAGGATCGCCGTGAGTTCGAGGCCACCCTGAGAATACATCGTGAATTCCAGGTCAGCCTGGACTAGAGTGAGACCCTACCTTGAAAAACCAAAAAAAAAAAAAAAAAAAAAAAAAGAAATTAGAAAGCTCGCAAGTAAACAATTTAATGCTTCACCTTAAAGCCTTAGAAAAAGAAGAGCAAAGCAAACCGAAAATCAGTAGATAGGAAGAAATAATAAAGATTATGGCAGAAATTAATGAAATAGAAACAAACAAAAAAAAATAAATCCAATGAATCAACGAAACAAAGAGTTGGTTCTTTGAAAGGATAAACAAGATTGATAAACGTTTATCAAATCTGACCAAAAGAAAGAGAGAAGAGACACAAGTTAATAAAATTAGAGATGAAAAAGGCACTATCACAACAGATAGCAGAGAAATTAAAAAAAATCATAGGGTCTTACTATAAGAACATATACTCCACTAAGTTTGAAAATATGAAAGAAATGGATGATTATATGACTTACCTAAATTAAATCCAAATGAGATTAACCACTTAAATAGACTTATAACAAGTATGGAAATCCAAGCAGTTATCAAAAATCTCCCAACTATAAAAAGTCCAGGCCCAGATGGATTCATTGGTGAATTTTACCAGACCTTCAGGGAAGAACTAACACCATTGCTTCTTAAAATTTTCCATAAAATAGAAAAAGAAGGAATCCTACCAAACTCCTTCTACGAAGCCAGCATCACCCTGATACCAAAATGAGGCAACGATAGAAAAAAAAAAAAAAAAGAAAATTACAGACCAATCTCCCTCATGAACATAGATGCAAAAATTCTCAACAAAATATTGGCAAACAGAATACAAGAATATAACAGAAAGATCATTTACCCCGACCAAGTAGGCTTTATCCCAGAGATGCAGGGATGGTTCAACATATGCAAATCGATAAATGTAATACATTATATAAATGGGTTGAAGGACAAAAATCACATGATCATCTCATTAGATGCAGAAAAGGCATTCAGCAAAATCCAACATCCCTTCATGATAAAAGTCCTACGGAGACTGGGAATAGAAGGAACATATCTCAATATAATAAAGGCTATTTATGACAAGCCTACAGCCAACATATTACTAAATGGGGAAAAACTGGAAGCTTTTCCACTAAAATCAGGAACAAGACGAGGGTGTCCACTGTCCCCACTTTTATTTAATATAGTACTGGAAGTCTTAACCATAGCAATAAGGCAAGAGACACACATAAAAGGGATACAAATTGGAAAGGAAGAGATCAAGTTATCATTATTTGCAGATGACATGATTCCATACATAAAGGACCCTAAGACTCTACCAGCAAACTGTTAGAGCTGATAAAAGCCTATAGCCATGTAGCAGGATACAAAATAAACACACAGAAATCAGTAGCCTTCCTATATGCTAACAACAAACACACAGAGGATGAAATCATGGAATCACTCCCATTCACAATTGCATCAAAAGTAATAATAATAATAATAATAAAGTACCTTGGAATAAACCTAATCAAGGAAGTGAAGGATCTCTACAATGAAAACTTTAAAACATTCAAGCAAGAAATTTCAGAATTCAGTAAGAAATGGACAGACATCCCTTGTTCTTGGATCGGAAGAATCAATATTGTAAAAATGGCAATCTTACCAAAAGCAATCTACACATTTAATGCAATCCCCATCAAAATTCCAATGGCATTATTCACACAAATAGAAAAAAACAATCCAAAAATTCATTTGGAAGCATAAAAAAATCTCAAATATCTAAAACAATTTTGAGCAACAAAAATAAGGCAGGTGGTATCACCATACATGATTTTAACCTATATTACAGAGCCATAGTAATAAAAACAGCATGGTACAGGCACAAAATCAGACACGTAGATCAACGGAACAGAATAGAGGACCCAGATGTAATTCCGGGTAGCAATAGCCCACGTGATCTTCAGCAAAAATTCCAAAAATACTCATTGGAGAAAAGACAGCCTCTTCAGCAAATGGTACTGGAGATACAGGATATGTATCTGTAGAATGATGACAATAGATTCTTATCTCTCTCCATGCACAAGAATTAAGTCCAAATGGATCAAATACCTTAATATCAGACCTGAAACTCTGAAGCTGCTAGAGGAAAAAGTAGGGAAACCCTTCAACATATTTGGATTGGCAAATACTTTCTGAATATAACCTCAATTGCTCTGGAAATAAAACCATGTATCAACTGCTGGGACCTCATGAAATTACAAAGCTTTTGTACAGCAAAGGACACTGTGAATAAAGCAAAGAGGCAACCTACAGAATGAGAGAAAATCTTTGACAGCTATACATCTGACAGAGGATTAACATTCAAAATATACAAAGAACTCAAAAAACTAAATAATAAGAAATCATACAACCCAGTTTAAAAATGGGCTATGGAACTAAATAGAGAGTTCTCAAAAGAAGAAACATAGATTGCATATAAATATCTAAAAAAAAAAGTTCGACATCCCTAGTCATCAGGGAGATGAAGATTAAAACTATGCTGAGATTCCATCTTACTCCTGTCAGATTGGCTACCATCATGAAAACAAATGAACATATCTGCTGGTGAGGATGTGGAAAAAGAGGAACCCTTCTACACTGTTGGTGGGAATGCAATCTGGTTCAGCCATTATGGAAATCAGTGTGGAGGTTCCTGAGGTAGCTAAAAACAGATCTACCATATGGCCCAGCTATGACTCGTCTCACTACCTTAGAGATACTTGGTCTACCATGTTTATTGCCACTCTATTCACAATAGCTAGGAAATGGAACCAGCCTAGATGTCCCTCAACTGATGATTAGATAATGAAGATGTGGCACATTTATACAATGGAGTAAAGAAAAACGACATTATGAAATTTGCAAGAAAATGGATGGATCTGGAAAGGATTATACTAAGTGAGGTAACCCAGGCCCAGAAAACCAAACATCGCATGTTCTCTCTCAAATGTGGATCCTAGCTACAAATAACTGGACTTCTGTGTAAGTATTGTGCTTTCACCATGCTTTAGCGCCACACTAAAATGGTCTAGAAACAAACTCAAATATGTATAGCTAACTGGCTTTTCTGTTACCTTTTATTTTATTTTTTGAGGCAGAGACTCACACTGCCCAGGCTGACCTGGAACTCATTTCTGTAGGCCGAGCCTGGCTGTGAACTCACAATAATCCTCCTATCCCAACCCCTTGAGTACTGAGATTTTTAAGAATAAGACACTGACCCAGCTCCAACTAGTGTTTTTGTTGTTGTTCATTTGGTTTTTTGTTTTGTTTTGTTTTGTTTTGTTTTTCAGGTAAGGTTTTGCTCTAGCCAAGGCTGATCTGGAATTCACTATGTAGTATCAGGGTGGCCTTTAACTCATGGCAATCCTCCTACCCCTGCCTTACAAGTGCTGGGATTAAAGCCATGTGCCACCACACTCGGCTTATTGTTTTTTGTTTTTTGAGGTAGTGTTTTGATCTAGCCCAGGCTAACCTGAAATTCACTATATGCCTCAGGCTGGCCTCGAACCCACAACATCCTCCTACCTCTGTCACTCCAGGCCTGGGAATAAAGGTGTGTACACCTGGCAGAGACAGAGGCTGGGCACACCAAAGCCTCTAGCCACTGAAAACATACAACAAATGCATGCACCACTTTGTGCATCTGGCTTTCCGTGGGTAATGGGGAATCAAACTCGGGTCATTAGGCTTTACAGGTAAGCGCTTTAACAACTAAGCAATCTCTCTAGCCCTCCAAATGGTTTTGGAAAAGGGTGCCACAATCATTCAGTGGAAGAGAGTAATCTTAAAAAATGGTATTGAGAAAACTGGAAAATTCACATGTCAAAGATCAAGGTGGGATTTCTACCTCATATCATATGCAAAAGTTAAGCAATAGTGGTAATGATTTAAATATGTCTAAATTCACAAAACTATCTTAGAAGAAAACATATAAGTAAAACTTCATGATCATGAATTCAGCAATGAATTGTCCGATATAATACAAAAGCATAAACAATACAAGAATAAAATAAATAAGACTTCATCAAAATTAAAAACCTTGCCAGGTGTGGTGGCTCATGCCTTTAATCACAGCATTTGAGAGGTAGAGGTAGGAGGATTGCCGTGAGTTTGAGGCCACCCTGAGAGTACATAATGAATTCTAGATAAGCCTGGGCTAGAGCAAGAACCCTACCTCAAAAAACAAAAATTAAAACCCTTTCAATACAGAAATTCCTCAAAGATTAAGCAGAAAACCACCACAAAGTATGGTAGCACATGTCTATAGCACCAGGAAGCAGAGGCAGGATGAGTGTTCAAGGTTATCCTCAGCTATGTAGCAAAGATTGAAGCCAGCTAGGGCTTTGAGATCTTGTCTAAATAAATAAATGGCCGATCACATGAAACTATCATCCCACTTCTCCTTATTTGTTTGAAACAAATTAACTGGTACTCAAGATGATATCTTGCCTCCCATTTCCATTGTGGCATTACCCATAATAGCTGAGAGGTAGAAACAACCTAAATTGTCTGTCACGTGATGAATACATAATGGCCAGTGCCTAGAAAAGCCAAAGGAAACAAAACTAAAAATGTAAAAAACAACCCAATTAAATACATGGCAAAAAATAGAGTACACACTCACATTTCTATCTATCAACACCACCATGAGAAGATGTACCACATCAACAACCATTAAGGACATGCCAATCAAAACCCCAAAGAAGCTGGGTTTGGTGGTTCCACCAAGAAGCCCAGCATTTATGAGGCTGAAGCAGAACTGCCTTGATTTAGAGGCCAGCCTGGGCTCATAATGAGTTCCATAACAGCCTGGTAAACAGAATAAGACCCTGTCTGAAAACAAAACAAAAAAGGCTAGGCTTAATGACACATACCTTTTATCCTAACACTCAAAAGGCAGAGGTAGAAAGAATGCTATGAGTTCAAGGCAATCCTAAGCTAAAGTGAGACCCTACCTCCAAAAAACCAAAATAAAACAGGAGCTAAAGAGATGGCTCAGGGGTTAAAGCCTGGTGCCCCGAGTTCAATTCCCCAGCACCCACATAAAGACAGACACAATAAAGTCAATCCATCTGTGTAATCTCAAAGTATAGCACCTATGGCAATGAAGACACAACCAGAAGCCAAAAATTCAAAGAGTTAACCAGCAGCAAAAAGAGGCCCTGTCTCAAAAGAAGGTGAAGAGAGGACTGGAGAGATGGGTTAGCGGTTAGGGCACTTGGCTGTGAAGCCTAAGAACCCAGATTAAATTCCGCAGGACCCATGTAAGCCAGATGCACAAGGTGGCACATACGTCTGGAGTTCGTGTGCAGTGGCTGGAGGCCCTGGTGCACCCATTCTCTTTTTCAGTCTGACCCCACTCTCTCTCCAATAAGTAAATAAAAATACAGCTGGAGAGATGGCTTAGCGGTTAAGGAGCTTGCCTATGAAGTCTAAGGACCCAGGTTCAATTCTCCAGCTCCCACGTTAGCCAGATGCTAGGTGGTACACGCATCTGAAGTTCATTTGTAGTGGCTAGAGGCCCTGGTGTGCCCAGTCTCTCTCTTTCTCCCTCTGTATCTAACAAATAAATAAATAAAACAATAAAAATTAAAAATAAATAAAGGTGAAGAGAGGATGGGTATGCTGAGGTTTTCCTCTGACCTCTTCATGTGTGCTGTGGCCTGCATGCAAAAACATACATATTTAAAATAAAAAAATTGGGGGGCTGGAGAGATGGCTTAGCCATTAAGGCACTTGCCTTCAAAGTCTAACAACCTGAGTTCAATTCCCCAGTACCCATGTAAAGCCAGATGCACAAAGTAGCATATCCATCTGGAGTCTGTTTGCAGTGGCTAGAGGCCCTAGTGTACCCATTCTCTTTGTAGCTAGGTGTGGTGGCATATGACTTTAATCCCAGCACACAGTCAGTGGTAGGAGGATCACTGTGATTTCAAGGCCAGCCTGAGACTATGTAGTGAATTCCAAGTTAGGCTGGGCTATAGCAAGACTGTAACTCAAAAACAACATTATATATATATATACATATATATATATATATATAAAATATATATATATACACATATATGTACACATATATCATATTATATATATAGTATATATATATATATATATACACACACATATATTATATTATATATATAGTATATATTATACACACATATATAATATATATACATACATATATATATACACACATATATTATACATAGTATATATTATATACACATATATAATATATATATACATACATACATATATATATAATATACATACATTATATATATATATATATATATAAATTTTTGGATTGAGCTGGGCATGGTGGCACACACCTTTAATCCCAGCACTTGGGAGGCAGAGGTAGGAGGATCACCATAAGTTCAAGGTTACCCTGAGACTACATAGTGAGATCCAGGTCAGCCTGACTAGAGTGAGACACTACCTCGAAAACAACAACAACAACAACAAAATAATTAGAATTGGAGAGATGGCTTGGTGCTTCCTTGTAAAGCCTGATGGACTGGGTTCGATTCTCTAGTACTCACGTAAAGCCAGATGCATAAAGTGGTGCATATATCTGGAGTTCGTATATAGTGGCTGGAGGCCCTAGCACACCCATTCTTTCTCTGTCTCTGTCTCTGCATGCAAATAAATATAATCAAAATTTTAAAAATTGGAACTGGGGAGATGGCTCAGCAGTTGAGGTGCTTGCTTGCAAAACCTGATGACCTGGGTTGAATTCTCCAATACCCACATAAAGTCAGGTACACAAAGTGGCACATGCATCTGGGCTTTGTTTGCAGTGGCAAGAAGCCCTGGGATACCCTTTCTCTCCTTCTTTTTTTTTTTTTTCAAGGTAGGGTCTCACTTTGGCCCAGGCTGACCTGGAATTCACTATGTGGTCTCAGGGTAACCTCGAACTCACAGCGATCCTCCTACCTCTGCTTCCCTAGTGCTGGGATTAAAGGCGTGCGCCACCACGCCCGGCTCTTTCTCTCCTTCTCTATCTCCTTGTAGACAATAAATTTTAAAAAATTGAAATAAAAATAAAATATTTAAAAAAAATAAGGCACCAATTCATACCCATCAGGATGATTTTAACTTGAAAAGAAGCAGAAATCAGTAAGCATTGGAAATGATATAGTGAAGTAGAACGTCACATTATTGGTAGGAATATTTCCAAGGAATACAGTACTGATGATATGTGACATTGTGGAGATACCTCTAAAATATCATGCAAAGTCAAAGATGCAAAAGGTCACACACTGATTACCCTACTTATATGAAATATCTAGAGAATAAACACATAAATTAAAACAATAAAGATATGGTGACTGCCAGGAGCTGGAAAGTGATGAAGATTGTTAAAGGAGTTGGGGTCAGAGGCTGTGACCTGGCAGTCCTAACATACAAGAGTTGGCTACCCATCCTCTGGATCTGGAAAAGGATTATCCTTAATGAGGTAATCCAGGCCCAGAAAGCCAAATGCTGCATGTTCTCTCTCATGTGTGGATCCTAGCTACAAATGATTGGACAATGGCATACCCAGAAGCCATAGATTGTTACTAGAAAATTTTCAGTGCCAGGGATGGGACACCTTCCAGTGAGTTGTTGGCCAGGGAGGTTCCTGATGCCCCCAAAATATAAACAGGCCATTGCCAAGGCTCTTCCCACTAGGAATGGATGGTTAAGACCCTATTGCTGAAGACTCCACACGCTTGGACTGCAAGGTCATTGAGAAATCTTGCTGGAGGTAAGCTGAAAACTTGGTGTAAACCAGCTGACAGAAAGCTGAAAAAAGCTATGCTGCATGCAGCTCCATGGTAGAGAGAGAAGTCATCAGTGGAGATAAACAACAATGGACACTGCAAGCCTTAAATTCGGCCAGCCAGGGCAAATGAGCCAACTAGTGCAACAGTGGCATGTTTGTTACGGGGGAAACCAACAACTCTCTAACTGGACCAGAGGCCCGCTCCATGGGAGGGAATATATGCCTAATACTGAAAACCTATGACTGGGGAAGTCATGAGTCCTAGGGATGTAATGTCTGCTGGTATCTCGCTAAATGTATATACTGTGCTCACCAAACTGCCCAGTAAGCACTACTCTTAAAGTTCATACCCATATATTAATGCAACTCTCACTTTTGGTTAGAGAAACTTCTCTTTTTAGATTGAAGTGACCTCTGGGATGATTCAAAAGGCACCACAGTGCTGAGGAATAACACTGAAACATCCCTATCATACCTTCTAAGACTCAGGGTCCATTGCAGAAGAGGTGGCAGAAAGGATGTAAGAGCCAAAGAAAGGGTAGTACTGTTTACAATGTACTCTTCCAGACAAAAAATGGTCTGGATATCCATGACTTTGCAGTGCCTGACAGAACCTATACAAGACCATCATAATAGGAGGAAAAGATGATAACATCAAAATGAAAGAAAGACTGACTGAGATGGGGAGGGGTATGATGGAAAATGGAGTTGCAAAGGGAAATAGAAGCTGCCAATTAAAAAAGAAAGAGTTGGCCACTCATCCTCAATAAGTCAATATAAAAGATGAATTAGACAGGTGTGGTAGTGCAGGCCTTTAATCTCAACACTCAGGAGGCAGAGGTAGGAGAATTGCCATGAGTTGAAGGCTACCTTAAGACTATATAGTGAATTCCAGGTCAGCCTTGGGTAGAGTGAGACCCTATCTCAAAAAAACAAAAAATAAAAATAAAAAAACATTAAAAAGGACAAATTAATAGTGAAAAGCAGAAAAAAAAAATCAATGCAATGTGGCCACATCAAGAAGACAAGAGAAAGAATTCCAGTGCCCTACTCCCAGTCCATCTTCAGTGTCCTAACAGGAGATTTGGGTTTAAGTAAAGAGCTACAGGTTATTATAACTAAGCAGGCCCAGTCAAGGTTTCTTCTATAAGGTGGTCTAGGAAGTTTCCAGCATGGAGGGAAATCCCTTAGGTGAAGACAAGTTTCCCCACTATTGGCACCATGCTTTGGCCTCTTCTTTCTCACAGCATGAGATTCCTCAGAAAATTCCAGTTTCTTGGGGTTCATGGTTTCAATGGTCTGGTGGCCCAGGGAAATGGCACAAGTGTCTCTTTAGAATATTTTCCTTTCTAGCTGGGCATAGTGGCACACACCTTTAATCCCAGCACGCAGGAGGCAGATGTAGGAGCATCACTGTGAGTTGCAGGCTGATTAAGACTACATAGTGAATTCCAGGTCAGCCGTGGATAGCCTACCTCAAAGAAACAAACAAACAAAAAAAAAAAAAAAACAGAGAGAGAATATTTTCTTTTCTGCCACTCTGGTTACAATAGGCAGAAACTGTTGAGTGAAGGGTTTTACTTGTTTTGGATATGAAGAGATGGGAGCTGCAGTAGAGTAAGTATCTTATTTGCCACTGAATCCTAAAACTTCTTTTGTCAGATGAAGTCTATCTCAGTAAATCATTTTTAAAAACAGTTAACCAGGCTGGGGAGATAGCTCACTTGGGAAAGTGTTTGCCTTGCAAGCATGAGAACCTGAGTTCAAGCCTCAAAACCACATTTTATTTATTTGAGAGAGAATGAATGGATGCAAAAAGGCTTTCAGCCACTGCAAATGAACTCCAAATGCATGCAGCACCTTGTGCATCTGGCTTACATGGTGGTCCTGGGGAGCCAAAACTGGGTCCTTTGGCTTTGCAGGCAAGCCAAAAATGATGCCATTTGTCTCAGTCAAAAAAGACTGGTATAGAGCTGAAGGGATGGCTTAGCGGCTAAGCCATTTACCTACAAAGGATCCAGGTTCCATTCCCCAGGACCTACAATAGCCAGATGCACAAGGGGGCGCACATGTCTGGAGTTCATTTGCAGTGGCTAGAGGCCCCTGGCACACCCATTCTCACCTTCTCTCTCTCCCTCCTGCTCTGTCTCTAATAAATAAATAAAAATAAATCTTTAAAAAAAAAACTTGCTTTAATTTAAAACAAAATAAAAGCTACTATCCAGTTTGTTGTTGTTGTTGTTGCTTTTGGTTTTTCGAGGTAGGGTCTCATGCTAGCTCAGGCTGACCTGGAATTCACTATGTAGTCTCAGGGTGGCCTCGAACTCACAGAGATCCTCCTACCTCTGCCTCCCGAGTGCTGGGATTAAAGGCGTGCACCACCAGGCCCGGCTAGTTTTTTTCTTAATTAGTATTTCCATGTTTGCAGTTATCTTTATAATATTGACAAACTTGATCTTCTAAAATACGTGCTTGCATTTAGTCTAACTTTAACGGTGAATGTGCTTCTGACTTCAAAACTAATATCAATGTGTCTTCTATGAAGCCATGGACTAATGTCAACCAAGGCCAGAACAGATTTTCTATTTTCATTTACAGTATCACTAATAGCTGTTTCAGTAGATGGTAAGTCACAAAAAAGGAGCCACTTTAGTCTCAAACACAGCTACTAATTTGGTATTCTAATTAGTGCTCAGAACAAGAAAGAACCATAAGTGAGATAAATATTTTAAAAAATTAAATTAAAAAAAATTAATGCAGGCTGGGCAGATAGTAGTATGCTTGCCTAACATGCTCAAAATCCTGGATTTGATCCCAAGAAGCAAATAAGCCAGGTGTGGTGGCCATAACTGTGATCCTAGCACTCTGGGGGTAGAAGCAGGAAGATTAGTCCTTGAAGATCATCCTCAGCAAAGGCAAGGACTTCAAAGCCAGCCTGGGATGCATGAGAAGACATTTGCCTTTAATACCCGCATCAGGAGTGTAAAGTAGATGGGTCCACATGAGTTCAAGGTCAGCCTGGGGCTACAGAGTGAGTTCCAGGCCAGCCTGGGTCAGAGTGAGACACTACCTCAAAAAATAAATACATGAAAATAAAAGTAAATAAAATAAAATGGAAGAGAGAATACCCCAATACTAAACATGCATGAAAAAATTTAGAAATTTCAAAGAAAGCCTTTAAAGAATTATGAAATTTGATAAAAAGATGCCCATATCTAAAAGCTCAACTATATATTACATATATATTATATATATTCCTAATTATTCAAAATAACCAAAAGCACATGAGAGTGGTTAGTTAGAATGATTTGTTTTTAAGCAAGTTAGTTTCAAGCAAAGAAAATATGGCAACCTTTTCCTGGAACAAATAGCTCAGTATCTCTTGCTCTCTTACATCATAATTTATCTAAAACAAACAAACAAACAAACAAAAAAGACAAAGAAAAAGAAGAAACGTAAACATCCAGCATCAATCTGTTAAACTAGCTGAATTACTAAATAAAAACTTACATAAAACTGTAGATATTCATATTAACATGTTCAGATACACTTGGGCATTAAATCAGTGTTAAAATTTCAAGCATAGTCACCTTTGTCAATCAACTAAAAGAAAACATTGGTTTATCTGAACCTAATACTCCTTCACAGGGAACATAAGATCCTTGAGAAATGAGGTGACAATGCTCAATGGTAAGGAGAAAATTACTAGCCTAGCATGCACAAGTTCCTGGGTTCAATCCCCAGAACCTCATCAAGCAAGTTATTAGCATGGAAAATATGAGAAACTAGGTGCTCTCACCTTTGTACAACTTTATATTTAAAAAAATACAGATAGATAGATAGATAGATATGAAAAAGAGACAGAGAGGCAGATAGAAAGAAAGAGACAGAGAGAGAGAGAGAATGGGTGCACCAGGGCCTCTAGCCACTGCAAATGAATTTCAGACGCATGCACCACCTTGTACATCTGGCTTACGTACTGGGAAATTGAACCCGGGTCCTTAGGCTTTGCAGGTAAGCGCCTTAACCCACTAAGCCGTCTCTCCAGTCCTCTATATTCTTTTTTTGTTTGTTTGTTTGTTTTTTGTGTTTTTTTTTCAAGATAGGGTCTCACTCTAGCTCAGGCTGACCTGGATTCACTATGTAGTCTCAGGGTGGCCTCGAACTCACAACAATCCTCCTACCCTCTGCCTCCCAAGTGCTGGGATTAAAGACGGGCGCCACCATGCCCATCTTAGTCCTCTATATTCTTATAACAGCAATCTCTAGTAATAATCTGGGTGTAGCAACTCACACCTTTCATCCCAGAACGGGAGGCTGAGGTAGAATTCCTGTAAGTTCAAAGATAGCCTGGGCTACAGAGTGAGAACCTGTCTCGTGTTCTTGCTCACACGTGGATGATTGAAAAACAAGTCAATCAGTGTAGAACAGTGATTACTAAAGATGGAGGAGAAGGGAAAGAGGGAATAGAGAGAGATCGGATAGTTGAGTAGTAGGCCTGGTGTGAGGGTGTATGCCTGTAATCCAAATACTTGGGAAGTAGAGGCAAGAGGATCTGAAGTTCAAGGACAGCCTCAGTTCAAACACAGCAGGTCTGAAACTAGCCTGAGCTTCATGAGACTCACTAAAACAAAAAACAAACAATTCCCAGTCAGGTGGAAGGAATAAGGTCTAGGGTACCACTACACAGTGGAGTAACCCCATATTGTCCATAATATCCCATATATGCTCATAATATCGTATTGTCTAATGAAGAAATAGAAGACAGGAGCTTAAAGCCTCAATACATCAAAGGAGACACAAATGCTTCCCATTTTGATTTCATCAGTACACTTTGTGCACATGTTAAATACCACACCATACAAAATTTTGATAGGAATATGTTTGTAAAAGAAACATTTACTGCATCCTATAGCAGGAGTTAACCTAAGTAGTTTGACTCCAGTACTCTCACCCCTTAAAATGGTTTCATTAACAATTTAAGTTTGGCTATCTCACATTAGGGTAAAAAAACAGTCATTAGTGGTACAATACAAACCTCAAGTTTGAAGCTTTTAATTTAGGAGGGAAGTATGGGAAAGAAATCTTAAAAGGAACTTTTCTAAGAGATAAATCCTAAATTAAATCCAGCTAGAAGTGGTGGTCCATGAAGTTCAAGGCCAAGCTGGACTACTCAGCAAATTTCAGGCCAGCCTCAGTGACAAAGTAAGACCCCCCAATTCCTAAATCCTTAATATACTGCTCATTACAAAATATTGGTTCAAATAGGCAAATTATTGTTTTAAAATTATAAACTTAACATAAATATAATAGTTTGAAGATCTAACTGATATTAAAATACAAAAACACTTTCTACTTAAAGTGCCACACATGTATACTCATTAATATGTCCAATTCTAAGAACAAATTATTTTAAGCAAAAAAATCTGCAAATATTAGAAAACATTATGGGATTTCTCATTGATCTAATTTTTCTAACATTAAAAAGAAAATGCAATATATTTATAAAGTTATGTTACCTTGTCCAGAGCAAACTTAGTGTCTCCTACTGAAGACAGTGACAGTGTATAAGATCCAACAAGGGCAAAGTTGCTGGTCCGCACAGCATTGAGACCTCCTGGACTGGCCATAACTATAAAGAAAGAGGGAATGCAGTTTAAATTGACTTTCTAAGTAACAGATCATGATTTCCCACTCCAACCCAGCAGAATGAGTGAAATCCAACTGCTGCTGCCAGAAAAAAACGGTTCTGACTTTTGTCTTTTTAAAAAAGTATTTTCTGAGCTAAAGAAGTAGCACAGAAGTTAAAGCACTTGCCTACAAAGCCTAGTGACCCAGAACTCATGTAAAGCCAGATGCACAAAGAAGCGCATGCATCTGCAGTTTGTTTGCAGTGGCTAGAGGCCCTGATGCACCCATATTCATTCTCTCTCTTTCCCTTTGCTTGCAAATAAATAAGTAAATAAATTTGTAAAATATTTTTTAAAGAATCTATTGATTAGCCGGGTGTGATGGCTCATGCCTTTAATCCCAGCACTTGGGAGACAGAGGTAGGAGGATCGCCGTGAGTTCGAGGCCACCCTGAGACCACATAGTGAATTCCAGGTCAGTCTGGACTAGAGTGAGACCCTACCTAGAAAAACCAAAAAAAAAAAAAAAAAAAAAAAAAGAATCGATTGATTGATTGATGTGTGTGTGCACACGTGCATGTGCATGCAAACCAGGATTCCAGTTGCAGCAAACAAATGCCTGGCTTTATATGGGTGCTGAGAAATTAAAACTGGGGCCAGTAGGCTTTACAATAAAGCACCTTTAACTGCTGAGCCATCTTCCCCAGCCACCTGATTTTTTTCTTTTAAAAAAAAAATTACTGGGGCTGGAGTTCTTTTGTACTGGCTAGAGGTCCTAGTGCACCCATCCATTCTCTCTCTCCCTCAAATAAATAAATAACGGTTTTTAAATTTTTCTCAAATTTATTTTTATTTATTTGAGAGACACAGAGAGAGAGAGAGAGAATAGGCACACCAGGATCTCTAGCCACTGCAAACAAACTCCAGAAGCATGTGCCACCTTGAACATCTGGCTTATGTGGTTACTGGGGAATCAAACTTGGCTCCTTAGGCTTCACAGGCAAGCACTTTAACCACTATACCATCTCTCCAGCCCCGATTTTTGTCTTTTAAGCAAGCATCTCATTCTTTTTAGCCCAGGCTGGCCTTGAACTTTCAGTAATCCTCCTATCTCAAGATCTAGGAACAAAACCGTGAGCCACCATGCCCAGCTTCCTTCAGTTTTAAATATGGGGAAGATCAAACACCAAGCTTTTCCAATGAAATAAAACTACTTAGAAGGTTAACTATGACGCTGGGAATGTAATTTAGTGGGTAGAGTGCTTGCCTAACATGCAGGAAGCCCTGAGTTCAATCCCCAGTACTATATAAACCAGGTGTGGTGATATATGCCTATAATGCCTGAACTTGGGAAATGGAAGCAAGAGGACCTTAGCTACATAACAAGTTAAGCTAGCAAGTTCAAGGCTACATAAGAAGTACATCTTTAGCTGGGCGTGGTAGCACACGCCTTTAATCCCAGCACTTGGGAGGGAGAAGTAGGAGGATCGCTGTGAGTTCAGGGCCACCCTGAGATTATATAGTGAATTCCAGGTCAGCCTGGACTAGAGTGAAACCCTACAATGAAAAACCAAAAAAAAAAAAAAGGAAGTACATCTTTAATTTAAGTGAGGTACAGGGGTACAGGTATGCCTTAACATTTGGGACAGTCTTGTTTTTAACAATATCAAACTAAAATGTGAACATAAAAAAGCAATTTTTCCATATGAAATATAGAAAAGACTTTACTGCTAACAGTCCAAGTAAGGGGGTTGGGGAGATGACTCCACAGTTAAAGGCACTTGTATGCAAAGACCGTCGCCCTGGATTCAATTAACCAACACCCACATAAGCTGGATGGAGCCAGCTAGTCTGATACTAATTTGCAGTCTGGCAGTTCATTTGCTAAAAATTCTGCCTCAAAGAAGGTTAGAGCAAAAACACCTAGACGTCCTCTGACCTCCACATGTGCACTCTGTGGCAAGCACAGCCATATGCACATAATAAATAAATAAATAAATAAATAAAATAAAATAAATAATCCCATGTGACATCAGTAGTAGCAAAGGTTACTACATAGCACAGGCCACTTTGTAAGTCAATTACGCCATAGAGAAGAAACCAAGAGCCCAAAGGAGGCAAGTGAAAGAGACTCTGTCCTAAATCCCCTCTGGAAACCTAGGCCCAAAATCATTCTAGAGGCCTTTGCTGTTTACCGACACCCTAGATCACAGTAAACAAGAAATTGCTTTACTGACTATTACAGGCTGAAAGATATGATGATTAGGACTCAGTCAGAGATTGGTGATAACACAGTCAGTAAAAGACTTGACATTTAAGTATAAGGACCTGAGTTCAGATTCCCAGCACCCATGTAAATGCCAGGCAGGTGTAGTGGCCTCCCTATAATCTCAGCCCTAAGGAGGTGATAACAAGGGATCCCTATAGTAAGCTGGGTAGCTACACTAGACAAATAGATGAGCTCTGGGTTCAAGCTGCAGACCCTGTCTCAATACACAAGGTAGGTAGAAATCAAGGAAGACACCCCACTGCACCCCCTGGCCTCCATATGCACAAACACATATGTGAACACACATGCACTCACAGCACACACATAACACAAGATCATTAGCAGGCTTTGCTGGAGCCTAACAAGGGTGCAATCAGACTTAAGGCTATTCTGGCCACTAGTGTATGTTATTCAAAAAGACCATATAAAAAAGTTATTCAAAGTAAATCAAGATGATGTGTATTACATAGATACACGCTTGCTTATTCTTTTCTTTATTCTAAAGTCTGAAATAGTTCAAGAAGTTCCACTTACCTGAAGAGTGAAGGCTGCTCTTCTAAATAAAAAAAAAAAGTATAGACAATAAATGATTTCCTTTACCAAGTATATTTCAGAAAACATTTCTCCCTAGCCCCTATTAATTTTTTATATTTCTCGTTTTTTTTAGTGTTTTTTTTTTTGAGGCCGGATCTCACTTTAGCCCAGGCTGACCTATAACTTACTCTGTAGACAAAGCTACACACCTGGCTATATTAATATACTTGTGTTTGTTTTGAAAGTCTTGCTATATTGCCCAGGCTGGATTCAAACTCATAATCCTCCTACCTCTGCCTCCCAAGTGCTAGGACCCATAGTATATTTGAGACTTCCACAGTATGAAGGGTTTAAAATTGATTAACCAATTTACAGTTTATGTGAAAAATGTAGATTTTTCAAAAGAACTCAATTTCTTAACAATTCTACTTACTGAGGTTATAGATGTAAGGAGTCTCTTTGGTGTAATAGCCTAGAAGAGAAGAGATTGTATTTTATATTAAATACTGTGATTCTCATATAGAAAATAATGCTTGAAAAGCCAGGCATGGTGGTGCACACCTTTAATCCCAGCACTTGGGAGGAAGAGATCACTGTGAGTTCAAGGCCACCCTGAGATTACATAGTGAATTCCAGGTCAGCCTGGGCTAAAGCAAGACCCTACCTTGAAAACCAAAAAAAAAAAAAAAAAAAAAAAAAAAAAAGAATGCTTGAATATGAACAGATTATACATAAGTCCTTTATTAAGTCTTTTCTAGTACTGCTATTCCTTTTTGTTAGAGTTAAAAACATTTTCTTCCATTTTTCTTTTTTTGTTTATCCAAAAGGAAGAGGGAATAAAGAAAGAAAAATTGAGACAAAGTATGAAGAGAGCTCAGGAGATAGTAAAGTGCTTGCCTTTAAGCATGAGGGCCTGAGTTCAATCTCCACACAAAAAAATAGACATGGTGGCACATACTTGTAACCCCAGAACTGGGGAGATAGAGATGGGTGGGCTGGATCCCCGAGGTTCACTGGCTAGCCAGCCTACCCCAACTGGTGAGTTACAGGCCAGTGAGAGTTCCTGTCTCAAAAAGGTACATGGCATCTGAGGAATTTAATTTTAATTTGACATTTAATTTTGTCCTTTGGTCTCTATAAGCACATGCACATATACCTATATATATGCACTCACATATGCACACACACATATATATATATGTGTGTATATGTATGTATATATATGTATATATATATATACATATATATATAATGCACGTGTGTGTGTGTGTGTGTGTGTGTGTGTGTGTGTGCATTTTAAAAAAATGGAAAGAAAATAAAAACTGCTACTGATGACTTAGGAAGAGAATGAAAGAGCAAAGTCTAGGAAGGTGGACACCATGCACCATTCCTCACCCACAAAAGGACTGTATTATTATAGCCTGGTATGGGTGACTTGGTAAGACAGTAATGCACAGGAAAGCACTGGAGAAAGTTTTCCTTTAGCAGTTATAAAAATTAGTTTTCAAGAAATGTACAGAAAAACTAGTATGATATTTTCACTATGGCATTTTTGTTATGTCTTTATAACTCTCACCTTGGACTTGGATGGTTTTTTCTTGCCAGGGCCTAAGGAATCTTTCTTTTGTACCTACAAGCAAACCCAAAATACATTTAGCTTAAAGTCTGGAATCACTAACAAAAATATACTGTTTAATGGGGAGGGGATATGATGGAGAATGGAATTTCAAAGGGGAAAAGGGGGGGAGGGAGGTTATTACCGTGGGATATTTTTTATAATCATGGAAAATGTTTAAAAAAAATTGAGAAAAATAAAATGGCTAAGCCTGAAAAAAAAAAAAAATATATATATATATATATATACTGTTGATTATTTCAGAAGGTTCAATTGCTTACCAAGCTGTAAACTTCAATATTTATTTCAAAGTCATTGGACACATCTTGCCTGAAAAAATAAAGCATTAAATAAACTGTATGAAAAACCTGAAGTTACTCCTTTAAAAATAATGCACAGGGCTGGAGGGATGGCTTAGTGGTTAAGGTGTTTGCCTACAAAGCCAAAGGACCCAGGATGGATTCCCCAGGACCCACGTTAGCCAGACGCACAAGGGGTGCACATGTCTGGTGTTTGTTTGCAGTGGCTGGAGGCCCTGGTACACCCATTCTCTCTCTCTCTCTCTCTCCCTCTCTCTCTCTCTCTCTTTCTCTCTCTCCCCCCCCCCACTTTCTCTGTCAAATAAATAAATAAATAAAAATAAAATATTAAAAAATAATGCACAGACACTGTTATAGAATGCCGCAAGTAAAAAAAAGAATTCCCTAACTTTTTAAATAAAAACAATAAAAATTGGTAAGAACACTATGTCAAAAATATACAAGTCATAAAAACTCAAGGTAAAAATCTAATAGTAACAGTAACAATTTTTTCAAATTAGATGTTGATTGTAGTTTCAAAATTTGTAACACTGAATGACTATCTTTTCCCTAATAAAATATTAAGCTTATTTTGTGATTTGTTTATTTATTAGAGAAGCAGATAGAGAGGAAAAAAAGAGAGAGAGAGAATGGGTGCACCAGGGCCTCCAGCCAAGGCAAATGAACTCCAGACGCATGCATCATTTTATGCATATGGCTTACGTGGGTATTGATGAATTGAACCTGGGTCCTTAGGCTTCCCAGGCAAGTGCCTTAACTGCTAAGCCATCACTCCAGCCCTCATTATGCAATTTAAAACACATGTAAAAATGAGGTGCAAAGGACCTAATTATAGTGGTCACATAGGAAAAAAAATGTGATAATAGGAAAAAAAAATCAGAAATAAAAGAGTTAAGCTGAACAATTGAAAACTGAATCATATGTCCATATAAAAAATTAAACAAAAGGTTCGAGAGATGGCTCAGTGCTTAAGTCGCTTGCCTGCAAAGCCAAACAACCTGGGTCCAGTTCTCCAGTACCCACATCAAGCTAGATGCACAAAGTGGTGCATGTATCTGTAGTTCGTTTGCAGTGACTGGAGGTCCTGAAACACCCATTCTCTTTGTCTCTCTTCTTTTTCTCTCTGCTTACACATAAAAAGAAATATTTAAAACAAAAGTTACCTGGGTATAGTGGCACATGTCTTTAATCTCAGCACTCGGGAGGCAGAGGCAGGAAGATCACTGTGAATTTGAGGCCACCCTGACACTATATAGTGAAAATTCCAGGTCAGCCTGACATAGAGTGAGGCCCTACCTCAAAAAAAAACAAAATATAGAAAGCCAGGTGTGGTGGCGCACGCCTTTAATTCCAGCACTCGGGAGGCAGAGGTAGGAGGATCACTGTGAGTTCGAGGCCACCCTAAGATTACATAGTGAGTTCCAGGTCAGCCTTGGCTAGAGTGAGACCCTACCTCAAAAAATTATATATATATATGTATGGAGAGAGAGAGAGAGAGCTGGAGAGATGGCTTAGTGGTTAAGTGCTTGCCTGTGAAACCTAAGGACCTCGGTTCAAAGTTCAATTCCCCAGCACCCACGTAAGCCAGATGCACAAGGTGGCACATGCATCTGGAGTTCACTTGCAGTGGCTGGAGGCCCTGGCACGCCCATTCTCTATCTATCTGCTTCTTTCTCTCTCTGGGCATGATGGCACACACCTTTAATCCCAGCACTTGGGAAGCAGAGGTAGGAGGATCACTGTGAGTTCGAGGCCAGCCTGAGACTACATAGTGAATTCCAGGTCAGCCTGGGTTAGACTGAGACCCTACCTAAAAAAAAAACAAAACAAACAAACAAATCCACAAAGAAAATAGCTAGACATAGTGGCACATGCCTTTAATTTAGCACAAGTGTGGTAGGAGGGTCACCATGAATCGAGTCCAGTCTGAGGCTACAGTGTGAGTTCAAAATCAGTCTAGGCTAAAGTGAGACCCTACCTCAAAACAACAACAAAAATGAAACAAAATAGGCCTAGGATGATGGCTAAGTGGTTAAAGATACTTGCTTGCAAAATCTGCTGGCTTGAGTTCAATTCCTAAGTACCTATATAAAGCCAGTTGTATAAAGTGGCACATGTATCTGAAGTTCGTTTGCAGTGGCAAAAGACCCTAGTGCACCCATGTTCTTTCTCTCGAAATGAATAAAAATAAAATATATTTTAAGATTATAAAAGGCTAGGGATGCAGCTCAGTGACAGCGCACATGCTTAGCAGGGTCAAAGTCCCAGTTGCATCCTGAGCACTGCACAAATAAGCAGTTATAAATAACACCCAATTGCTTAGACTGTACTAACTTATATGGGCTGGGGAGATGGCTCAGTGGTCAAGAGTGCTTACTTGCAAAGACTGCCAGCCCAGATTCAATTCCCCAGTACCCATGTAAAGCCAGATATACTAATCATGTGCAGTAGCAAGAGGTTTGGAGGGCACAGTCTCACAGTCTCTAACATATAAATGAAAATATTGAAGAAAATAAAAGAGGACACTATGTCTACACCATGAAATGCATAATTTACTTACAGAGTAAAAGTAGTAGTGAATGTCAGAGCATCACCATTAAGAGAGTTTGAAGTACTTGCTAATGGTGTGGCTACCATATTTTCAGCACCGGCTTTGAGCATAATTAAGTAATAGTAATTTGATGCATCTGTAAGAAATAATTGTATTACATAATTAGTACTGGGAAACCCAGATTTAGCTAATCAGCATTCTTGAACACCAAAACTCATTCTGTAACTGACATATAAAATTTATATGTAAAATTATTAAAACTGGGCTGAAGAGATTGGCTTCAGTTAAAGTGTTTGCCTGTAGAGCCTAAGGACGCAGGTTGATTCCCCAGTACCCAGGTAAGCCAGATGCACATGTGGCACATGTGTTTGGAGTTCATTTGCAGTGGATAGAGGCCCTGACATGTCCATTCTCTCTCTCTTTCTCTCTCTCTCAAAAATAAATAAATAAAATAGTTTTCTAATATTTAAAAATTTTTCTGAAATAGAAAACTAAATAAGACATAATCTGAGACAGGGTATAGTGGCACATACTTTTAATCCCAGCACTCAGGAGGCAGAGGTAGGAGGATAATCATGAATCCCAGGCCAGCCAGGAGCTACAGTGAGTTCCAGGTCAGCCTGGGCTAGAGTGAGACCCTACATCAAAAAAAAAAAAAAAAAAAAAAAAAAATTCAAGAAAAAAAATCTTTTTTAAAAAGACATAATCTGGGCTAGGGAGATGAGGGCTAGTGAGATGACTCAGCAGTTAAAGGTGCATGCCTGCAAAGCCTGATGGCCCTCGTTTGACTCTTCAGTATCCACACAAAGCCAGATACACAAAGTAAAACATGCACGTGGGGTTTCTTTGCAGTGGCAAGAGGCCCTGGTGATTCTCATTCTCTCCTTACAAATAAATAAATAAATATAAAAAACAAACAAATTAACTAATAAACAAATAAATGTAAAATAAAGTAGCTCATTCCTACAATAATGTTCAAAACCTATCAATTAATCACTCTCTCTTTCTTTGTCTCACTCACTGAGATTGGGTCTAACTCTATAGCACAGACTGGCCCCAACTTTGAAGCAATCCTGTGCAGCAGTCTCCCAAGTACTGAGACTACAGGCAAGACCCCTTCCTACTATGTCTTTTTTGCTGCTGTTGTTTCAGTGTTGTGGATTGAACCCAGGTTATCATGCATGCAAAACAAACACTCTACCACTGAGCTACATCTCCAGTCCTTTTTGACTTTTTCAGATAAGGTCTCACTAAATTGCCCAGGCAGGTCTTGAACTTGTTCCTCCTTCAGCCTCCTGAGTAGCTGAGATTATAAACCTGTGCCACCAGGCCTGGCTGAATGTCCAAACTTTTTTTTTTCTTTTTGAGGCAGGGTCTCAATCTAGTTCCTAAACTAACTCTCTACCCTGGGATAGTCTCAAATTCATGGCCATCCTCCTACCCCAGCCTCCTGAGTGAGCCACCACAATGCTCAGACTTCCTATCTTTCCCCAAACCTCGAGCTCACAGCTTTTCTTGACTTCAAAAAGAAAGTTCTAATCAAATAAAAATTTTCAAGAACTTTTAAACAACTCAACTACACTTAAACTTTAATTTTGTTTAGTTTTCTAGAACTACCTTGCTTTGCTTTGAGATCCTGATGGAATCTGCTGTCATATACCCTTTTACCTACTTTACTTAGATTTCTTTTTTTTTTTTAGCAGAAAACACAGGGTTATTAAAAAAAAAACAAAAAACTAAATTTGTGAGTGTGAGGAGGTCAGAGGATAACTTTGAGGTATCTCTGCACCGCCTTTTTGGAGACAGGGTTTCTTGCAATTGCAAACTAAGTGGCAGACTGCAAACGAAAGTCAGACTAGCTGGTCTGTGAGCTCCAGATTCTACTGGTTCTGCCTCACACTATCAAAGGCACACTGAGATCACAGATGCATGTGCCACTTTGCATCTGGCTTGCATGTGGGTGTTAGGAAACTGAACCTGGGTCAGCAGACTTTGCAAGTGAGTGCCTTTAACTGCTGAGGCCATTTCCCCAGTCCATAAGAATACACACTTTAATGGATTATTCAATCCAGAAGGGCAAAGGGAATAAACCTTCATTGGAGATTTTCTTTACTAAGTCCCACACTCACTACCACAACCAGCCGTTCAGAATTTACAGGAGGAACTTCTACGGTAAGGTGAATTTTAAGGAGAAAAGAGTAAGATAAGTAATTTTAAATGGCCCAACACATTTCTACAACAAAAACTAGTTAATGAAAAACAAATTTCTGTTAAGATAAAAAATCATCTTAGGAAAATTTTTCCACTCAAAATTATGTTTAGCCTTACTTTAAAATAAAGAGAGCTATGGTCATATTGCATAGATTGGTAGCCCTATAAGAAAACTTCCCTTATCTTTTACATATCTATTTATTTTATTTGCATGGGTGGGGGTGGGGAGAAGGGTTGCCAGGGCCTCTTGCCACTGCAAACGAACACCAGACACTTGTGCCACTTTTTGCATCCAGTTTAGGTGTGTGGCTTGGGAACTGAACTTGGGCTTTGCAAAAGTGCCTTTAACCCCTGAACCATATTTCCAGGCCTATGTACCTATTTTGGTATAATTAAAGACTTGTGCATGCTCCTCCTGCACTTTTCCTGCACACATATAGTCCAGGGGAAGTTCCAGTCTAACATGAGATGTAGACACAGTGCAGACAATGGTCAGCATACCTGGTTTCTGAGCAGTCCCACACACAAAGTCTGCCTTCAGGGGCAAGCGCATTTCTGACAAGGTCACGGATCCTTTAGAAGGAACAAATCCATTCTGGGATATGGCACCAAAGTTCATCTTCCTCTGAGGCCCTTCATTCTTTAGTTTGTTCAACTCCTCAATCAAAAGTGTTCTTTTCTCAGCTAAGCAAGAATATGCCAAGACATTCCAAATATTAAAATTGCAATTGTTATCCAGAGGCAGTACCTGCCTACCCCCAACACAACTCTCTCACAACTCATAACCCACAACTCCATAGGGCAATACCAGCAATCCCACTGAGGAGGGGCCTCAGTGTAATGGGGGCAGGGAGAAGGGAATTGTTTTCAATGACAGCTAATATATGGAAGTGCACTGATGTGGCAACTGTACATGAAAGCAAAGACCGTATCAGTAATGTTTTTGTACATGATAGGTATTTGGATAAAACATCATTGGCTCATTTGTTTATCAACTCATTAAAATTTAATAAACTTATTTCTTTGAGATGGGGTCCTTGTTATATAGCCTAGGCTGGCCTTGAACTCACTATTTCTTTTTTTTAATTTGAGAATGACAGAAAGAAAAAGAGGCACATAGAGAGAAAATAGGTGCACCAGGGCCTCCAGCCACTGCAAACCAAACTCCAGATGCATGCGCCACCTTGTGCATCTGGCTTATGTGGATCCTGGGGAATCGAGCCTCAAACCAGGGTCCTTAGGCTTCACAGGCAAGCGCTTAACCACTAAACCATCTCTCCAGCCCTTGAACTCACTATTTAGCCAAGGATGACCTTAAACTTCTAATCCTTCTGCCTCCATCTCCCAGATATTGGGGATTATATATGTGTGTACCAACAAATAAGGTTTCATGCCGTCCTAAGGACGGAACCCATGGCTTTGTGCTTGCTAGGCAAGACTCTAGCAAATGACTGACACCCCCAATCCCTACATCAATTTTTTTTGAAATTTTATGTGATAATTTCACATGTGCATTTAATGTATTTTATTATATTTACTACCCATTATAACCTTATTCTCCTCACAGTCCCAATAAATCTATTTATTCCATCTTCTCAATTAATCTTCTTCCTACTTTCTTTTTTTTTTTTTTTTAACACCCACTGAGTTAAATTAGGATGGCTTGCATGAGCAAGGATCAGGGATTATTCACTGAAACTTGGACAATTTACCAGTGGCTACACCACTAAAGAACATGATTCCCCTTCCCCAGCAATCATTAAGTACAACAGCTCCTTTGAGAAGAGTAGGGTCTTACTATATCAATGTCTGATTAGTTTTCTTATATAGTATCAACTTTTCACCCCAACATGCTGTTATCACCACAGACACACAAGCAAAATTAATTTGTAAAGGAGACAAAACTGTATATATGTGTATTTTCACTTAAGATGCAGTAATTCTTCAAATGTATGCCATCTGCCTTTTAGGTGAAGAGTTTTCAATCTTTATAAGACACAAAAAAAGTTCAGCTGAAACAGGCGATCAGAAAGTCTGATGTCTGAATATATCAGAGAAAATGAATGAATATTCCATAGCTGCCAATTTTCTTAGGATTGTTTCAGGTATACCACACATACTTGCAATTAGAAGAAGTCTTTCTGCTTCAGCTTCTTCTAGGGATCCTTTTCCATGTTCTTCATCAACACAACAGTTCAGAGCCTGACTAGCTTGATATATCACTGTTTGCTGTAAATTTATCTCATTATTGAGGTCCTAGTGAAGCCACAGAAAAGAGGAAAAAGTCCACATTTTAAATTTTATCATTTCCAAACTTTAATCCTTTGCTGCAGCCTTGGTTGTGAACACAAAACAATACTCTGCATCATGTACACCACACACCACCAGTGAATGCTACTGCAACACTTTGACACAGATTCAAGACTGCTGTGTATAAGCTGCACTTTTATTATAAATGCAGTTTCTGTTCCTAGAGAAATGGTTTAAATACACACACACAAAAAAAGACTCAGTATTTTCCTACTACCATTGGGAGCACATACCAAATTAGTGTATATCTGTATTATATTGTGTTAGAATGTTTGAAGTTGAAAGCAGCTGCTTGAGTTCCACCTTAAGTTCATGTAAAAAAGAAAAAATCATGTTGGGTTGGAGGGATGGCTCAGCAGTTAAGGTGTTTGCCTACAAAGCCAAAGGACCCAGGTTTGATTCCCCAGGACTCACGTAAGCCAGACGCACAAGGTGGCACATACATCTACAGTTCGTATGCAATGGCTGGAGGTCTTGGAGTAACCATTCTCTCTGTCCGTCTGTCTGTCTCTCTCTGCTTCTCTCAAATAAATAAATAAAACTTAGAAAAAAAAATCATGTAATTTTGGCTTGGGGTTAACAAAATTTCCAACAGTTTTTTTTTTTTTTTTTTTCCGCTCATTTGTAGGTGTGTGTGGTGTGTGCAAATGTACCACCGGATGCAATTGCTTTCAGCAGGGTGCACTTGCCTGTGATGGCTAGAGCAGAATGTTAGGTTTCTGGCAACATTACAATTCTATACGTTCTTATTTGAGCTAGAGTTACTTGCTAATCCTAGAGTTAGCAAGTTTTTTTTTTTTTTTTTTTTTTTTGGTTTTTGCAAGCTTGGGTGAATCCTGGGTCCCTGCTACTCAAAGGACTAGGTTTACAGGCATGCATGGCAACAGGCAGCTGCAGGAAGCTGTTACTAGGCCCTGGAGATTGAAACTCAGGCAATCCAAGACCCCTCAGGCTTTCATGCTTATGAAGAAGTGCAATTAATTGCTGAATCACTTCTCCAGTCCTCCAATGTCTGTAATGGTCCTAAACCTACTTCTGCCATTCTGCACTATGTATTTATGCAAAGAGGCATTCTCAGCACCAACAGCTTTAAAATCAAACTATCAAACAAATGTGGAAATTGAAGCTGCTTCATGTCCTATAGTGTCAAATACTCAACCAAGATTTAATGACCCATGTAAAAATAAACAAGTACACCCACCTCATTAGGATACAAATCTGTGTTCATCTCTAATATGTAGTAAAAGTACACCTATACCAAAGAATTGTTCTAAGATTGTCAGTACATGATTTGTATACCAAAGCAAAAATTTCTCAAGAAAAATGGAGTCTTGAGTGAAAAAATTTAAGATTTGTTCTAGGCTATAAACTAAAAACATTTAGCATGATATAAAAGTTAAGTTATGAATTTTGTTCCCTATGAAAAAAAACTTCCAAGGGCTAAGGATAAGGTTAAAGGAATTTGCTTGAAAAGATTCCAAATACATACTTATTAAATTTATAATTGGAGCTGTGTATAACAAAGGAAAATATAAAAATATTTTACACATATATAATTTTTTAAAGTACTCCTAAACTAGGTGTGGTGGCTCACAACTGTAATCTCGTCACTTAGGAGGCTGAGACAAGAGGATTTCAACCATGCATTTGAGGCCAGGCTGATGCTACAGTGAGACTGTACTGATTTGTCCCATCCCCTCCCCTCCCCCCCAAAAAGTATTCCTAAACCGGGCATAGTGAGGCTGAGGCAGGAAGACTGGTGCAAGTTTGAGACCAGCCTATATTATATATGTATTCCAGGTCAACCTTGGCTCTAGAGTGAGACCCAGACTCCAACAGATAACTTATTCAGCATAGAAAGCCTTGAAATAAGTTTCACATTTCATCAACTGATACACTCAGGGTACAGAGATTAACAAGGCTGAGACTTGTCCTCAAAGTTCACAATAGAGTACAAAAAATACCCCATACTCTCCTTCCACAGAAATGCATACCTGCATTTTCTTTTTTATATTTACTTGACAAGAAAAGGCATTCTTTCTTGCATCCAATTTTGAAGTAACATCTTCTTTCCGAACAATCACTTGCTTTACTGAAGGGCGTTCTGATTCTTTGAGTCTCTGGGACCTGTATGCATCAATGCTTTAGAAAAAGTGAGGAAGAAATCCATTAACATTCTCAGCACTCTTTCACAGACTATATCAGCAGAATTTGGTAAGTGATATTAAAAACATCAGCACAGTCACCCTGAGCCTAATTCCAGGTCAGCCTGGACTAGAGTGAGACTCTACCTAGAAATCCCCCTCCCCCCAAAAAACCAACAAAATCAAAAACATCAGCACAATGGAAATGTCAGTTGGTGGAGAAGCTGATAAGTTATTCCAGGGCTGGGTATGTGGCTCAGTAGCAGAGTTCCTGCCTAGCACGTATGAAGCCCTAAGTTCAATACCCAATACCACAAAAACTTATTCCAAATGTTTATGCCACTAAGTTATGAGTCACATTTTAAGTTGGAACATTACTTATGTAGGTCACTCTGAACCAAAATTGAGCACATGCCTTCCCCTAAACATCCTTACCTGTACAGAAGATCTCGATCCTGAGAACTAATACTATCACCAGACTCAGCTCGAGGGACACGAGTTCTCTGGAATTTTCCTGGTTTAGGACTTTCATCACTTATGCTAGCAGTGTCTTGCAGTTCCAGCTTACATGAGGAAACAACACTCTGCAGAAAAATGTATCAGATATTAGATTTTTTTCAATTTTGTATGTATGTATATTATATATGTATGTGTTATACACACACACATCTTTTTTAAAGATTTTACTTTTATTTATTTATTAATTAGAGACAGAGAGAGGGAGACAGAGAATGAGAATGGACACACCAGCACCTCTAGCCACTGCAAATGAACTCCAGACACATGCACCCCCTTGTGCATCTGGCTAATGTGGGACCTGGGATATTGAACCAGAGTCCTTAGGCTTTGCAGGCATGTGCCTTACTCACTAAGCCATTTCTCCAGCCCTTTTATTGTTTCTTTGAGGCAGGTTCTCACACTATCCAAGGCTGTCCTTTAATTCATTATGTAGTCTCAAGGTGCCTCCAATTCTCAGTGGTCCTCCTACCTTTGACTCCTGAGTGCTGGGAATAAAGGCATGCACCACCACACCTGGCAAAATTTTACTTTTTAAAAGTACTTTTATTTATTTACTTGAGAGAGAAAGAGTGGCAGAGTGAGTAGGGTGCTCCAGGGACTCTTGCCACTGAAAACCAACTCCAGACGCGTGCTCTACTTTGTGCATCTGGCTTACGTGGGTACTGGGAATCAAGCCTGGGCTGTCAGGCTTTGCAAACAAGCGCCTTTAACTACTGAGCCATTTCTCCAGGCCCTATTTTTTTTTTTTTTGAAGCATATCTCACTCTAGCCCAAACTGACCTAGAACTCACTCTGTAGCTCAGGCTGGCTTTGAACACATAATGACCATCCTATCTCAGCCTCTTCAAAAGGGTGCTAGAATTAAAAGCATATGCCACCAGGACAGGCTATTGTTTTTATTTTGGAAGAAAGAATCCAGTCTAGCCCCTAATTTGCAATTCTCCTGTCGTAGCAACCAAAAAGTTGGGATTATAGGCATGTGCCACCAAAGCCCAGCAATCATGTATTAGATATTACAGATAAGTTAACATAAGTCTTCTCCATTATTAGGAAATAAATACCCAGTCCACTGATTAGTCTCAAAAACAAAACAAATTAAGTTCCTAAAAATTAATGAAAAACAAGATTTCTAGTCAGTGTCTCACACCTGTAACCCAAGCACTTGGGAGGGCAGGAGGTTCAAGGTTGGCGTTAGCTAACATACAAATTTGAGACCATCTTAAACTACATGAAACTCTCTCCCACAAAAACAAAAAAGGGCCAGAAAGATGGCTCAGTACAAGCTTGCAAACCTGAGTTCAGATGTACAGGACCCACATTAAGCAAGATGTGGTAGTGTGAATGTCTCTAATCCCAGCACTCCTACATCAAGATGAGAGGTGGGGACAGGAGAATCCCTGAAGATTTGTGGACCAGTTAACCTGGCATATGCAAAGGTGAACAAAAGGAGATCCTAGAGAGATGGCTCAAGGGTTAAAAGTACTTGTTTGCAAGGCCTGATAGCCTGGGTTCAATTCCCCAGTACCCACATAAAGCTAGATGCACACAAGATGGTGAAATGTGTCTGGAGTTCATTTGCAGAGGCAGAAAGCTTTAGTGTGCTCATGCTCTCTTCCTTAAATAAATATTTTACAGTTTTTTTTTTTGGGGGGGGGGCGGCATATCCAGCATAGAAACTCACTCTAGCCAAGGCTGACCTGGAATTCACTATGTAGTGTCAAGGTGGCCTCAAACTCAAGGCAATCCTCCTACCTCTGCCTCCCAAGTGCTGGGATTGAAGGCATGTGAAACCATACCCAGCTATAAACGGTTTTTTTAAAAATTTATACTTGCGGGCTGGAAAGATGGCAAAGCAGTTAAAGGTGCTTACTTGCAAAGCCTGCTAGCCTGGGTTGAAGTCCCCAATACCCACATAAAGCCAGATGCACAAAGTAGCCCACATGTCTGTTGCTTGTTTACAGTGGCAAAAGGCTCTGGCATGCCCACACTCTTTTTTATTTCCTCTCCCTCCCTCCCCTTCTCTCTTTGCAAATAATTTTTTGGTTTTTTGTTTTTCTTATTTTATACTCTATTTATTTATTTGAGAGAGAGAGAGAGAGAGAGATGCAGATAGAGAGAATGGACGTGCCAGGGCCTCTAGCCACTGCATGTGGTCTCCAGACACATGCGCTCCCTTGTGCACCTGGCTTATGGGGGTCCTGGGGAATCAAACCAAGGTCTTTAAGGTTTTGCAGGCAAACACCTTAACCACTAAGCCATCTTTTAAAAAATTTTAACTGAATCAATCTCCAGAGCTACAGTTAAATCAATTTAAGGTGATACCTAGTAACAAAGGTTAGGACACTGTGAATTTTGGTTATATGCCTGGTTCTAAATACTTACAAAATTTAAAATCACATCAACCTGTTGACAAAAGAACTACTGTTAACTTTATTTAACAGATGAGGGAACTGTGGCATAGAAAAACTAAAATAACAGTGAGTTAATGACAAGGCCAGGACTTGAGCACAAATGTCTGGCCTATAAGCCATGTTAATGTTAATGTCCATCGGAAACCACTAGAGTTTGACATTCTAAAAGAATTTGCATTAATTTACAAAACAAGCCCTCTCTTGATATTGTCAAATGTTAATCTAGAAAAAGGAGGTGGGGGTATGCAATATTAATTAGCTGATGCGATGGACCTGTTTACTTTTAGACTTTTCTTACCTCTGGACTCATCACACCAACAGTCTGAGCTAACGGAGCCAGTAAAGACATGGAGGAGATATTCAGTGCATCTTCTTGCTCTTCACTATTTTCTGCTTCTACTTGGTCCATCTCCTCTGAACTCTTTCCCACATCCAGAGCACCATCCTCTAGGACATCACTGAAGATGTCATTAATGACCTTTGAGCTATTGATATCATCATCATCATCCACACTCATCTCAATTTCATGGACCACTTCTGAAAAATATTTTAAGGATGGATACTGTGACTCAGTGACAGAGAAGCACTAACAGTCAGTCATGCTTGATACAAAGGGGGAAAACGAAGAAAAGTTCTTCATTACAACACCATCAACAACAAAAAAGCAACATAAAACAAAAAATTTCCAATACATGGGCTGGAGAGATGGCTCAAGGATTAAAGGTGATTGCTTGGCAAAGCCTGATGGCTCCAGTTCAATACTCCAGTGCCCACATAAAGCCAGACACAGAGTGGTGCATACAGGAGTTCAGTTGCAGTGGCAAGAGGGCCTGGCATGCCCATTTCTCTCTTTCTTCCCTCTCCCTTTCTGTTTGCAAATGAATAGATAATTTTTTAAAAAACCTTCTAATACATATAAAACAAAGATTTGTGGGGGGGGGGGGGTCACACTTCTCAAGGTAGAATCTCATTCTAACCCAGGCTGACCTGGAATTCACCATGTTGTTTCAGGCTGGCCTGGAACTCACTCATCTTCCTTCCTCTGCCTCACAAATGCTGAGATTAAAGGTATGCGCCACCATGCCCAGCAAAGATAAATTTTTAAAGTACCAATTAATATAGGATATGTAGATTAAATCTGCCAGGCCAGCCTGAGACTACATAGTGAATTGCAGACCATCTTGGGCTATAGCAAGACCCTACCTTGAAAAAACAAAACAAAAATAAAGATTAAATCTATCAAAAGCTGATGTCTTACATTGGATTTGAGAAAGAATATTAAATGAGAGCTCAAAACTCAGGCTTTCCAAAAATATCCCTTCCAATAACTTTTTAAAATTATTTTTATTTTGCCTGGCGTGGTGGTGCACGCCTTTAATCCCAGCACTTGGGAGGCAGAGGTAGGTGGATCACCATGAGTTCAAGGCCACCCTGAGACTACATAGTAAATTCCAGGTCAGCCTGAGCTAAAGTGAGACCCTACCTTGAAAAAAAAAAAAGAAAGAAAAGAAAAGTTATTTTTATTTGTTTTTGGTTTTTCAAGGTAGGGTCTTGCTCTATCCCAGGCTGACCTGTCATTCTTATAATGATCCAACCAAAACCCAGCCACCCTGCTGCTCAACCTTTCAAGCTGATGTTACTTTCAAGTTTTCATTGTCTAAAAAAACCATGTTATTTTTAGCCCAGCACACATCTTTAATACCAGCACTTAGGAGGCAGAGGTAAATGGATCACCATGAGTTTGAGGCCACCCTGAGAATACAGTTAATTCCAGGTCAGACTGGGATAGAGAGTGAGACTCTACCTCAAAACCACCCCCCCCCCAAAATGTTATTTTTAAAGGGCTAGACGTCACCTTTTTGCATTCAGTGAAACCTAAAATCTTTTTTTGAAAAAGTCTTTCATTTTCATTATAAAACTAAGATTATGTTTTAAAATACTACAATCTAGTAATATATAAAGAACCCCTGATAATTCCAGTCCTCCCTTAAAATTTCCTATCTCTCTTCCTCCCCACCAAGAGAAAAAGGAAACACTAAATTTACTAAATAATTGTTTACCCACATTTCATCTTATGTAAGAATGTACACATCTTTTTGTTTTATTCTATCAGAAGTTGATCATACAATACATATCCAAAGGGTTTGGTTTTGTTTGGTTTTTTGAGGTAGGGTTTCACTCTAGCCCAGACTGGCCTGGAATTAACTGTGTAGTCTCAGGGTGACCTTGAACTCACGGCAATCCACCCACCTCCGGGGATCCACCCACCTCTGCTTCCTAAGTGCTGTGAATGCCACCACGCCTGGCTTTTTTCACTTTTTTAAGTGTAAATAAAATCACTTAAAACCTAGGACTACAAGGAAACTACCACTCACAATAAAGACCAAATACAAAAAGCTAACGTAATCACTGATGTAAGGCTATAGGATCTCATTAATAGGCTGGAGAGATGGCTCAGCAGATAAGACGCTTGCCTGCAAAACCTAATGAGCTGGGTTTGATTCCCCAGTACCCATGTAAAGCCAGATGCACAAAGTGGCACATGCATCTGAAGTTCATTTGCAGTGTCTGGAGGTCCTGGTGTGCCTATTCTCTCTTCCTCTCTAATTGCAAATAAATAAATGAAATTAAAAAAAAAAAAGAGGGGCTGGAGAGATGGATTAGCACTTGCCTGTGAAGCCTAAGAACCAAGTTTCAATACCCCAGTGCCCACATAAACCAGATGTACATGATAGCACATGTGTCTGGAGTTCATTTACAGTAGCTAGAGGCCCTAGTGTGCTCTCTCTCTTCTCTCTAAAATAAATAAATAAAAATATTTTACTTTTGTTAGCTTTTTTTTTTTTTTTTAGAGAGAGAGAGAGAGAGAGAGAGAAATTTGATTTGGCACACCAGGGCCTCAACAGATGCAATCAAACTCCAGATGCTTGTGCCACCTAGTGGGTATGTGCCACCTTGCGCTTGTCTCACCTTTGTGTGTCTGGCTCACATGGATCTGGAGAGTTGAACATAGGTCCTTAGGCTCCACAGGCAAGCGTCTTAACCACTAAGCCATCTATCTCTACAGCCCATAAAATAATATTTTAAGAAAGAGGGGCTGAAGAGATGGATTAGTGGTTAAGGCACTTGCCTAAGAAACCTAAGATCCCAGGTTCGATGCCCCAGTACCCACATAAGCCAGATGCACAAGGCGGTCCATGTTCTGGGGTTCATTTGCAGTGGCTAGAGGTCCTGGCACACCCATTCTCTCTATCTGCCTCTTTTTCTCTCTTGAACATAAGTTAATTAAATATTAAAAAAAAAAAAAAAGAAGTCGGGCATGGTGACACACGCCTTTAATCCCAGCACTTGGGAGGCAGAGATAGGAGGATCTCCATGAATTCAAGGTCACCTTGAGACTACAGAGTGAATTCCAGGTCAGGTTGGGCTAGAGTGAGACCCTACCTCAAAAATAAAACCAAAAAATAAAAAATTTAAAAAGAAATAAAGATCTCATTACTGACATTTAACACAGAATTCAAAGTCCCAGGAAAAGCAACTAGGCAAGAAAAAGAAATGTTATCCAAATCAGAAAGAAAGCAAAATTATCTATGTTCACAGATAACATAGCTCCTGCCCTAAAACCCTGAAAATTCTCCAAAGAAATAAATACACATGTCCTATTACCTAGTGGAACTAATCAATTTGGTAAACTTACAGACTATAAAACCAACCCATGGCCCCAACTCACAGCCAGGTGTGGTGCTTCACACCTACGAACCCCACACCAAGGAGTCAGAGTAAGGAGGACTGCTAAATATAGTAGCTCACACCTATAATCCCAGCACATAGGACACTGAGGCAAGAAGGTAAGGAGTTCTAGGCTAGCCTGAACTGCATAATGAGATCTGGTCTCAACTAAAACCACAAGAATTAAACAAGGAAGATACACAGAAAACTGAGGAGGAAGCACAGAAATCAGAAATGAAAAGTGAGTGAATCTGCCTTTGGTAGCAGAGCAGTATTTTCCATTCTAATCCAATTTCCAAGTCTATGGTACTCTAAAAGTACAGGTTAAATGATGTAGAAATGAAAACACTGACCTGCAGACTCTGTACTGAAAGTCTCTTTAGTTGTCTGGTGTTCTGTCACCTTTTCTGTTAGTGGAAGTGATTGGGTATTTGAAACAATTTGATGCTTCTTTACTGGAGTGTTCTGACAGTGATCTTCCTGTCAATGAAGAGGTACATTTTATTGGTCAGAATTATAGATTGTATCTACATGTTATTAACTGAAACAAGGCACCCACACAACCTGTCTCTGTAATACTGACCTAATTGGGATCAGGGCAAAACCTCTTCCTTTCAGCCCATGGAGACAGACAACAGCCATTGGGGCTGAGATTTGAACTGAGTTCAAACACTCATATTCCTTTCAGCAATTCTCCCTCAACCCACCACAGGAATACTTATGATCTCTCATTTGGGCTAGGACTCAAGTGTAAGTTTTGAGCACAGCTGCCACCAACTAGAATCCACCTCACCTGCATCATCCAGAACGTGCAAGAGTGAACTCCAAGCACACAAAGAAACATCAAGCACCATTCAGCACTCTCTTACCAGGTGTTCCAGAAAGACCTGACCAACCATCTCTAGATGGGTAATCATCAATATAACATGAAAACCAAGCCAGCATGTCTCTCCTAAGGAATACCAATCCCATATTGGAGATATGAGATACCCAGAGGAAATTCCTGACAAGAGTTCAGAAGAATGACTATAAATATGTACAAAGAGGGCTGGAGAGATGGGTTAGCAGTTAAGTGCTTGCCTATGAAGCCTAATGACCCAGGTTTGAGGCTCGATTCCCCAGGACCCATGTTAGCCAGATGCACAAGGGGGGGCATGTATCTGGAGTTCGTTTGCAGTGGCTGGAGGCCCTGGAGTGCCCATTCTCCCTCTTTCTCTATCTGCCTCTTTCGCTCTCTGTCTGCCACTCTTAAATAAATAAATAAATATTTTTAAAAATATGTACAAAGAGCTCAAAGACATAGAGAAACACATGAAATTAAAACTGGGCATGGTGGTGCATTTTTAATCTAAACACTCAGGAGTCCAAGGTAGGAGAATAGCTGTGAGTTTGAGGCCATCCTGAGACTACATAGTGAAACTGACATCAGCCTGGGCTAGAGCAAGACCCTACCTCAAAAAAAAAAAAAAAAAAAAAAGTCAAACTGAAATACAGTTGGAAATTAAAAATATAATTCAAATAAGACAATAAAAATACAATTCAAATAAAATGCTCCATAAAAAGCCTCACCAACACAATGGACCAAATGGAAGATAATACCAAGCCCTGAAGAAAAAGAAGAGGAATTAGGTTAATTATGCAAATCAAATGAGAAGTTTTTAAAAAAAAATAAGGGCTGAAGAGATGGCTTAGCGGTTAAGGTGCTTGCCTGCACAGCCTAAGGACGCATGTTCAACTCTCCAGGTCCCACATAAGCCAGATGCACAAAGTGACACAAGCATGCAAGGTCACACATTCATACAAGGTGGCACATGTGTCTAGAGTTCGATTACAGAGGCTGGAGGCCCTGGCATGCCAATTCTCTCTCTCTCTCTCTCTTGCACTTAAAAACAAACAACAAACAAACAAACAAACAAAAAAAAAAAAAAACCAGATCAGTCTGTTGGGCTTTTCTAAAATAAATAAATAAATAAATATGAACAGAATATGAGAGAAACATGCAACACCTTTAAAAGACCAAATGGCCAAATTATGGGCACACAAGGAGAATTGAAGGCAAATGGCATTTCCCAAATAAGGGAGATGCCCATGCAGGCACAAGAGGCATAAAGAACACTGGACATGGCCAGAAAAGAAACCTGCCAACTCATGATACAGTTAAAAACACTAAATTCACAGAATAAAGAAAAGATAAAGCTGAGTATGATGACACATGCCTTTAATCTCAGCACTCAGGAGGCAGAGATAGGAGGATCGCTGTGAATTTGAGGCCACCCTGAGACTACATAGTGAATTCCATGTGGGCCTGGGCTACAATAAGACCCTACCTCAAAAACTCAAAAAAAAAAAAAAAAAAAAAAAAGAAAGAAAGAAGGGGTACTAGAAGCTATAGAAAAAAATATCAAACCACATACAAAGGCAGGCCTATCAGAATAATAACCAGTTTTTCAATGCAAACTCTAAAAGCCGAAAGGAATTAGAATGATGATGGCAATGAAACTACTATACCCAGCAATATTATGCCTCGTGATGGAACAAGGAAGAAAAACTTTCCATAATAAAGAAGGCTAATGAAATATGAGCACTAAGCCCACCCTTCAGAGGCTACTCAATATTCATTTTGTGTCAAAACAAAGAACAAACATATTCAAGAGGGTAAGGGAGGAAAAATAATAGCCAACACTAAAACATTTTTAAAAAGAAATGAAGATCAATAAGACACCAAACTCCATAAAATCTTCAACATGATAAGAAATAACTCACACTTTTAAATAACTCTGAATAGCAATGGTCTCAACTTTGTAGTCAAAGACAGACTAACAGGAAGGATCAGAAAACAAGACTGAGTGCTAAAAATCTGAACTTGAGTCCTCATTCTTACACAGTATGCACTTTACTAACTGAGCCATCTCCCTGGCCCCAGATTATTTTAGATGATAAGTAGGATCAACCAGACAACCCAGCCTAGAGTTTGGGAATGACACAAGTACTGCAGAGGTGAGCATCATCACGTCTGCAGGCAGCAGAACTAGATGTGAGAACAGGAAACTGGCTGCAGTGAAAAATGCTTGTAAACTTAGCTACTCACTGAGGCAGGAAGATCACTTAAGCCCAGGAGTTCAAGGCTGGTTTAGACAATATAGTGAGCTTTCATCCCATCTCAAAGAAAGAAAGAAAAGTAAATGAAGACAGGGATGTCCCACAGTAAGTGAAAAGAGGCTGAGGTTAGAACTATAAGAAATCATTTAAAAGCAGGGACTAGGAACTGAAGAGGGAGTGATGAGTCAGCAGTAAAGCCACTTGCTTGCAAAGTCTGCTGGCTTGGCTTTCAGTTCCCTAGTACCCACATAAAGCCAGATGCACAAAGTGGCGCATGTGTCTGGAGTTCTTCAGCAGTGGCAGGAGGCCCTAGCACACCCATACTCACTCTCTTTCTGTCTGTCTCTTTCTCTTGCTCTCAAATAAATAATATTGAAAAAAAAAAAAAAGGCAGGGCTTAGAGAGATGGCTCAGTGAATAAAAAGCTTGCAACACTAGTGTGAGAACTTCAAACCCTCAGAACCCATTAGAAATATCAGGAGACAAAGGTCCCCTGGAGCTAGCTGGTAGACTAGCTGAATCAAGGAGCTCTGGGTTCAAGTGAAAGACTGTCTTTTTTTTTTTTTTTAGTTTTTATTAACATTTTATTTATTTAATTATTTATTTGAGAGAGAAGAAGGCAGACAGAGAGAGAGAGAATGGGCAAGCCAGGGTCTCTAGCCACTGCAAGCAAACTCCAGGCACATGTGACACCTTATGCATCTGGCTCATGTGGGTACTGGGAAATCCAACCTGGGTCCTTAGGCTTCACAGGCAAGTGCCTTAACTCCTAAGCCATCTCTCCAGCCCCCTATCTTGAATATACACACACACATACACATGCAAAATCAAAAATAAAGTGCTCAATTAATAAGGAAAAAAAGGGCCAGACATGGTAGCACATGCCTTTAATCTCAGCACTCGAAGAGTCTGAGGTAAGAGGATCACTGTGAGTTGTAGGCCACCCTGAGATTACAGAGTGAATTCCAGGTCAGCCTGGACTACAGACTATCTAAAAAGAAAAAAAAAATTTAAAAAGGGGAAAAAAGGAACTGATAAAATAAAACAGTCAAGTAGATCTTTCTCAAAGAATGCTGATAAATTTGCTGCTCCTTTGCGTTCTATTGTTTTTTTATTGTAAGTATAATTCTATTAACTTAACACATACCCTAGCTGGGTGTGGTGGCATATAGGCTTTTAATCCCATCAGAGGAAGAAGATCACTGTGAATTCAAGGCCAATCTGAGACTACATAGTGAATTCTAGGTCAGCCTGGGTGAGAACAAGACCCTACCTCAAAAAAACTCAAGGTGTGGGGGGGTGCTGGAGTGATGGCTTAGTGGTTAAGGCATTTGCCTGCGAAGCCTAAGGACCCCGGTTCAATTCTCCAGGACCCACATAAGGCAGATCCTCAAGGGGCATATGCATCTGGAGTTCGCTTGCAGTGGCTAGAGGCCCTGGCATGCCCATTCTCTCTCTCTTTCTCTCTCTCACTCTCTACCTCTTTCTCTCTCAAATAAATAAATAAAATATATTAATAAAATTAAAAAAAATAAATCAAGGGCTGGAGAGATGGCTTAGCAGTTAAGGCATTTGCCTGCAAAGCCAAAGGACCCAGGTTCAATTCCCCAGGGCCCACATAAACCAGATAGATGCACAAGGTGGCACATGAGTCTGGAGTTTGTTTACAATGCCTGAAAGCCCTGGCATGCCCATTCTCTTTCTTTCTATCTGTTTCTCTCTCTCTCTCTCTCTCTCTCTCTCTCTCAAATAAGTTAATTTAAATAAAAATTTTTAAAGATTAAAAAAAAAAAAAACCTCAAAAAAGCCAGGCTTGATGGTGCATGCCTTTAATCCTAGCACTCAGGAGGCTGAGGTAGGAGCATTGCTGTGAGCTCGAGGCCAGACTGAGACTGCATAGTGAATTCCAGGTCAGCCTGGGCTAGAGTGAGAACCTACCTTGAAAAAACAAAAACACAAAACAAAAAACCTCATACCATATTTTGTATACAGGAGGCACGTAAATGAAATAGAACATAGTTTATGTTTATAATTAGTGACTTTGTTGAAGTTTGATTAACAACTTTAAATAAATATTATATTAGATATTAGGATCACAGATAGCCTAACAGTATGGTATTCTGGGAGAACAAAACAATAAGAAAAGTAGATTTCTTAGAAACATTTTAGAGCCAGCAGAAGAATCTGAAATTGAGTGACAAAAACACATTTTAACTGCTTTTAGTGGGAAAAGGAAAGACTATGAAGAATGAGTGAAATGGGAAACTATCACAGAAAGTGTTGTTCTGCACATTTAAGATGCTTATGACTGTAAAGATTATATATATATATATATATATATATATGGTTTTTTTTTTTTTTTTTTTTTTGAGGTAGGGTCTGGCTTTAGCCCAAGCTGCCCTGGAATTCACTCTATAGTGTCTGGGTAACCTTGAACTCATAGTGATCCTCCTACCTCTGCCTCCCAAGTGCTGGGATTAAAGGTGTGTGCCACCATGCCTAGCTTTGCTAAGAGCTATATTTAATTGGAACAGGAAAGCGTTTAAAATATATTTTACAATGCTGGGAGTACTGCCTCACACTTCAGCATTGGGAGACAGAGGCAGGAGGATTGCTTCAAGTTTAAGCCCAACTTGGGCTAGAATAAAGACTATATCTTAATATTCTAAATATAAATATATATAAGTTAGGATTTTAAATAGAAATATGTAAAGCTATATTAATATTTTAAATATATCTAACTTCTATAAGAATTTGAAATTATTTTATAACACAACTACAAATTAAAGCCCAACACTATTTTAGCAAGAAATTCACTTTTATTTCTGGCTTACATTACCTGCTTGGTTTCCTGCTGTCTACTTCTTGATTTCTCATCTTTTTCTATATTCCATAAATTGCCTTTGTCCAATCGGCCACGAAGACATGCTAGCTCCTTTTCACGTTCCTAAACCCATCAAATACAGAAGTATTTTACAAAGCACTAATAGAATGTTTAAGAATAATATCCAAACATTAAGACTATTTTTTTTTTTTTTTTTTGGTTTTTTTGAGGTAGGGTTTCACTCTAGCCCAGGCTGACCTAGAATTCACTATGTAGTCTCAGGGTGGCCTTGAACTCACAGCAGGCAATCCCCCTACTTCTGCCTCCCAAATTCTGGAATTAAAGGCATGCACCACCATACACAGCTTAAGACTTTTCTTAAATGTGGTGGCAAACACCTATAATCCTAGCCCTTGGGAGATGGAGGCAGGATGATCATGATTTCATGGTCATTTTGTTTTCAATTTTTTTGATTCATAGTCATTTTTGAATATATAGCTAGTTCAAAACTAGCCTAGGATACATGAGGCCCTGTCTCAAAAAAAAAAAAAAAAAAAAAGGAAAGAAAGAAAACCTTTTCTTGTCTTCAGTTAGAAATGTAAAAACTGGGCTGGAGAGATGCCTCAGTGGTTAAGGTACTTGCCTGTAAAGCCTAAGGACCCAAGTGCTATTCCCCAGTGCCCATGTAAAGCCAGATGCATAAGGTGGCGCATGCATCTGGAGTTTGTCTACAGTGGCTGGAGGCCCTGGCACACCCATTCTTTCTTTCTCTCTGCCTGTTGTGCTCTTAATAAAATTTTTTTTAAAGATTTTTTTTTAATTAACACCAAAATAAACCAGGGAGTAGTTAGAAAGAAGGGATTCAGCGGGGGGGGGGGGGGGGGTGAAGAGCAGGGGATTGTGATCATGGAATATTGTGTATATGTAGGAATTTTGTCAAAAAGTTAAAAATAAAATAAAAATATTTTTTAAGAATCTGTTTAAGGCTTGGAAGATGGCTCAGTAGTAGTTAATGGTGCTTGTTTGCAAAATCTGCTGGCCAGGGTTCAATTCCCCAGAACCCACATAAACTAGATGCACAAAGTGGCACTTGGGTCTGGAGTTTATTTGCAGCAGCAAGAGGCCCTGACATGCCTATTCTAATTCCTCTCTCTCTCTCTCTCTCTCTCTCTCTCTCCTTGATGTTATTTATAGAACCTGGGTGCCTAGCTCAAGCCTGAAGCCCCAGCACTCAGGAGGCAGACATAGGAAGACTGCTGAGAGTTCATGGCCAGTATGAACTACATAATTGAGTTCCCAAGCACAGAATGAGGGCTTTCTCACTCCCTCCCCTCATCCTCACTCCTCATCCCCATACCCACCAATGCTATTTATCTCTGTCAAAAAGACTAGTATCAAGCTGGGCATGGTGGCACATGCCTTTAATCCCAGCATTTGGAAGGCACAAGGTCACCCTGAGAATACAGAGTGAATTTCAGGTCAGCATGCACTAAGAGTGAAACCCTACCTCAAAAATCAAAAAAAAAAAAAAAAAGACTGGTATCAGGTTGGACAAAGCTTAAGAACACAGGTTCAATTCCCCAGTACCCACATAAGACAGACGCACAAGGTGGCACATGTGTCTGAAGTTTGTTTGCAGTGGCCAGAGGCCTTGACACCCATTCTCTCTCTATCTGCCTCTCTAATACATAAATAATAAAATATTTTAAACAAAGAAAAGAAACTGTAAGCAGCTGACACGTGAAAAAACAGGGCTGGAAAGATGGTTCAGCAGTTAAGGTGTTTGCCTGCAAAGCCTAACAACCCAGGTTCAATTCCCCAGTACCCACATAAAGCCAGATACACAAAGTGGCACATGTATCTGGAGTTCATTTGTAGTGGCTAGAGACCTTGGTATACCCATTCTCTCTCTCTGCTTGCAAATAAATAAATAAACTACTTTCTTTTAAAAAAGACTGGTATCAAAATTTGCATTTTGAGAGCTGGAGAGATAGCTCAATGGTTAAGGCACTTGCCTACAAAACCTAACCATCTAGGTTCAGTTCTCTAGTACCCATGCAAAGCCAGATGCACAAAAGTGGCATATGCACCTGGAGTTCATTTGCAGCAGCTAAGGGCTATGGTGCACCCATTCTCACTCTTTCTGTCTCTGCTTGTAAATTAATTAATTAATTAATTTTACAATTTGGGATTCAGGTGTGGTGGTGCACACCTTTAATCCCAGCACTTGGTAGGCAGAGGTAGGGAGATCTCCATGAATATGAATGAGTTTGAGGCCAACCTGGGACTACAGAGTGAGATTCAGATCAGCCTGGGTTAGAGTGAGATCCTACCTCAAAAAAACTAACAAACATTTAGAGTGAAACCCTACCTTGAAAAAAAAATTTTTTTAATTACATTTTATCTGGGTGTGTTGGTGCACACCTTTAATCCCAGCACTAGGGAGGCTAAGGTAGGAGGATCGCTGTGAGTTTGAGGCCATCCTGAGACTACGTAGTGAATTCCAGGTCAGCCTGGCTAGAGTGAAACCCTACCTCAAAAAAACAAAAACAAAAAACAAATTCCATTTTGAGTTCTAGATTCCCTGCAGAAACAACGGAACAAATAATGTTAAATGCAAAACCACAGCACCTGCTTGAGCTGTTGGGTTATGGATGAACATGCGTTCTGCTTCAATAATCTCTCTTGGATGGCCTTTGTATTTGGAGTGATGACAGGGGTTCTGTGGGGGGTTCTGTGTGCTGGACTTTCTTTGTTGTGTTTTTGACAATGCTCTCCAAAGCGATCCAGGAAAGGCTTAATTCCTCTTCCTCCTACAGAAAACATACAGCTTTAAGAGTCTATTCAAAATAATCAGCAATTACAATTTCCACATGAAAAATTCTAAAAATCCATTGGTTATAAAATAGTTTAATTCAGCCAAGTATGGTGGTGCACACCTTTAATTCTAGCACTTGGGAAGCAGAGGTAGGTGAGTTCAAGGCCACCCTGAGACTACATAGTGAGTTCCAGCTCAGCCTGGACTAGAGTGAGACCCTACCTCAAAACAAACAAACAAAAACTTTAATTCCAGTGAGAGATTAAAAAAAAAAAAAAATGAACAGGGGGCTGGACAGCTGGCTTAGCGGTTAAGGTGCTTGCCTTCAAAGCCAAAGGACCTCAGTTCGATTCCCCAGTACCCACAAAAGCCAGATGCACAAGGTGGCACATGCATCTGGAGTTCATTTGCAGTGGCTGGAAGCCCTGGCATGCCCATTCTCTCTCTCTCTCACTCACTCACTCTGCCTCTTTCCCTCTCTCAGATAAATAAGTATAAAAATTAAAATAAATAGAATAAAATTAAAATTTAAAAATCGAACTGAGCTGGAAAGATTTCTCAGTGGTTAAGGCACTTGCTTACAGAGTCTGACAGCCCTGGTTCAATTCCCCAGTACCCACATAAAGCCACATACATGCACAAAGTGACGCATGCATCTGGAGTTCATCTGCAGTGGCTGGAGGCCCTAGCACACCCATTCCCTCTGTCTGTTCTCCCTATCTCTCTCTGCTTGCAAGTAAATAAAAGGTATTTTTATTTATTTTTTATTTATTTTTTTAATATTTTATTTATTTGACAGAGAAAGGGAAAGAGAGAGAGAGAATGGGTGTGCCAGGGCCTCCAGCCACTGCAAACAAACTCTACACTGGAGAGTGAAATGAGCCACAGGAGAACATGGAAATAAGCAAATGTGACTGTTCTCATACAATCTTACGGTGTTTGTTTTTTCTTTGTTTGTTGAGGAAAGGTCTCACTCTGAACTCACTCTGTAGCTCCAAGCTGGCCCTGAACTCATAGTGATCCTCCCTACCTTAGTCTCTGAAGTGCTGGGATTAAAGCATAAACCACCACCACCTAGCTCTCATACAATTTTACTTGAAAAGAAAAGAAAAGAAAAGAAAAGAAGAGAAGAGAAGAGAAGAGAAGAGAAGAGAAGAGAAGAGAAGAGAAGAGAAAAGAAAAGAAAAGAAAAGAGGAAGGAAGGAAGGAAGGAATGAAGAGAAAAGGTGTGGGGTGGGGGTGGAGGGGGACTTTGACCTGTGGTCATACTTTGATGCAGGTAGAGACCAGTTACTTATATTTTTTCATGTTATAAATCAAACTAAAATTCATTAAAAACAAAGAAGGCACTGGAGAGATGGCTTAGCAGTTAAGTGCTTGCCTGTAAAGCCTCAGGACCCTGGTTCGAGGCTCGATTCCCCAGGACCCACGTAAGCCAGATGCACAAGGTAGCACATGTGTCTGGAGTTTCTTTGCAGTGGCTGGAGGCCCTGGCACGCCCATCCTTTCTTTCTCTCTCCCCACCCTTTCTCTCTCCCCACCCTTTCTCTCCCTGTCTGTCACTCTCAAATAAATAAATAAAAATAAACAAAGAAAAAAAATTTAAAAAAACATAAAGGAACATGCAACTTACTGATAATATGATCTTGATAATATCCAGTAATCAAGACTAATAAAAAGCTTCATTTCTGAGTTGCAAGTTTTAGAAAACTGTGAGTAACAAAAGGGTCCAGATTTCATGTGGGGATCTTGCTATTGTTTCTTTTTCCTTTTATTTCCCCCCAGTGATATTATGCAGGCTAGGTTAAGTGCTCCACCACTGAGCTCCAACCTTATCTCCTTGTTTCTAATCCTCATTTTAGTGCATCAGGAAAGTGATTGTGGCTTTTTACTCACTTTACTCTCATCTCTGTTCACTTCCCCTCTATGAACTATAGTTTCTAAAAAGATTGTGTTTTCAAAAGCTTAAATCCAGGAGCTGAGGATACATCTCAGTTGGCAAAGTACTTACCTAACATGCATGAAGCCATAGGTTTAATGCCCAGCACTGTATACACTGGGAATGGGGGTGCATGGCTATAATTCCAGTATTTGGAAGGAGGACGCAGAATGGGGAAGTACAAAGCCAGTTTTGACCAGAGTGAGTTCCAGGGCCAGTCTAGGCTACTTGAGACCCAATCTCAAAAAAAGTTTAAAAAAAAAAAAAAAAAAGCCGGGCGTGGTGGCGCACGCCTTCCATCCCAGCACTCGGGAGGCAGAGGTAGGAGGATCACTGTGAGTTCGAGGCCACCCTGAGACTCCATAGTGAATTCCAGGTCAGCCTGGGCTAGAGTGAGACCCCACCTCAAAAAATCAAAAAAAAAAAAAAAAAAAAAAAAAGCCGGGTGTGGTGGCACACACCTTGAATCCTAGTACTTGGTACCTAGTACCATGAGTTCAAGGCCACCAGAGACTACATAGTAAATTCCAGGTCAGCCTGAGCTAGAGTGAGACCCTACCTCAAAAAAACAAAACAAAAAAGCTCTCATTTGAAAAATTCAGGCACTGCCCCAGGAAACTTAAAACTTTACCATTTGCTTTTCAACTTTTCATTTTCTTGGGGGCAAGCTGTCATGTAAGTCTGACATCAAAATTTCTATGTAGCCAAGGCTAACCTAGAAAACTTGATCCTTCTGTCTCCACCTCTTGAGTGTTGAGATCATAGGCATGTACTGCCACACCCAGATAAAAGCCTACCCCATTCACAAGTGGATATGTACAATGCGGAAGGCTTAGGCAGGGGGCTCTCAAGCTCCAGGCCAGCCTGAGATACATAGCAAGACCTTTTCTCAAAAAACAAAAACGAAAATAAATATAAAATAAAATGCTAAGAATAAGTATCTTGCATATAGTCAACCTTTTTAAATATATTACCTGGTGTTGTAGAGTTGTCTTTGGATTGGAACTCCAGAAAAATTTCTCTGTTTCCTTCTTCTTTGGATTGAACTGTCTGAGATACAGATGACTTCACAATTTGTGTCAATACCTCTGTTTTCAAAGGACTAACAGTTTTTTGAAGTAGCTCAGGAGTTTGTGCCTCACAATTTTTAGTATTGGTGACGGATATAGATGTTACTAGAGAAGCAGTAGCTTTCTGAAATATGACAACACTTAAAGTTAACGGTAATATTCATAGTATCTACAGGTAGATATATATAAGAAAATAACTCAAATCTAGTAGCTAACGTTTAGGTAAGATTTTTTAAAATAATTTTTTTGCCTGTAACATATCTTACGAACTTGAATGGTTTGAAAACATCATGCTATTACTTAATTATAATAGTTTAATCTACATAATATATTGATGAGGAAGTAAATATCAGGGGTTACTCCCTATTTTGTGGAAAAAAAAGTCTAAATTGGGTGTGATGGTACACACCTTTAATCCCAGCACTCAGGAGGCAGAGATAGGAGGATCACCATGAGTTCTAGGCCACCCTGAGACTACATGGTGAATTCCAGATCAGCCTGAGCTAGAGTAAGACCCTACCTCAAAAAAAAAAAAAAAAAATCTGAATTAACGTACTAGCACCTTCCATTTTTTTCAAGATTAATTTTTATTAGTTATTTATTTGCAAGGGGGGAGAAAGAGAGGGAAATGGGCGTGCCAGGCCCTCTTCTGCTGTAAATGAATTCCAGATGCATATGCCACTTTGTGCAACTTTTATGAAATTCTTAACTACATTATATCATTTAACTTTTTATTTGTATTTTCAAGATACAGGTTGATTATTCCATATTCAAAGTGCTTGGTACCAGAAGTATTTCAGACTAGATTTTTGAGATTTTGGAATACTTACAATGGTGGGGAGTACCCTATTTTATAACCTTTATTAGATTGGGATGACACCCAATCTTAAATATAAAATTCAATTATGTTTCATATACATATTAGACAAAGCTAGACATTGCTTGCCTGTCATGCATGAGAATGTAGATACACTCTTAGCTCCATAACTAAAGTTCATGCCTGAAATAACTTCCTGGGCTGGAATTTTTCACTTGTCATGTCAGCACTCAGAAGGCTTCAGACTTTGGAGCATTTTGGATGAAAAATGCCTAGCCTGTAGCACCATGGGTTTGATGTATAATTATAATTACTAAGTACTTAAATGCAGCCATGCACTATGAGGATTTTGTGCATATTACCTTATTTAATCCTTCTAACAACCCTTTCCCCATTTTACAAATGGAAAAATGAGTTAAGTAACTTGTACAAAGTCTAAGTATGTCCCAGGGCTAGGACCAAAGGCAGCTCAAATTTCAAAGCCTCAGTCTACACTAAAACAGTGATCAGGAACGCAAAACTCTTTTCTCTCTTTTATTTTTATTTTTTATTTATTTATTTTATCTTTTGAGGTAGCTCTAGCCAAGGCTGACCTGGAATTCACTATGTAGTCTTAGGGGTGGCCTTGAACTCACACAATCCTCCTACCTCTGCCTCCTGAGTGCTGGGATTAAAGGTGTGCATCACCACACTCGGCTCTATCTTTCCTTCTGAGACTGTTTTTTAAAAACTATAGAGAAGCCGGTCATGGTGGCGCACGCCTTTAATCCCAGCACTCGGGAGGCAGAGGTAGGAGGATTACTGTGAGTTAGAGGCCACCCTGAGACTACATAGTGAATTCCAGGTCAGCCTGGGCTAGAGTGAAACCCTACCTCAGAAAACAAACAAACAAACAAAAAATATTGAGATAATGGAACCATCAAGTAAAGGTTCCAAACATTTCAAAAGGTTACACCTCAGAAGTATAGCCCCTAACACTCCTGGTTTGGCAATTTGACTTCCTGGAGGCAACTATATCTACCAATTTATCTTGTTATTTTTCTGGAAAGTATTCAATCTTATATTTATACAGGTCCATAAAAGAATTTTAATGGAGAAATTAAGTTCAGTGCTGTTCTTGATGACCAAAAAGAGGATCCTATTGAAGCCTATTATTATTATGTAGTTTGGAATTTACTAAATTAGCATAATTTCAGTTGTAAAATGTTACCTTATGAAAAGTTACCAATCTTTTGATTTTTACTTTTTGTGAAATAATATTCTAAAAATACATATTAGCATAACATGCATATACTATAAAATATACATATAAAATCCACATATATCTATATACACAACCACTCATGGCAAACAGTTTCTAAAAACTAAAATGGTATTAACTCACCACAGAGCTGGACACTGAAACATTAGCCAAGGGAGCATCCACAGCACTTGAAGATGGAGCTTTATTCAAAGAGGCATCACCATCCCTTTGGGAACAGCATGTAGCTTCCTGCTTAACACTGCTGCTATTGATCCTAGCAGATGCTCCACTTGCAGAGGAAAATTTGGATAAACAAGTGGTACCAGGCTGTTCTTGTACACTATTTTGCTTTGCAGATGAGTAACTGACATCATCTTCCCAGGAGCAAATAGTTGCAGCAAGATTGGCCAGACGGCCCTTTCTCCCAACTGGGGTAGCTAAGGCATCTGCAAGTGGTGGTTTTGGAGGTGAAGCAGCCTTTTCCATAGATGGCAATGATGAAAAATATGAGCTTTCTGGTGCATCATCTGAACGTTTTTTTCAGAAAATTCAAAACCATGTTTTAAGAGTTATTCTTATACATAAAATTATGATTGCTTCATACTAAAACTTCATCTTATTTATTTTTTTTGCAAGCAGAGAGACAGAGAAAGAGAGAAAGAGAAAAAGAAGACCCTTGAACTTCTGGTCTTCCTGCCTCCACCTCCCCAATGCACCACTTTGCCCAGTTTATGTGGTGCTCGGGGGTTGAACACAGGGCTAAATGAATGCTAGGCAGGTATGCTGCCCACTGAACCATATCTCCAGCAACAATTTTTTCAAATCATAGAATAGTTAACACAAATTAAAACACTACTGAGGCCGGATAGATTGCTTAGTGGTTAAGGAGCTTGTCTGCAAACCCTAAGAACCCATGTTCTATTCCCCAGTACCTGCATAAGCCAGATGCACATGGTAGCACATGCGTCTGGAATTCATTTGCAGTGGCTAGAGACCCTAGCATGCCCATTCTCTCTCTAATAAATAAGTAAAAAATAGTATTTTGAAAAACACTACTAATATCTACTTCATTTTTGATAGATTATGAATGCTATACCATTATGTTTCTTTTGTATATTTAGAACTAATCATGATATAATAATTTAAAACAATATATTCAATTAGATGTCAGAGATCACAGAAACTTTGTCATTCAACCAGAAGCAGCTCAGAAAATCCTGGTGTAAGTCCAATTGCACAAATGGATTAAGCATCAGTTCTTTCAAGGACTATCTTCAGCTTCAGCAGAACTAAGAGACCTCGATGGACAATGAAGGAAACACATGGGAAATCCCTTAAGCAAAAATTTATTGGCCGGGCATGATGGCACATGCCTTTTATCCCAGCACTCAGGAGGCAGAGGTAAGAGGATCACCTTGAGTTCAAGGCTACCCTGAGACTACATAGTGAATTTCAGGTCAGCCAGGGCTAGAGTGAGACTCTACCTCAAAAAGAAAAAAAGGAGGGCTGGAGAGATGGCTTAGCAGTTAAGATTAAGGCATATGCTGGAAAAGCCTAAGGACCCAGGTTCAATTCTCCAGGTCCCACATAAGCCAGATGCACATGGTGGCACATGCGTCTGGAGTTCGTTTGTAGTGGCTAGAGGCCCTGGCACTCCCATTCTCTCTCTATCTCTCTCTTTCTTTCTCTGCCTCTTTCTCTCTCTGTCTGTCACTCTCAACTAAATAAATAAAAATAAACAAAAAAATTTTGTAAAAAGGGGGGGATAGAAACCCGCATTGTTCTCTATAGATACTTCCTAGAAAACAGAAATGGTGCATGTATCTGTTGAGAACATATTCTCTTAAACTGCACTTAACTTCACACTCACTAACAAAATGAGCAGGTACATTGTTGAGTGTCCCAAAAAAAGCAAGACAGTTGAAAGCGCTATCATCCAAATGTTAGGGGCTAAATTTTAGCCCTCATTTATAAAACAAAGACAAGAGTGGTATTTGTCTCCTAAAATAAAGCAGGCACATGTATCTAGAGTTCATTTGCAGTGGCAGGCGGCCCTGGCATACATATATTTTGTCTTTCTCTCTTGAAACTAAATAATTTTTCTTTAACTAAATACTTTTGTCAGGCATGGTGGCACATGCCTTTAATCCCAGCAGGAGGCAGAGGGAGGAGGATGGCTGTGAGTTTGAGGCTAGCCTGGAACTACAGAATGAGTTCCAGACCAGCCTGGGCTACAGTGAGACCCTATCTGCAAAAAAATAAAAACTCAAACAAAAATTAAATACTGTTAAAACAAAAAATATATATGGTAGCCAGGTGTGGTGGTGCATGTCTTTAATCCCAGAACTCAGGAGGCAGAAGTCGAAGGAATGCCATGAGTTTGAGACTACATAATGAATTCCAGGTCAGTCAGAGCTAGAGTGAGACCTTACCTTAAAAATAAAGAAAGAAAGAAAATTTAAAAGTACATGCCCTTATTAAAATATGTGTAATGTCTTAGCATAGTACAGTCCCTACTCTTAAGATTATCTTCACTGTCAGAAAATATAATCTTAGCCAGGTGAGGTGGCCTGTGATCTCAATACTTGAGAGACTAAAAAAGAAGGATGGCAAGTGTGAAGGAGAAAGAAAGGGAAGAAGGAAATATTAAACTCTTCTGCTGCTCAATACTTGAAAAAAATCAATTAAAACTGCATAGTAGGGCTGGAGAGATAGCTTAGCAGTTAAGGTGCTTGCCAGCAAAGCCAAAGGACCCAGGTTCCATTCCCCAGGACCCACATAAACCAGATGCACAGGTGGCACATGCATCTGGAGTTTGTTTGCAGTGGCTTGAGGCCCTGGCATGCCCATTCTCTCTCTCCCCCTCTTTCTTTGTCAAATAAATAAATAAATAAATAAATATAAGTAAATATTTTTAATTTTAAAAAAAGCTTTAAAAAATGCAGAGCCCAGCATGGTGGCAGATGCCTTTAATCCCAGCACTTGGGAGGCAATGGTAGGAGGTTTACCATGAATTTGAGGCCACTCTGAGACTACATAGTGAATTCCAGGTCAGCCTAGGCCAGAGTGAGACACCTACTTTGAATAACCAAACCAAAAAAAAAAAAAGCACAGTAATGTAAGAATGCTTGAAATATATGTAGTTTATCGATTTCAGATTGATTATCTCAATTCCTGCTATTCATCTGAATCAAAGAACTATATAATCTATAGAAGAAACACATCCTGGATTTCCACCACACTTCCCAGATGCTAATCCAAAACTATTTTCTTTCTCCCTTCCAAATTTTCTTCTCACCCTGATTTCTGTTTGTTTTGTTTTAAATAAATAATATAGATTAGGTGTAGTGGCAAATAACTGCAATAGAAGCACCCAGAAGGCACAGACAAGATTACTGCAGGTACGAGTCCAGCCTGGTCTACACAAGTTCCAGGGTAGTCAAAGCTACACAGTCAGACCTTGTCTCAAAAAAAAAAGAAAAAAATATATATATGTATAATATATATAACTTTTATATGCTTATTTATTATATGTTATATAGATATACATACATCCTTTTGGGGGGGATTTTTCAAGGTAGGGTCTTTTTTGTGAGTGTGGAAGCATGTATATGTAGGTACACATGCACATGCATATGAAAACCAAAGGTCAATGTCAGGCATCTTCTCCACCACTCTCCACCTAATTCTTTGAGACAGAGTTTCTCACTGAACCCAGAGCTCATAATTCAGCTAGACTAGCTGGCCAGTGAATCTCAGGGATTTCTTGTCTCTGCATCTCTAGGGTTGGTTCACAGATGAGCACCACAATTCCTGGAATTTTATGTCAGTGCTTGGACTCTCAACTCAGACCCTCACGCTTGTGCAGCACTTTACCCACTGAGCCACCTCCCCAGCCCCATATATGAGTATGTTTTTAAGTCATTCCGAGAATGACTCCTAACAAGTCAGAAGATAAAACTGCTCACGACAAAAATAAACCCATCACCTAACTATTCATTTACTTGTGTGTTAAGTGAGGAGCCAGTCCCTTCATCTGTTTCCAGCATTGTAGCATAAGAATATGTGTTCCAGGCTGAAGGGATGGCTTAGCAGTTAAGGTGCTGGCCTGCAAAGCCAAAGGACCCAAGTTCAATTCCCCAGTACCCACGTAAACCAGATGCACAAGGTGGTACGCACATTCTCTCCCTCTCTCTCCCCCTCTTTCTCTCTCTCAAATAAGTAAATAAATAAATAAATAAAAATAAAACATTAAAAAAGAACACATCTATCTGCCTCTTTCTCTCTCTGTCACTCTCAAACAAATAAAAATAAAACAAAAAAAAATTAAAAAAAAAGGACTAGAGAGATGGCTTAGCAGTTAAACGCTTGCCTGTGAAGCCTAAGGACCCCGGTTCGAGGCTCGATTCCCCAGGACCCACATTAGCCAGATGCACAAGGGGACACATGTGTCTGGAGCTCGTTTGCAGTGGCTGGAGGCCCTGGCACGCCCATTCTCTCTCTCTATCTGCCTCTTTCTCTCTCTGTCTGTCACTCTCAAATAAATAAAAATAAAACAAAAATTTTTTTTCTAAAAAAAGAACAAGTGTTACAGGTGCTCAGTGTATGGGGGAAGGGCTTGTTCTGACATTTCCCATGCAATCCTTAGCCCTCCACATTTACTTAATAAGTGAATCCAAGAAATAGAATTTTTTATAGAGCTGAGGGGCAACACTACCAGCAATACCAAGAACAGCTTGTTCTCTAGCCTTTGTCACTTTAAACAAAAGTTAATTCAGTTATTAGGTCAGGCTTCTATGAACTAGTCCCAAAGCCTCATCAACTACTTCAAAAGTACTTCTTTCAAACATACTACTAGTACACAAAACATTTGCAAACAAAAGATACCTTGAATACAGATAATCAGAAAGGCATTTACCTTTCAAATGCTAACTGATACAATTTTAAATACAATAAATGGTATGTTTTTTTGGGATGCAGGGTCTTGCTATGTATAAGCTGCCCCAGCAGGCCTCAAACTCATAATACTCCTGCCTCAACCTCCCAAGAGTTAGGATACCAGGCATGTGCTATCACATCCAGCTCCAAAATGAATCTCATCAGACATTATGGATCATGCCACCCACATCATTTATACCTGCTATGTCATTATCCCAATGGCGCCGCTGCTCTGCAAGTTTTTGCATGCGTGTTTTAACTGAAGAGGCTGTGGTTGCTTCCAGTCTTGAGTTCAGCCCTCTCCCCACAGCTGGCAGTAATTCTGGGGACTGTATGTGGGGAGACACAGGTCTGGGAGATTTTGCAGTAGCTGACTCCAATGGTTGTTTATTTTCCAAGTTGGAAACTTCTACTTCAGTCTTGTCAGAACAACGTTTTTTTGATGGTGATGGTTTTGTACAAGATTTGTCTAGATTAAAAAGAATAAAAAGTCACTCAAAACTCTTCATAGCAAAACTTTTCATAGCATCAAGAACTTGAGGTAGGTCCTTAACAAATTAATAAAACACAAGTTTCTCTAATACTTTAGCTGTTTTTTGTCCAAAAAATATGTAAAAACTATAATTTCTTCCAGCAACTTAGGAATCTAATATATAAAACTTTTTATTTATTTACTTAGCATGTACATGTGTGTGCATGCATGTATATGAGTGTGCCAGGGCCTCTTGCTGCTGCAAACACTAGACTGTCTTGCTACTTTTTGAGTCTAACTTATGCACATGGCTTGGGGATTGCACCATGGATGGCAGGCTTTGCCAACAGTGCCTTTAACCATTAGGCAAACTTCCTAGCTCCATTATGATTTTTTTCTTTGCATAAATATTTTAAGATTGTGCTTAAAAAGAGTATTATCTCCTACACTCCAGGAAGAGACTAAGGTAGCTAGATGACCTGGTTCAGATGCTAAGATTCAGAAATTAACAGCATAAGATTCCAAGAGAGACTGGCTTGACATAGGGGTATTTGTATGTGTTTGTATTTTGTTTTGAGACCAGGTCTCCCCCTGTAGCCCAGACTGCCCTCTAACTCACAATTCTCCTTCCTCAGCCATCAAGTGTTGAGATTATACACATACGCTAATACACTGAGCTTTTGTGTGTGTTTTAATTAACAACCTACACAAACTTCAAGCTTCAATGTTATGGTACATGTCTGCAATCCTAGCACTCAAGAGTGTGAGACAGGAGGGTTGTGAGTATGAGGTTAGCCTCGGCTGTAAATTGAGACCTTGTCTCAAACAAACAAAAAAAAAAAATCAAAGGGCTGGAGGGATGGCTGGATGGATTAGTAGTTAAGACATGTGTCTGCAAAGCCAAAGGACCCAGGTTCAATTCCCCAGGACCCACGTTAGCCAAATGCACAAGGGGGCGCATGCGTCTGGAGTTCATTTGCGGTGGCTGGAGGCCCTGGCACGCCCATTCTCTCTCTTTCTCTCTCCCCCACACTCTTTCTCTGTTAAATAAATAAATAATAAAATATTTTTAAAAATCAAAGCTTCAAGTATTTGCAACACATTACCTTTTGCTGTCCAATTCACACCACAGACACTGTATAAGTTAGGGGTCATCTAGTTGGCAATGTCGAGGTGATATGTGCCACATTACTGCCAATATACTATTACTGCATGCCTGTATTATTCTGCAGATATGGAGATTTAAGGATAACTGACTGTGAGGAAAATAAAGTTCAATAAATGGATCTGAAATACTTGTCAAGCTGGATGTGAGTGTGCATGCCTGAGATCCCAGCACTTGAGAAGTGGAGGCCAGAGATCACAAGTACAAGCCAACCTAACTATATAGGGAGTCCAAGGTCAGTGTAGATTACATGAGACTCATTCATTGAAAAAGGGGAGGGGGACACATATTAAAAGAAACAGCTCTAGGTCAAAATAGAAGGCCATTCTTGCCCCAAAGGCTTTGATATTTGTCTCCCGACAACTCTGATTCCTCTACATGCATAATGAAATGTTTGGGGTTTATTTCCTTCAAAAAAAAGAATGCAGAGCCAGGCATATCTGTAGTACACACCTTTAATCCCATCATGCCAAGTCTGAGGAAGGAGAGCCATGGTGAGTTTCAAAGCTAGTCTGGACTACAAAATGAGTTACAGGTCAGGCTGGGTAAGAGACCCGCAAAAAAAAAAAAAAAAAAAAAAAAAAAGTAATTGTATCTTTTTTTTTTACTCTTCTCCCAAAGTCTTTTACCTTCACCTGCAGGTAGGGGCCGCTGGTTAATTGCTTCTGAAAGTGGCTCTCTGACTCGCTTAGCATTTGCCACAGACCTTGGTGCTGCTGTGGGCCGTTCAGCCATTTTTCTCTGAAGATTTTCTCGTCTGGCACGAGTCCGTTCAAGCAGTTTCTATAATATATCAGTGTTAAAATACAAGATTAGCCAAATATTCCCAAAAATCTCAGCGGTCAACTAAACCTCAGGAGTCCTCTAATATCAATAATTGCTATGTAGACTAACAAATACATTTCAAAAGTGAAATCCTATACTAATTAAATCAATATTCACCAAATGAGCACCTCAACAACCATAATTACTACAATTCAATATAAATATTCATGAGCAAGAAAATGTGTAAAGAGGGCTGGAGGGTTGGCTCAGAGGTCTATGTACAACCTATGAAAGCATGAGGGTCTGAGGCCAAAGTCAATCTCCAGAACCAACTGATAAAACAGTTGTGCACACCAATAACCACAGTCCCATCAGGAGCAGAGACAGGGAATCTCTGAGCTCAAGCAAAATGACATGCTCCAGGATCAGTAACAGACTCCAGCTCAAATAAGAATGAGCAGTAGAGTGATAGAGCAGGACATCCTACTATCTGTTCAAGACACTGCAAGAAAGTACACCTATCACATGTGAGCACACGGGGCACATACGCGTGCATACATCACACACACACACAGGCAAATAAAAATCTGTAAAGATACTTATGGAAGATTTTAAATGCTCCAAGTTTTCAGCTCCAATCAAAAGGCATAATCTATATCACGACCCTTGAATCTGGGTTGGCCCTGTGATTTGCTTTGACCGATAAAATACAGCAGAAGTGACATACTATAACTTTTTTCTGTTTGTTCATTTTTATTTATTTATTTGAGAGTGACAGACAGAAAGAGGCAGATAGAGAGATAGGGAGAATGGGCGCAGCAGGGCCTCCAGCCACTGCAAACGAACTCCAGACACGTACGCCCCCTTGTGCATCTGGCTAACGTGGGTCCTGGGGAATCGGGCCTCGAACCAGGGTCCTTAGGCTTCACAGGTAAGCACTTAACCGCTAAGCTATCTCTCCAGCCCATATTATAACTTTTGATGCCAGAACTCAAAGAGTTTGGGCTGGGAAGATGGCTTAGTAGTAAAGGTGCTTGCTTGCAAAGTCTGTCAAGCCCAAGTTCACTTCCCCAGTACCCATGTCAAGTTAGACACACAAAGTGGTGCATGCGTCTGAAGTTCGTTTGTAGTGGCAAGAGGTCCCAGCACATCCATTCTCTCTCCCCTTGCAAACACATAATTTATTTGCGGGGGAAGGGTTTGAGGCAGGGTTTTGCTCTACCCCAGGCTGACCTGGAATTCACTATGTAGTCTCAGGCTGGCTTTGAACACATGGCAATCCTCCTACCTCTGCCTCCAACTAGTATTAAAGGTATGCACCACCATGCCCAGCTACTGAAATATTTTTTAATAGCTTCAGTTTCTGCACTCCCTCTTAGAACCATATTCAGGTAAAAAAGTTTAGGTTAAACCGGGCGTGGTGGCACACGCCTTTAATCCCAGCACTTGGGAGACAGAGGTAGGAGGATCGCCGAGAGTTCGAGGCCATCCTGAGACTACATAGTGAATTCCAGTCAGCCTGAGCTAGAGTGAGACCCTACCTCGAATAACAAAACAACAACAACAACAAAAAGTTTAGGTTAAGCCTACTGGAAAAATACAGCTCCAGTCACAGCCAACATTTTCAACCATTTACCCAAAGAATAAGGAAAGCAATGTTTCAGCATCTAGCTCCAGATAATTTGCCAAAACACTAAGAAATCCTACATGACTCCAGAAGAAGTGTGTCACTGGGAGTAGACTTTGGGGTTTCAGGATCCAGCCCACTTGCTATTCTCAGTCTACTTCCTCTCTGGTTATAAGATGGAGTGACAATGCACTGCTTCTTGTTCCTGCCAAGCTTTCCCTACCATGATGAATTCTTCCCTTTGGAACTATAAGCCAAAATAAACTCTTTCTTATCCCTAAGCTGTTTCTGGTCTGTTTTTTGTGTTTTTTTTTTTTTTTTTCTAACAAGAAAGTAACTGATGCACCGGGCGTGGTGGCGCACACCTTTAATCCCGGCACTCGGGAGGCAGAGGTAGGAAGACTGCCATAAATTCAAGGCCACCCTGAGACTACATAGTGAATTCCAGGTCAGCCTGAGCTACAGTGAGACCCTGTCTTGGAAAACCAAAAAAAAAAAAAAAAAAGTAAGTAACTGATGCAACTTCAAAACCAATATAGACATTAAGATTTGAAGTTTTGCCAAACATGGGGGCACACACTTAATCCCAGCACTTGGGAAGCTAAGGGAAGAGGATTGCTGTGAGTTTGAGGCCAACCTGAGACTACATAGTGATTCCAGGTCAGCCTGGGGCTAAAGCAGGGTGCTATATCACTGTGCAGCACAAAACTGCCTAGTCATAGTCCCTCTTCAACACAGCAGCATTCTATTCTCAGAGCACTTACTTATGAGTCAGAAGAGCTTCAGTTGCCATGAGCAATGAGTCACAATAAAAGAACATGGTTTTGCCACTCAAATATACACAAGTGCTCATTGTTTATGCTCAATTCAAAAAACTCTTAAATGGGACTGGGGAGATCGCTTGGCAGTTAAAGGCATTTGCTTGCAAAACCTTCTGCTCCAACTTTAATTTCCCAGTACCCATATAAACCATAGGCACAAAGTGGTACATGGGTCTGAAGTTTATTCGCACACAGGAAGCCCTGGGACGCCCCTACACACACACACACACACTCTCTCTCTCTCTCTCATCCTCTCTCTCTCTCTCTCCTTGCAAATAAATATTCAAAAATTCCAAGATGTTACAAAAAAAATTAAAGCCAAAAAATTCAATAAGATAGCCAGACATGGTGGCACATGCCTTTAATCCCAGCACTTGGAAGGCAGAGGTAGGTGGGTTTTTCGTGAGTTCAAGGCCATCCTGAAATTGCATAGTGAATTCCAGGTCAACCTGGGCTAGAGAGTGAGACCCTACCTCGAAAAAACAAAACAAACAAACAAACAAAAAGCCAGGTGTGGGGGAGCACACCTTTAACCCCAGCACTTGGGAGGCAGAGGTAGGAGGAGGATCACCATGAGTTCGAGGCCACCCTGAGACTACACAGTGAATTCCAGGTCAGCCTGGGTTAGTATGAGACCCTACCTCAAAAAAAAAAATAAAAATAAGAATAAAAATGGGCCAACCATGTTGGCTTATACCTTTAATCCCACCATTTGGGAGGCTGAGGTAGGACTATGAGTTTGAGGCCAGCCTGGGACTACAGAGTGAGCTCCAGGTCAGCCTGGGATAGAAGGGAGAGCCTGCTGAGGGGTGGGAAGGAGAGGAAAAATAGTGGGGAGAGAGGTGACTAAGAGTGCTTTCCTAGCAAGCAAAATGGCCCTAGGCTCAAAACCCCAAACAAACAAACAACAACAAAAAAACCCTGTAAAATAATTTTCATTTAATTGCTATCTTCTATGCTAATTTAACAACACATAGGGAAAATCTCTCTGAATAGGAAAAACAAGAGTCCATCCCTTCACAGTGCTCACATTCTACAAGGAAAACACACCCAGCACTTGGGAGGCAGAGGTTGGAGGATCACAGTGAGTTTGAGGCTACCCTGAGACTACATAGTGAATTCTAGATCAGCCTGGACTAAAGGGAGACCTTACTTTGAGAAACCAAAAGACACTGAACAGATAGATGGAAATGAGTGCTCTGAAAGGTGAGTCGGTTCTTGAACCCTCTGTAGATCAGCTGCCAAGTTGGAAGTCAAGTAAGTTTATGAGGTGAATGAGGCAGGAAAGCTAGAACATGCAAAAAATATTATTAGTGACGGGAGAATAAAAGGAGGTATCTTATGAGGGAAAAAATGTTCACCAGTGTTCTCAATAGAAATTATCAAGAAAAATAGGTCTAATGCCCTGGCTTTCATGTATTAATTTCTTCCCTGTGTTTGCAGGATAGCATTGGTAATGTGTCACCAATTTTCTGTGTTCCATATTTTTAAGTAGGTCTCTAGTTGAAAAAGTCATTTTATAATGACGCTCAATTCTTTTTAGACAAGAAACTATACCAGAAGTTCATTCCACAGTGCAAAAATGTTATGAATGCTATCATTAAGTACCTAATAGTTGGAACTAATTCAAACAGTTCCCTCATTAGCAATTAAGGAAAAGATATCTAGGTTGTTATTCCAACTGCAACAGATCTTTTTGTAATATAAACTATAAAGGTTAAGCCATACTAAGTACATCCTAAAATAACCTAAACAGGGGGCTGGAGAGATAGCTTAGCGATTAAGGTACTTGCCTGCAAAACCAAAGGATCCAGGTTCAATTCCCCAGGACCCACATAAGCCAGATGCACAAGGTAGCGCATGCGTCTAGAGTTTGTTTGCAGCAGCTAAAGGCCCTGGAGTGCTCATTCTCTCTCTCTCTCTCTCTCAAATAAATAAAAATTTTAAATGACCTAAACAGTACATTTCTTTCATTTGAGATTTATGCTAGCTTCAGAATGACATTTTTAAGTAAAAATAAAATACAATTCTTCAGCCAGCTTTCTAAGTTTTGCTACTATCAGTTACTAAGGTGAACACATAGAATTCTTTTAAAGAATTCTATTGTGTCACCACCTGGCACAGGCCTTTAATCCCAGCACTGGGGAGGCAGAGGTAGGAGGACCACTGAGTTCAAGGCCACCCTGAGTCTACACAGTAAATTCCAGGTCAACCTGAACTAGAGTAAAACCCTACCTCAAAAAACAAACAAACAAACAAAAAAAAAAAAAAAACAAAAAAAAGGAATCCTATTGTGTTAATAGCATAAAATATCCTTTTTAATTTCAATATGTGACAGATATTTGGTACATGACTAGCACTATAAAAATATATACTGGGGCTGGAGAGATGGCTCAGCGGTTAAAGGCACTTGCTTGCAAAGCCTGACAGGCAAATTTTGATTCCCCAGTACCTTAAAGCATGAGTGGTGCATACATCTGGAATGTATTTATAGGGGCAGGAAGCCCTGGTGCACCCATACTCTCTCATTCTGTCAAATAAATAAATAATTTATATATTATATCTATTAATACATTACATGTATTAATATACACAATAAAATATACACTGGACTTCTCTTAGAATTTTTTTGTAATATTTTATTTATTAGAGAAAGAGGCAGATAGAGAGACTGGACATGCTAGGGACTCCTCCAGTCTCTGCAAATGAATTCCGGGTGCATGTGCCACCTTGTGCATCTGGCTTACATGGGTACTGGGGATATGAACCTGAGACCTTGAGCTTCACCAGCAAGCACCTTAACCGCTAAGCCATCTCTTCAGCCCAAAAATTTGTTGTCGTTTGAGATGGGGTCTCACTCTAGCCCAGGCTGACCTGAATTCACTTGGTAGTCCCAGGCTGGCCTTGAACTCACAGCTATCCTGCTACCTCTGCCTCCTGAGAGCTGGAATTAAAGGTGGCTCTAGAATTTTTAAGACGAACAAATCAGTGCTATTTGCTCAAGATAACTAAATTGAAACAAAAATAACTGTCATAAGCCGGGCATGGTGGCACATGTCTTTAATCCCAGCACTCAAGAGGCAGAGGTAGGAGGTTCGCTGAGTTCAAGGCCACCCCGAGACTACATAGTTAATTCCAGGTCAGCCTGGACCAGAGTAATACCCTACTTCAAAAAAAAATTAAAAATTAAAAAAAATGTCATGTTTAAACTTTTCAATGCTGAAATTTTAATTGTTAAAACTTTTCATTAATATCTTAGACTTATCTTGTGGAATTTTAAGTACATCCTGCCAAAATTTTATTTTCAGTCAAATACAGAAAACTTTTTTTAAGACAAATTTTGCAACAACTTCCAACATGAGCTTGAAGTTTGCACAACAGTTTAAAGAGGAAGTGCCATGCGATACAAAATGGACAAACTAACAAGAGGAAACTCCTGAACATGTCAATGTAAATCCTTGGCTAAAACTAAAGATAAGTAACGAACAGTATTAATAATGCAATCTATATCCTATTTCCAAGGAATAAAAGATGAAAAAGGTATTGTGGAAATGATGTGCCATATAAATACTGAAAGGTTTCTGTTTTTTCTTTTTTGAGGCAGGGTTTCTCTCACTGTGAGGCCCAGGCTGGCTTTGCACTCAGAGATCCTCCTACCTCAAGTCTCCAAGGCGCAGAGATTCAAAGTGTGCGCCTGGCTTTGCTGCACTTGACAGCTGGCAGTCTCAAGTGTCAAGCCTGACACTTGGCAAGGGAGCAGAGCAATGAGGTGTGAGGAACTAGAGCCTAAGCCACCTCCAGCACCTGCTGACAGGCGGTCGCTGTCAGGGAGAAAATGCACAGCCCCTTCGCAGTCCGGTTCTGAGCCACTAAGCACCAGACTCCACCCTGCAGGGGTTCCAGCTTTCCCCAGCCGGCCCGTCCCATCACGTCCCGAGCCTCTGTGCACCCGGACAAGGCTGGTGTCCGGGGCGTGGGGCGTTCAAGTGCGCGGGACAGCAGCCGGGACGGCGTCCACGAAGGGCGTGGCGGCACTGGCAGGAATGCCCGACCCGCGGAGCGGAGGCCAGGAGACCGGCCTTTCCAGCTGAGCCGAGTCTCCTCGGGCCCGGGAGAGCCCGGAGCGCAGACAAAGCCCGGCGCAGCGGCGAAGGCGGCGGCGGGCCGGGCGCGGCGTCCCCCGCACGCAGCCCGTCCCCTGCACGCACGCTGCGCGCGGCTCGCGCCCGCCGCCGGACCGCAGGCTGCTCGGAGGGTGGGTCCATTGGGTCATGGTCGGCTGCGCCCGCAGGTTTCCTCACCTCGGTAAACGGGTCCATCGCCCAAGGCGTCGCGCGTGGACTTCGAGACGATGGAAGCGGTGGTTCAAATTCAGAAAAAGAAAGGAAGTGAGTGGGGACTCAGGGAGAGACCAGGCGTCGGCGTAGGGCACCTCTCGGCGACTAGGGATCCTCTACCTTAACCTCCCAATCAGACGGCCTCCTACAGCCGTTCAAATTTGAATTTCAGCGCCCGCATGACCGAGCATGCGCGCTGGTGCGGGGCGGAGGAGGATGGGCCGGCCTCGCTTCCCCCGCCCAGGCTGCACAGTGAGCATGCGCACTGCGGGACGGGGTGGGGTGGGTGGGGCATCACTCCACCTGGTCACGTGGCTCGCGGACGGCCCTGTTCCTCTCCCTAGCCAAGTAGAGCACCCGAGCTTGCACACTTGCACACCGCCCTGTTAAGCCGATCACTCTCCACCTACAGCTTCGGGGCTTTCCCGCCTGCCTCTCTTCCCAAATAAAGGACCACGAACCCCGACTTGGCAGTTCCGGGTCCCTTGCCTTCTGCAGCTTTCCATTCCCCTACTCTGCTACCTAAAGCGCCGCCCGCCCCTGGACTGCAATCTTGATACTGGAGAGGCAGCTATGTGGATCCCTGCCTTTGGGAAAATGGACTAACAGACTGTGAGGAGTTCATTTACACGTCCTGAGTTGAAATCTCATCCAACAGTGCCTGCTGTTAGAACTGGGAGGATTCCAGAGAAGCCATCTAGTTCCATCTTTGACATTTGAAAGAAGGGACACCTGGAGACAATGTAGTCCTGGAGAAATGAAACTCAATCTCACCTCATCTGCTTTCCACCCCCAATCAAGCTGTCTCATGCTTATTCTTTAATTTTCAGAATTGTATGCTATGTAATTACTGCATAGATTTATTTCCTGTGCTGCAAGTCTGTGCTGGGGCTTATAAAGAGTGAATACCCGACAGTTAAATAAAACTATTGCTCCAAAGTAAGATGCTTCCAGATTTTTAACAACGTTTCCATCTTAGCAGTTGGTGAGGTCACAGAAACTGCTGCATCAATATCTTTAATTTTAATTTCTTTTTTCTTCTCCTGGAACTAGCTGTAGAGCACTCAGACTGGTCCAGTGTTTGACATATAGTCCTAGGCTTTCTTCAAAAACCAGAGTATCCTAACCCCTAGGTAAGGTAATAGAATTGTTTACCTTTATACCAAAAGATCAGGAAAGTACAAAAATCTGCATGAGGTTCGTGCCCAGGCAGACTTCAAGGATTTCCTGCTATGAGATGTAATGTCTTATGAGACAGAGACTGGGAAGATGGCTTAGCCTTGCTTGCAAACCTTGCCTGCCTGGATTCAATTCCCAAGCTGTGCATGTTAACCCGACATAGAAAGTGGCTCAAGTGTCTGGTGTTCATTTACAGTTGCACGAGGCCCTGGTGTGCCCATACACACACACACACAGAGAGAGAGAGAGAGAGAAAAACATGTGCATGCACACATACACATGTGCAAATAAATAAAAGTTTTTAAGAATCTATAGATTGTAATGATCTGAATTCTGGGCATAAAGTAAAATCTGGACCATACTGTAACCTTGGGCTTTAAGCACATCATTAACCAAGTGTGTGTGTGTGCGTGTGTGTGTGTGTGTGTGTGTATGTTTGGGAAGCTATGGATTCCTTTGAAAACATGGCTAGATCTTTTATATAGAAACACAACTCAATCATAGAATATTTAGTGTAGAATCTCATGATGTTCACAGATACTTCATCAAGAAGCTCTGATTTTTTAAAAAAAGTTCTGATTTAGCCTTTTTTGTGTTTTAGTGCACTGATATGTGTAACAGAAATGATCTGCATTCCTCAGAGCTGTTGGGAGGGACAGATGAAAAATGGAAAGAATGAGGTCCAAAAATATGTTGCAATAAGTAATAAGACATTTTAGGAGTGTACTGCATGGAATTATTAATATTGAATTCAAAATATGCTACTTACGAACCACAGGGAAAAGATGCCTGAATTTTTTTTTCAAGTGAAAAACAGGAAAGGGGTGTGTATATTTGGGGTGTGGCTGTGTGTAACAACCTTAGTAATGAGTCATTGGAAATGTATGAAACGTATGTGGCGGTTGTGCCTTCTGGCTATCGCCTCTGTAAGCCTTAATTTCTTCAGACTCTAGTCAAGATTCAGATAAAGTATCTGGTCTCTCTTCCTAAGAACTGGAAAATATCTTTCTTCACCCCCGCGAATGATCTTACCCATGTGTAAAACACCTGCTCCACACCAGAAACTAAGCTGCATACTCCAGCCCACTCTCCTAGGGCACTGCACTATCTCCTAACAGGCTTCCTTCCAATCCTTGATGCCTGGCAATTCATTCTTAAGCTTATAACTTGAAATAAATTCTTTTGTGTAAAAATTGTTTCTGACTGTGATTGTACATTTGCAATACCAGCACTTAAGAGGTGGTGGAGGAAGGAGAATCAAGAGTTCAAGGCCAGCCTCTGCTACATAGCAAATGTAAGACCAGCCTGACTTACATGAGACCCTGTCTCAAAATAAATAAATAAATAAATAAAATAAAACAAAAAGCAAAGAACCCAGAGTTTGAAACAGAGATAATGAGTCTTAGAATATGAGACTGTCCTCTTTCAAGAATTTTTCCTTTCAAACAAAGGAAATAACTATGTCCTTTGCAGATGACTTTAATACAAAGCCAAGAGATGAAATGACATGCTAGTGTTGATTTCAGCAAGGACACCACACATACAGATATTTAGTTTTTAAAAATTTTCAAAATACATTCACACACCCTTTCACTTAATTGAGAGAATAATACAATAACATAAATATTTGTATTTTTTTTTCCAGGGAGAGAAAAAGCCAAGATCTAACCATAAGGCAGTGGGAAGAAGGATTAGACGCAAATTCGCTACCTCAGGTTATCAGGCTGAAGGGCCATTTCTTTTACACTTTTATAATAATGAAGAAATAAGAACTATCAACAGTTATTATTGAGGGTTGGAGAGCAGTTAAGGCGCTTGCCTGCGAAGCCGAAGAACTCCTGCTGTGCTCTCCAGGTCCCACATAAGGCAGACGCACAGTGACGCAAGCATGCAAGGTTGCACACGCACAGAAGGTGGCACACTCATCTGGAGTTCAATTTCAGTGGCTGAAGCCCTGGCATACCAATTCTCAATCCCTCTCCCTCCCTCTCTCTCTCTCTTCCTCTCTCTCTCACTCTTTCTCTTGCCCTCTCACATTAAAAAAGGGTGTGGGGGGGGGTGCTGGAGAGATGGCTTAGCAGTTAAGCGTTTGCCTGTGAAGCCTAAGGACCCCGGGTTAGGGGCTCTATTCCCCAGGACCCATGTTAGCCAGATGCACAAGGGGGCGCACGCGTCTGGAGTTCGTTTGCAGTGGCTGGAGGCCCTGGCGTGCCCATTCTCTCTCTATCTGCCTCTTTCTCTCTCTGTCTGAAGCTCTTGAATAAATAAATAAATAAAAAGCCAGGCATGGTGGCAGCCTTTAATCCCAGCATTTGGTAGGCAGAGGTAGGAGAATCACTGAGTTCGAGGCCACCCTGAGACTACATAGTGACTTCCAGGTCAGCCTGGGCTAGACTGAAACCCTACCTCAAAACAAAACAAACAAACAAAAAAACTAGTAACAAGAGTTTGATTTCTCAGTACCCATGTAGATCCAGTGTTAACGTTGAATTCATAAGAATAAAGACCACCAACCACAAATTATGGCCAAATTGAAGCAAGCTTTTAATTATGCACAATAGTGCGGGTCTGGCGGCTGCCTCCCTAAGGCAGGGGTGTACAGAGCAGCCCTGAGTCAGCTTCTCTTCACTGAACTAGACCTAAAATGAACCCAACATGGCTCAAGGAAATTCACGGAAGAGGGGGTGGAAAGATTGTTAAAACCACATGTTGGGCCATTATGCACAGAGACATTGCCTCTTTCCCATAACTGATGGTTACCCCCACAATGCACAACCCACATTCCCCAATGAGAAGGAGGGGGGAGGTCAGGAAGGAGGCTAACGATGGTACCAACGTAGCTGTATATACACTGTGTACATCACTAATATTTTTTTAAATGGATGGCTCATTATCCCTCAGGCAAGAGAGGGATAATTTCTTCAAGAAAAACAAACACATAGTTTATAAAAAGTTGCAGGCCATATTTTTTTTTTCCAAAATGGTTGGAGGGGGTAAAATCTCAATGTGAGTTCCAAATTCCTGTGTCTGTGAAGGACCAGTAGTTGCCTTGTTGAGAAGGTGACTACTGAGGAGGAGGATGGCTGTGTTGACCATTCACACATTCCCCAGGCAGGGAATGAAAATGGAAAGTTCATTGCCCAGTGGCTATGAAAGTGACTGGTACTGAATTCTCTAAGAGGGTTCTTCTAGAAACAAACAACTCAGGTTCTTGCTTCAGTAAGTTATTTTTTTTTCAAATTTTTATTAACAACTTCCATGATTATAAAAAATATCCCATGGTAATACCCTCCCTCCCCCAACTTTCCCCTTTGAAACTCCATTCTCCATCATATCCCCTCCCCATCTCAATCAGTCTCTCTTTTATTTTGATGTCATGATCTTTTCCTCCTCTTATGATGGTCTTGTGTAGGTAGTGTCAGGCACTGTGAGGTCATGGATATCTAGGCCATTTTGTGTCTGGAGGGAGCACGTTGTAAGGAGTCCTACCCTTCCTTTGGCTCTTACATTCTTTCCGCTACCACTTCCACAATGGACCCTGAGCCTTGGAAGGTGTGATAGAGATATTGCAGTGCTGAGTACTCCGGTCACTTCTTTCCAGCACTATGATACCTTCTGAGTCGTCTCAAGGTCACTGCCATCTGAAAAGAGAAGATTCTCTACCAAAAGTGAGAGTAGCATTAATATAAGGGTATGAACATTAAGAGAAGTGCTTATTGGGCAGTTTGACAAGCATAGTATATACGTTTAGGCAGACAGCAGCAGACGTTACACCCCTAAGGCTCATGACTACTATTGTCATAGGTTTTCAGTATCAGGGATGTATTCCCTCCCATGGAGCGGGCCTCCAGTCCAGTTAGAGGGCAGTTGGTTTCCACCATGATAGACGTGCCACTATTGCACCCATTGGCTCATTTGGCCTAGCTGGCCAAATATAAGGTTTGCAGTGTCCACTGTTGAGTATCTTCACTGGTGATTTCTCTTTCTCCCATTGAACTGCATGCAGAATGGCTTCTTCCAGCTTTCTGTGAGCTGGTCTACATGGAGGAGGTTATCAGCTCAGTTCTAGCAGGATTTCTCAATGGCCTTGCAGACCAAGCATGTGGAGTCTTTAGCAATAGGGTCTTACCATCTATTCCTGGTGGGAAACAAAGGGCCTTGGCAATGGCCTATAATGTTTTGGGGGCATCAGGAACCTCCCTGGCCAACAACTCACTGGAAGGTATCCCATCCCTGGCACTGAAAATTTTCTAGCAACAATCTATGGCTCCTGAGTGTTCCATTGTCCAAAACTGGAGGATTCCATATGATTTATTTATATACTCTTAGATTTTGATTAGCCTACCCTCCACCTTTCCTTTACTCGATCTCTTCCCCTGACCTCACTTTGAGCCTTTTAACCCCTATTAATCTATTCTTCTACTTACATATATACAATACCATCCTATTAAGTACCCCCTCCCTTCCTTTCTCTTCCCTTTATATCTCTTTTCTAGCTTACTGGCCTCTGCTACTGAATTTTTTCCTTCTCACACAGAAGCCCAATCATCTGTAGCTAGGATCCACATATGAGAGAGAACATGCTATGCTTGGCTTTCTGGGCCTCAGTTACCTCACTTAGTATAATCCTTTCCAGATCCATCCATTTTCCTGCAAATTTTATAACTTCATTTTTCTTTAAGAAGTTATTTTTTAAAAGCACTTGGGAAGTTCCTTCTCCACCCCTCAGGTGGGAAAACTCAGAGAAGGGAGTCATCAGTACAGCCACCTTCAAGGCCATAAAAGAATTCCTGAAGGTTGGAGATGCCAAAGAAGTGAACAAAAAAGGCTACCACCACCAGGACATGGAAAACCTGATGAGACTGGAACCATATGTCAAGTTTTCCAGGAAAGAAATGTTCAGGAATGCAAGCAGCATCAAGGCCAGCTCCAGTGATGTACATCACAGCCCTGAGGAAAGCCATCTGTCCCACTGTGGTGGCCTTGACAAAAGCTCTCAGCCATAGTAACTTTCATGGCAGGCACGACACCACCCAAGCCAAGTCCCAGGAACACCCCTGCTCTTGCCTGACAGTGCTTAAGAGTGACAAACTGAGCTAGGCGTGGTGGCGCACATCTTTAATCCCAGAACTCTGGAGGCAGAGGTAGGAGGATCACCATGAGTTTGAGGTCAGCCTGAGACTACAAAGTGAATTCCAGGTCATCCTGGGCTACAGTGAGACCCTACCTTGAAAAACCAAAAAAATAAAATAAAATAAAATAAAAAAGAGTGACAAACCAGTCCCACCATACCACAATGATGGTAGAAATGCCCAAGATGTAAGTAGATGAGCCGAGGCTGTGGGGAGCAGTAGAAGGAGTAACGCAGCCAGAGGACAATGTTCCCCATAATGAGCAGAGCAACTTCTGAATTGTCCAATTTGGAAAAAGTTTGGGAGACTTTCTATGAATGATAATAGTGTGGAAGAGACAGGAGAAGCTGAGGCAGAGCACTGCACCCAAAAAGAACATCCCCAAAACCACCTTCTCCTGCAGAGGAGCCATGAAGTACATATTTGGTCTGAGCATGGTCAACATTCCCAAACACAGGAACAGCACAAAACCAAGTAAATGGGTCTAGATATTGCCAGTTTCTGTGTGAATGTGAAAGATGTTCTTGAAGCAAGCCTGAAAAGAGAGCACAGGTGGTCCATGGCCATGTAGCAGGTAGTGATTATCTTTCAGCCAGTCAGGCAGTACATCATATCAGATGACCCTCTGTGGTAGTTTGAGGTATTCTGAATGCTAGATTCCCAGCTGATGGAGAATTGGAAATTAATGCTTCCAGGAGGGAGTATAATGTTGGGGGCAGGCTCCATAATGGCAGGGGAAAACAATGGCATGAGCAGAGGGTGGACATAATCCCCTGGCCATCATAAGGTGGACAATAGCAACAGGAGAATGTGCCAAACACTGGCATGAGGAAACTGGCTATAATACCCATAAGCCCGCCCCCAACAATACACTGCCTCCAAGAAGCATTAATTGTCAAATCTCCATCAGCTGGAATCCTAGCATTCAGAACACCTAAGTTTATGGGGGACACCTGAATCAAACCACCACATTCTGCCCCTGGTCCCCATAAGCTGTTAACCATAATGATGTAAAATGCAATGCATTCAGGCCATTTTTAAAAGTCCCTATAGTTTCTCTCCCTCTCTCTAATAAATAAATAAATAAATAAAAGGGCTGGAGATATGGCTTAGTGGTTAAGGCGTATGCCTGCAAAGCCTAAAGACCCTGGTTTGATTCTCCAGGTCCCACATAAGCCAGATACACATGGTGGTGCATGCATCTGGAGTTCGTTTGCAGTGGCTAGAGGCCCTGATGAGCCCATTCTCTCTCTCTCTCTCCCTCCCCTCTCTGTCTCTAATAAATAAATAAATAAAATAAAAATATTTGTAAAAGTCCCCATAGTTTTTATCAATCTTAATGATGTTCAAACATCCCCATAATCCAAGATCTTTTAGCTGAGCCATAATACCAAAAAATCCCCCCCTAACCCATAATGGAACAGAATAAAATTCACACTGCAAAAGATAGCATTGGGCATAGCAAAAAAATATTCAACCAATACAAGATTTAAAACAACCAGGGCAAACATCAAACTGTAGCTTTAAATCCAATGACTCTAATCAGTGACAAATCTCCAAGTCCGATAATTCTAACCAGCAACAAGTCTCTGGAGTACCAGTTCTGCCCCTCCAGCTAGGTTACTCACAGTCCTTGAAATTTTTGTCTGGGGCTGGCAGCTTTCCTTAACAGTCGTCTCATGGTCCCAGCATCTCCACTGGGTGTCCACTGCAATCCACAATTCATCCTCATGGCCCCATAGGGTCTCCATGCAGGCATCCAGGAAACCTGCTTCATACTGCCCATGGCCATTTCCAAAACACAAGACTGTATTGCAATCTCAATGACCCTCTCTTTCCTGCATTTCTTATACTCTACAATTCCAGGTAGAGTGCCAATTTGTTAATCCAGGGGGGAACAAAGCATGCTTTGAAGAAGAGGACACTTCTTGAGCACTCAGGCCTCTTCAAAAGAGTCTATATTCTTCCTGTTGCCCCAGTGCAGGTCAGGGCCCAATCTCAAAGGTTGTAATCTCTCAATTGCAGCTGAATGGGCAGCAGTTCACACAAAGAATTTTTTTTTTTTCTGTGCCATATCCCTCTGCTCACACCAGTTCATTTCTATGCAAAGCAACCCTGTATAACTTCTCAGGACACAGCCATAACAGCAAGTTTCTCACACAAACTGCTAGCCCAGTCCAAGCAAAGCTCTTTCTCACCTTCATAAGCCAAGTCTCACAGTCCATAATCCTTACTTCATCCAGGTCTTTCAACTCTGACCAGAATAGTCCATCAGGCTGTAGTTAACAGTACTGCAAGGTGTCTCTTAGGCCAAAGTTTCAAATCCCTCCACATTCCTCTTGAAAATCAGCTCCAAAAGGACAAAGCCACACAGTCAGGTGTCTAGCAGCAATCCAACTCCTCGGTACCACTTTACTGTTGCAGTCAGGTTCACATTGCTGGCAGAAATCACCTGACCAAGAGCAACTTATGGGAAAAAAGAGGTTTATTTTGGCTTACAGGCTTGAAGGGGAAGTTCCACGATGGCAGGGAAAATGATGGCATTAGCAGAGGGTGGACATTATCCACTGGCCAACATCAGGTGGACAATAGCAACAGGAGAGTGTGCCAAACACTGGCAAGGGGAAACTGGCTATAACACCCATAAACCCTCCCCCAACAATACACCACTTCCAGGAGGCTTTAATTTCCAATTTCTATCAGCTGGGGAGACTAGTATTCAGAATACCTAACTTTATGGGGGACACCTGAGTCAAACCAGCACAACTCCTTTAGGAAGGAATTTCTGGAGGTTTTCCCAGATATATCCAGCTATGTTTTCTGTTGTGCTTACAAATGTTGTGAAGTACTGCACATCAAGGTCCAGGTTCTTGTGATCTAGGAGATCCATGATTGCCTCCTCTCCATGTACTGTCACCACAAGTTTATGATTATGCCCAAGCCCAGTTGGTTTATTGCACTTCCAGAACAGTTTCAATTTCTCTTCACTAGTAATAGACAGGCAGTGCAGTCAGTGGCTCGCTCTGAAGGACAGGAGGCATGACACCTGTGCCCTGTGGTATTTGTTGCCCAGACCCCAGACCCCTGGTACTCATCGTCTTCAGGCCTGGTTGGGAGATTTTTAAAAAATATTTTTATTTATTTATTTATTTATTTATTTATTTATTTGAGTGAGAGAAACAGGACGAGAGAGAGAGAGAGGGAGAGAGAGAGAGAGGGAGTATGAATGGGCACACCAGGGCCTGTAGCTGCTGCAAACAAAATCTAGTCCGGGTTGAAAGATATTTAATTACTGCTCCAATCTCTTTACTTGTTATAGCCATATTTTTTTTAAAATTTTCTCATTATTTGTTATAGCCCTATTTTTCTTAAGTTTTGAAAATTTATTTTAGGGATGCAGACATAGCTTAGTGATTAAGGCATTTGCCTTCAAATCCAGAGGACCCAGGTTCAATTCCCTAGAACCCACATAAGCCAGATGCACAAGGTGGCACATGTGTGTCTGGAATTCGTTTGCAGGAGCTGGAGGGCCTGGCGCACACATTCTCTCCCTTTCTCTCTCTCTCTCTCAAATAAGTAAAATAAAAATATTTTTTAAAAATTTATTTTACAGATGGAAAGATTGTAAGAGCCACAGGGTGAAACATCGTGCTCAGGAGCATTCCCTCCCCCCTTCCCAAATAACTGACTGCTGCTCTCACAATGCATAAACCATAACTCCGTAGGGAATACCTGCAACCCCACTGAGGAGTGTCCCCAATGGAATGGGGGTAGGGATGAGGGAAAAGAGGGTACCAACACATGATGTATCCATATGAAATATATTGTTAATAACAATAATAATAAAACATGAAAAATAAAAATATTATTTTACAAAATTAACAAACAATACAATCCATTTTGTATGTATACTATTTGTACACATGAATAGATTTTTTGGTATGTGACCACAAATAAGATATGAAATAATTGTCATACTTCAGTGAAGGCCCTCATGACTCCCTTTTGTACTGAGACCTGTCCTACACTAAACACTTGGCAACCACACACCAATCCTTTGCTCTCTCTGTTTTTTCTCTTCTAGAATGTCATACAAATGGAATGTATGGAATCATGTATGTAACTTTTTGGACTGGAGTTCTTTTTTTTTTTTTTTTTGGACTGGGGTTCTTTTTTTGAGGCAAACTCAATGGACAGGCCTGTTTTAAAAAATATTTTTCTTTTTTAGAGAGGTAGAGAGAGAATTGGTACGCCAGGGCCTCAGCTACTGAAATAAAACTCCAGATGCTTCCATCACCTAGTCAGCACGTGCGACCTTACACTTGCCTCATCTTTGTACTTCTGGCTTACGTGGAATCTGAAGAGCTGAACATGGGTCCTTAGGCTTTGCAGGCAAGCGCCTTTACTGCTAAGCCATCTCTCCAGCGAACCCCCCTTTTTTTCCGAGGTAGGTTTTTACTCTAGGTCAGGCTGACCTAGAATTCACTACATAGTCTCAAGGTGGCCTCAAACTCATGGCAATCCTCCTGCTCCTGCCTCCCAAGTGCTGGTGCCACCACACCTGGCAGGATGTTGTATTTTTATTTATTTATTTATTTATTTTTTGAAGTAAGGTCTTGCTCTATTCCAGGCTGACCTGGACTTCACTATGTAGTCTCAGGGTGGCCTCAAACTCAAAGCAATTCTCCTACCTCTGCCTCCCAAGTGCTAGGAGTGGCCTGGCTGGTTTTTTTTTTTTTTTTTTTTTTTTTTTTTTTTTTTTTTTTTTTTCCTCTCTCTCTCTCTCCTCAAGTTAGGGTCTTGCTTTAACCAAGGCTGACCTGGAATTGTCTATGTAGTCTCAGTGCTGCCTCAAACTCACGGTGATCCTCCTTACCTCTGCCTCCCAAGTGCTGGGATTAAAGGTGTTTGCCACCATGCTTGGCTTTGGACTGTGTTCTTTAGCACAATGCATTTGAAGTTCAGCAATGCTGTGGCATATATTAGTAGTTCAGTATTTTTAAAAAAGATTTATTTTATTTATTTGAGAGAGATAAAGAGACAGAGGCAGAGAGAGAGAATGAATGAATGGGGGCTCCAGGGCCTCCAGCCACTGCAACCAAAATCCAGACACATGTGCCACCTTGTGCATCTGACTTATAAGGGTCCTGGACAATTGAACCTAGGTCATTTGGCTTTGTAGGCAGGCACCTTAACTGCTAACCCATCTCTCGAGTCCTGGATGGGAGATTTTGTTTTGTTTTTGTTTTTTTTTTTTTTTTTTGAGGTAGGGTCTCACTCTAGCCCAGGCTGATCTGGAATTCACTCTTTATTCTCAGGGTGGTCTTGAACTCACAGCGATTCTCCTACCTCTGCCTCCCCAGTGCTGGGATTTAAGGCATGCACCACCACATCTGGCTCAGTTGAGAGATTTTAAATTACTGCTCCAATCTCATTCCTTTATAGCTCTGTTTAAATTATTTATCTCCTGGGTTTAACTTTGGAAGATCATGTGTATCAAGATATCCATTTCTTCCAATTTTCCAGTTTAGTGGAATACAGGCTTTTGAAATATGTCCTTATGATTCTATCAATTTCACTGGTATCTACTTTTTTTTAAGGCAAGCTCAACAGACTGGCCTTTTGTTATAAAAATATTTTATTTATTTATGTATTGAAGAGAGAGAGGGAGGCAGATAGAATGGGTGCAGCAGGGCCTCCTGCCACTGAAATCCAGTTACGGATGTGTGGTGACCTTGCATGCTTGTGTCACTTTGTATGTCTGTCTTATATGGGACCTGGACAGTCAACATGGGTCTTTAGGCTTTGCAGGCAAGTGCCTTAACCGCTAAGCATTTTCTCTAGCCAGATATCTATTTTAATATCTCCTTTTCCATCTCTAATCTTGTTAATGAAGATCATCTCTCTCTCTCTCTCTGTCTTTGGTTAAATTGGCTAGGGATTTACCTTGTTTATCTTTTCAAAGAACCAACTCTTGCTGGGCATGGTGGTACACACCTTTTATCTCAGCACTTGGGAGGCAGAGTTAGGAGGATCACTGTGATTTCGAAACAAAAAAAAAAAAAAAGCAACAACAACAACAAAAAAACCTTTGTTTCATCAATTTTTATCTTTATTTATTCATTTATTTTTTTAAGGTAGCATTATCAGGTTTTGCAAGTAAGCAGCTTTAACCAATGAGAAATCCCTATAATTTTTAAGTGTGATCAACACTGAAGTATTCCTTTAATGTATATTATCTAACTTGTATGTATATATAGATAGATATGTATGTGTGTGCATACACACACACACACACACACACACACACACACATAATGTTGCAGTTTGAATGTGAAATGCAACCTATGAGGCTCACATGTATGAACACTTGGTCCCCACCTGGTGGTGTTATTTGGGAAGGTTGTGGAACCTTTGTGAGGAGAAAGCGGGTCACTGAGGGTGGTCCTTTGTATTTTATAACCTGGCCCCACTTCTTGTTCTGTTTCCTAACTATGAGTGCCATGTGACCGGACAGCATCCTGCTTTTTTTAAAAAAATTTTTTTAAATGAGGTAGTGTCTTGCTCTAGCCCAGGCTAACCTGGAATTCACTGTGTAGTCTCAGGGTGGTTTTGAACTCACAGTGATCTTCCTCCTTCTGCTTCCTGAGTCCTGGGATTAAAGGCATGCACCACCACACCTAGCTCAGCCTCCTGATTTTGATGCCATGCCTTCCCCACTATGATAGACTAAGCCCCTTGGAACTGTAAGCCAAAATAAAACCTTCCTTCCTTCTTTTCCTAAGCAGCAAATAAGTAACTAATACATATATTATATGTATATTTTCTAACCAAAACAGATTCATTACCATAGTGAGTAAGTGTTCTAACCCAAAGCAGATTCTTTTTTGTTTGTTTGTTTGATTTTGATTTTTTGAGGTAGGGTCTCACTCTAGTCCAGGCTGACCTGGAACTCACTATGCAGTTTCAGGGTGGCCTTGAACTCACAGCAATCCACCTACCTCTGCCTCCCCAGGGCTGGGATTAAAGGTGTGCACCACCATGCCCGGCTCCCAAAGCAGATTCTTTACCACAGTGAATACTCTAACTCAAAGATTTGTTATTTATTTAAAGGCCCATTTAATATCATTATTTTAAAAATATTTATTAGAGAAAGAAGCAGAGAGCGAGAGAGAGAGAGGGAGGGTGCCAGGGCCTCTAACCACTGCAAAGGAACTCCATACACATGTCCCATCTTGTGCATCTAGCTTACATGGGTACTGGGGAATTGCACCTGGATCCTTAGGCTTCATAGGCAAGTGCCTTAACTGCTAAGCTATCTGGTCAGCTCCATTTTTTTTTTTTTTTTTTTTTTTTTGATGTAGGGTCTCACTCTAGTTCAGACTGACCTGGAATTCACTATGTAGTCTCAGAGTGGGCTTGAACTCACAGTGGTCTTCCTACCTCTGCCTCCAGAGTGCTAGATGAAAGGCGTGCACCACCATGCCCAGCTAAGCCCCATTTGTTGTAGCTTCTTTCTTTCTTTTTTTTTTTTTTTTTTTTGAGGTAAGTTCTTGCTGTGGCCCAAGCCAACCTGGAATTCACTATGCAGTCTCAGAGTGGCTTCAAACTCACAATAATTCTCCTACCTCTGCCTCCCAAGTGCTGGAATTAAAGGTGTGCACAACCATGCCTGGCCCATTCTTTTTTTTTTTTTTTTTTTTTTTTGAGAGAGAGAGAGAGAGAGGGAGAAAAAGGCAGAGAGAGAGAGAGAGAAAGAGAGAGAGAGGGCTGGAGAGATGGCTTAGCAGTTAAGCACTTGCCTGTGAAGCCTCAGGACCCTGGTTTGAGGCTCGATTCCCCAGGACCCACGTAAACCAGATGCACAATGTGGCTCATGCATCTGGAGTTCGTTTGCAGTGGCTGGAGGCCCTGGTGTTCCCATTCTCTCTATATACATATCTGCCTTTTTCTGTCTCTCTCTCTCTCTCTCTCTGTCTGTTGCTTTCAAATAGATAAATAAAAGTAAACAAAAAAATTTATTTAAAAAGAGAGAGAGAGAGAGAGAGAGCATATGGGTCCGCTAGGGCTTTCAGCAGCTGCAAACAAACTCCAGATGCATTTGCCACTTTATAAATCTGGCTTATGTGGATCCTGGGAAATCAAACCTGGATCCTTTGGCTTTGCAGGCAAGTGCCTTTACTGTTAAGCCATCTCTCCAGCTCCTATTCTGTTTTTAACACTGAAAATTCATCCACTTCCTCGTCAAATATTCATTAATTCACAAACATTTATTGAGTGCCTGCTATTACCAGGCACTATTCCTGATGCAGGGAACACAGCTGTGAACAAACAAAAATCACTGTGCCAGCTGGGGGTGTCACGCACTTTAATCCCAGCATTGGGGGGCAGGGGCAGAGGTAGGATTATTGTGAGTTTGAGGCCAGTTTGGGACTACATAGTAAGTGCCAGGTCAGCCTTAGCTAGAGTGAGAACCTATCTCAAAATAAATAAATGAATGACTAAATAAATAAATAAAGGGCTCAATTTAGTTTTATTATGAAAATTAGTTGACAGAAAAATATAAAGCAAAGTTTGTGCAGGTCTACATACATTTCAGCTTCCAATGCAGCCTGAATGGGAGGCCTGGAGGCAAAGTGCAGTGGGCAATGTAAGAGGTGAGAAAAGGGGTGGAAACATCTTTAATCGTCAAATAAGAATATGTTCTTGCCTCCTGCATTTGATCTTACTTAGCCAGAAGGCCAAGGAGTAGTATGTGCCTATCTTTGAAATAACATAAATGCCTATTTGCCATTATAGACTAAAACAATATTGACAATTGATGAGTTTCACTTGCCAAGTCACCACAAGTATATGTACTGTCTGATGGTAGCCATTCAACTGTCTGCAGTTGAAAGATAACACTGGAAGAAGCACACCACTGTAAAACTGAAGCCATACGTGCATACAAACTTTGAGAGCATACATTCTTTTTTTTTTTTGGTTTTTTGAGGTAGGGTCTCGCTCTAGCCCAGGTTGACCTGGAATTCACTATGTAGTCTCAGGGTGGCCTTGAACTCACGGCGGTCCTCCTACCTCTGCCTCCCGAGTGCTGGGATTAAAGGCGTGAGCCACCACGCCCAGCCATTCATTTGTTTTTGTTTGACATTGTGACTATTGTGATCTACCAGTCCACACTTGAGAACTGCACAATCAAGTTACCAAACAAAAATCACCAAAATCCCCATATTTCTAAAAGATATTTATTTATTTGCACATGTGTATGGTGAGGACAGGGGGAAGTTGCCAAAGTAACTTGCTGCTGTAAATGAACACCAGATGCTTGAGCCATTTTTTTGCACCTGTCTTTACATGGGTGCTGGGGAATAGAACCTAGGTCAGTAGGCTTTTCATAATGTTTACATAAGTTTATTATTTGCAATAAGCCATAGTCATAGCTATCCTGGGCCTCATGCAACTCATGGGTTGGACACTTCTGCATAGTACCTATCTATTGATTACCAGATCTGCTTTCTTGGTATTATAGTGCTTATAGTCAGGCCACCTTTATTCTACTTAATAATGGTCAGGAAAGGCAACAGTAGTTAGCTAGACAGTTGTATTACACTGCATTGTTAGTTTTTGTTGTAAGTTTTTTATGTATGTAACTACAGGAAAATAATACAGTGTTATTCATGGTTTCAGACATCCACTGGGAGTCTTAAAAGTTTTCCCTTATGAATAAAAAGTAACGAAATAGGTAATAGGAGGAAAAGATCATGACATCAAAATAAAAGACTGATTGAGAGGGGGAGGGGATATGATGGAGAATAGAGTTTCAAAGGGGAAAGTGGAGGGAGGGAGGGAATTACCATGAGATATTGTTTACAATCATGGAAGTTGTTAATAAAAAAAGTAATGAAATAGGGCTGAAGAGATGGCTCAGTGGTTAAGGTGTTTGTCTGTGAAGCTGAAAGACCCAGGTTCAGTTCCTCAGTACCCACGTAAGCCAGATATACAAGGTGACACATGTATCTGGAGTTTGTTTGCAGTGATTGGAGGTCCTGGCATGTCTGTACTCTGTATCTGCCTCTTCTCTTTCTCAAATAAATAAACAAAGAATTTAACTAATTAATTAATTTTTTTTGTTTTTTTGAGGTAGGGTCTCACTCTTGTCCAGGCTAACCTGGAATTCACTATGCAGTCTCAGGATGGCCTCAAACTCATGGCGATCCTCCTACCTCTGCCTCCCGAGTGCTGGGTTTAAAAGTATGTGCCACAATGCCCAGCTTTAATTTTTTTTTTTTTTTTTTTTTTTTTTTTTTAGTAATGAAATAAACTGAAGAAAGTACCAGAACTGTGGACATAGCTTAGTGGTAAAGGTAGAGTGTTTGCCTAGCAGTCTGACTCATTTCCTAGCACCATGGGAAACAGCATTTGGCAATTACACAATCACAAGTTAAAATTTATATGTTAGGAGCTAGAAAGATAGTTCAGTGGATAAGGCGCTTTCCTACCAAGCCTAGACTTGGGTACGATTCCTCAGTACCCACATAAAGCCAGATGCACAAAGTGGTGCATGCATTTGGAGTTTATTTGCAGCAGCTGTAGGCCCTGGCATGCCTATTCTTTCTGTCTCTCTTCTCTCTCTGCTTGCAAATAGATTATTATTTTTTTTAATTAAGGAAAGTATGCTGAAGTGTTGTCCATTGGTTTTTGTTTTGTTTTGTTTTGTTTTGTTTTGTTTTGTTTTTCGAGGTAAGGTCTTAGTCTAGTCCAGGCTGAACTGGAACTCATAAACTCACATTGATCCTCCTACCTCTGCACCACCACACCTGGCTTGGTATATATATTTTAAGTTCCTGCACTTTAAAAAAAATATTTTATTTATTTCAGAGAGAGGCAGATAGAGAGAATAGGCATGCCAGTGCCTCTAACCACTGCAAACGAACTCCAGATGCATGTGTCACCTTATGCATCTGGCTTACGTGGGTCATGGAGAATCAAGCCTCAAACCTGGGTCCATAGGCTTCTCAGGCAAGCGCTTAACCACTATGCCATCTCTCCAGCTCTTAACTGATTTTTGAAATAAGGTCTCATGTAATCCAAACTGGCCTTATACTCACAATGTAATGAAGATGACCTTCAACTTCTGATCCTCCTGCCTCCACCTCCCAAATGCTGGGATTATAGTAAACCACCACACTCTGCTATTATTTTAGTCTTTTTAAAAGGTATTTACTTGCCTGCAGAGAGACTAAGGGCTGGGGGGGGGGGGTCCCTCTGAGGGGTGGAGAGCTGGGTGTGGTGGTGCATGCATTTAGTTCTAGCACTCAGGAGGCAGAGCTAGGAGGATCACCATGAGTTCAAGGCCACCCTGAGACTACATAGTGACTTCCAGGCCATCCAGTGCTAGAGAGACCCTACTTTGGAAAACCAAAAATAAAAAATAAAAGAGAGCCTGGCATGGTGGTGCACACCTTTAATCCCAGCACTCGGGAGGCAGAGGTAAGAGGATTGCTGTGAGTTCGAGGCCACCCTGAGAGAGTACATGGTTAATTCCAGGTCAGCCTGGGCCAGAGCGAAACCCTACCTAGAAAAACCAATAAATAATTAAACAAGTAATTTTAAAAATAAAATAAAAGAGGGGGGTGGGGAACGAATGAGATTGGTTGCACCTGGGCCTGTAACCACTGCAAATGAACTCCAGATGCATGCACCACTTTGTGCATCTGGCTTTATGTGGGTATTGAGTAATCAAAGCAGGGTTATTAGGCTTTGCAGGCAAGTGCCTTATCTGCTAATCTATCCAGCCCTTTTTATTTTATTTTATTTATTAATTTTTGGTTTTTCAAGGTAGGGTCTCGTTCTAGTCTAGGCTGACCTGGAATTTACTATGTATTCTCAGGGTGGCCTTGAACTCACAGCCATCCTCCTACATCTGCCTCCAAGTGCTGGAATTAATGGCGCGCGCCACCACTCCCGGCCCTATTTTAGTGTTTTTGAGACAGGGTCGGTGGTCGAAGCTGGCCTTAAACTCCTTCCCTCTTGCCTCCTCCCAAATGCTGCCACCTTGCTTAGCTATCAAATACTTTATCAATCCAATCCAAAGTTGTATTAGCATGTTAATTAGCTAAAGAGTACAGGAAACTGGATTTGCATTTCTCAGCTAGAACTATTACGCCATTTATATTTTATGCTGCCGTCATAAGAGTTATGCCCCTCGAACCGCGTGCAAGCATTTTTCCGGATTGTCAATTAAAACGTGTGTATCCCCTCACCGGACCCCTGCCCCCCACACTGAGCTCCAAGCAGGTGCGGCCCTGAGAACCAGCTTCCTGGACAGGCCTGTGCAGTGCACGCCGGGAGTTGTAGTTTCCCTTACTCCCAGCGAGTCAGACTCCTGACCAGCGAGCGCCTCCAGCGGCGTCTGGGTACCACGGCGCACGCAGTGCGCTGAAGCCGGGGGCGTCTCCTAGCAACGCGGAGGGCCGTGACGTCACCTTGGCGGGTTCTAAGCGCCGCCGCTGCGCTCGCACCTGCCAGCTGCTACAGGGTAGAGAGCGCTGCCCGCCGCCCTTATCGCCGCCGCGCTTTTGCCTGTCGCGACCTCCGTTCCCTGTCCCTGTCTCCTTGAGCGGTCTCCCGGCAGTCCCTGCCACCGAGGCCCGGGCCGGGATCGTGAGCCAGCCCTTGTCCCCGGCTGCGGCGGGACGATGCTGGAGTCCATTCGCGTGACAGGTGAGTGGGGCTGACGTACCAGGTAGTCGCCCGCCCAAGGGGCTAGGCGAGCAGCGGGGCACCCGGGATGCTCGGGGAAACCTGGGGCGGGGGACCAAGCCGGTCCCTTTTGTCACTATCAGTAAACCCACACAGTGGAATTTAGTGAAGTCATTGCGATAGAGCGATTAACATCCTACAGATATATTGTCGAAACAGCGTTACATCCTATTTCAAAGTATTTGAATGAGGTTTGTAACTACCTACTATCGTTTTACAGAATGTTCAGAAAAAAATCAGCTAAGAAAACGAACACATTTCTGTATTTCATATCAATACTGTACATGATTTCTGTGCCTTGGAACTTTTATTTTAAAAATTATTTTTTCATTTAGTTGAGAGAGAGAGAGAGAGAGAGAGAGAGAGAGAGAGAGAGAGAGAGAATGGGCGTACTGTGATCTCCAGCTGCTGCAAACAAACTCCGGACACATGTGCCACGTTGTGCGTCTGGTTTACCTGGGTCCTGGGGAATGGAACCTGGGTCCTTTGGCTTTCCAGGCAAGCGCCTTAACTGCTAAATCCCTCCAGCCCTTAGACTTTTAAATTGATATCATTAATAAGGATGGATGTTTAGATCCAAGATCTGAAAGTTTACTTGCAGTTTGTTATTATTTATTTATTTATTGTTTTTTTGAGCTATGGTCTAGCCCAGGCTGACTTAGAATTCACTATATAATCTCAGGATGGCCCCAAACTCATGGCAGTCCTCCTACCTCTGCCTCCCAAGTGCTAGGATTAAAGGTGTGCACCACCATGCCCAGCCTGCCTTTTGTTATTTTTAATGGCTATGCTCATTTGCCATTAAAAATCTTACATATAAAAAAATCTTACATATTAGAATAATTTCCTAGGCCATTTTCCCAGCATTTGAAAACATTTCTGCCAATGTTTCATGACCCAAACAACAGAATAAAGGGAAATAGATAATCCCCAAATGAGAGTTAAAATAAACCCAAACTTTCTAGCTTTGAGATATTGCACACATAAGTTTGCTATTTAGAGCCAAGGTCTGGTTATGTTGTTTAGGCTGTCTTTGACCCTTCTGCCTCAGTCTCCCAGGTGCTGAGCCTTAGACATGAAGCACCATACCCAGATGAGGGTCTTTTTTTTAAAGCCAGCATACAAATAATGGGTATCATTATGGCATTTTTGAGCTTATGTCATTGTACTTTGCAGCTAAGAATTTTAATTGAAAAACCCAACTCCTTTCAAGTGAAAATATTTAACAACTTTACCATATGCTCTTCTGGGTTATACTGAGCTAACTTTGTGCAGTCCTGGTACACTGTGATTTATATCATTGTCAACAGGAAACATGGTTATAGAAGCCAAGATCTTACCAGCACCTCACATAGGCAATAGATTTTTTTTTCTTGGTGTTGAGGCAGGGTCTCACTCTAGCTCAGGTTGACCTGGAACTCATTCTGTACTCTAGCTGTTATCATACTCATGGTGACACTCCTTCTTCTGGGTGCTCAATGCTGGGATTATAGGTGTAGGCTAACACAGATTTCCTTTCTAAAATATGATTTTTTTGTATTTTGAAAGTATTTTTAGGGTTGGATAGATGGCTTAGCGGTTAAGCACTTGCCTGTGAAGCCTAAGGACCCCGAGGCTTGATTCCCCAGTACCCATGTAAGCCAGATGCACAAGGTGGTGCATGCATCTGGAGTTTGCAGTGGCTAGAGGCCCTGGTGCACCCATTCTCTCTCTCTCTCTCTCTCTCTCTCTCCCTCTCCCCCACCTTTCTTTCTATCGCTCTCAAATAAATAAAGAAAAATAAACAAAAAATTTATTTATTTATTAGACACATAGAGAGGGAGAATGAGAATGGGCACACCAGAGCCTTTAGCCATGCAAACGAACTACAGATGCATGAACCACCTTGTGCATCTGTCTTTACATGGGGACCAGGGAATCGAACCTGGGTCCTTTGGCTTTGCCAGCAAGCACCTTAACCACTAAGCCTCTCTTCAGCCCCCTATAATGTGATTTGATGTAGATGTTACTCTTTCATCTAAGACATAATGTCACAAGTTACTTAAAAATTCCATTGCTGTGCTGGGGAGACGATTCAGTGGATCAACTGTTTTCTGTTCAGTGGCTAAAGGCATTTGCTTGCAAAGGTTGACAGCCTGGGTTCAATTCCTCAGTACCCATATAAAGCCAGATGCACAAAGTGGCACATTCATCTGTAGTTCATTTACAGTGGCAGGAGGCCCTGGCATGCTCATATTCCCTGTGACTCAGATAAGCAAACAAACAAATAGATAAATATGTAAAAACCATGTGAACTCCAGGTTCAGTGAAAAACCCTGTCTCAAGAAAATAAGGTTAAAAAAATAAGGTTAGGGCTGGAGAGATGGCATAGTGGTTAAGGCGAATGCCTGTGAAGCCTAAGGGACCCAGGTTCAATTCTCTAGGTCTCATGTAAGCCAGATGCACATGGTGATACATGCATCTGGAGTTCGTTTGTGGTGGCTTAGAGGCCCTAATGCATTCTCTCTCTCTCTCTCTCATAAGTAAGTAAGTAAGTAAGTAAGTAAATAAATAAATAAAATAAGGTGATAGAGGGAGGACACTCAACATCCCCCCAAGACCTCCCCACGTGTGTATGGGACACACACCTCATCTTTACAAGTGTATGAATATACACCACTCAAATATACATACTCACAAAAAAGGAATTGTAATCACTCCATTATCTGTTTAAAGAGACATATTTTAAAATATTAAGGTCTAGGCCTGGGGATGTAGCTCAGTGGTAGAGCACTAGTCTAGCATGCACAAGGCCCTGGGTTTGATTCAGTACTCTAAAAATAAAGTGTAATATAAATAGTAAAGTTTTTGTCTTAAATGTGCAGCTTAATGAATTTGTAGAAATGTAACATTGCCCAGAACAAGATACAGAATTTCTGGCATCCATTAGGGTCCATGGTAGTGTCCTGGTTTATATCTCTTCCCTCAAAGGTAGTCACTATTCTGACTTCTAATATAAATTAATTTTTCCAATTTTGTTTTGTTTTGAGAAAGGGTCTTACATTGTAGCTCAGACTAGTCTAGAACTCTGTGAGTAGCCCAATGTGGCCTCAAACTCATGGCAATCCTCCTCAGTTTCCCAGGTGCTGGCCTCACAGACATGAGCTACTATAGCCTAGGCCAGTTTTACCATTTCTGAAGTACACATATAGATATAATTGTATATTCCTTTGATCTGGCTTCCTTTATTCAACAATATTTGAAGTTCATCTGTTTTGTTACTTATATCCGTGGTTAGTTTTGTTTTGTTGTTTTTTTCACTGCATGTAGTAGTCTATTAATGTACTACAATTCATTCATCCTTTCTATTATTTTTTGTTTGTTTTTAATATTTTTTATTAGAAAGAGGCAGAGAGAGAGGAAGAAAGTAAGCATGGTTACACCAAGGCCTTGTACCACTGCAAGTGAATTCCAATACATGTGCCACTTTGTGCATCTGTCTTTACATGGGTACTGGGGAATCAGATCCAGGCCATCGGGCTTTTTGCAAGCCAGTGCCTTTAAATGCTGAGCCATCTCCTCAGCCCTGTTTTTTTTGTTTTGTTTTGTTTTGTTTGTTTTTGAGGTAGGGTCTTGCTCTAGGTCAGGCTGACCTGGAATTCACTCTGGAGTCTCAGGGTGGCTTCATACTCATGGTGATCCTACCTCAGCTTCCTAAGTGATTAGGGCATGCACCACCAGGTCCAGCTCAGCCCTGTTTTTGAGGGCTTTGTTATCTTTCCACTCCAGAATATTTCTCAATTAGATATTTCCCATGTGGTTCTCTACTTCATACTCTTCCACCACTTTCCATAGAGCCCCAGAAAAGTCACCATTTTCTTCTGTTTGGTCTATATTACAAAACAGCCACAAGTTTTTTTTCACCCACTTCTGTGTATGCAAAGCCCAATATACTTATCAATTTTTAAAAAGGTATTTTTATTAATTTGTGAGTAGAGAGAAAATGGGTGTACCAGGGCCTTTGGCCACTGCAAATGAACTCCAGACATGTGCACCACTTTGTGCATCTGGCTTCATATGGGTACTGGAGAATTGAACCTGGGCCAGTCAGACTTTGCAAGCAAGTGCCTTTAACTGTTGAGCTATCACTCTAGCCATATATTTATCATTTTTTTTGTTTTTTTGAGGTAGTGTCTCACTCTAGCCCAGGCTGACCTGAACTTCACTATGTAGTCTCAGGGTAGTCTTGAGCTTATGGCGATCCTCCTACCTCTGCCTCCCAAGTGCTGGGATTAAAGGCGTGTGCCACCATGCCCAGCCATATTTATCATTTTAAGTAACTTTAAAATTCCTTATATTGCTAGTTATAGTTGTGTGTGTGTGTGTGTGTGTGTACACGTGTGTGCGTGTGTGTGTGTGTGTGTGTGCGCTTATGTGTCCTAGGTTGGCCTCAAATTCATGGCAGTTCTCTTGCTTCAGCCTAAGTGCTGGAATTAGAGGTATGAGTCACCATGTCTATCTTAGAGATAGAATTTTTATGTGTGTTTATTTGTGCACACATGCAGGTATACATGCACTTTTTTAAGGTTTAGAGACTATTAGTTCAAGAGAAGGAACGATGAAATAGTATGAGGAGCTCCTGCCCATGAGAAGGCAGGAGGAGATAAAGCCCCTTCTTTCTACTATTGATTGCTATAATTTGAGCTTAAGTGATGAAATATTTCATAAAATAAAAACAGTTTTGGTGGTTTTTTCTGAGGCAGGGTCTCACTCTAGCCCAGGCTGACCTGGAACTCACTCTGTAGTCCCAGACTGACCTCAGACTCACAGTGATCCTCCTGTCTCTGCCTCACAAGTGCTGGGATTAAAGGCTTACACCATCACACCTGGCCATTTTTGGTGTTTTATGATAGGTTGACCTCAAACTTGCTATGTAGCTGAGGATGATCTAGATCTAGAACTTCTGATTCTCCTGCTGTCACTTCCCAAATGCTGAGATTACAGGCATGTACCATCACTCACTGTTTACGGAGTTCTGGGGGGATTGAACCCAGGGCTTCCTGCCTGCTAGGCAACACTCTACCAACTGAGCTACAACCCCACATGCTTGAGGCAGGCAGGGTCTCACTATTGCCCAGGCTAATCTGGAATTTACTCTTTAGCCCAAACTGGCCTTGAATTCACTATGATTCTCCTACCTTTACCTTCTTTTTAAAAAATATTTTATTTATTTATTTATTTATTTATTTATTTATTTATTTGAGAGAGAGAGAGAGAATGGGCACACCAGGGCTTCCAGCCACAGCAAATGAACTCCAGATGCTTGCATCTAGCTTATGTGGGTTCTGGGGAATCGAATCGAGGTCCTTTGGCTTTGCAGGCAAGCGCCTTAACCACTAAGCAATCTCTCCAGCCCTTTTAAAAAATATTTTATTTTTTTATTTACCTTTACCTTCTAAGTGTAGGGATTAAAGATGCGAATCACCAGGCCTGGCCCATTTCCTTTATTTTTTATTTTTATTTTTAATTTTTTTGTTCTCTTTCTTTCTTTTTTTCTTTGCAAGCAGAGAGAGATAAAAGAGAGACAGATGGAATGGGTACACCAGGGCCTCGAGCCACTGCAAATGAACTCCAGACGCATGTGCCACCTTGTGCATCTGGCTTTTATATGGGTACTGGGGAACTGAACTCAGTTCATTAGCCATTCTGCTTTGCAGGCAAGCACCTTAACAATTGAGCAATCTCTCCAGGCTCTGTTTCCCCCGAGCCTCTTTTTTTTTTTTTTGTATGCAGTCTCAGGGTGGCCTTGAACTCATAGTGATCCTCCTACCTCTACCTCCCAAGTGCTGGGATTAAAGGTGTGCACCACCATGCCCAGCCCATGTCCTTTTTCAAAAAAAATTAGTATTACTATTCTTTTGAGATAGGGTCTCATGTGTCTCGGGCTGACCTTGAACACATAATATAGTGAGGGTGATCTTAAACTCCTGATCCTCCTGCCTGTACCTCATGATTGCTGGAATTACAGGCATATACCGCTATATTATTAATAATAATAATAATTATTATTATCATTACTTTGTTTTGTTTTTTTCCAAGGTAGGGTCTCACTCTAACCCAGGCTGTCCTAGATGTCACTATTTAGTCCCAGGCTGGCCTTGAACTTACTGCTGTCCTCCTGCCTCAGCATCCTGAGTGCTGGGATTAAAAGCGTGGGCCCCCATGCCTGGCTCCCATTATTTTTATTTTGCCCTATTCTTGTGTCTTCATTCTGAGGGGGAATTAGTCAGGAGAGGGCTCAAACAGGGAACCAAAGAGATTTTACACCACCTGCCTGCTTCAACAGAACCAGAGTTCAGCATCTGATCTGCCTATCCAATCAGCTCTCTGTTGCCCCTACTCAGGTGTGTTGGTCTCTTCCTGAGCCAGCCGCCCTCCTCCCCCACAAGCCCAGACCAATACTTATGCTATCTGTCACACTTACCTGAGCCTGAGAGTAAAGCCCACCACAATAAGATTATAAATAGATACTTACCTGGTAGGCAGGTCTCTTTTTGGTTGTTCATCTCTCCTGTACCTTCATCCAGATCCCTGCTTTTTAGTTTTTTTTTTTTTTGAGAGAGAAAGAGAATGGGCATGCCAGGGCCTTTCAGTCACTATGAACGCACTCCAGACATGTGCACCTGCTTATGCACATGTGCAACATTGCATGCTTGTGTCACTTGCGTCTGGCTATGTGGGACCTGGAGATTTGAACAAGCATTCTTAGGCTTTGCAGGCAAGTGCCTTAGCTGCTAAGCCATTTCTCTAGCCCCAGGTCCCTGCTTTGGGAAGCCCCCACATTCTCCCAGCCTGATTGGGCTGAGATGGAGGGACCCCTACTCCAATATGAACTCTCTACCCGCTTCTGCCTTCTACATGGCAGGAACTCTCTGTACTGCCTTATCTTAACTCTAATAAAGTCTCTCTTATCCTTGGTTCTATGGATTTTAATTCTTTGAATTCATAAGACAAGGATCTGGGGATACCCCAAATTTATTGGTGTATTGGCAAGGAACCCCAAGACTCCTGTTACAAATCAACCTCTTGGTTTATAGTACAAACGTAAACCAAACCATCAAGTTTCATAAGTACTAGTGAATCATATGAAATTTTCATTGAGGAAAGAAGGAAGAAAGAAATTGCTATTTTATAGGCCAGAATTTCCTGACTAGTATTTTTCTACTAGTCTTTGTTTTGTTTTGTTTTTTCTTTAATTTTGGTTTTTGGTTTTAGGAGGTAGGGTCTCACTCTAGCCCAACCTGACCTGGAATTTACTATGTAGTCTCACAGTGATTCTCCTACCTCTGTCTCCCAGTGCTGGGATTAAAGACATAGGCCACCATACCCAGCCAGTCTTTGTTTTTAATGATTTACCATTCAGCCAAGGCCTCATAATCACTGTGAAACCTAACCAATTCACAGTTGTAAAGCGGTTAAGTTTAGTGAGCAGTGTCCCTTCTCCCCCATTCTTTTAGATAAGGAACAGGAGCCCCTGATGGGTCTAATGATTAGGGTGATATTACAGACAAGTCATTGAGAGAGCTGGGCATAGATGCCAGGAGTCCTGGTGTACTTTTCTCCTGTTCTAGATACATATTAAATGTTCCTTGTATTGGCAAATTCCACATATGCACTAGTGTTAGTGTGGAACATTAATTAATACTATATTAATTAATTAATACTGTATTAATTCTAAGTATCGTTTATAGTATTGTTCACCTTTTTACATTACTATAGATACCCAGATTGTCGTGAATGATTTTCTTTGATCAAAGCATTATTGACTCTAAGTTCTTTTTACTTGTTTTATTTTGAGGTAGAGTCATGCTCTAGCCCAGGCTGACCTGGAACTCACAGATATTCTCCTACCTCAGCCTCCAGAGTGATGGAATTGTAGGAATGTGCCATAATGTATGACTCCAAGGTTTTCTGGTTTTAATTTTTAAATTTTTTTGTTTTGTTTTTTGAAGTAGGGTCTCACTGTAGCTCAGGCTGACCTGGAGTTCACTATGTAGTCTCAGGGTAGCCTTGAACTCATGGTGATCCTCTTACCTCTGCTTCCCAAGTGCTGGGATTAACAGTGTGCACCACCACGCCCATCTTTTTTTTTTTTTTTTTTTTTTTTTGGCAGGGTTTCACTCTAGTCCAGGCTGACCTGGAATGCACTGTGTAGTTTCAGGGTGGCCTTGAACTCACGGTGATCCTCCTACCTTTGCCTCCCAAGTGCTGGGATTAAAGGCGTGTGCCACCATGCCCCACTCAATATTTCTTTTTATTTATTTGAGAGGTAGAGATGTTAGATAGGTATAGATAGATGGATGGATGATTGATAGAAAAGAAAGAGAAAGAGAGAGAATGGGTGTACCAGGGCCTCTTGCCATTGCAAAGAAACTCCAGACCCATGTGCCACTTTGTACATCTGGCTTTACATGGGTATTGTGGAATTGAACTTGGACTGGCAGCCTTTGCAAGCACGTGCCTTTAACCACTGCACAATCTCTCTAGCCCTTCAATTTTTTTTCTTTTGTCTCAAAAAGTTATTCAGAGAAAGGAAACAGAGGGGAAAAAATACAAGATGTTCATCCCTTGACTCCCTTCTCTCCCCCCTCCAATTGGTCCTCAGCCCCCCAGGATTGAACCCTGGCTAAGGCCAGGAAGCAGACATCCCCCCTTAGATAAGGTCAGCAACACTGAGAGGGGCATCTCTTCAATGGAGGTATTATAGAAAGTTGCCATATCTCAGAGTCCTTTTGTCTTCTGTCACCATGTTTATAGCCACACCCTTGCTGCTGAAATGACCATCCAAACCAGTTCTCTGAATGAACTTTTCCCTGTTAGTGGGAAGGTCATAACTGATGACTAACAAAACCTGTTAGCCAGGTGTGGTGGTGCACGCTTTTAATCCCAGCACTTGGGAGGCTGAGGTAAGAGGACTGCCATGAGTTCGAGGCCACCCTGAGAAGTACTACATAGTGAATTCCAGGTCAGCCTAGGCTAGAGTGAAACCTAGCTTGGAAAGAAAAAAAAAAAAAAAAAAAGAGGAAAGAAAAGAAACCTGTCAAGAAAAGACAAATAACAAATAAAGCTTGTAAGTCAGTAAGGATAAACTCTATCCAAACTAAGTGTGTATGTAGGCAGCCAAAGGAGATACATATCCCATGCTCTTCAAGGACATTAGGCATGCCAGGTTAGTGTCTGTCTGTCTTTCTTTCTTTCTTTCTTTCTTTCTTTCTTTCTTTCTTTCTTTCTTTCTTTTCTTCTCTTTCTTTTTTTGAGGGAGGGTCTCACTCTAGCCCAGGCTGACCTGGAATTCACTATGGAGTCTCAGGGTGGCCTCGAACTCATGGCTATCCTCCTTCCTCAGCCACCCGAATGCTGGGATTAAAGGCATGCGCCACCACACCTGGCTTAGTGTTTTTCTTTTTAACTAAGCCTTTTTTTTTTTTTTTTTTTTTTTTGGTTTTTCGAGGTAGGGTCTCACTCTGGCTCAGGCTGACCTGGAATTCACTCTAGTCTCAGGGTGGCCTCGAACTCAAACTAAATGGAAGGTAGTGACAGAAACCTGAGGTTTTTCTCTGATCTCCACGCACTGTGGCATACATGCATTTATTCACACACAGAACACACAGACAAGAACACAAAGATTTAATTTTTAAAAAATGCCAGGCGTGGTGCCACACGCCTTTAATCCCAGCACTCGGGAGGCAGAGGTAGGAGGATCACTGTGAGTTCAAGGCCACCCTGAGAGTACAGAGTGAATTCCAGGTCAGCCTGGGCTAGAGTGAGACCCTACCTCAAAAAAAAAAAAAAAAAAAAAAGTGGTTTTTGAGGTGGGAAAGCACTGTTCTTTATGTTGTGTTATTCTTTATGTACTGTTTTGTTTTGAAACAGAGTGTTGTTACATACCTCTGGCTGGCCTGGCCTTGAGCTTCAGACAGTGCTGCCTGTTTACAAAGTTCTGGGATTACAGTCCTCAGTCAGCACACTCAGTTCTTTCTTTTGCTGATGGTTATCTTCATACATAGTTCTAAATTCCAAGATTGTATTAACCTTGCAAGTGCTTTGGATATCACTTTCATATCACTGTTATATAGTGTCTCCTTTCTGTGAGCTTCACATTCCAGTGGTGTGAAGTGTTGAGATTATTTATATGTACTGTCTCACATCTGTATTGGATTTTGACCAGAGTTATGGCTTGAAGCTGATATTTTTTATTTATTTGAGAAAGAGACACAGAGAGAGAAAGAAAGAGAGAGAGAATGGGCGCACCCACTGCAAATGAACTCCAGATACATATGCCACCTTATCTATCTGGCTTACATGGGTCCTAGAGAATTGAACCTGGGTCCTTTGGCTTCTCACACAAACACCTTAACAGCTAAGCCATCTCTTCAGCCCAAAGCTGCAAATTTTGATAGATAATTTCACATATGTATACTGCAGAGAACTGACAGTGTGTTACATGACCATAGTAATATATCCTTTTTATATTTAAAATATCTTTTCTAAAGATTACTACAAAATTATAAAGTTTACAGAACCTTCAGAATTCTTTTCCTATAATACACAGTTTGCTTTATGTGGTGTCTTTGTTATTTCTTCTGTTTTGATTTTTGTTTATGAACACAGAAAAGCTTCACTGGCCTGAACAAGAACTTGCTAAAACATCTGTTCTGAAAGCAGAAGAGGCTCTGACCATTGACAGCAAGAGAAGCTTCCTGAGTTTGCCCTCTGGAGTTCTGAGGGACGTTTTCACAACTGGAACTAGTAGTTACAATGTCCTACTACAGAGCAAGGAGGAGAGAAAGCACCAGTCACAAAAGCAGTTCTCCTCTACCTATTCCAAGAGATGTAGAAAACCCAGCAAATCTCCTAGCTCCTTTTGTAGCAAAGACCCTCCAAGGATGATGGCCCTGGTGCCTGTGACAAGTGGGGGAGCTTGGTTCTGCCTGGAGCGGCAGCCTACTGTTGTTGTCGCTAGTTCAGTGTCCAGTCCTTTAAAGTTCACGCATGATATCTCTGTTACAGGGAATGGCATCATACTGCCAGCTAAACCCAAAAGCAAGGTCAAGCGGTGCCATTTCACCCCCCTTCCAAAGCCAAAGAGTCAGCCTCAGCTGTCTAGAAGCTTTGAAAAAGCAGATGAATTTTCTGGAAAGAAATTTTGTATATTGACTGCTATAAAGCCAACCAACCTGGAGAAAGAAAAAGTGAAGTTCTTCAAGTCTGACTATACTTACAATCCTCAATTTGAGTATGCAAATCCTGCTCTGCCCAGCGTGTTAGCCAAGCACAGCAACGCCTCTGACCGATTTCTTAAACAGGTAAAATGCCACTTCTTTAATAGTCTTTCATCTTCATGTAGCTGAAACAATTACCTACCATTTTATAAGCACATTAAAAACAGATTTAAAAATCTTTTATTCTGTAATTTCCTTCCATCTGGGAGATGTAGATGTGTGATAAGAAGCCTCTAGGTAGGTAGTATTGTCTATGAGAACTACTTTTTTTTTTGGTTCTTCAAGGTAGGGTCACATGAATTCACTATGTAGTCTCAAGGTGGCCTTGAACTCACAGCAATCCTTCTACCTCTGCCTTCCAAGTGTTGGGATTAAAGACGTGCACCACCACGCCTGGCTTACTCCCCCTCCCCCCAGGTAAGGTCTCACTCTAGTCCAGGCTGACCTGGAACTCACTCTGTGTCCCAGCCTGGCCTAGAACTCACAGTGATCCTCCTACCTCTACCTCCTGAGCTGGATTAAAGGTGTGTGCCATCACATCCTGCTTGAGAACTACTTTTCACTGATCAAATCTGCAAAGAGTCTACTGCATATGCTCCGGACAGAAGCTGCTACTTTGAGAAGTTTCAGATTTTATACTTTTGTTTGGGAGCTACAAACTTTGTGGCCCATTAATGGGGTAGCCCACAGTAGTTTTGTTTGCTAGTCAATTTCTTTGTCCTTGGGATACTGGGGATTGAACCAGAGCCTTCTGCATGCTAGATAGTCACTCTGCTGTGCTACATCACCAGTCATTGACATGATTTTTTGTTTGTTTTGTTTTTCAAGGGTCTTACTATAACCCAGGCTGACCTGAAATTCACTATGTAGTCTCAGGGTGCCCTGAGCTCATGGCAATCCTCCTACCTCAGCCTCCTGAATGCTGAGATTAAAGGGCTGTGCCACAATGCCTGGCCTTCATTAACATAGTTTTTTTTTTGAGGCAAGCCCAACAGACTGCCCCCCCTTTTTATGTGAGGGAGCGAGGGAGAGAGAGAGAATTGGCACACCAGGCTCTCCAGCCACTGCAATCGAACTCCAGACATGTGTGCCCCCTTGTGTGTATGTGTGACTGCACGTTTGCATCACTTTGTGCATCTGACTTACGTGGGACCTGGAGACTAGAACATGAGTCCTTAGGCTTTGCAGGCAAGAGCCTTAATCACTAAGCCATCTCTCCAGCCCATTGACATGTTTTCCCCCCAATTTTTTGTTTGTTTTTATTTATTTGAGAGTGACAGACAGACAGAGAAAGAGGGAGAGAGAGAGAGAAAGAGAGAGAAAGAGAATGGACACACCAGGGCCTCCAGCCACTGCAAACAAACTCCAGATGCATGTGCCACCTTGTGCATCTGGCTTATGTGAGTACTGGGAAATGGAGTCTCGAACCAGGGTCCTTAGGCTTCACAGGCAAGCACTTAACTGCTAAGCCATCTCTCTAGCCCTTGATATGGTTTAAAAAATATTTTTAAAATAATTATTTGCAAGGAGAGAGAGAGAAAGAGAAAATGAGAATGATTATGCCAGGTTCCCTTGCCACTATAAACAAACTTCAGATGCATGTACCACTATGTGCTTCTGGCTTTACGTGGGTAAACCCAGGCCAGCAGGTGTTTCAAGCAAGCACCTTTAGCCTTGTTCTTTTTATTTTTTCCTTTCTTTTTTTTGTGGCAAGCCTAACAGACTGGCCTTTTTTCTTAGTGCAAGAGAACAAGAGAGGTGAGAGAGAGGATAGGCTCACCAGAGCCTCCAGCCACTGCAATTGAACTACAGACACATGGCGCCCCCTTGTGCATACGTGTGACCTTGTGCACTTGCATCAGTGTGTGTCTGGCTTATGTGGGACCTAGAAAGTCAAACTTGAGTCTTTAGGCTTCACAGGCAAGTGCCTTAACCCCTAAGCCATCTCTCCAGCCCCCCTTTCTTTGAGACAGGGTTTCATGTAACCCAGGTTGGTCTCAAACTCACTGTGTAGTGGAGACAGACCTTGGACTTCTGATCCTCCTGCCTCTATCTTTCAAGTGCTGAGATTATAGGAGTGTGACACCCAGCTTGACTTCTGATTTTCTTGCCTCCAACTCCCACGTGTTGAAATTATAGGTGTGTGCTATCATATCCAGTTTATGCATTGTTGAGAATCAAACCTAGGTTCCTGCTAGGCAGTCACTCTACTAACTGAGCTATATCCCAGCCCTGGTTTGTTTTAATTTTATATCTATTTTGATAGTTGTTCTTGTGATTTGTTAATTTTTTTTTTTTTGAGGTAGGGTCTTATTCTAGCCCAGGTTGACCTGAAGTTCACTATGTAGTTTCAGGGTGCCTTTGAACTCACAATGATCCTCCCCATGGCTTTACAGTCTTGTCTGTACTCCAGTTGCAGCTGTAGGAGATTAAACATGCACTTGAATTGCTGAGATCTTCAGATAGCACCACAGTCCTAGCTGGCTTATACTTTAAAAGTCAAATTTGGGAAGTGTTCTCAGTAAATGCTAGAATAAAGTTTAAGCCACTTTAATCAAAGAAAATCATATTATTGAAAAATATGCTTGAAATTCTGTTTAGGATCTAAGTGAATTATAACATGCTGTCATATATCTGTCCCCTGCCCAGTCCTGAAGCTGATAGCCTTATGAGTTTCACAGTCTTCATTCTTACTGTTAGAGGTGGCTGGTCCTCTCAATGTACAGATGGGCAGAATGAAAAACTTGGTAGAGTGGAACTAAGACAGTTCCTAGGCTTTGACCATCTCCACTTGTCTCCTTTCTTGAGACAGGTTCTCATTCTGTAGCCCAGGTGTGCTTGGAACTCACTATATAGTCCAGGCTGACCTTGAACTCAGTGTAATCCTCCTGCTACAGCCTCCTAAACTGGGACTACAAGTGTGATTCACCGTGTCCAGCTATCATTTTTTTAAAAATTATTTATTTATTTAAGAGCGACAGAGAGAGAGAGAGAGAGAGAGACAGAGAGACAGAGAGACAGAGAGACAGAGAGACAGAGAAACAGAGAGAGAATGGGCATGCCAGGGCCTCTAGCCACTGCAAACGAACTCCAGATGTGTGTGCCCCCTTGTGCATCTGCCTAACATGGATCCTGGGGAGTTGAGCCTCAAACTAGGGTCCTTAGGCTTCACAGGCAAGTGCTAAACTGCTAAGCCATCTCTCCAGCCCCAGCTATCATTTTTTTAAAGCACCATTCACATGCAAGGCAAGCTCTCAAACACTAAGCCACATGTTTTAAATGTTACATATGTATTTGTTTGTTTAGAGTCAGGTCTCATGTAGCCCAGGCCAGCCTCCACCTTCTATAAAGCAGAGAATGACCTTGAATCCCTGTTCCTTCTGCCTCCACTTCTCAGTGCTAGGAATAGGATATGTTCCACTACACTCACAATTTTATTTTCCTTTGGTTTTTCAAGGTAGGATCTTATTGTAGCCCAGGCTGACCTGTAATTCACTATGTAGTCTCAGGATGGCCTTGAACTCAAAGTGATCCTTCTACCTCAGCCTCCCAAGTGCTGGGAGAAAGGTATAGAACGAGCACACTGGGGCCTCCAGCTGCTGCAAACAAACTTCAGATGCACGTGCTACTTTGTATCTGGCTTTATGTGGGTACTGGGGAATTGAACTGAGGTTGTTAGGCTCTACAGGCAAATGCCTTAACTGCTGAGCCCTCTCCAGCCCTCATTTTTTGTTTGCTTTATTGGGTGCTGAATATCAGATGAGATTAGGTGTATTCAGGGTGGCACGGTCATAGACTGTGCTGAAATTCAAATCCAAGGCTTCATGAATACTAGGAAAGCATTCTTAGATATCTTTACCCTAGCCCTTTCTTTTTTTTTTTTTTTTTTGGTTTTTCAAGGTAGGGTCTCGCTATAGCCCAGGCTGACCTGGAATTTACTCGTTAGTCTCTGGGTGGCCTTGAACTTATGGTGATCCTCCTACCTCTGCCTCCCAAGTGCTGGGATTAAAGGTATGCACCACCACACTAGGCTTATGGGTTTTTTTTTGGGGGGGGGGTTCAAGGTGGGTCTCACGCTAGCCCAGTCTGACTTGGAATTTACCATGTAGTCTTAGGGTGGCCTTGGCCTCATGGCAATCCTTCTACCTCTGCCTCTTGAGTGCTGAGATTAAAGGTATGCGTTACCACATTCAGCACTTTCCTGTTTTTCTTTTTTTAAATAGAAAAAAGTTTAATTTGAAATAAAATACCTGGACCAGAGAAATGGCTCAACAGTTAAGGCACTTGCCCAAAAAGCCTAATGACCTGGGTTCAATTCTCCAGTACCCACATAAAGCCAGATGCACCAAGTTGCACATGTGTCTGGAGTTCGTTTGTAGCAGATAGGTGCCTGGCATGCTCATTCACTCTGTCTGTCTCTGCTTATAAATATTTTTAAAAAGAAATAAAATACCTTCATTAGTATGATGCCCTAACATAAAATTTCTCCAAGTTTACATTATAATGGTATCATAATTGAAATAATATTTTATCATTTAGATGACCTCAAATTGTTAAAACAACGAAATGGGAGAAAAGGCAAATCTTTAAATTATCTTTCTAGATCACACAATTTTCTGTAGCACTTCACAAACCTGTCACAGATCCCCTAAAGTTACAGGGCTTTCTGGAAGGTTCGTTTTAGTTTTGGTGTTCCATAGAAGCTTTGTCATGATGTTGGACTAGTGGGGTCATCTCTCAACACAGTAGTAACAAAAGACTTTCTTTCATATCAAAATTGGAAACACCCTGTTTATATGTCCTTAGAAGAATAGGTATGTCCTCAGTGACTCATGGGAGCTTTTCTTGATTTGTCTTTGAAAACTGGGTTAACATGTACATCTTGAGGTTCTTATCTTAGTAGAGTCTCTCCTAGGGAACAGCTTGAGTTTCTGCTGTCCATTGTTCACTGTGAAGTGGTTGGCAGTGTTGCCTGTGTACAAGTATCTTATTCTGGTAGCAACTACACTCTCATTTTCCTACTCTCCTTTATACCCAGACTACTATTGTGACAATGTGGAGAACTAGGAGCCAGAAGGAATAGGCTACAAGTGACAGTTTCTTGCTTTGTCTGGCTTTGCAATTTGTTGAAGGCAAGAAAGTGTTAGGAGCAAAGCAATAGTACACTGCCAAGAGAGGCCATGGTCACCTGAGTGGATGAGTCCTTAGACACCATGGTTAGTGCTGAGGCTTCTTTTTAAGGGGTTCACAAGAAAGAAGGATCAGTTGCTAGGGCTATAGGTGGGGTGGTGATCTGGTTTGATTGACAAGTTTGAGTTAATGGAACCTTTACTCTACTGCACATATCCCTTCCATGATAAATTTGATTTTACTGAAAAAATATGTGTGTATGTGTGTGCATTCAGTTTTGCATAGGCTTGAGATGGTCAGCAGGGTTTCTCCCTAAAAGCTCACTTGGAGGACCTCTGTCATAATGTACATACACTCAAAACCAGGCTGAATGGCTCCCAGCTACTCTGATCCCAGATAGATCTAAGAACATACTTGGATAGAAAATGGTCACAAATAATGGTGACTAAAAGCGGATACACCTGTTTCATTGTTTAGAGTGGGGTGGATGTGCAACCCACTTCAGGTGGGCATCCCAGATTTATAGCAGGTTGCTCAAGTGCATTGTAAGGAAAAGGGTGTGTTTACTACCCAAGCCACACAGTGTCCCAGTTTGCTAAACTGTTTCCCTATGCTTGCCTACCTCTTATCTTTCTCAGTGATCTCCATTACAGCATCACTGTTTCCTTCCTTCCTTCCTTCTTTCCGTACCTCCCTTGCTTCCTTTCATTCATCCATGATCTATCTGTCATCTTTGCCAGCCTAATGACAGAGGAACTTAGATTCTGAAATATAGGAAGGTAAGCGTTTGACACATAGAAGGTGATCCATAATGATGAGTGAGTTATTAGATAAATAAATGGTCCTTTACACTACTGTGTGAGAAATTTAGCAAAGCACTTTGTAAACAGTGGATCTAGTTTTTGGTGACCCAGAGGCCAAGTTAAGCCTGCATATGTTTTGTTTTTCCAGTAGGTTTTTTTTTTGTTTGTTTTTTTGTTTGTTTGTTTTTCACTTTAGCCCAGGCTGACCTGGAATTCACTATGTAGTCTCAGGGTGGCCTCGAACTCACAGCAATTCTCCTACCTCTGCCTCCCGAGTATTAGGATTAAAGGTGTGTGCCACCATGCCTGACTCAGTATGTTTTTCTTTTTTTAAAGCATGACAACATCAAAGTACTTCTATATTGTCTGTTCCAAATTTCCTTCAGCCAATAGTTTTGCATAACAGTGGCTGCCTTTAGTTGAAGCTGTTTGGGTGTGTGTCTACTGCTGCAGACAATGTCCCATTGGTTTGTGTTACAGTCCCTTAAATGGAAGCCCAATGATATGATCACAAAATTTTAAAAAGTATTTATTTATTTGAGAGAGTGAGAGAAAGAGGCAGAGAGAGAGAATTGGTGAGCCAGGGCCTCAGCCACTGTAATTGAATTCCAGACACTTGTGCCACCTAGTGGGCATGTGCACCCTTGCGCTTGCCTCACCTTTGTGCGTCTGGCTAATGTGGGATCTGGAGAGTTGAATATGGGTCCTTAGGCTTCATAGGCAAGCACCTTAACTGCCCCTTTAACTGATTTTTTTTTTGGTTTTTTGAGTTAAGGTTTCGCTCTAGCCCAGGCTGACCTGGAATTCACTATGTAGTCTTAGGGTAGCCTTGAACTCACGGCGATCTTCCTACCTCTGCTTCCCAAGTGCTAGGATCAAAGGCATATGCCACCACACCTGGCTCCTGCTTTTCTTTTTTTAATTGACAATTTCCATAATTATAGACAATAACCCATGATAATTCCCCCCTCCCCCCACTTTCCCCTTTGCAACCCCACTCTCTATCATACATTTTCCCCTCTCAGTCTGTCTCTCTTTTATTTTATTTTGATGTCATCATCTTTTCCTCCTATTATGATGGTCTGTGTAGGTAGTGTCAGACACTATGAGGTCATGGATATCCAGGCCATTTTGTTTCTGGAGGAGCATATTGTAAGGAGTCATACCCTTCCTTTGGCTCTTACATTATTTCTGGCACCTCTTCTGCAGTGGACCCTGAGCTGTGAAAGATGTAATAGAAATGTTTTAGTGCTGAGCACTCCTCTCTCACTTCTTAGTACAATGGTGCCTTCTGAGTCATCCCAAGGTCACCGCCATCTGAAAAGAGAAGCTTCTCTAACAAAAGTGAGAGTAGCATTAATATATGGGTATGAACATTAAGAGAAGTGCTTAACAGGCAGTTTGGTGAGCATAGTATATGCAGACGTTACACCCCCAGGGCTCATGACTACCACTGTCATAGGTTTTAAGTATCAGGGATGTATTTCCTCCCATGGAGTGGGCCTCCAGTCCAATTATAGAGCAGTTGGTTTCCTCCATAACAGACATGCCACTGTTGCACCTGTTGGCTGATTTGGCCTGGCTGGCCAAATTTAAGGCTTGAAGTGTCCATTGTTGTTTATCTCCACTGGTGGTTTCTTACTGTCTCATTGAACTTCAGATGCGTGCACCACCATGTGCATCTGGCTTATGTAGGCACTGGGGAATCAAACCTGGGTCCTTAGGTTTCACAGGCTAGCATCTTAACTGCTAAGCCATCTCTCCAGCCTCCCCCCCCCCCACATTTTGTTATAAAACACTATCTGGTTGGACATGTTGGAGTATACTTCTAAAATTAAAGCCTAGCGGTCTTCTATGGAACTGCAGTGCTATAAGGACTGCAGAGAACAGACATGTATTGCTTGGTCCATTCTCCACATCTCCGTGTTGTCCTTATAGCAGCCCTGTCAAGTAAGTAGGGCAACGATGTGCCTCCATGTTGCCAGTGAAGAAATTAAACCTGCCTGGCATGGTGGCACATACCTTTAATCCCAGCACTTGGGAGGCAGAGGTAGGAGAATCACTGTGATTCAAGGCCACCCTGAGACTACATAGTGAATTTTAGGTCAGCCTGGACTAGAGTGAAACCCAACCTTGAAAAACAAAACAAAACAGCAAAACATAAGAAAATGTAACAAACACAAAAAAATAAATTAAACCTGAGAAAGGTAAAATGACACACCTGTCTCAATTTAGGGGTATTGTAACTAACGTATGTGTGTTAGAAAGTTATTTCTTGACATCAGCGAAGAATGTGATCCTGACAAAACCATGTGAGTTAGGTCAACATTAAAAATAAAGAAAAAGCTGGGCATGGTGGCACATGCCTTTAATCCCAGTGCTTGGGAGGCAGAGGTAGGAGGATTGCCATGAGTTTGAGGCCACCCTGAGAATACAGAGTGATTTCCAGGTCAGCCTGAGCTAGAGTGAGACACTACCTCAAAAAACCAAAAGAAAAAAAAAAAAAAAAAGAAAAAGCCAAGGTGTGGAGGCAGAGGTAGGAGGATTGTCATGAGTTTGAGGCCACCATGAGACTACATAGTGAATTCCAGATCAGCCTGGGCTACAGTGAGAACCTACCTCAAAAGACCAAAAAAAGAGCTGGGGAGATGGCTTAGCGATTAAACGCTTGCCTGTGAAGCCTAAGGACCCTGGTTCAAGGCTCGATTCCCCAGGACCCACGTTAGATGCACAAGGGGGCACATGTGTCTGGAGTTCATTTGCAATGGCTGGAGGCCATGGAGCACCCATTTTCTCTATCTGCCTTTTTCTCTCTGTCTGTCGCTCTCAAATAAATAAATAAAAATAAACAAAAAAATTTTAAAAACGAAAAAAAAAACACCAATAAAAACAATAGCTGGGCATAGTGTAATCCTATCAGTTAAGGAAATGAGAGTAGGAATACCATGAGTTCAAGGCCAGCCTTGGATATAGAATGAGTTCCAGGTGATCCTGGACTAGAGTGAGACCCTGCCTAAAAAAGAAAATCAATAGCCAGTCATGGTGGTGCACACCTTTAATCCCAGCACTTGGCAGGCTTTGTGAGCAAGCACCTTTAACTACTGAGGCACCTTCCCACCCCCCTCTGCATGTCTTAACACCTCAATTTCCACATTTCTTTCACTGTTTTTTAAAATATTTTATTTTTATTTATTTATTTGACAGAGAAAGAGGGAGAGAGAGAGAATGAGTGCACCAGGGCCTCCAGCCACTGCAAACGACTCCAGATGTGTGCACCCCCTTGTGCATCTGGCTAACGTGGGTCCTGGGGAATCAAACCAGGGTCCTTTGGCTTTGCAGGCAAGTGCCTTCACTGCTAAGCCATCCCTTCAGCCCTTCTTTCACTGTTTAATAAATAGGTTTGTGACAACACTAGTATATATGAAAAATAATAATCTGCTAAATGGGTTTTTAACTATTGTTAAACTATTGCTATGTGCTTTTGATTATCCTGCTTGTCACGAGTACATTGGCCTCTGGGGTACTTGTGCTCTGTTCATCATTCTGTCTCATTTCTCACATTCTACTGTATTTGAGGACTGGGGAGATGGCTCATCAGTTACAAGTGCTTACTTACTATATTTGAATTGCTAGGGATCTTGTTAAAAAGCAGATATTTATTTATTTATTTTTATTATTAATGACATACTTAGTATGAACACATCATGTGTTGGTACCATCTTATCCCTCTTCTTGCTCCCACTCTGCTAGGGGCCCTCCTCAATAGGATTGCTGGTATTTCCCACAGGGTTATGGTAACCAGATACTATGTATTGTGGGAGCAGTACCCAATTATGGGGGGGTGGCGCAGTGCCTTTGGGTATGATGTCCCAACCTGTGGCTCCTCCAATCTTTTGCCCCCTCTTCCACAAAATTCCTTCAGTCGTGGTGGGTGTGATTTAAGTCTACTGCAGTGATGAGCTCTTAGGAAGTTCTGGATTTCTTCTTTGGTAAGTGTTGAGTATCCTCAGTGTCTGTTTCCTTCACCCTGGCACTGATAGTCAGGCTCACCATGTAAGCAGCACTCTTGTTCATCTCCCCAATTTCTCCGTGGTTTCACCTGGGCCTTGGCTGAAATTCTAGGAGTGGTTTATCTCCTCAGGTCTCATTGCTTTCTGAAAAAGAAAAATAGATTCTTCAACGGAGAGTAAAGTTAGCATAGGTCAAATGGGATAAAAGTTATTGATTTAGGGAGATTTTGATGGATGTAGCCCTTCTTTTAGCCAAAGACTAGTGGTAGCTTGACATTGGGAGCATGATCTTTGTCTCCACAGGATTCTGACCTGGTTCCCAGTTTCAGATATGGGTTCCTTTCCACTGAGCAGATCTCTTAGCCAATCAGAAAGCTATATTGGTTACCCACCAAGGCTGTGTGCCACCATTGTACTGGTGTTTACATATTGTCAGGATGGTTGCTTTTGAGTAGCTTAGATACCTGATTGTTCATGCCCTTGTTGGCCACTTTCCCCCAGCAGCTCATGTAGTGCTTTCTAGCACTGCATGGGTAACTGTCTGGGGACTGACTGTCTTCTGGATTCTAGCCAGGTCTCTCTGTGTTCCGTGTTGGCAGCATATGGTGTTTTCAGTAATAGGGTCTTATCTTTTACTTCAGAATGGTAATCAAGTACTTTGACAGAAGCCTGTCTTGTTTTGGGGGCCATGTAGGTCTCTCTGCTCAATAGCTCAAGGTGTTTAGCAACCAATTTCTGGTACTGGGAGTTACAAGTCAGAGCCAAAAAAATTAAAAAAAATTTTTTTTTGCTTATTTATTTGAGAGTGACAGACACAGAGAGAAAGGGAGAGAGAGAGAAAATGGGCATGCCAGGGCCTCCAGCCACTGCAAATGAACTCCAGACGCATGTGCCCCCTTGTGCTTCTGGCTAACATGGGTCCTGGGGAATGGAGCCTCGAACTGGGGTCCTTAGGCTTCACAGGCAAGCACTCAACCACTTAGCCATCTCTCCAGCCCCCCTGCCAAACTTTTAAGGTTAGGCTTCATCCCACCCTCATCAGGGCCCTTCTTTTTAAGTGAAAAAGCAGATTCTTGATTGGCTTGGTGGTGTACAACTTTAATGTTAGCACTCGGGAGGATTATTGTGAATTTGAGGCCACCCTGAGACTACATAGTGAGTTCCAGGTCAACCTATCTCACAAAAATCAAACCAAACCAAAAAACCAAAAAGGCAGATTCTGACTTAATAGCATGAGGATCAGATATGAGATCTCTCCCACTGATTGTGCCTTATGTCTAATCAGAGAACAGTTGGTTACCTGCAGAGGCTGTGTGCCACTATTGCACAAGTGTGTGCTTCTTGGATTTATAATTTATTTATTTATTTTTATTTTTTTAAATTTTTTGTTTACTTTTATTTATTTATTTGAGAGCGACAGAGAGAAAGAGGTAGACAGAGAGAAAGAGAGAGAGAGAGAGAGAGAGAATGGGTGCGCCAGGGCCTCCAGCCACTGCAAACAAACTCCAGACGCATGAGCCCCCTTGTGCATCTGGCTAATGTGGGTCCTGGGGAATTGAGCCTCGAACCGGGGTCCTTAGGCTTCACAGGCAAGCGCTTAACCTCTAAGCCATCTCTCCAGCCCAAGGATTTATAATTTTTGGTCAGATTGTATTGTCTTGATTTTTTTGTGTGTGTGGGTTTTTTTTTTTTTTTTGGTGTTATAATGTAGAGATTTCTGCATCTTGAGTTAATTTGATGCTCAGGTTTTCTAATTATCTGCAGTGTTCTTAGCCATGTAAATCCAACTTTATGTATCTTCATGGTAGGGGTTTAAGGTGCCAAGTGTAGCTCTTATACTCCAAGAAAACAGCAGGAGTGAAGCTAGGTGCTGAGTTTGCCTGCCCTCCAAATACTCTAGTATATGCGATGGAGCAATTTACTAGCAAATTCTAAAATTCAACTGAGCAATATACACATTCAATCCAAACCAGCACAGAGTATTTATGCAGTAGTGGGGATTAAACAGATAATCTAACAAAGCCAAAGTCCCTAAGGGTGTGTGTTGCCCCACACCCTTAATCCTGTCAACTGGGAGGTTGAATTTCTGGTCTGAAATGGGCTCCAAGTCAGCCTGGGGCCAGTCAGACCCTGCTCCCAATAATGACAAGAAAAAGACAAAGGCCCTATGAATCTGGAAACACCAAAGGCAACAATAGTCAACCCCAAAATACAGCATATTTGAGAATGGTAAAGCCAACCAAGAATATGTAATACATAACCTGCCCTGACCTGGAAAGAGATTAGCTCTTCCAGTGCAGGCCTAGGTATCTGCCTATAGTAGACAGCTTCAGATTCACTGAGATGAACTTCAAAACCACATAGTTATGGAGGAAGGGATATTTATGGAAGCTTACAGATCCAGGGGAAGTTCCATAATGGTAGAAGAAGGTGGCCCCCTCTTACATGACTAGGCAGAGAGAGATGGAAAAAAATAAAAAAGCCACACCACACAGCATACTTCAGGATCTCCAGACAGAAATAGGCACTTTGCATATCTTTATATTGGAATTCCAAATCTACCACCACACATTAGAGCTGAACCCAAAGATCAACCCAGTGAAACCTTCTTCAGCCATTGACTGCAGATCCAAACTACAAACTAATAAAACACTGAATATATTGTGGGACATGCATTCAAACTGCCTCACTGCCTTTATGTAAGTAGGTCCTGTTACCTTTTGGGATGGCTTACTGTCTCACCAATGCTGAGTGCCCACTTCGATACCTTTCTGATGTGCTGTGGCTCTGGTGTTCTAATGGGCTGTGCTGGATGCCTTGTGGCCCCGGGGGTGAATGAATTCATGGCCCTGACAGCTGGGTGATGGGAAGCTGTGCAAGATGCCTGGACTGGTACCAGAACTGCTCAGTGGGTCCCATTTGTGTTGTCCTTCAGCAGCTGCTCAGCTGGTCCCTGCGGTCTTCTCCTTCAGGTTTCTTGACTTTGCGAGAAGGATGGTATGAATAGAAAATCCCTTCTCCTGGTTTCTGTTCCTGCAGCTCTGCGCAGGCCAGGTGGGCTTGCATGGACCAGACCTGCTGGCACCTCGGCAGGATTCTGGCCATTTTCCTTCTTTCTGGAAGATCTTATTTTCTCCTGCTTCTCTGCTGTGTTTGATAATAACTTACACACCTTCACTTTTTGGTAGAAGAGTGTATTTTGCTGTTTTTCTTCTTATTTCCCTCCCTAAACTGCTTTGGCATGGCTATACTATGCCACCATCTTGTTCTTGCTTCTTGGCGAGCTGGTTGATTTAATAATCTGCAGGGTCCCTTGCTTATTCATGCTATTGGTGACTGTTGGCCTCTAGTAGCTCCCATAGGGTTCTCCAACACTATCCATCACTGTGCAGGCTTGCTGGGAGGGAACCAATTTTCCTTTCAGTTCCAACATGGTATTTCCATGTCCTGTGACTACAGCCAGTGAAATATTCAACAACAGAATCTTACCTTTTAGCCCTTTTGATCTTCCTATCTCTGACTCCTTTGCGCTAGGATTACAAACACCATCAGACCTGGCATTTTTATGTGAGTACTAGGGATTGAACTCAGGTCCTCATGCTTGGGAGTAAGATGCTTTACTGACTCAGCCATCTAATACCAGATTTTTCATTTAGTCTTACATTATATATATATGCTTTTGGAAAAATATACCTCAACTTACTTACTCCTTCCTTGTGAATTTTTTAAGGTGAGTGAAAAGTACATTGTGAATGAAGGATAAAAATGTTCTTATTATGCCTGTGTGGTGGCACACACTTTTAATCCTAGCACTCAAGAAGCAGAGGTAGGAGGATCATTGTGAGTTTCAGGTTGGCCTAGGCTATAGTTAAGACCTTGCTTCAAAACAACAATAATTAATTCCAGGTCAGCCTGGGCTACAGCAAGACCCTACCTCAGAAAACCAAGAAACCAACCAACCAACCAACCAACCAACCAAACAAACAAACAAGAAAAACCCCACAAGAATAAAGCCAATGATTTTAAAAAAGTTTAGGGCTGGAGATATGGCTCAGCAGTTAAGGTACTTGCTTGCAAAGCCCAACAACCTGGATTTGATTTCCAAGTATCCACACAAAGCCAGATGCATAAAATAGCACATGCATCTAGAGTTTGTTTGCAACATCTAGAGGCCCTGGTACGTCCATGCTTTCTCATCACTCTCTCTCTTTGCTTATAAATGAATACTTTTTTTTTTTTTTTTTTTTTTTTTGGTTTTTCGAGGTAAGGTCTTGCTGTAGTCCAGGCAGACCTGGACTTCACTATGTAGTCTCAGGCTGGCCTCAAACTCACGGTGATCCTCCTACCTCTGCCTCTCAGTGCAGGGAGGCATGTACCACCATGCCCACCTATAAAAATATTTTTAAAAAATGAAGTAACCTAGTGACTAATGTGAAGACGTATATTACGCTCTGATTTCTCCTTCCAAACCCATCATATTGCTTGGAAAGTAGCCAGGAGTCTTTCAGTCCAGCTTCTCAGTATGTCTGTCATCAGCATGACATGCAGTGCTTGAGCCCCTGTCTCTTTTTTTATTTATTTATTTATTATTTTTTTTTAATTTTTTTTGTTCATTTTTATTTATTTATTTGAGAGTGACAGAGAGAGGAAGAGGCAGATAGAGAGAAAGAGAGAGAATGGGCGCGCCAGGGCTTCCAGCCACTGCAAATGAACTCCAGATGCGTGCGCCCCCTTGTGCATCTGGCTAACGTGGGTCCTGGAGAATCAAGCCTCGAACCGGGGTCCTTAGGCTTCACAGGCAAGCGCTTAACCACTGTGGTAGTTTGAATAAAATAGATGGCCCCCAATATATTCAGTTGTTTATTTGTTTGTAGTTTGCATCTCTAGCCATCTGGCTGGAGGCAATGCCATTGTGTGGATCTTAAGGTGTGGTGGTGGGTTTGAGATTTCAACCTAAAGATATGCAAAGTGTGCCTAGCAGGAGTTCCTGAAGTGTGCTGTGGCTTTTGACCTTTAGGCTTGTGCTTTTCTCTGTCTCTGCTTGGGCCTGTGAAGGCAGGCCAGCTTCTTCTGCCATTATGGAACTTCCCCTGGATCTGTAAGCTTCAATAAATATCCCTTCCTCCATAACTGTGCCTGGTCTGGAAGTTCATCTCAGTGAACCTAAATCTGTCTGATACAGAATTTGGTACCAGGAGTGGGGTGAGACGTACCTGGCCATGTGCATGTTGATCTTCTGGAACCTTTGTTTTGGAGGAATAGGCATGGACTTGGTGCTTGCAACTAAAGATGTCTTCTGGAGTGGTAAGCCAAGCTTTATGGACTATTCTGATGAGAGTCTGAGAATGCTAAGTGTAGACAGCATTGAGCTTCGAGGCTTGGCTTATAAGCTTTCTAAGGGGAAGGAAAGACTACAGAGGACTTTGTTGGAACTGGGCTACTGGCATAAGGGCTGGCTGCATCCTGCTGCCCAGGCCCAGAGAGTTTGATCAAGGTTAAATTTGTAATGGACTAATGTGCTTGGCCAGAGATATTGGACTGAGAGATTTAAGATTTTAAGCTGGAAAACCTCAAACAAGTTAAAATTACAGGCACTGAGACTGGTTTTAGGTTACTGAATCTGCTATTGTCAAACACATTAACAATCTTAAAGGAAGATGGTCCAACTGCTTTACATTAAAACAATGGAAAGGATGCCTGAGGAAAGACTCTCATAGAAATACAAACTCTTTTGAAAGAGTTAACTGGAAAAGGAACCTGCTTTTTAAGGCTATGATTTGTTTCGTCCCTGAATTAAGAATATGGCTGTGGCCGGGCGTGGTGGTGCACGCCTTTAATCCCAACACTCGGGAGGCAGAGGTAGGAGGATCGCTGAGAGTTCGAGGCCACCTTGAGACTACAGAGTGAATTCCAGGTCAGCCTGAGCTAGAGTAAAACCCTACCTCGAAAAACCAAAAAAAAAAAAAAAAAAAAAATATGGCTGTGTCCTGAACAACTGGTATTGGTTTCAGAAGCATAAAAAGTACATGGAGTGTCTGTGAATGACACATGCTTCCAGGAGCTGCTGCTGAGATGCAACATGAGGTAGGGCCTGATGCCCTGATAGGCTAAAAAAGCCTTTAGAAAATGTGAGGAGTGATCATGAATTGCACATGATTCCAGGAGCTTCTGCTGAGATGTGACATGAGGCAGGGCATAATGCCCTGATAGGCTGAAAAAACCTTTGGAAGATAAACCATGGTTTACATGAAGACCTAAAGATGTTTTGTATATACCAGGACTGTGCAAGGGCTACCATAGAACACATTGTTGGTCTGGGATGGAAGTGTTCCCCGGCTACTCTGCCCAGTTGGAGAGGCGAAATTACAAAGTCTGGAGACTGTTAGTCTCTGGATATATTAAACTTGAACTACAGAAGTTTGATGTTTGTTTGATGGTGGTTGAGTTTGCATTGTTTTAGTCTCTCCTTGCTATGCCTTATACCAGTTGAAAATGTTTACTCTGTGCCTTTATATGTTAGAAATGTTTAACTTGTTTGATTTTACATGTCTTCATATCTTAAATTGGTCAAGACTGTGGGGACCTTTAAAATTAAACTGAGTACAATTTACAATGTGTGATGGTTATAAATCTATTGGGGGCCAGGGGCAAAATGTGGTAATTTGAATAAAATAGATGGCCCCCAATATATTCAGTTGTTTATTTGTTTATAGTTTGCATCTCTAGCCATCTGGCTGGAGGCAATGCCATTGTGTGGATCTTAAGGTGTGGTGGTGGGTTTGAGATTTCAACCTAAAGATATGCAAAGTGTGCCTAGCAGGAGTTCCTGAAGTGTGCTGTGGCTTTTGACCTTTAGGCTTGTGCTTTTCTCTGTCTCTGCTTGGGCCTGTGAAGGCAGGCCAGCTTCTTCTGCCATTATGAAACTTCCCCTGGATCTGTAAGCTTCAATAAATATCCCTTCCTCCATAACTGTGCCTGGTCTGGAAGTTCATCTCAGTGAACCTAAATCTGTCTGATACAACCGCTAAGCCACCTCTCCAGCCCGAGCCCCTGTCTCTTGTTAGAGAAGAAAGAACACAGGGGAGGAGGGTCTTTTAAATACACAGTTACACAGATTTGTGAAGGTCAGTGGAAATTGTTTATTTATTATTTGCAAACAGAGAGAAATAGAAAAGAGACCAACAGAGAGAATGGGTGCAACAGAGCCTCCAGCCACTGCAAACAGACTCCAAATGCATGTGCCACTTTGTGCATATGGCTTTACATGGGTATTGGGGAATTGAATTCTGGTTGTTAGGCTCTGAAGGCAAGCACCTTTAACCACTGAGAAATCTCTCCAGCCTGGAAATTGTTTAAACTTAGAAAAATACAAAGCTAGAATTGCAGCTTGATTGGATAATTCTTAAATCTAGAACAAGTATTCTTTTAACTTTTTTATAAACAACTTTCATAATTATAGACAATAAACCATGATAATTCTTTCCCCTACCCCGTGTTCCCCTTCACAAATCCACTCTTCATCATATCCTCTCCCCCTCCCAATTAATCTCTCTTTATTTTGATGTCATCATCTTTTCCCCTTATTATGAAGGTCCTGGGTAGGTAGTACCAGGCATTGCAAGATCATGGATAGCTAGGCCATTTTGTGTCTGGAAGATTGCATTGTAAGCAGTCTTACCCTTCCTTTGGCTCTATATTCTTTCTGCTACCTCTTCTGCAATGGACCCTGGGCCTTGGACGATGTGATAGCAATGTTTCAGTGCTGAGCACTCCTCTGTCACTTCTCAGCACTATGGTGCCTTTTGAATCATCCCAGAGGTCACTTCCATCTGAAAAGAGAAGTTTCTCTAACCCAAAGTGAAAATAGCATTACTATATAGGTATGAACATTAAGAGAAGTGCTTAACAGGCAGTTTGGTGAGCATAATATATACATTTAGCCAGAACAGACATTACACCCCTAGGGCTCATGACCTCCCTCACCAAATTTTCAGTACCAGGCATGTATTCCCTCCCATGGAGTGGGCCTGCAGTCCAATTAGTGAGTGGTTAGTTTCCCCTATAACAGACATGCCACTATTGCACCCATTGGCTCATTTGGCCTGACTGGTCAAACTTAAGGTTTGCAGTGTCCACTGACTTCTCTTTCCCATAGAACTGCAAGCAGTTTAGCTTTTTCTGTCAGCTGGCCTATAGGGAGGAGGTTTTCAGCTCATCTCCAGCTTGTTTCTCAGTGGCCTTACAGCCCAAGCACGTGGATTCTTCAGCAGTAGGGTCTTACTATATATTCTTGGTGGGAAACCAAAACCTTGGCAATGGCCTATATATAATATTTTGGGGGCATTAGGGCCATCCCTGGCCAGCAACTCACTGGAAGGTATCCCATTCCTGGCACTGAGATTCTAGAACAAGTCTTGATAAATAATATCCTAGCTAGCTAATTATTCACCTGCAAGTAACATGATGTTATTTACTTTCATTATTTCTCTTTACAGTCCATCAATATTATGGAACTGACTTTACAGAAATATGGAAGTTATGAAAAATTTGAACAAGCCACTGGTGGTAGCTTATTATCTAAAGCTCGAATCTGGAGCCATGTGAGAAAGTACATGATGAAGGAAGGCTGCCTGGGAGAGGTATGACTATATCAAAACATGTGAGGAAGGAAGGCTGCCTGGAGGAGGTATGACTATATCAAAACATGTGAGGAAGGAAGGCTGCCTGGAGGAGGTATGACTATATCAAAACATGTGAGGAAGGAAGGCTGCCTGGAGGAGGTATGACTATATCAAAACATGTGAGGAAGGAAGGCTGCCTGGAGGAGGTATGACTATATCAAAACATGTGAGGAAGGAAGGCTGCCTGGAGGAGGTATGAAGATGTGGAGTTGCCAGTGGCATTTTCACTTTGAGGCTGTACCGCTTATATGATTATTTCCATGTAGGCTTTGTTTTACCAACCCTATATTACTCTTTAAATTAGTTTCTTTGCATATTTGTGCTCTTATTGTTGTTCTTATATGTACAGTTTATGGCATTATATGAATTTCTTAATGAAAATTGCTCATGAAGAGATTTTCTCTAGTGGTCTCTCATTGTTAATCTTATTTGTTAGCCTCAAAGCCTTACACTGGCAAGGAGCCTATATATATATATATATTTAATTCTGAAGCACTCTACCACTGAGCTATATTCTTAGCCTTCTATTTGAGACAGCATCTCACTAAATTGCTCATACTCACTCTGAAGTCAAAGTAGACCTTAAACTTGTAGTCTTTTTCCTTAGCCTCCCTAGATTATATTTGAGAGATACCAGAGGTACAGTTTTAAGTTCTCTGTGTCTTTCTCGACATAGTCATCTAATTTCTCTTCAATTCAATAAAGGTTCTTGAGTTCTCAAAGGGTGAAAATTCAATGGTCCAAAGGTGACTGTATGTACATTTCATCAGCTTGGCTTCTCGGAGAGTCACAGTAGTAGTATTACACAAAATAATATTGTTGTATGAACCATTGTTTTCTCTGAAAACTTTCTCCTGTCTTCCTTTATGTTTTGTTTTATATACATGCATTTTTCCTCTTGCTCCTTAGATTGTTGTTCATCTCACTGAGGACCTGCTTTCCCGGGCATCAATGACAGTAGTCAATGGATGCCCGACTCTAACCATCAACATTTCTACTGCTCGTGAGCACTGGCTGGAGGGAATGCTGAGACATGAAATAGGTAGGGACTAACCCTTTTCCATTTATTCATTTGTAATACCAGGATTCCCTCCAAAGAAATATATTCTTGTAGAATCCTTCCCTCCCTTTCTCCCTCACTCTCTTTCTTTCTTGTTTTCAATGAGTGGGGGTAATTATGCTTATTAGCATTTCAACTGAGATCCAGAGAAAGAAATGAAGCTTTTTGAGTTTGATCTCAGAAAAGTGGGCAGGCTCCACAGGGATCTGTGAGCAGCTGCCATGTTTGTTTGTTTGTTTGTTTTTTTCTCTCAGTAATATTTAACAAAATGGCATGAGTTTATTTACTAAGCTTTATTTGGCCTATATCTCATTTCAAATTAGAATTTTCTTTTTAACACAGGGCCTCATATAGCCCAAGATGGCCTCAAACTAGCTTGTCTTGTTTTGATTTGTAGGTATACTTCAACTTAGTTTTAGAAATGTTTGTGGAAGGGGCTGGGGAGAGGGCTCAGCAGCTAGAGAAATGTTTGTGGAATGTTTTCTTCTTTTACTTTTTTGGTTTTTCGAGGTAGGGTCTCACTCTAGCCCAGGCTGACCTGGACTTCACTATGTAGTCTCAGGGTAGCCTTGAAATCATGATGATCCTCCTATCTCTGCCTTCGAAGTGCTGGGATTAAAGGCATGTGCCACCACACCCGACTTGTACAATGTTTTCTATGTCAGGTTTTTATTACTAAAACAAATAACTAAGACAATCAACTTAAAAAGAGGTTTATTTTGGTTCACAGTTTCTTCTTTCTTTATTTTTATTTTTATTTTATTTATTTATTTATTTATTTATTTTTTGTTTTTTCAAGGTAGGGTCTCACTCTGGCCCAGGCTGACCTGGAATTCACTATGTAGTCTCAGGGTGGCCTCTAACTCACAGTGATCCTCCTACCTCTGCCTCCCAAGTGCTGGGATTAAAGGCGTGCACCATCATGCCCGGCTTTATTTTTTTGTTTTTTTGAGGTACGGTTTCACTCTAGTCCAGGCTTACCTGGAATTCACTACATAGTCCCAGGGTGGCCTTGAATTTATGGTGATCCTTCTACCTGGGCCTCCTGTGTGCTTGGATTAAAGGCACATGTCACCATGCCTGGCTATGTTTACAGTTCTGTAGCTTTAAGCATGTGATGAATTTACTCTGTTACTGCTGATCCCATGATGGGTTTTCTTTTACTCCTGGGCCTGGGATGGCTGGCCCTGTTGCTGTTGGACCTGAAATGATTGCCCTGTTGCTGCAGAGCCTATGGCGAGGTGGCATTGCCAAGGTGGAGCATGTGGCCAATCTCTAGTGGATGTGGAAGAAGTCAGAGCAAGGAAAAGGAAAGGCCCCACTGTCCCCTTCAAGCATATCTCCAGTGACCTAAGGACATCTATGAAGCCTCACATCTGTTTGCAACACTTTTTTTTTGGCCAGGCATGGTGGCATATACCTTTAATCCCAGCACTTGGGAAGCAGTGGACAGGGTTAACACTACAGGCTTTGGAAGAATATTCTAGATTCAAACTAGCATTTTCTCTGGGTAAGAATTAAAACATGAACGTCATCTCCTATCGCTCGTGTGTCTTGTCTTCTCTGCAGGCACACATTATTTCCGTGGTATTAACAACCTTCAGCAGCCATGGAACAGTTGGATTGGCCGCAAAAAACATGAGCTAAAGCCAAACAACCCCACAGAGGAGGGACTGGCAAGCATCCATAGTGTCCTGTTCAGGAAAGACCCCTTCTTATGGAGGGCTGCCCTCCTCTACTACACTGTATACCAAGCCAGTCAAATGTCTTTTTGTGAACTCTTCAAAGATATTAGCAAGTTTGTCAAGGACCCCAATACAAGATGGGATTACTGTGTTCGAGCCAAGAGGGGATGGACTGATACTTCCCAACCAGGTAGGTGTCCCTTGATGGCAGGTTTTCTATCCTACTGCCTAGTTACTAGTGATTCTGGTTATGTTCTAATTCCTGAATCTGAGAATTCACCCATCTATAAAACATTGCTTGAAACTTTTTCTTTCTTTTTTGACAGAATCTTGCTTCCTTGGCTTTCTCAGCATTATTTTGCATAGCTCATGTTGAAACATTTCAGACCAATAGAACCAGGAAAGAGTAGTAGAATGATGGTGTACATCTGCACCCCCAGCACTCAGGACACTGAGGCAGAAGGCTCTTGATTTTGAGGCCCTGTCTCAAAAAAAAAAAAAAAAAAAAAGTACCATAGGGCCGGAGGAATGGCTTAGCAGCTAAGGTGTTTGCCTGCAAAGCCAAAGGACCCCCAGGTTCAATTCCCGAGGACCCATGTAAGCCAGATGCACAGGTGGCACATGCATCTGGAGTTTGTTTGCAGTGGCTGGAGGCCCTGGTGTGCCCAATCTCTCTCTCTCTAAGTAAATAAATAAAAAAGTTAAAAAAAAAACAGTACCATGAACACTCATATGCCTTTCTTTTAGATTAACCAAATAATAACTTTTTGCCATTTATATTTTCAGGGTTTCTAAAAACAGCTTTATTGAGATATTACTCAGTTCACCTGTCTAAAATGTAGAGTCCAGTATTTTTAAAAATTTTTTTGTTTTTTATTTATTTGAGAGTGACAGACAGACAGAGAAAGGGGGGGGGGAGAGAGAGAGAGAATAGGCACACCAAGGCCAAGGCCTCCAGCCACTGCAATTGAATTTCAGATTTATGCGTCACCTTGTGCATCTGACTTACATGGGTCTTGGGGAATCAAACCTTGAACCAGGGTCCTTAGGCTTCACAGGCAAGCGCTTAACCTCTAAGCCATCTCTCCAGCCCCTCTTTTTTTAAAAAAAATTTTTGTTGTTGTTTAGAGTACAGTATTTTTTAGAGTATTACAGATCTGCGCAACATCACCATGTCTATTCATCCCCCCACAAGACACATATCTCCATTAGCATTCATTCTTCATTCCATCCTTTCTCCCCCACTCTGAAGAACATTTTTAGTGGTTTTTACTTTTAGTCTCTGTAGATTTACCTATTTTGGAATTTATTTTATTTTATTTTATTTATTTTTTATTTTTTTAAAATTTTTTTGCTCATTTTTATTTATTTATTTGAGAGCGACAGAGAGAAAGAGGCAGATAGAGAGCGAGAGAGAGAATGGCCGCGCAGGGCCTTCCAGCCACTGCAAACGGAACTCCAGATGCGTGCGCCCCCTTGTGCATCTTGCTAACGTGGGTCCTGGGGAATCGAGCCTGGAACCGGGGTCCTTAGGCTTCACAGGCAAGCGCTTAACCGCTAAGCCATCTCTCCAGCCCTGGAATTTAATATGAATAGAATTATACAACTTGTGGTCCTTTATGGCTGGCTTCTTCCAGTTAGCAGGATGTTTTCAGGAATCATCTATGCTGTATCATGCATCAATATTTCAGTTGTTTTGATCACTGAATTAGTAAGTATTATATCCCATTTTATTTATCCTTTTGGTAGTTGGTAGGCATTTGACCTGTTTCCACTTTTAGGTCTTATTAATGCTACTTACTGAACATTCCTTTCTTCTTTCCTTTCTTCCTTCCTTTCTTTTAACATATTTAATTTATTTATTTATTTGAGAGAGAGAAAAAGAGGAAGAGCGAGAAGGAGAGAATGGGTGCGCCAGGGCCTCCAGCCACTGCAAACTCCAGATGCATGCAGCCCCTTGTGCATCTGACTTACGTGGGTTCTGGAGAATCAAACTGGGATCCTTTGGATTTCCAGGCAAACGCCTTAACTGCTAAGCCATTTCTCCAGCACCGCCCCCCCTGCTTTTTTTGAGGTAGGGTCTTGCTCTAGCACAGGCTGACCTGGAATTCACTATGTAGTTCATGGGCAGCTCTCCACATTGCACTTGTATATAGATCTACAAGTCGTTGTTGCAGGAGGAAGGCTTCAGACAGGAGCTTTTTTTGTAGCTCAGGCTCGTCTTGAACTGGGAATTAAAAAAATATTTATTTATTTGCCTGCAGAGAGAGAATTGGCACACCAGGGCTGCTACCTACAGCTACTGCAAATGAACTCCAGATACATATGTTTTTTTTGTACATCTGGCTTTATGTGAGTACTGGGGAATTGAACAATGGTCATTAGGCTTTGCCAGCAAGTGCCTTACCACTGAGCCATCTCTCCAGCCCATACTAAGGATTTTTAATGGAAAAATAAAAGGAAACTATTTTCTGACGAAGCTCATATCTCATAAGGTTTTCCTGCTTTTCAGAAGTTTTCTTCATGTGTTTTTTCCTACTCCTAAACTTTAATATTCTTTGAAATCTAGTTCTAAGGACTAGAGAGATGGCTTAGTGGTTAAGGCACTTGCCTGTGAAGCCTAAGGACCCAGGTTTGATTCTTTAGTACCCACGTAAACCAGATGCACATGGTGACTCACGTGTCTGGAGTTTGCTTACAGTGGTGGAGGCAGTGGTATGTCCATTCTCTCTGTCTGCCTCTCTGTATCTCAAAATAAGTAATAAATAAAAAAAATAAATACTTTAAAATCTGGTTTTAACTCTTGTTTTCATGGGAAATCATCTAGAATGTATTGATTTTTAATTATTTTTTGAGACATGCTCAAGCTAACCTTGAACTTACTCTGTAGCCAGGACTTGTCTTGACTTTGAAATACTCTTGTCTCCACCTCCTGAATGCTGGAATTACAGAAATTATGTGGTGTTATTACCACATCTGCCTACTCTGGTGTACTTGGTGGTTTTTTTTAAACTTTGTATTGACATCCTCCATACATATGCACAATATAATATGCTCATAAATCCCCTCTTAACACCTTTCTTTCCCAAATAGTCCTTGTTTTATTCTTTTAACTTTTTTGGCTTTTTTTCCCTTTGGTTTTTTTTTTTTTTTTCAAGGTAGGGTTTCACTCTAGCTCAGACTGACCTGGAATTTACTACGTAGTCTCTGGGTAGCCTCAAACTCATGGCAATCCTCCTACCTCTGCCTCCTGAGTGCTGGGATTAAAGGTGTGCACCACCACGTGTGGCTTTTTTTTTTTTTTTTTTTTTTTTTTTTTTGTGATGTAGGGTCTCACTCTAGCCCAGGCTGACCAGAATTCAATATGTAGTCTCAGGGTGTATTTAAACTCTCAGCAATCCTCCTACCACTGCTTCCCAAGTCTGGGATTAAAGGCATGTGCCACCATGCCTGGCAAAAAAACAAACAAACAAACAAACAAAAAAAAAAAACAAAACAAAAAAAACTTTTAAAGTAAATACTAGCTGGGTGTGGTGGTGCATGCTTTTAATCCTAGCACTTTCTTAGGAAGCTAAGGTAGGAGGATTTATATGAGTTTGAGGCCAGCCTGGGCTACAGTGTGAGTTCCAGGTCAGTCTGGGCTAGAGTGAGATACTGCTTCAAAAACAAAAAAGTGAACACTATTGTGGTTTCTTCAGGGTGTTTCAATAAAGACCAGGTGTACTTGGATGGAATCCTTCAGATCCTTCGGCACAGAGAGTCTATAGACTTCTGTCTACTGACTGCCCTGGGGAAGGTGAGTAAAATCCCCCAATATGCAAGGTCAGCATTTCCTCTTGCTTCATTTTATGTATAAGTGATCCTGAGTTTAGTCTGGTTTTCCTTTAAAAAAATTTTTGTTTTATACTTTTTTTTTTTTGTTTTTTTTCCTGTAGTAGGTTCTCACTCTAGCCCAGGTTGACCTGGAATTCACTATGTAGTCCCAGGGTGGCCTCCAACTCACAGTGATCCTCCTACCTCTGCCTCTTGACTGCTGGGATTAAAGGCATGTGCTACCACTCCCAGCTAAAATTTTTTATATATTATTTATTTATTAATTGGAGAGAGAGAGGCAGATACAGAGAGAGAATGTGCACTGCCAGGGTCTCCAGCCACTGCAAATGAATGCCGGGCATCTGTGCCATCTTGTGCATCTGGCTTATGTGGGTTCTGGAGAATTGAACCTGGGTCCTTAGGCTTTGCAGGCAAGCACCTTAACCACCAACCCATCTCGCCAGCCCTGATTTTCCTTATTTTTTGAGGTCTTACTCTAGCCCAGACTGACCTGGAACTTACTCTGTAGCCCCAGACTGACCTTGAACTTATGATGTAGCTAAGGATGACCTAATCCTTATCCTAAACCTCCTGCTTCCACCTCCTAAATTATGGGACCACAGATATGTACCAACATACCCAACTTTAAAAAGCATCTTTTTCTGAAAAAAACTATTACAATAAGCTATAGTTATATCACTTCCCTTCATGCTAGAATCTCAGAACCAGGATGCCATTGACATGACCAGACAGTTTTTTAAAAAATTCATTATTTATTCAACATAACACTTAAAACACCACATTCATCTTTTTCATCAGAGCCCTTGGGTGACCAGGTACTTTGTCAGAGAGCAGTAATAGTTGAAAAGAAGCTTTTCTGAGCAGTAGGTCACAATAGTGAGCTTTAATTATTCAGAAAACCATGTTGCAGATACACTGTGCCCCAGGCTTTGTCACTCACTCTTTTCATAGAGCAGACAGAGTCGATTCAGTGTAATTCCTGAGGACCCTAGGAGTCTAGGCATGGCAAGTTAGCAATGGCCTCAACTTTAACTCTCCAGCTGTGTCTTCCACTAGCAAGAGTCAGCCTGTCCTGTGATGCTTTAAAGCCATGCTTTGACTTACATCAGGCTCTTGAGGTCTTAGGTGGTGTCATCTTCCATTACAAGGCTGTTCTGTTGTCATTGATGAGTGGACTGTTCAGTGTAGCCACTCTCGCCAGTCCCTTCAGCTCAGTCTTCTGCAGAATTTGCCTTGGCTTCTACACCAGCACCAGCGGCTTTCCCTTGTTCTTAAACCTCATACTCTTCTACCACTTCTCCCTCATCGCTGTCAGCCTTTACAGGAGTGGAGAATTGGGACCTTGTTCTGAATTAGGCTTGGACTTTAGGGAATGTTGTGGCTGGTTGATAAAGACCACTGAAACTTTTTTCCTCTATGAGCATTGATGATATTTTACTGCTTATCTGTGTACATTCTATGCTAGCATTTTTTGTTTTCTTTTGAGGTACAGTCTCACTCTAGCTCAGGCTGACCTGGAATTCACTATATAGTCTCAGGGTGGCCTCGAACTCTCTGTGATCCTCCTACCTCTGCCTTGAGTGCTGGGATTAAAGGCAATGTGCCACCATGCCCAGCTCTTTTTTTTTTTTTTTTTTTTTTTGAGGTAGGTTTTCACTCTAGCCCAGGCTGACCTAGAGTTCACTTATTGGCCTTGAACTCACAGTGATCTTCCTATCTCTGCCTCCCAAGTGCTGGGCTCAAAGGTATGAACCACCATGCCCCGCTATCTATACTAGCACTTCCTTCAAAGAACATTACACTCTTTGTATTCACAGTTTGGGTGTTTAACACAAGAGGCCCAAGTTTTGGTCTATCTCACCTTTCACATGTTGTTTGTACTAAGCTTGCTCTCTAGTGTTTGAGACCATTCGTGGGTGATTATGTGCCTTACTTGAATATTATGTATCTGAGGGAAATGGGAAGCCTAAAGAGAGGGAGAGAAATGGAGGAATATGCAGATCTGCTGGGTGGAGCCAGCAGAGCACACCCATCAAGTTCCCATCCAATATGAACAATTTGTGGCATGTCTACTATAATTAGAAGGGTAACAAAGATCACAGCTCACCTAAACACATGTAATGATAATGAAAAGGTTTGAGAAATTGTAAGAAATTACCAAAATATGGCACAGAGATATGAAATAAATGGTGTTTTAAAAATATTGCCATTAAAGGTGGTTGTGGTGGCACAAACCTTTAATCCCAGAACTCAGGAGGCTGAGGTAGGAGGGTCAAGGTAGGTTTGAAGCCAGCCAGCCTGGGCAACAGTGAGTTCCACATTACCCAGGGATAGAGTGAGACCCTGCCTCAAAAAGAAAGAGCTGGGTGTGTTGGCACATGCCTTTAATCCCAGCACTTGAGAGGCAGAGGCAGGAGGATCCCTGTGAGTTCAAGGCCACCCTGAGACTATATAGTGAATTCCAGGTAAGCCCAAGTTAGAGTGAGGCCCTACTTTGAAAAAACAAACAAACAAACAAAACCCAAAAAATATCATCCATGTTTTTGAACTTAAAAATGAAAAGAAAAATTTGTAGATTTTTTTTTTTTTTTTTTTTTGCTTTTTCGAGGTAGGGTGTCACTGTAGCTCAGGCTGACCTAGAAATCACTCTGTAGTCTCAGGGTGGCCTCGAACTCATGGCTTGTAGAATTTTTTTAAAGGAATTTTTTGATATTTATTTGTTTTCAAGCAGAGAGTGATACAGAGAAGAGAGACAGAAAAAAATGGGTGCAACAGGGCCTCTAGCCATTGCAAACACTCCGGAAGCATGTACCACTTTGTGCCTCAGGCTTCTGTGGGTATCAGGGAATTGAACCTGGCTTAGGCTTCACAGGCAAGTGCCTTAACTGCTAAGCCATCTCTCCAGCCCCAATTTGTAAAATTATAATGTTTTACTACTAAACCTGTGGGAGCAAAATAGTTTTTTTTAATGTTTTTATTTATGATTTATTTGTAAGTAGAGGGAGAGAGAGAACATGTTGAGAGAGAGAGAGGAGAGGAGAGGGAGAAAGTAAAAGAAAAGCAGAACAAGAAAGAGAAAGAGAAAGGGCGTGCTAGGATCTCTAGTCCCAGCAAACAAATTCCAACTGCAGGCGTCACTTTGTCCATCTGGCTTTATGTATGTACTGGAGAACTGACCCTGGGCCATCACGCTCTGCAAGCAAGCGCTTTAACTGCTAACCCATGTCTCTAGCCTCCTAAATTGCTTTTTATGTAGAAAAATTCAAAATAAAAGCAAGAGACTATAGCAGAAATCATTATATTTTCCAAGTTAAATAAATAGAAACAGGACTCCAAAACATAACAGTACTACTTCTTCTAATTTGATAATTCTAGATATTATCTTGATTTTAAAAATTATATATTTATTTGCAAGCAGAGAGAGATAGAAGAGAGACAGAAAGAAAGAATGGGCATGTAAGGGCGTCCAGCCACTGCAAATGGACTGCAGATGCTTGAGCCATTTTGTGCAACTAACTTTATGTCTGTACTGGAAATTTAACCTGGGTCATTAGGCTTTTCAGGTAACTGTCTTAACTGCTAAGCCATCTCTCTAGCCCTATCTTGATTTGTTTATTTAGATTAAATCAGGAGATTTGTTTGAATTTAAAGTCTGTCCCCACACATGTGAAGCTTAGCTATGTAACTTTTAGACAAACTGATTTAGGGGCAAGATAGAATGAAAAACCAAATATTGAGTTTTAGCTTTCTAATTTGGTCAGGCATAAAGAGGGAGAAAAAAAATGTTTTTGTTTTCGAGCTCAGGCTGACCTGGAACCCATTCTGTAGTCCCAGGCTGATCTTGAACTCACAGTGATCCTCCTACCTCAGCCCCCTGAGTGCTGGGATTAAAGGCGTGCATCACCACACCTGGCAGAAAAAAAAATTCATTTTTATTAGATATAGGAAAGTAAGCCATTGATTCTTTTTAAAATTTTATACCTATTAATCTAACAGTCCATATACTTCCATTTAAAGCCCAGGAAGAAATTCATTTTCTCCATGTACCTTGTTCTTATGTTTTAAGATTCTTCTTTTCAGGTTTCTTACGAAGATGTGGATCGCTTAAAAGAACTGGCAGTAACTGAAAACATAAGGGTCCCTCACTTCCTGCAGGATCATAGCCGGTACATGGGACACTTGGAGAAGATCATGGAAGTGAATGAGCTGACTGACACGGAACTGAAGGGTCTCATTTCCTAAGAGTGCTCCCAGAAACCAGGCAGTGACACCTCCATGAACATGACCAGTCAGGTGTGGTTAGCACCAGCAAATTTAAAAGAATGACTTGAGTTTTCTGAAGAACTGTCTTCAGTTCAGCTGAATTTTTGAGTGAAGACACAACCTAACAACTATTTCCCTAAAATGACTGCAGGTGGAAGTTACTCCTGTTTCCTATGAACCTCCACAGAGCAATGAAAATTTTGCAACTGACTGGAGACTTGAGGCTGCATTGTAAGCTCTGCCCAAGGAGGCCGGGTTACCAGCTATACTGGATAAACTCCACGGTTCCATTTACCCTTATCAACAGTGTAATTGTCCTTCTTTGAACCACTAGTTTTGAGACACCCCAGAAAGCTACCTATTTCTAAGATTTCATCTCTCTTATGGCAAGTCATCTTAAAGGGGCAGGGGAAAGCAGTTTGAAAAGTTTTCATTAAATGCTTTATTTTAGTGCTATCATTTTATCTTTTCAGCTTATAGAACCTAAGTGAATGTGTCTTTTTCTGTGTGGTGTTGGGCTCAAACTCAGGACCTCGCACATGCTAAGCATGCATACATTCTGCCACCAGTCTCTAAGAGCAGTCTCTTTCATGTCCAGTTCTCTATCAGTCACATTCTGTTTTCATTTCTGGATACATGTTTTAAATCTTTTAGCAAGGTTTTAAGGTTTTCCCTTTGTTTTTTTTTGTTTGTTTGTTTGTTTTTTTGTTTTTGTTTTTCAAGGTAGGGTCTCACTCTGCCCAGGCTGACTGGAATTCACTATGTAGTCTCAGGGTGGCCTCAAACTCACAGTGATCCTCCTACTTCTGCCTCCCGAGTGCTGGGATTAAAGGCGTGCGCCACCACGCCCAGCTTCCCTTTGTGTTTTATGTAAGTGTTAAGTATGTTTCTGAGTGATTTTTTTTCTCAAATTAAAATAGTTGGGGCACACACCTTTAATCCCAGCACTCAGGAGGCAGCGGTAGGAGGATCACTGTGAGTTTGAGGCCACCCTGAGACTACATAGTGAATTCCAAGTCAGCCTGGGCAGAGTGAGACCCTACCTCGAGAAACCAAAAACAAGCAAACAAAAACAAACAAACAAACAAAAAAAATTGGGGAAGAAGGAGTCTGCTCAGCTTGTTTGGAACATGCAGTGAGGAGAGAACACACAGGTTGTCCTAGGTGAACCTTACCATTACCCGAAAGAGGAAATTACTGAGTATTTCCCTCTAATAAGTCAGCCCTCTGATGCTGGCTCTGTGTACTTATCAAAATCTCTGACCAATAACCATATAGTTTGTACTTTTTAAAAAATGAGAGCTTGTTTTGCTATGTTCTTCCTGCTCCCAGCAAATCACTTGGCTTATATGGTCTGCTTGGATTTTACATGTGGAATCAAATGATTCTGCATATACCTATTGTGATGACCAGAAACAATGTTTCTGTGAACACTGCATTCAAGATTGTCACTGTGATTTCTGCCCAAACTTATATAATGGTTTGTCTTTACCTCATCAGACTAACATATGGTGCTAACACTAGTAGATATATATTGCAAATCCTTGTACACATTTGTCTTAGGAAATGATTTTAGAAAATCTTTTGCAGGTTAGATTCATGTATCTGGAAGGGCTTGCCTCAGGTTCTTGGAAAGCTATGCATCTTTGACAGTAGTAGAGAAAGCCTTTTGCAGCATGGAAAATCTCCCCCCATTTGGGTCCATGCTGGTTGGCATGTGTCTGAACATTTGTTTGCCAGGTGGGGGCAGAGTACACCAGGAATTAGGGGCCAGGACACCTTGAGCCCCTATCTCCTTGTAGCAGGGTCCTACACATTAGCTTTCTGTTATGTTTTTTCAGTTCATCTTAAAACTTGTAGGTGACATAGACAGAAGTGGCAGTGTTTGTGTCCTATAATTTAAGTCCAAATATACTTGTAAATTGAATGTTTGCAGGGTAATAACACAGCTAATCTTACCTATGGTTTAAATATAAACCTTAGTTTCCCATTGGTAGGATGATTGGCAGTTGACCTAGCTCTGGAGTTTAAAGAGGTTGGATATTTTCTCTGTATGGTGGGGAAAAGGAATGACTGACTTTCCCGCCTTACTGCTGTGGTATACTGATGAAAACATTAACGCTCTGAAGAGGAAAATGACCAAAGATTAATTATCTTTAAGATGTTTTAATAGTTAGCAGCAAGCCACAAATGTTTTCAGAATAGCAGAAATATTTAAAGAGCTTAAGGCTTTAAAAGTTAAGATCAATGATTAAATGAGTATTTATTCTTCCGAAAATAAAGGTAAGATTTTTGTTCTCTATAATAAGTTTTAATAAATAAAAAAATGACTGTAAGGTACTTAGTTGAAGATCATATGAATTTTAATTATACTAGTTATTTACTATAAACTGTTGATTCAAAATCCATCAATTTTTCCCACTATAATTCTAACATGTAGTTGGGTCAAATACAAATTTTTATAACCTTTTAGGCTTTAACATCAGATGGATTCAAAGTAAAATTAAGCCAGTCATGGTGGTTGGCACCTTTAATCCCAGCACTTGGAGTCTGACATAGGAGGACTGTAGTGAGTTCAAAGCCAGCCTGAACCAGAGTGAGTTCCAAGTCAGCTTTGGCGAGAGTGAGACACTGCCTTAAAAAAAAAAAAAAAAAAAAAAAAGCCCACACAACATAAAATAAATGTTTGCAGACATATAAAAAACAACATGGTTTTCATTTCTATATATTTTCACTTTTGTAAAGGTGCTTAATATTTGTACATCTCCAGGCATTTCTGTCTAGCTATAATAAAAGAAGTAGCACTGTTCTCAAATGGAGTGTGTGATCTATGTATACATGCTTCTGTTCTTTGAAACTGGATGGTGTTTTTATTCTGGCTCTTCTCTTTCAAATGAAAAGACTACAGTAAGCCTTTTCTTCCAGTGTCTTTCCTTATCAAAAGATACTACATTCACCATAGCCTGTCCTTTCCCTGCTTAGTTCCTTTTACAGCTTGTGGGGTTATGAAGAAAGGATAGAAGGACAATGTAGTAAATGTCTCATCACACCTCTGAACAGGATCTGTGCTGAGCATCAGAGCTCCTTGGAGGAAGTAGATGTGCTAGTCCAGTGAAGAAGAGGCAGGTGTTAGGCCTGTCCCTATGAATGCAAGCAAGTGGGTGCTAGAGGCAGAGGGCTGTCTGCCCACGTGTTTGAGTCAGAGAAGGATTGTGTACAAAATGATGATTGTTCATGCCATTTTCATTGTGTGTGAGTGGGTGTGTGCAGTTCAGAGGACAACTTTTGGGTGTTGGTCTCTGTCTTCCACCTCACTTACGGTGTGGAGTCTCTTATTGTTCACCACTGTTTGCTGGCTAGCTGGCCCTCAGGGTTGCAGGGAATTCTGTCAACACTGCCACCTCACAGTAGGTATGCCAGGATTATAGAAGCTTGCCAAGACTTCTGGCCTTGACATGGGTCCTGGGAATCTGACTCATATAGTCAGGTTTGTATGGTGAGTGCTTTGTCCTGAGCCTTCTCCCTAGACAGACTTTTCTTTATGCTTTTTGTTAAAAATACTTTTATTTATTTATTTGAGAAAGAGAGAGGAATGACAGAGATAAAGAGTGTATGGAGGCTAGAGAGATGGCTCAGCAGTTAAGGCACTTGCCTTTACAGCCTAATGACCCGCGTTTGATTTCCCAGTACATAAAGCCAGATGCACAAAGTGGCACATGTGTCTGGAGTTTGTTTGCAGTGGCTGAAGGCCCTGGTGCACACATTTTCTATCTACCTACCTCTCTCTCAAATAAATAAAAATATTTTTTAAAAAAGAGCATATGGAAGCTGGGTGTGGTGGCGCATGCTTTTAATCCCAGCACTTGGGAAGAGGTAGTAGACTACATAGTGAATTCCAGGTCAGCCTGAACTAGAGTGAGACCCTACCTCAAAAAAAAAAAAAAAAAAAAAAAAAGGCATATGGACATGCATGCCAGGGCCTTGTGCCACTGTAAATGAACTCTAGTTGCATGCACCACTTTGTATTTTTGGTTCTATGTGGGCCCTAACCCTGGGCCATCAGGCTTTGCAAGCAAGTGCCTTTAGACACTGAGCAATCTCCAAAGCCCCTTGTTTTTTTTTTTTTCTTTTTTAACATTTTTGTTACTTATTTATTTGATAGAAGCTGACAGAAAGTGAGTATGGGTACACCAGGGCCTCCTACCACTGCAAAGGAGCTCCAGGTGCATGTACCACTTTGTGCATCTGGGTTTACTTGGGTACTAGAGAATCAAACCCTGGTTGTCAGGCTTGCAGGATATACAAGCAAGTGCCTTTAACTGCTGAGCAATCCTTCCAGCCTACCTTGTTTTTGTTCTTTTTTGTTTGTTTGTTTGGTTTTGTTTCTTTTTTTTTTTTTTGAGGTAGGGTCTCACTCTAGCTCAGGCTGACCTGAAATTCACTATGTAGTCTCAGGGTGGCCTCGAACTCCTGGTGATCCTCCTACCTCTGCCTCCCAAGTGCTGGGATTAAAGGCATGCACCACCACGCCTGGCCTTTTGTTCTTTTTTTGAGACAGGGTGGCTAGCACAGGCTAACTTGGAATTTACTTTGTAGCCAAGGCTGGCCTCAAACTCATGGGGAGCCTCCTACCTTAGCCTTCCTAATGCTGGGAGCATAGGTGTGAGCCACCACACCCTTCGTCATGTTCTTTAAACTTATGTTTGGAGCTTTCAGGGCTTGGTCTCAGAGGAAGAAGCAGACCAGGAAAGCAGCTCCTGGGTCAAGAGCATGGATGGGGCTGGGTATAGCTCAGTGGTGGAGCTTGTCTTGAATGTACAAAAGCCCGTACATGGGGAAAAAACAAAAATAATAATAACCAAGCTGGGCATGGTGGCTCATGCCTTTAATTCCAGCACTTGAGAGGCAGAAGTAGAGGATCACCATGAGTTCAAGGCCACCCTGAGACTACATAGTGAGTTCTAGGTCAGCCTGGCCTAGAGTGAGACCCTACCTTGGGGGGCGGGTGGGGGAAGATGAGCAGCCTGCATGCTCAAAGGCACAAATACATTTCTCCTTAAGATTTTTCCTTCTGTGGAGAGAGAATCTCACTATGTGGTTGACACTGGCCTCAAATTTGTAATCCTGCATCCTCAGCCTCTGGAATACTGGGATTCCAGGTTTGTACTTCCATGCCCATCTGTTGCAGTCAGGTTTGCATTGCTGGCAGAAATCGCCCAACCAGGAGCAGCTTTTGGGAAAAAAGGATTTATTTTGGCTTACAGACTCGAGAGGAAGCTTCATGACTGCAGAAAACGATGGCATATGCAGAGAGTGGACATCACCCCTTGGCCAACATAAGGTGAACAATAGCAACAGGAGAGTCTGCCAAACACTGACAAGGGGAAGCTGACTATAATATCCATAAGTCCATCCCCAACAATACACTGCCTGCAGGAGGCATTAATTCCCAAATCTCCATCAGCTGGGAACCTAGCATTCAGAACACCTAAGTTTATGGGGGACACCTGAATCCAACCACCACATAAGTTTACTTTGATTTTCCTAGTTCCTTGAGCTGCAAAGTTAGGTTATTTGAGATCCTGTATCATGTGAGTGTACATAGCTGTCATTCTAACCCTTGGCATTAATCAGGCTCATCTCAAAAGGTTTATTTTGTCAACTTTTAATTTTTCTTAGCATTCTGATTGGCCTTGAGATTTATGAAAGTGTAACAGAAGCTTAAACAAATGAATCCGAAAGAATTGAAATCATTTTAGGAATTCCATACTAGAGAGAAAATGGCCTGAAATCCAGAAGCCAGGGGAGGAAGGATCTTGTCTCCCAGGAAGAAATTTCACTATCATGACATCTTCTCTTGTAACTAAATTGGTAATTTGGCATATTTCTTGACTTTGGGTGGTTTAACACTGCTACAGGAAAGGCAGAAAAATGTGGATTTTTTTCCTACCCTTCAGTCAAACTGTCAATAAATCCATTTCCTTACCAATTTCTGTTCTCTAAATTCTCTTGAAATATAGGAAAACTAAGGTTTATATCCCAGTAGCCTGGTTACATTTCTTCTTGGAACCACTGGATTTTTTTCAGGTTGTACTGTTTAGTTTGCACCAGTTAGGCTTTGCTTTGATTTTTGATTTCCCAACTTTCTCCCATAGTGATAAGAAAAGCTATTTTGTATGATGCCTATCCTTTAAAATCCATTGATACTTAAGTTGTAGCATAGTCAATGGTCTATCTTAGAGGAAGTCCACAGATTCTTTTGAAAACCACATATGCTGTTGTCTTTAAGGAAGATGTCCTGTCAGATCTAATTGGCTTCTCCAGTTCTACTATTCCATTCCATTTCCTTATTTATCTTATGTCTGTTTGTCCTGCCTATTGTGGAGAGCATCCTCCTAGGATCTTACTTTGGCCTTCTTTAAGCTTCCTGATGTTTGTGATCTCTATTAAATGAATTCATATGAGGTAAAATGCATAATATAGAAGATAGCCTGAGTTTCTTAAAGAATTTTTTTTTTGTTTTGTATTTTGGTTTTTTGAGGTAGGGTTTCTCTCTAGCCCAGGCTGACCTTTAATTCACCATGTAGTCTCAGGGTGGCCTTGGACTCACAGAGATCCTCCTACCTCGGCCTCCCAAGTGCTGGGATTAAAGGTGTGCACCATCACACCCAGCTTGTTAAAGAATATTAAAACACTCTCAAGGAATGCCCTCAAAATTCATATGGAATGGCAGCAGGCCTTGGATATCCAAGCATATCCTCAGCAAAAGAAACAACTCTGAAGGCATCACCATACTTGATCTGAAGCTATATTACAAAGCCATAGTAACAAAAACAACATGAGGTAACTCAGACCCAGAAAGCTAAGTGCTGTATATTATTCTCTCTCATATGTGGATCCTAGCTACAAATGTTTGGACTTGTATGTGAGTTGGAATAAAACTCAGTAGCAGAGGCCATAAAGCTAGAAAGGGGTTATAAGGAAGGGAGGAAAGGGGAGGACTCAAGGGAGTTGTATTGTACATATTTAAGTAGGAGAATTACTGGGGGTTGAAAGGCCTAAGTAAGGCTAGGGGAAGAGATTGTAAAGGAAGGGTGAGGGTTAATCAAAATATAAGAGGATATGAATAATCCATATGGAAACCTACTTTATTGGACAATGGTATACCTAGAAGCCATAGATTATATCTAGAAAAATTTCAGGCCAATGATGGGATACCTTCCAGTGAGTTGTTGGCCAGGGAGGTCCCTGATGCCCCCAGAGCATTACAGGCCTTTGCCAAGGTTCTTAGTTTCCTACCAGGAATAGATGGTAAGACCCTATTGCTAAAGACTCCACATGCTTGGGCTACAAGGTCACTGAGCAATCTTGCTGGAGCTGAGCTGAAAACCTCCTCCCTGTAGACCATCTGACAGAAAGCTGGAAAAAAGCTATGCTGTATGCAGCTTTATGGGAGACAGAGAGAGAAGTCATCATGGGAGATAACTGACAGTGGGTATTGCTGCTGAAGACTCAGATCACTGAGAAATCCGGCTGGAGCTGAAGTGAAAACTTCATCCATGCAGACCCTTTATCCAGGCACTGGAAATTCTCAACATACTTGGGCCTCATCTACTCCAACTGTCCTGATGCACGGTGTGAGCTGCTGCCCTCTCAACATGATGAATGGAGAGCCACTGTCCTCCCAATGTAGAGGTGCCCAGTGCCTCTCCAGCTCCTCTCCACACTCCCCAAATGTGATGCACTTACCATGGTGGCTACAGGTCAGAAGGGACAGAAACAGTTCCCTTGTAGGAGATGCCTAAAGTACTGAGGAATGTAGCACAGGTGGATGGGTGTGGCAGACATAAGGCTCCACCCCTGCCAGGGTGGCCAATCAACTGGGTTCAGCAGTGGTGGGGCTGGACTTCCTGGATGTACCTCACATAGGTGTTTTTGACTGCTGCCAGCAGCTCCAGACATGAGAAGAGCACCAGTGCCACAGCACGAGGGTGGGTCCTACAGGTGTTACAGACTGCAGAAAGGGGCTGCAGGGCCTGGCCATGGCAAACTGGCTCCAGACACACACATGTGGGACCAGACCCCTTACACAGCAGGTTTGCCTTCCTCTAGACAAGTACTGGAAATGCAGACTGCTGGTCATCTTCGCTCACCAGGTCTTCAATCCACCCCAGCTGGTCCGTGAGTTTTACCTTCTCTCTTTAGAGTTAGTTCTGTAACTTGAGAATGTGGAGGTTCTTTAGAAAACGAAAGGATGCTCTTGGTTTAGTATGTCTTACTCTGAATACTAAAGGCATAAAATACCGGAAACACCATTTCATTTGTTTAGAAAATAGTACCTATGCATTGAATATTAAGGCTGTTAAAGGGCAGAGAAGGCCCCGCCTTTACATGTAAGCCACCAAATTTAAGGAAAAATCCTAGGGGCTTTTTAAACAAGATTTAAAATGTCAAATGGTGCTGAATGGTGGAAGTGAATGAAACTTGTGGATGGAGGAAATTGTCTCCCACTGACGGATATTATGAAGCAGAAATTTTTGGGCTGCTTAAGAATTTTCTAAAAGGTCTGCTTGGATTCTCATATTGTCACCATGCCCAGGTTAGGGTTAATAGCTTAATTTACCCCTTCCCAGATCTGGTCTTGACCTATGAGACAGAGTCAGAGTCAGGTATAGACTCATGGTTATGGCTTTAATCTGTCAGAAAAGTAGTTTACTATCTGTTGCAGTCCAGTTCACATTGCTGGTAGAAATCACCCAACCAAGAGCAGCTTCTGGGGAAAAGAGATTTATTTTGGCTTACAGGCTCGACGGGAAGCTCCACGATGGCAGGGGGAAACGATGGCATGAGCAGAGGGTGGACATCACCCCCTGGCCAACATAAAGTGGACCACAGCAACAGGAGGGTGTGCCAAGCACTGGCAAGGAGAAACTGGCTATGACACCCATAAGCCTGCCCCCAACAATACACTCCCTCCAGGAGGCATTAATTCCCAAATATCCATCAGCTGGGAACCTAGCATTCAGAACATCTAAGTTTATGGGGGACACCTGAATCAAACCACCACTTTCCACCCCTGGCCCCCATAAACTGATAACCATACATGATGTAAAATGCAATACATTCATCTAACTTTAAAAGTCCCATAGTTTTTATCAATTCCAATGATGTTCATACATCCATAATCCAGGATCTTTTAACTGAGCCATAATACCAAAAAATAACTTCAAAAAAACCATAATGGCACAGAATAAATAAATATTCACACTGCAAATGATGGCATTGGGCATAGCAAAGAAACATTCAACCAATACAAGATTTAAAACAACCAGGGCAAACATCAAACTCTGTAGCTTCAAGTCCAACAACTCTAGCCAGTGACAAATCTCCAAGTCCGATAATTCTAACCAGCAACAAGTCTCTAACATTCCAATTCTGCCCCTCCAGCTAGGCTACTCACAGTCCTGGAAAACTTCATCGGGGCCGGCAGCTCCTCAGCAGCCATCTCATGGTCCTGACATCTCCACTGGGTCTCCACTGCAATCCACAATTCATCCTCATGGCCCCATGGGGTCTCCATGCAGACAACCACCAAACCTGCTTCACACTGCCCATGGCCATTTCCAAAACACAAGACTGTGTTGCAAATTCAATGACTCTCTCTTCCCTGCATTTCTTATACTCCACAATACCAGGTAGGGTGCCAATTTGTTAATCCAGGGGTGAGTAAAGCAGACTTTTAAGAACAGGACACTCCTTGAGCACTCAGGCCCCTTCAAAAGAATCGACATTCTTCCTGTTGCCCCAGCACAGGTCAGCTAGCCCAGTCTCAAAAGTTGTAATCTCTCAGTTGCAGCTGAATGGGCAACAGTTCACCCAAAATTTTTTCTTTCTGTGCCATATCCCTCTGCTCACACCAGTTCATTTCTACTCAAAGCAACCCTGCACAGCTTCTCAGGACATGGATATAAGAGCAAGCTTCTCACACAAACTTCTAGCCCAGTCCAAGCAAAGCTCTTTATCACCCTTATAAGCCAAACCTCACAGTCCATAGTTCTTACTGCATTCATATCTTGCAGCTCAGAAGAGAATAGTCCATCAAGCTGTACTTATAACACTGCAAGGCATCTCTTAGGCCAAGGTTTCAAATCCTCCCACATTCCTCTTGAAAATCAGCTCCAAAAGGCCAAAGCCACACAGTCAGTTGTCTAGCAGCAACCCCACTCCTGGTACCATTTTACTGTTGCAGTCCGGTTCACATTGCTGGTAGAAATCACCCAACCAAGAGCAGCTTCTGGGGAAAAGAGATTTATTTTGGCTTACAGGCTTGAGGGGAAGCTCCACAATGGCAGGGAAAAACGATGGCATGAGCAGAGGGTGGACATCACCCCCTGGCCAACATAAGGTGGACCACAGCAACAGGAGAATGTGCCAAACACTGGCATGGGGAAACTGGCTATAACACCCATAAGCCCACACCCAACAATACACTCCCTCCAGGAGGCATTAATTCCCAAATATCCATCAGCTGGGAACCTAGCATTCAGAACACCTAAGTTTATGGGGGACACCTGAATGAAAACACCACACTATCTTTCTTTAAAAAAAATTTAAACTTTTAATTATTTATGGGAGAGAGAGAGAGAGAGAGAGAGAGAGAGAGAGAGAAGAAAGAATATGGGCATGGGCATGGGCATGCCAGGGCCTCTAGCCCTGCAAATTATTCCAGATGCGTGTGCCACCTGTGCATCTGGGTTACTTGGGTCCTAGGGGAATCAAACCTGGGTCCTTTGGCTTTGCAGGCAAATGCTTTAACTGCTAAGCAATCCCTCTAGCCCCTCATTTGCTGTCTTAAAGATTCTTCCCATCTTGTCTTTTTATTATTTTTATTAATTATGAACTTCAATGTATGAGCAAGTCATGTGTTTGTCCATTTCCCCCCATGATATCCCTATTCCCAATCCCCATTCCACAGAAGATCCTCCTCCGTGGTGTTGGTGCTGTTCACCATGGGCTTATGAATGCATCTTAGTATATTTTGAGGAAGGCCCCTTCTTTTTTTTTAATGAGGAGGGAACTAGGGAGACTGGCTTTATGAAGAAGCACCTTTAACCACTGAGCAATTACCCCAGGTCTCCAGTTTTTTTAATTTTTAAAGTTTTGCTATAATTGTTTTTTCTTTAAATATTTTATTTTTATTTATTGGGGTGGGGAGAGAGAATGGGCACCAGGGCCACTACAAACAAACTCTAGACATAAGCACCACCATGTACATCTGGCTTATATGGGTTATGGTAAATCAAATCTGGGTTCTTAGGCTTGGCAGGCAAGTGCTATTAACAGCTAAGCCATTTCTCTAGCCTATTATTTTTCTATTTTCTAAAATTTATTTGAGAGAGTGAAACACAATGGGTACACCATGGTCTCTAGCAGCTGTAAATGAACTACAGATGCATGTACTGCTTTGTGCATCTGCCTTATGTGAGTCCTGGAGAACTGAACCTGGGTACTTTGGCTTTGCAGACAAGTGTTTTAAATGCTAAGCCATATCTGCAGCCCTTCCTTGTTTTATTATTATTATTATTATTATTATTATTATTATTATTTGGATTTTCAAGGTAGGGTCTCACTCTGGTTCAGGCTGACCTGGAATTCACTCTGTAGTCTCAGGGTGGCCTCGAATTCACGGTGATCCTCCTACCTCTGCCTCCCTAGTGCTGGGATTAAAGGTGTGTGCCACCACGCCCAGCTCCTTCTTGTTTTAAAAGAAGCAGAAACTCACTTTGTTGGCCAGGTTGGCCTCAAATTTGTGGTCTTCCTGTAGCTGGGATTATAGATTAGGATTAGGGTTTAAGGTTTAGGGGTTAGGGTTTTGGGTTAGGGTTTAGGGGTTGGAGTAAAGGGTTTGGGGTTTGGGGGTTGGGGTTAGGGTTGTTAGGGTTACAGTTGTTAGGGATTTTAGGGTTAGGTTTAGGGTTTTTAAGGGTATTAGGGGTATTGGGTTAGAGATATGGGTTTGGGGATAAGAGTTAAAGTTTTAGCATTTAGGGTTAAGGTTAGGGGTTAGGGCTGGTTTGGTATTGGCTTTAGGAGTTAAGGGTTGGGGTTAGGGGTAAGGGGGTAGGGTTAGGGGTAGCATTAGGGGTAGAGTTAGGGATTAAGGGTTAGGAGGTTGGGGTTAAGGGTTAGGGCTAGCTAACAAATCCCATAAATTAGTACAATTATCATTTGTCAATTGCAAAGGACATTAAAAAATCATAAATAAAATGCATGAGTGCATTGTGGCTGCTTGTGTGTCTTGTGTGATTCCATTGTTCACTTTTTATTGGATCCACTTTCTTTTGGAAATGCAGCTTCTATTTTGATCTGTAGCAGCAATATAGTTTATGATACAATTTACAATATTTCTGATTACTCTTTCTAGCTCTGGTATATGTTGTGTATAGAGGCTGTGATCATACCCTGGGACTGGCCCCTGGTGAATTTTTCTTCAGGCTATGGAATTCCATTGAATGAGCTCCTTTCATCATGTGTGTCTAGTGATCACTCCTTGCAGAAGTTGTTTTCATGAGCTGTATCCTGGGGGAACAAGCTGCTCCTATGGGTGATTGGGATTCTTTCCACAGAAGGTTAATCAAAGATGAATTCGGTGGAAACAAACTGTTCTCAGTGTTGGTCACACACTGGGGTGCCTCCCTGGAGGACATTTTTTTCAGATAGCAAATTCTGGAGAGATTACTCTTCTTGGGGTAGGTCATACACTTGGGTGTCTTATTGGAGAAATGTTTTTCAGACAGAAGGTGAGAAGATCTTAAGGGGTTATGGCAGCACACAGCTGCATGGGCTTAACTTTCTTGACGTATATGTCCTCCCAAAGTGACTGGCAATTTAAAACAAGATAGGTGACTATGATCTCATTACATTTTTTTTTACTCATGAATACTCCCTAATGTCATGAGGGTTTTACCTCATTATTTACATTGCCATCACAATGCTGAAGTTTGGGTTTCTGTGGACTGTCTATGTGTCAGAAACTACTATACATGTCTTACCATGACTGAGCCATATGTTCCCCATAATGTTTTCTATTGTGCCTCTGCCTGGGGTCAACATTAACAACTGACTAATGACATTGAAATGTATATGGTAAAGCTGGGATGAGATGGAATATTTTTTTAATTAAATTTTTATATTTATTGAGAGAAGTACACAACCAAGGAAAGGCACCCACATGGCTGGACCTGGAAAAACTGCAGAAAGAGAAGAGAGTAAAGAAAGTTCAAGGAGTTCCTGTTGAGTAACCAATGCCTCTCCAGCTCCTCTCTACACTCCACAAACACCATCCACTTACCGTGGTGGCTACAGGTTAGAAGGGATAGAAACAATCTTGTAGGAGATGACTAAAGTACTTGTGGATGGGTGTGTCAGGCATAGATGTTCTGAGGTTAAGGCACCGCCCCTGCCCTGGGCAGCCAGTTGACTGGTTTCTAGCAGTGGTGGGCCTGGACTTCCAGGATGTGCCTCACCAGGATTTCCGAGCTGCTGCTCATGGTTCCAGACACAAGCATATGAGGCGAGCACTGGTGTTGTGGGGCTAGGGTGAGACAGCTGGCATTATTCAGGCATTTACCGGTCCGGAGCCCCACAGTGGTGTCATAGACCAAACAAAGCAGCTGCAGGGCCTGGTTAGCTGGTTGCAGACACAGGCATGTGGGACCAGAATGCGTACACAGCAGGTTTGCCTTCCTCTGGCCTGCACTCTTTACCCGGCCTCAGCTGATTAGTGAGTTTTACCTTCTGTCTTTAGAGTTAGTACTGAAAATGTGGAAGTTCTTTAGAAAATCAAAGGATGTTGGGCTGGAGAGACGGCTTAGCGGTTTAGCGCTTGCCTGTGAAGACCAAGGACCCTGGTTCCAGGATGGATTCCCCAGGACCCACGTCAGCCAGATGCACAAGGGGGCGCATGTGTCCTGGAGTTCAAATACCTGGGACGCATGCAAGCCCGATGCACAAGGGGGCCTTGCTCTCAGCCTAGTTCAGGGAATCGGGAGCTTTTCGGACGGACAGAAGGCCACTACCATGCAGGCAATCCCTGTGCGCTGGGGAAAGGAGGCCCCTGACACATACGTGACTTAAGTGGTCACATGCGCATGCGACATGCAGAGCTTACAGGTGAAGTGAGACACTACCTATGAGTCCTGAGCCCCTTTCTAGCCGGAGGACTGACGTCTGTTTGAGGCAGCAGACACACAGAAGTGTCCCAAGTTCGAGAGGGCAAACAGAATATGAGTAAAACCCGTATGCAAGTATGCACATTCTTCATGCCTTATAGGCCCAGGGCAAAATTGCTGAAGCCAGGCCAGGAAGACGTAGGAGTGTCGGGTTCTGAAAGTGTACTCCGAGGGTTTGTTCACGCATTCGCAGGCTCTCGAGAGCCATCGTGACCCGACAGTGGGTGCAGGTGGAATGAAGGACCAAAAGGGTAAGTATTGGAAAATCACGGACGTGCCCCTGGTTCACTGAGCAACGTTCACACACATCAAGGAAAATACGGTAAGTACGTAACACAGGCTCCACTGGGAACACAGTTATACTTTGCTGTGGCCTCACTTGCTCCTCACAATGATGACTAATTCAGGCTACGTCCTGAATTCCAGTTCAGCCGCTATTGGAGCTCAGGAATAGCTGGAAAAAGCAAGGGAAAGAAGACCAGGCACGGGCACTGTGGGAACCGGGAGATGGCATGGCGGTTAGAGCTTTTTGCTGGGAAGCCAAAGGAACCCGGTTCGAATCCCTGGGACGCATGCGAGCCCGATGCACAAGGGGGCGCTCATATGCAGTAGGGCACCCGGTGTGCCAGTTCCCTCTATCTCTCCCTTTCTCCTCCCTATCTCTGTCTGTTTCTCTCTCACATTTAAAGAAGTAAAACATTTCCTTTTCCTTGTGGTGGCGGGGGAAGTAAATGTGCTCAACACAGGTTACTGAAGAGTGACGGCCTCCTTGCCCAGCACCTGTCATGTGTACCTGGGAATTTTATTCTGATTCAAATCCTATTCCAAACACGTCCAGAAGGAATTGAAGAACCTATGTGAGTGGCGTTCCACCCAGAAGCAAGACTCCTGCCGCCTGTGTCATTGGGTGGAGACAAAGCACCGCTCCTTAGAAGTCCTGGAGTTGTCAGACTCTCTCTCAAGAAAGCTGGACCAGCATCCCTGCATGGTTTAGAAAAGGGGACACCTCATCATCACCAGGGACAGGGGAAAGTGGGCAGTCCACGCGAGTGGACTCAGGCGTTCTTGACGATTTTCAAATGTCCGAATGTTTGATGTGTGAGGCAGCCTCACCTGGTCTGTCAGCTGGCCCGGCACTCGTGGAGGCCCTCCTCCTTCAGCCAATTAAAGGATACTTTCTGGAGCTCTCTTATTCCCAGAGAAACACACCCTCCGGGCCCTGCTCCCTCACATTTCAGACATCCCCATTCCAGTAGGCTCAACACTTGTACGTGAGGGGGTGAACCCGAAAAAATTGCTCAATTTGAGCAAAAGCGACTCGGGCAGGCATATGGCCGTGCCTCAGGCGCCTTTGTGGATGGGATAAAACTGACCCATTTCATGAAGACAGCCGATTCCCTGACCTAGGCTGAGAGCCTTGCTCTCAGCCTAGGTTAGGGAATCGGAAGCTGTTCGGACCGACAGAATGCCACGACCATGCAGGGAATCTCTGTGCGCTAGGGAAAGGAGGCCCCTGACACACACGTGACTTAAGTGGTCACATGCGCATGCGACATGCAGAGCTTACAGGTGAAGTGAGACACTACCTATGAGTCCTGAGCCCCTTTCTAGCCGGAGGACTGACGTCTGTTTGAGGCAGCAGACACACAGAAGTGTCCCAAGTTCGAGAGGGCAAACAGAATATGAGTAAAACCCGTATGCAATATGCACATTCTTCATGCCTTATAGGCCCAGGGCAAAATTGCTGAAGCCAGGCCAGGAACGCTTAGGAGTGTCGGGTTCCCAACGTGTACTCTGAGGGTTTGTTCACGCATTCGCAGGCTCTCGAGAGCCATCGTGACCCGACAGTGGGTGCAGGTGGAATGAAGGACCAAAAGGGTAAGTATTGGAAAATCACAGACGTGCCCCTGGTTCACTGAGCAACGTTCACACACATCAAGGAAAATACGGTAAGTACGTAACACAGGCTCCACTGGGAACACAGTTATACTTTGCTGTGGCCTCACTTGCTCCTCACAATGATGACAAATTCAGGCTACGTCCTGAATTCCAGTTCAGCCGCTACTGGAGCTCAGGAATAGCTGGAAAAAGCAAGGGAAAGAAGACTAGGCACGGGCACTGTGGGAATCTGGAGATCGGCATGGCGGTTAGAGCTTTTTTCTGGGAAGCCAAAGGAACCTGGATCGAATCCCCAGGACGCATGCGAGCCCGATGCACAAGGGGTCGCTCATGTGCGGTAGGGCACCCGGTGTGCCAGTTACCTCTATCTCTCCCTTTCTCCTCCCTATCTCTGTCTGTTTCTCTCTCACATTTACAGAAGTAAAATACTTTGTTTTCCTTGTGGGGGCGGGGGGACGTCACTGTGCTCAACACAGGTTACTGAAGAGTGACGGCCTCCTTGCCCAGCACCTGTCATGTGTACCTGGGTATTTTATTCTGATTCAAATCCTATTCCAAACACGTCCAGAAGGAATTGAAGAACCTATGTGAGTTGCGTTCCACCCAGAAGCAAGACTCCCGCCGCCTGTGTCATTGAGTGGAAGCAAAGCACCGCTCCTTAGAAGTACTGGAGTTGTCAGCCTCTCTCTCAAGAAAGCTGGACCTGCATCCCTGCACGGTTTAGAAAAGGGGACACCTCATCAGCACCAGGGACAGGGGAAAGTGGGCAGTCCACGCGAGTGGACTCAGGCGTTCTCGACGATTTTCAAATGTCCGAATGTTTGATGTGTGAGGCAGCCTCACCTGGTCTGTCATCTGGCCCGGCACTCGTGGAGGCCCTCCTCCTTCAGCCAATTAAAGGATACTTTCTGGAGCTCTCTTATTCCCAGAGAAACACACCCTCTGGGCCCTGCTCCCTCACATTTCAGACATCCCCATTCCAGTAGGCTCAACACTTGTACGTGAGGGGGTGAACCCCAAAAAATTGCTGAATTTGAGCAACAGCGACTCGGGCAGGCATATGGCCGTGCCTCAGCCGCCTTTGTGGATGGGATAAAACTGACCCATTTTCCGAAGACAGCCGATTCCCTACCGTAGGCTGAGAGCCTTGCTCTCAGCCTAGGTCAGGGAATCGGGAGCTTTTCGGACCGACAGAATGCCACGACCATGCAGGGAATCTCTGTGCGCTAGGGAAAGGAGGCCCCTGACACACACGTGACTTAAGTGGTCACATGCGCATGCGACATGCAGAGCTTACAGTTGAAGTGAGACACTACCTATGAGTCCTGAGCCCCTTTCTAGCCGGAGGACTGACGTCTGTTTGAGGCAGCAGACACACAGAAGTGTCCCAAGTTCGAGAGGGCAAACAGAATATGAGTAAAACCCGTATGCAAGTATGCACATTCCTCATGCCTTATAGGCCCAGGGCAAAATTGCTGAAGCCAGGCCAGGAAGACTTAGGAGTGTCGGGTTCCCAACGTGTACTCTGAGGGTTTGTTCACGCATTCGCAGGCTCTCGAGAGCCATCGTGACCCGACAGTGGGTGCAGGTGGAACGAAGGACCAAAACGGGAAGTATTGGAAAATCACGGACGTGCCCCTGGTTCACTGAGCAACGTTCACACACATCAAGGAAAATACGGTAAGTACGTAACACAGGCTCCACTGGGAACACAGTCATAATTTGCTGTGGCCTCACTTGCTCCTCACAATGATGACAAGTTCAGGCTACGTCCTGAATTCCAGTTCAGCCGCTACTGGAGCTCAGCAATAGCTGGAAAACAGCAAGGGAAAGAAGACCAGGCACGGGCACTGTGGGAACCGGGAGATGGCCTGGCGGTTAGAGCTTTTTGCTGGGAAGCCAAGGAACCCGGTTCGAATCCCCGGGACGCATGCGAGCCCGATGCACAAGGGGGCGCTCATGTGCGGTAGGGCACCCGGTGTGCCAGTTCCCTCTATCTCTCCCTTTCTCCTCCCTATCTCTGTCTGTTTCTCTCTCACATTTAAAGAAGTAAAATACTTTCTTTTCCTTGTGGGGGCGGGGGGACGTCAATGTGCTCAACACAGGTTACTGAAGAGTGACGGCCTCCTTGCCCAGCACCTGTCATGTGTACCTGGGAATTTTATTCTGATTCAAATTGTACTCCAAACACGTCCAGAAGGAATTGAAGAACCTATGTGAGTGGCGTTCCACCCAGAAGCAAGACTTCTGCCGCCTGTGTCATTGGGTGGAAGCAAAGCACCGCTCCTTAGAAGTCCTGGAGTTGTCAGCCTCTCTGTCAAGAAAGCTGGACCAGCATCCCTGCACGGTTGAGAAAAGGGGACACCTCATCATCACCAGGGACAGGGGAAAGTGGGCAGTCCACGCGAGTGGACTCAGGCGTTCTCGACGATTGTCAAATGTCCGAATGTTCGATGTGTGAGGCAGCCTCATCTGGTCTGTCAGCTGGCCCGGCACTCGTGGAGGCCCTCCTCCTTCAGCCAATTAAAGGATACTTTCTGGAGCTCTCTTATTCCCAGAGAAACACACCCTCCGGGCCCTGCTCCCTCACATTTCAGACATCCCCATTCCAGTAGGCTCAACACTTGTTCGTGAGGGGGTGAACCCGAAAAAATTGCTCAATTTGAGCAACAGCGAATCGGGCAGGCATATGGCCGTGCCTCAGCCGCCTTTGTGGATGGGATAAAACTGACCCATTTTCTGAAGACAGCCGATTCCCTGACCTAGGCTGAGAGCCTTGCTCTCAGCCTAGGTCAGGGAATCGGGAGCTTTTCGGACCGACAGAATGCCACGACCATGCAGGGAATCTCTGTGCGTTAGGGAAAGGAGGCCCCTGACACACACGTGACTTAAGTGGTCACATGCGCATGCGACATGCAGAGCTCACAGGTGAAGTGAGACACTACCTATGAGTCCTGAGCCCCTTTCTAGCCGGAGGACTGACGTCTGTTTGAGGCAGCAGACACACAGAAGTGTCCCAAGTTCGAGAGGGCAAACAGAATATGAGTAAAACCCGTATGCAAATATGCACATTCTTCATGCCTTATAGGCCCAGGGCAAAATTGCTGAAGCCAGGCCAGGAAGACTTAGGAGTGTCAGGTTCCCAACGTGTACTCTGAGGGTTTGTTCACGCATTCGCAGAATCTGAGAGCCATCGTGACCCGACAGTGGGTGCAGGTGGAATGAAGGACTAAAAGGGTAAGTATTGGAAAATCACGGACGTGCCCCTGGTTCACTGAGCAACGTTCACACACATCAAGGAAAATACGGTAAGTACATAACACAGGCTCCACTGGGAACACAGTTGTACT